>OY756982.1:12621197-13832863 GCA_963580505.1 Ennomos erosarius
TATTTTTCTTCATGTACCATCTATACCTAATTATACTGTTATCCTATTACTAATCATTGCAATTACGTACAATTTATTTTTTATTGAAAAATACATAATGTCGGTGTTATCTTTTTTGTTTTCTAAATCGAATATATTATATTTAATCAGTGCTTATAGCATTAAAGTGCTTGTAATTATAATTTTAAGGATAACTTACCGGTCTCAGGTACTTCTAAATATTCTTGCCTATAGCGCGCATAGAATACACAAAAGATTGAAGTATTGTAATAAACAAACACCTACTTCTTATCACACTCACTCATGCGCATCAAGCACCCTTATTACACAAATTACACCAAAAATGTACTTTTTACCACAAAGATCTGCAAAACAACAATCATACAGTAGACTATTGATCTATCAGAAACTCTCCACAGGAAAATTACATAGTTATAATACAATAAAATTAATTAATGCGATTAATGCACCCTCATGCGCGTCCTTCTCGCACGGGTGCCCACGTAAACTGAATGATCCCTTTGCCATCAATAAATATGTAATTTTGCATAATATTAATTATCCCACTGTATTACCAAACCGGGCCATTAGATATTGGCATACTGCCTTGCTGTACCTTAATTATTGCTTCAACGCTCGCATCATAAAATCTCACCTTACCTTTAATTATGGGTAGTCAGTTTTTAACAGAGGATATAGACAACACTGAACTAGTTACCAGTACACATACTTATGTACCAGAAATGTGTGAATCATACTTAGGGTTAGTCCATAGTGAACAGCAGTTTTTGATGGTAATACAAAACATTAGAAGTATCAGGAGAAATTTTGATGAATTTGTTGTTTTTCTCTCGCGACTTAAGCTTCTACCTGACCTAATAATCCTCACCGAGTGCTGGTTGGATTCATCTTTTGCCGGAGTTCTGTTAGACGGCTATAACTGCTCGTATACTACACGATATCAAAACCAAAACGATGGTATAGTAATTATGTCTAGAATTGGGATTTGCATAAGTATAACAGAACCTGCACTACTCGAAGCATCCGGTCTACTGGTTCAAATTGGAAATGACTACTCTGTATTAGCTATCTACAGGTCACCATCTTTCTATAGTATAGATAATTTTCTCGCTACGCTAGAAATGGTACTAGATGAAATGAAGGGGCAGACCTGTTTTGTGGTTGGGGACATGAATCTTGATATAAAGCATTCTTCAACGGATCCTCGCGCAGACCGTTACCTTGAACTACTCGCATGTCAGGGCTTCGTCCCGGGTCACCTGATTCCCACCCGAGGATTGAACTGCTTGGATCATGTTTTCTTCAAGGGTTCATGTCGGCCATCTACTGTAGTATGCACCAATAATGTAACAGACCATGATGCAGTAATCGCTGCGATTGTCAGAAAACAAAATAGTCCTTGTGTAGAGGGTAGAGAGGTTAGCAGTATGGACTACCCACGTATAATTAGTCAATTGGAAAACGAAAATTGGGCTACCTTTTATACACATAGTGACCCTAATTCTGCAGTGGCTGATTTTGTACGTATTGTCACCCAGGCAGTCGAAATGAACACTACTAAAAGATTAATAAGAAATTCTAAATATATAAGAAAAGACTGGATTACACCTGGATTGATTAATTGCATTAAAAAAAGGGATAAATTACAATACAAACATAAAAAGAAACCATAAGATAAGAAACTAGAAGAAAAATATAAGAAATACCGAAATTTTTGCAATAATATTCTACAAAACCTAAAGAATGAATATGACTCTAACCAAATAAGAACAAATATTAACAATAGCAAAAAGCTATGGAACTGTATTAAAGACGTGTGCAACATTAAACCCACTAAACCGAAAAATACTGATTTACTCAAGACTGCCAATACCCCTACAGATGCATTAAATGCTGCGAATAGTTACTTCGCAACGGTGGGTGAAAGGTTAGCCAGAGATATACTTAATGTACTAGGTAAAACTGAACAGGAATTAGCGAGTAATACATCCCTCCAGACTCGACCTGCTAATTCATTATTCCTAGCCCCAACTGATCCTGCACAAGTTGCTGGAATTATTACATCTCTAAAGCCCAACTCAGCCCCAGGTAGTGATAACATTTCCAACCATTTACTAAAAACCTGCAAGGGCATCTTAGCTGCCCCTATAGCATTCTTATGCAACTTGAGTTTGGCAACAGGCATTTTTCCTCACGCCTTCAAGGACGCTAACGTGTGTCCAATTCATAAATCTGGAGATACGGAGCAGCCCACTAACTATCGACCAATATCCTTGTTAACCAGTATCTCTAAGATTTTGGAGAGAATTGCCAATAAACATCTGATGGGCTTCTTAGAGAAAGAAAATATTCTCTCTCCCAACCAATTTGGATTCCGTACAAACAGGTCAACGGAGGATGCTGTTACATCGTTGGTAGACTTTGTATCCGACATGTTAGACAAGGGCCAGAGATGCATCGGCGTCTTCCTTGACCTGGCAAAAGCGTTCGACACCGTTTCGCGACCCATACTTATTAGGAAGCTAGAAGACTTGGGTATCCGCGGTACAGCGCTTGAGTGGTTCCGATCATACCTTACAAACCGAAGACAGCGTGTAAGAGTGGGTGAGCACTATAGTCACTACCAAGATGTGCTCTTCGGAGTCCCACAAGGTAGCGTCCTCGGCCCATCGCTGTTTTTGGCATATCTGAATGATCTCTGTCAGCTCAACCTTACTCAAGCGAAACTCTTCGCTTTTGCAGATGATACTGCTGTCATTTTTCATGCTCAAAACTGGGTAAACGTATCCACGGTGATCAACGATGGCTTACGTAAAATAGTAAACTGGTTACAGCTGAACTTATTGACTCTAAACGCTGAAAAAACAAAGATTATCGCATTCCATGTCTCAAGTCGCTCTGCGCCTCCTCATCCACTATTAGTTAAGCTTCACATGTGTAGCTTAAGCTCACAGCATTGTTGTACATGTCCAAAGCTGGAACAGGTTAAAAACATAAAATATTTAGGCATATACATAGACGAACTTTTATCTTGGATAAAACAAATAGACACTCTAAACAGTAGACTGAGAAAATTAATTTACATCTTTAAAAAACTAAGAGCGGTAGCAGACCTGAAAACAGTAAAAATGGTATACACAGCGCTATGTGAATCCATTATTAACTACTGCATAACTTCATGGGGGAATGCCTTGGGTACACATTTAATAAAGGCAGAACGTGCGCAGCGTGCAATACTAAAAGTCGCCTACAAAAAACCCTTCAGATACCCAACTGAACAACTTTACATGGACACCAAAGAACTTACAGTACGGCAAAACTTTGTAATGGCATGTACTTTACGTTTTCATAAAACCTCACTACAGTCAGCTAAAAATAACCCCACCAAATCTAGCCGTAGGTATATGTGGAAGGCACATAAAACAAAAACAAGGGCAGGACAGAGGTGCTATAACTTTTCAGGATGTTTTCTATACCATGAACTTAACAATACACTAAATCTAGTTAAAGACACAAAACGGATATGTAGGAACAAAATAAAGCAATACCTTCTGACGCTTGACTACAGAAGCACGGAAAAACTACTCAAAATACAGGCCTAAACTAAACTAAAATAAACAGTCATACACTAAACCACACTTACCCATACCCACACACACCTACTCACCCTTCCCTACACTTCCCTACTCTGGTCTCCATTCCATACCCACATACATCCATCCTATCCCTCTTCCCTACTCCTCCCTCGCCATCTACCGCCATCTACACACATACACATCCCATCCTCACCCACCCTTCCCACACATTTAGTCTATTCTATTACGCTTGTCTTATCACCCCTAGTATATATCAGTATATAATATATAGTATTAAGCTGTATAAACTTTAGATTGGCTTAGTATTTTAAGATAAACCTTGAAGAGAACTAGCTCCCACAGACTCAGGGTATCCTACCGTGGGAGCTAGTGACTTATAATTTGTTATCTTTGATTTATACAAATAAATAACTTTCTTTCTTTCTTTCTTTCTTTCTTTAATTATGTTACAAAAGGTCGGTATTTTACATCTTAATTACTGTTGGCGACGAAAGGCGAGCGACGGGTGGAATATGATTTCTAAGAAATTGGCAATGCAATAGAAAGAAAGAAAGAAAGTTAAGAAGAATGATGTTTCGATGAGGCAAGACTAATCCTTAAAATGGCACCACCTATGGCATATGTGTGGTCTAATTTTATGAAAACATCAGATTGGGGGTAGTATTTAAATGTTGTATTTTCATGGGATTTTTCGGATCGATCTTTTGATGATCGGATCAAACGGATACGTTACGATTCGTATCGATCCACAAAATCAGATCGAGCTTATAAAACGCCCATCCCTAAATTGGTCCGTATTTGATATCGACGTCAATCCGTTTCCCCCATACAAAATCACAAAAGTGTATTATTAATGAAGTATTTTTCATCAATTTTAAGATATTGTCTTTTTTTATTTTTTTATTTTACTATTCACCGTTTTATAACATAGTACGTTATATTTAAATACAGGCATAATCTAATTTCATCATTATCATCAGCCTGAAGTCGTCCACTGCTGGACTTTGAGTGGCTGTATTTACTTCTCGAAAATGAGGTCCGGAATATGGTTGCTACGGTGAGCCAGAATCACGCACCGCCATTCCATCGGTCTAGAAAACGCACGTTCTACGAAAAAATAAATACACAAACTTAACCATAATAATTATACACGTGATATTTCACTACACCCTCCTCCACCTGGGCCATTATTCCGTATCGATTCCTTGCTTCGAAACCACGTGAATTCCTTGTCTTATTACATAAGAAATCTGCGAAACTGTATTCTCTATGAAACGAAAACAAAACCGCGCGAAATGAATTTGGAATTGGCGCAATTTGAACTGTCAAAAATCATATGTTTTACCGAGACGCGTTCCGAAACATCAACACATCAAAAGATATGACCACTTATATCAATATATTTTATTCAAAATAAAGATAACTTTAATGTAAAGTGAAGGTATATCTGACGCTGTGACACGATAACGACGTGGTTTCGTATCGTGTGGAATCTGTGTTTCCATAGTGAATAACCACCCTGGTGTTATTTCGCGATTTTGTTTGAACCCCTACCCCGCATTCGATTCGAACCTCACTGATTTATGGCGATCCTCAAGTAGAGAAGAGAAGGGTGAGTTAGTCCGAGTAGACGCAGACCTATAGCAACAGAAAAACTGTTGTTGTCCATCAGTGTCCCTATGTTGGGAGAAGGTATTGTAACGATCCAGGGTGTCTCGTGACGTCACAAATATTAGAAAGTTTTCTCAATTATAAATATATTTAAATCAAATAATTTTACGAGTAAATAAAAATCCAAAAATAAAGCAAATATTCGTTTGATACTGCACTAACTGGTATAGGACATAGAGATAGGTATGAAATTAGTTATTTAAACGTAAAATGAGGTAATATTAGAAAGCATAAAATCTCTTTAATTATATTTCATACTAAAATCGCGAGTTGGCACTCTAGGATGTGTCAAACACTTTTAAAAATATTTTTTCGGATTGGTTTTGACAAGTTTACTTGGAAAATGAAAAAGAAAGATGGCAAACAATATAGTTTTATCCTGATTTTATTTTTCAGAAAAATGTGTGAACGGTGCTACGAATGGAATAGAGAGGAAAAACGGGGGATTTTCTTTTCATATTAGAAATTACCAAAAATTTATAACGAAAAGGAAGATTGACAAAGATAGGTATTAACTACAGGAGTGGAGAGGTCTAGGAATTATGGAAACCTAACCGAAGAAAATATGAATCAAGAAGTTGATATGAACTGATATCAACTGAGGGAAGTTATTACATTATTTCGTAGCTAGTATTTGCAAAGTAATTAGTTTTATCCAAGATTTAGAGATGTCAGTTATGAAAATATTCCCTGGAGAGCTTAGGACTTTCCTTGTAAGTTGATGTTGAGTGCAGATGCTTAGTGTAGAACAAGAACGTCGTGGGAAACACGCCGAGCGGGCGGATTGATGATGGTAGAAGGTTTTAATGTACAGAACGGAATGCGTAGAGCTTTCCTTGTAGATTGATGTTGAGTGAAAATGCTTATTGTAGGACAATATCGTTGTGGACATCACGCTGAGTGGATGGTCTGATGATGGCAGATGGTTTTAATGTACAGAAGGGAAATCCAACGCTATTCTTTGCATATTTCCTAGTCGGCAAGAACTTAGATGATGATGAGTGTAGATGCTTATTGTAACATAAGATCACCGTGGACATCACTCTAGGCGAAAGGTTTGATGATGGCAGGGGATTTTATTGTAGAAGGGAAGCTAGTGCTTTTTACTGCATATTTCCTTAGCTGGCAGAAGCCTAGCGTTATACACGAAGGAGATGAAAAATTTTATTTCACGCGGAGATGTAAAACATCGTGAATGCATTTGAATACTGAACTGAATACTTTGTTATAATGATTTATTGACTTAATTCTAACTGGATAATTATTGAGAATATTGTTGTAGTTCGTTTTAGTATAAGTTAATAATTATTTTCTTAGCAGGTTGTTGTTGTGATCACGGAGATGATCGAAAGATCTTAATCCCGCACGAAGATTGAAGCATACTTTGATGTATATTTATCACACTAATTTTATCAAACAATAGCATACAATGTTGTCATGGATTCAGCAAAAGCAGGTAGAGTTTTCTTTCGTCGGAACATGAAGGAAACACAGAGGTGGAGAGGAAATCTTTTTTCTTATTTATTTATTGTAAGTATCACGAGCGTATTTGAATATCATTCTAGTAAATTCAAAATAGGTAATGTTTTCATGCGCCTATAACGTAAAAACTGGGAAATTAGATTAAGGTCTTCCGTAATAGGTAAAAGGTATTTATCTCAATCAAGTTAGTGTGACCACGAACTGTGTAGGCTGGTCCCGTTGGGTGGACCTATGATCTGGTCCGAGTCGTGGGAAGCCGAAGGAAGCGGAAGACTAACGGCTGCACAGAGTGGCATAGGTTCAGGATGATGGTGGTGATGATGATGATGATGAGGTTTGACCTGGTCAGAGCCGTGGGTAGTCGAAGGAAGCGGAAGACTAACGGCTGCACAGAGTGGCATAGGTTCAGGATGATGGTGGTGATGATGATGATGATGAGGTTTGACCTGGTCAGAGCCGTGGGTAGTCGAAGGAAGCGGAAGACTAACGGCTGCACAGTGTGACATGGGTTTATGATGATGCTGGTGATGATGATGATGGTGTTGATGATAATGACATCTTCAGGATGATGATATTGAGGGTCTAAGATAGGCAAAGATCTTATAAGATAAGATGCAATATATTTATTTATCTCAAATCTATGGGCATAGTTCAGTTTGGTGAAGTTTAGATTTGACATTGTTTTAATGAACTTTCAATAAAATTTAACTTTTATTTTACAACAAATTTATAATATTTTTCAAAAAGTAATTATTGTCCTTCGTATTTATATGGGTCAAGCACAAGCAGTACCTTGTTAGTGACTCCTTACCACACGGATAGGATAGCTAATTGTATAAATTCGAATGAGAATAACGTCTTGTTGATAATTGATATCAATAATATATTTACAACTTACAATACATACACTTTGTTCTACAGATCAAACATAACTTTAGCATATTTCATTATACTGAAATACGTCTTAGATATATGGATGATTTCTATGAAAGTTCAGGAGAAGCAAAGTCAGCCTGAGAATTCATAACCGGTTCAATGTCTATAGTATACAAAATATATGCATAATATTATTATAATATCAATAAATACGGGTATGGAAACGATTAGGGATAAATGAAATGAAACGAAATGATCTTTATTTCCGACACACAATATCGCGAAAGGAACAATATAACACGGAACATAAAATAAGAAACTTATATAATATACTAATTATACTCTGAAGCGATATTGCACGATGTCAGAAACAGATCCCGGCTCAGCTCAGCATACAACTTATTATCATTGTGTAATTACTCCGAAATAAATGTCCTGAGTTTTTATTCAACATTATTAATCTCCATTTCATGTCGGCCGAATCTTCGAGAGAGGAGCAGAGGTTCCACACGGCGAGGTTGCGCATAATGCATAACCTACGGGCTCTTCTTTGTAGGACGATTCATCAAGACATGTCTGATTGTCATTCTTCGAAACTTATTTAAAAGGTCATGTGTTTTCTTATAGATAATAGTATTTAATCTCGACGGTAGATGTATTAACTCTAAATTTACGGTTTCCCAAAAATATTATATCGCTTCGATACTCGACTTTATAATTATTGTAAAATCAAATATTGTTAAACCAAAAAGAATTAAAAAAAAAAGAAAGAATAAAAAAAAATAAACCCTGAGGAGTTTCTTTGGGCTTCTTCTCAATCAGGAGTAATCGAAGTTTCCGGATATATTTTTAAAACTCAAAGTTAGTTATGAACGACAACATAATTTTAATATTTAATTATTTCCTCTGGGTACTTTAATTCTATAAAATTATTTTATAATTTAAATTATAATTTAAACTATTCCAATAAAGTAAATTCTAAATTCATAATCGTTTGAAATAACTTTTTTCAATAAATAATTTGAGTTTTACTTATGTTTTTATTTATTAATCTATAATATAGAGCATAACGTAGGAAAGTAAGGGTAACGAATTCTAGACTATCATCATAGAAGGCCACTTTAATAAACCAGATTTAGGTTTAAGATTAATTTATAGTTTGGAATTGGGGCTCAGAAGATGGCGTCATGATAAGCAGAAGAGGTTTATCATGACTTCGCTAATATGTTTAAAATAGGCGTAAGGGAATGGTAGAATGGGTTGTAAGCATTTCCGGTAGGAATGATATAATTTTTGTAACTAGTGGGAATTTTTGGGCCGAATAGTGGAAGTGTAACAAACGGGAATTTTATATTTTTTAGATAGTATTAGTTAAGAGTTTCTGATATATACACTTGAAGAATGGATCTGAAGGTCAATTATAGGAAGTACTTCAGATTTTCTAAATTAGGTTAATATGAGTTGTTTTGTGGGGATTCACGTTTTATTATTTATAGTGGATATAGAATTAGCATTCATCATAAATTCCGATTACAATGCATAGTACGAGAATAGATATTTTGATCTACTAAATTATTCGTGTATTGATTAAGTGTTAGTAAGGAATTGTCTCATTACTTTAAAAGGATTTGGATTACTACATTATCACAACGTACGGGTTCTACCACTATTAGGAGACGATCACTTGGCCATATCAAATCTAAAACATACAACAAACTTAGGTTAAACTTAGATTATTTCTAGGTTCTTTTTATCAACAAACTTTGGTTAATTTTAGGTTCTTTCTATCGGTATTGATTCTTGCTATCTGTTATTTAATTGCAATTTATAGGATATTTAAATTTAGTCCTTCAAGACAGTAAGTCAAAGATACAATTAGTTAAATTAATATAAGGGGGATAGGGGGGTTCTTACAGTATCGCCTGCAACCAATAGCCTGATTCGTGTTCAGACGTAGGAAGGAGACGAGCCCGATCCGAAATATTAGAGCAATCTTGTAAAAGTTTGTGTTTGACTCTTTTGCATAAGGGCTCATCCCAGAGCCTCTGTGAATTTGGCCTTATAGGAAAACTCTCACCTGGGCAGGCTAAACTCCAGGCGTTTCTGGCTTCTTCTATACACATCACCGGCACACTGCCTAGAGACGGATTAACAATTTTGAAAAAGAGACGGTCGATGCTGTGAACAGATGACAGAAAAGCTGGAAGAGATACACTTGTAATTTTGCGGATGCCAATGCCTCCAAACCGAATTGGGAGAGATGCTTGACACCATGAGTTATCCGAGAGAGAACAATTTAGAATTTGAGATAGCAAATTTTGTATTGTCACATCTAGAATTGGCAAAATATCATTATGTTTCCAAAAAGGGCAGCACCGAAGAACGTATGTGAGCTTTGGAACGAAAAGACAAAATCTTATAATGTGAAATGCAACGTGAGAATGGATTTGTAAAAGGCGGTCAGACGATGCTTCAAATTTGGATTGCTGTTCATCAATGAAAGCCAAAAATGAGTCTTCTAAGATTGGAGCACCTAGGAGGCGGAGTGACTGTTTATTTAGAATTTTAATGTTTGGGGCCAAAACTTTGAATTTACTGATGAGATCATCTTTCCTGTCATTTGGTACCAAATCAGTGAGGAAAAGTTCGCATTTAGAGAAATTTAGCTCTAAACCGATTGCATGAAATTTGTCAACTAGCGTCTCCCAATCCTGCAATACAGTGCTCGCGTCTCCTCCCAGGGTACCGTCATCCAAATACCATACATTAAATTTGGAATTTAGGGATGAAATGATAGGGTGAATTGCGAGGCTGAAAATAGCCGGGCCGAGGGGGTCACCCTGTTGACATCCAGTGGCAGAATTAATTAAATGATTTCTGTAAAGTAATTTTGACTCGAAACCATAACATTGCCAAAGGTAGTTGTAAATTTCCGGTACTGAATTTTGAATTTCGTTCAAAAGAGTGGTTCTGTCAACAGAGTTGAAGGCGTTTCTCATATCTACCTTCAAAACTACCTCACCTCCATTGTGGCTGA
Organism: Ennomos erosarius; assembly: GCA_963580505.1. NCBI lineage: Eukaryota > Metazoa > Arthropoda > Insecta > Lepidoptera > Geometridae > Ennomos > Ennomos erosarius. The sequence continues at coordinate 12,631,881 of OY756982.1, forward strand.
CGAAAGTCCGTAGGGCATGTACCGCTGCCTCACAGCCTCCCTTGCTTCCAAAGCCCAGCTGCAGGGGTTGAAATTTATCTGTAAGTTTGGAGGAGATGTACTTGCAGCACAATTTCGAAGCAATCCTCCTATAGGTACACCCCACGGCAATTGGCCTAATACCGCCATCTTTTTTTTTAAGAGCACATAGGTTCGCGCCGTATAATAAAGTTGCAATATTTTTATTAATTTTACCCTGCATCCTGAGCCATTTTTAAACGACATCAGTGCTCCTTTGATATCTTTTTCAGAAACTTGAATAGGCTCAAAAGAAGTTTGAGATATCAAAGGCTGCAGCTGAAGAGGTGCTAAAGAGGGTGGATGCTTTTCTACTAGAGCATTTAACGTTTCTGGAGTATCAGGAGCGATTACATCATTAGAAAATAAGAGTTGGGCTGCTCCTTTCAGATCTCCATCGCTCACTTTGGATTCCACTTTTTGAGATACACCATTGCATTAAGGCGGCTATTTTCATTTATTGGAATAGTCTGGGTTTGTGATATTGTCTGTGTGTGGGTGTGTGGGTGCACACAATTATTTTTCAGAGTTGCGGTGAGGGATTTTTTGGAGGACGAAGCATGGAGAATCTGAAAAGGGAAAGTCAACAACTCTTCCCAAGCTTTTTCGGTATTCTCACTTATAGCATTTTTTATTTTGGCGGATAAATTTTAAACGGAGCTTGTATTGTGCGAAAATCCAAAAGAAACAAAAAATTTAATAATATTTACATGAAAAAATTAGGGCGACATCTTTTTCCGTTTTCCTCAAAATCTATTTCTTTTTTTGACAAACAAAACTAAATTAATGAGGCTACGAACCAACCTCCGTGTCGCTCACAGGAGGATTGGTTCTAGATTCTTGTACATTTTTCTAAGATACTTTTACCTACATAATAATGTACAAGAATCAAAAGTTCGAGAATTGCCGGTTTCAAGATACGGAATATATCAATGTAAGTAGCTATATGTACATATATAATGGTAGGTAGGTACCAATGGCACGGAACCCTTGTGCTCGCACTTGGCTGGTTATTTAACTTGAATGTCAATTTTTGCTTGAAACCTTTAGCCTTTAGCCATCAGCCGGTCCTACTAAAACAATAATAGGATTTTTTTTAAATAATCGTGTAGAAGCTTTTTCTCTACAGTTCACTTTTAAGTGAGTTTTTTTGTAAATTTGTATTACTTAGGTACTTAAAATTAATATTAGATTTATCTGTGCTAATAATAGACGTCAAGGTATCATAAAATAGTGATGGCATAATAATAAGGTATAAATGGACTTAGATTTTAGATTCTGGGTTCAGTACATTATTATCAACCACCTTACTTAGTAAAGTGTACTTTTATATTTTTACCTATTACTATGTTTGAATTTTCGCCCTGGGGAGCCGATGGATGCAAGAGGCCAGCAGCCGCTCAAAGTGGCGCTCTTTGGGGGAGGCCTATGTTCAGCAGTGGACGTCTTCAGGCTGATGATGATGGTGATGATGCTTGAATCCGAAATCTACCTGTAGGTGCGTATAGGTAGTAGGTAGGTACTTACACGAATAAAGCTCACAGAGCTTTGAAAAATATGATGCTTCGCACCGAAGCATTTTTTTGCTCTGTGGTAAAACTGGTCACCTTAGTGAAACCTGTATTACCTACATGTATATTATAGTTTTCGGTTTTTTTGTCGGTTTTATACGAAAAATCATCTAGAAAAACCAAACAACCAAACTGCAACCAGGACAGACATTATAATACTAACTTGTCGCGTCATACAAACGTAAGTAATAGGTACTTACGTAAAAAAACTAAGCAAGGTTTTAGTCTTGTATAAGGAACCCCAACAAAACATTCCGCGTGTGCAAAAAGTTACCTATTTATAAGGTCAGCGAGTCTCCATAACAGCAGCCTATCACGGCCTATACGCATGCCAATGATAAAAAATATAATAATATTTTGTCCCTTTAAATATAATTTTATTAGCTATAATGCTCGCGGATATGATTCTATTTTATGCTCGCGATTCATTTGGATGGACCAATAGCTCCATGGATGGACCATGATTTTTTTCCATGGAAAATCGGGGAAATGGGAAAATCAATATACATGGCCAGGCAGGACTTGGAAAATTAATTCGGAAAGAAACTTACTAATACAACTTACTAAGTACCTACCTACACTTAGATAGGTACACGTCACTGCAGGACTTAAAAGATTTAATAAAAACAAAATGATATAGTAATTCATGGCAATCCCACAGACCCAGGATATTTACGCAACCTCTATCTGGGTAGGTATACTTACTCAAAATTTTTCACGACTTTTGCTCCACCCACTTCGCCGGCTTTCTGTTTAGAATTAGAATTATTATTATTTAATCTCCACTATTAATCGCCATTATAATTTTTCAAACCTAGTTGTGGATTTAGCAAGTCGATTTTTGTTAGTAGGTAGGTGCGGTAGATAATATAATATTATACTAATTAATAAAAAGTTTATTACATTTATGTTGGTAAAGGTATAAAGTTCATAATAAAGAATAGTAATAGATAGAAGAGGTAGAGATATTTCGTAACATAGCAAGTTACTTTACATTGTATTAATAATTATTTTTATTATGAATAAACAAAACTTTGATAGCTTCACATGATTAATAGCGACATCTGTGATTTTAGTTCTATACTAGTTGCAAAAGGAATTTCAATATAGATTGATGTGTTTTGACGGCTTTCCACTCCACAACACAAAAAGCGACCACTCAGCTTACTTTGGTCGTTGGTGTCAGCACTGTGGTTGTAGTTTTAAGACCGCAATATAGATGGCGCTAAAAGGAAACTTAATACCCTTGAAGAATAATATTAACAGGTCTAAAATAAATTTCAGAAAATGGGCCGCTGTTTTAATGAAGCTCACCCATTAACATTATTATAATTATTTATTATTTATTTGATACCAGTGAGTTTAGACAAATCGTGAAATCTTGAAAAAATCTTAACTCTACCCATTTCTAGATAGACTCTACGACCCTTGACTCTACTTAGACTTACGTAAACCTAAATTATTTTTAAAGGGGAAAAATATTTGGACGGACTATGGAAGGGCAGACAGGTGATTCAAGGGTTTAGGGTTATGCTCTTTTTATTTTAGGTGACTATAACATGGTTATTATAACTATTAACTACATACAGAAGATATTGCGTGCAGAAACTCAAAAAAGACGTACGAAGAAGCATAGGTAGCTTTTTAGCGTGTAGACAACAAAAATTCATATAAAATGGTTAACATGTATGCACAAGAGGAGAAGCTACTAAGTCTTGTCTGAAATAAAGTATTTTAAGTATTCTGAACATGATTTGAAGTGCAGAAATAACTTATTTGCAATAAATTATTTGACTGATTATGTACCTACTCGATAACAAGATTTGATTGGAAGAAATTCTACATCTCATAAGGCTATCTCACAATACCAACATCCAATTAACAAGCTCAACATACCATCCATAGTCCCTTCAACCCTTAGGTACGTACAATCGTGAAATTTTAATCAATCAATCATTTAATCAATCAATCAATCAATTAATCATTCAATCAATCAATTTACTAAATACTTTAGGCACCTATGAGTCCTATGACCTGCCGCGGCAGGTGTTTGACCTCTACCTGCCGAGGCCACGCGTGCGTTGTACAACTGAAACTGGGGAAATTCTGTTTTACATTTAAAAGTTAATATTTAAATTCAGTTGTTTTAGCCTAGATATTTTTCTATGGATAAGCAAGCACGTTGTCGTTGTCGCATGCTAAAAGTTACAGAGTGAAACTTATTGAAACTACAGATTAATATGTAGAGGAAAAAATTAGAATTACGAGCGGGAATTGAACCCGTATTGAAGCTGTTTAAAAAATCCACAGCTTGTATAATATACATGGTGTGTTAAATGCAAGTAGTCTTCATAATCAACAAGGCAATACTTGCAGGCCTTGCAGCGTAGCTAATTGCATCCGGTTATTATCTAGGGCATCCTATTCCTATGTCTACATTACCTTGATCTTGTCTTCGTAATGACTAATGTTAATGAATGATTCAATTTAAAATGCAACATAAACGTACCTATTTTTTTCAGTAAACTTTTGATGAGGTGGAAACTGTAATAATAACCATTTAATTATAATTCGTAACGTATACTCCCACCATATAAAAAAAATTATAGTACTTACAAGTCACCTACTTCTACAAGGTTGTGGCAAAATATGTTATTGTAAGTATTTTATATAACACTTGTATTGTTATATTATAATCGATTGAATGGTTATAAAAAGGTACCTACTTACTTACTTATTTATAGAGACACGCGCCATAAGTATGTTAATTATTCACATAATGGAACAAACAGCTTATTAATAAAACTAAACGCTTATCGAACTTGTTGTTTATCCCATTATCTAAGTAATAAAAAATAGGGTCTTATGATAATAGGTCTTGTCAGCTAATTTACATGGGTAATTTGACGTTTGAAAGAATGTATTGAACAAGCTGTTGTTCAATGCTCCGTCGCGCATAATTACTCGTAATGAGTGACATCTTTGTCTTTTGAAGCTAAATAAAGGCTATTGTTTCCCCGAACACAGTACAACAAACGTGTCACCCAACACTCCCATTTACAAAATTAACATGCGCATTTACAACAATAATTGTATTTGTTCGCCGTGAGCGCCACTGTGCTCGTGCAATACGTACAAACTGGTACACAATCTGTGATATTTACATACAATTTCGATTAGTACCAAAACTCGCCGCGGCGGTACCAATAAACTTATATACAAGTGCAATTTATTTGCCGAGTACGAGGACAACGGGTTCTTAGCCGCGATAGCCCAGTTGTGTGTAGAACGAGCGCCGGCGCACGCGCATTTATCCGCGCGACGAGAAAACGCGCACGCGCACACTTACGAGAATTAGTGAACGAACTTTTTCAAAATGATGCTCGCGGGAGCTTCTATTGTGGAAACAAACAGTGTCAGTTACAGCACTGGTAATGTGACTGTGCCTTTGGGGTCTACCGGACCAGTAGCAGGTCAGAAGGTGCCAGCTGAGCCTGCGATCCTAGTAGCCCCAGCTCAGCAGCCCCCGCCGGCACCAGGGACTCAGGGCCTCGAGAGGATACCGACTACAGACCCCGTGGATATCAGCTTTTCTAACATCACTTGCACTGTCAATTTGGGATTCAATAAAGGTAAGCCTGAAACACTCATTTTAAGCCTGAAACCTTTTCAGGGATATGTTTGAAGCTGTTCACCCAAGTTTCCTTGGGGTCCTTTTGAATAATACTTAACCATTCTTTGGTTTGGCTACTATCTAAATCTCAAAAATTATTAAAATATTTGATGGTATTGTTACCGACTTATAAAAAGCTATTTTTCAGCGCTTTTCTTTTCCTTTGTGTGTGTGTTTATGTTAGGATTTTCTGAAATACTTAGTACTAGAACTAGTCTGTTAGGTACTTCTTCTTCTGCTTATACCAGTAGACCAGTTACAAACAATATTCAATTTTTTAAATCTTGGCCTTCGACTTTGCAATGATATTAAAATATGTAGATAAGTAGTTGAATGTGAGGGTAGGTTCCTTGGAGTCCTTTGAGGTGCGTCCACAGGCTCTCGTGTCTCTCACACGTACTCTAACCTACCCTCACATTCAACTACTTATCTACATATTTTAATATCATTGCATAGGTACTTATTGTTTATTGACAAAGGAAATAATACAATCTTTGACACAGGAACCAAAACTTTGTTTAATATCTCTTCTTTATCTTATTTATTATAAATCTAAGTACATTTCGTAAAAGTCTTTGTTACATTGAATTTAATTACCTAGTCTTTTTGTACACCTATACTATACCTATTTAAACAGTGCGATATTTTTGCCAAAACAAATGAATGAATGACCTAATTTTGCGCCACTGCTGACTAGAGTTCAAAGGTTATCATACGTATACGTAAACAGAAGAAATGCGTACGATGAAAGTAGGTATTTAGATGTTGTATGTTTTATTAGTTCTTCATTATCAATAGCCGATAGGCCTAGCACGAATATTTACGCGCGCGTAAGCGTAACGTCATTAACGTAAGGCAGTATGGCATTTGTTCAGCGCCCCATACAACTGACTTACGTTAACGTTACACTTACTTGCGCGTAAATATTCGTGCTAGGCCTATTGAAGACGTCCACTGCTGAACATAGGCCTCCCCCAGCTCCCAGACAGTGCCACCCTAAGCGGCTGCTTGCTTCCTGCAGCCATCGGCTGGTACTATATCGTCTAGTATTAGTACACACCTATCTAAGTAGGTACTTACCATCGGCAGCCGGAAGACATCCACTGCTGAATATAATACCTCCACCATAATACGCCGATTTCGACGCTTACCATAGGAGGTTTTTTACTTACTTTGTTTATATTATCAACGTACCTACGTAATACTGATGATATTGATTGATACACAAATTGATGAAATGAATCAGCATTACATTACAATGTAAGATTTGATTCCTAATACTTACTACATTAATAAGTTTCATAAATCATATAAAAAAAACGAAAAAGTAATCGATAGGTAAGTAGTAGTACTTAAATAAAAATAATTGGATCAAATATTGGAAAAATCTGAAGAACTGTTTATTCATTTTTTTAGTATTTGCTGTTAGAGCGGCAACAGAGTAACAATATCATCTGTCAAGTCAAACTAACTATCACGGTTCATGAGATACACCTGATGATAGACGGACAGACAGACAGATAGACAGATGGGCAGCAGAGCCTGAGTAATAGCAAATTGTGTAAAGGGTAGCCTTATACCCTAGTCTAGGACACGGACCCTAAAAATAAAAAATAAAATGAAATAAATAATAATAATAATAAACAAATAAATAACGCCCAACGATCACATACATAGTTCCTGGACCCTAACTAGGATTCCCTGTATCTAGGGACCCAGGAACTACGAGGACCATGCTCCCACAACACCCAGACACAGAATTTGCGCTTTTTTTTCCGGGCACAAATACTTGTCCTGTCGCGGGAATCGAACCCGCCGCCTCCGGGTTACGAGCCGACCTGCTCAACCACCACACCACGGAGGCTGTCAAATGCTTATCCACTTTCTGTAATTTGTTTTTAGTTGGCTATGATACCGTTGTCTCAACTAGATCGACAGCTGTTATAAATTAGACTTTGATAAATCTAATCTGAGGTTAATACACACAAGCACATATAAGTAGGTTCATACATGGAAGCATGTCTTTAGATTAGCAGTGTGGGTTGGTTTATCACTCATTGGCAACATGACTATCACCACGATAGCGTTTGTAGCTATTTATTTGACATAATGTCATACAATTGATTCACTTAATCTTTGGCCAAAGTTGTTCACTTGTTTACACATTTCTATTATACATCCATCACACATCATAGGCTGTTTTGCGTCAACCGCTGAATATAGGCCTCCCTCCCATTTCCCCCCCCCCCCCCCCCCCCCCACCCCTCCCTTCCTTCTCACCTCCCGTCACTCCCACTACCATCCACCTTCTATGCGGTGGGGGAAAGAAGGATAGAATAACATCGGACCCCCACACTAAATACGCATACTCCTATCCCACCCAAAAAAACAGGCCTCCCGTTATGGAGTTTTCCATAACCCCTGGGGTTGTAATAGGCATGACTAAAATTTTTTTATTGTATAAATTATGTTTATTCCGCAATAGATAAACATTTGGAAAACAAAAATTAAATATTTCAAAAAATTACCAAGTTAAAAACCGCAAGCATTTTAAAAACCGGAATAGAAAGAGATAGCTCAAACGGCCAGTGACGTCAGAGGAAGGTCGTTACAGTACCTCATTACTAAGCTGTGGTAGCTCTTCATACAATCTCTTTGGCATGTGACGTCACGAGTAGATTTTTCATAGTAACTATGGGGGCGCTCTGTTTCGCGAGAAAGGGACAGAAGATGCCTCCTGTAGAAACTTTTAAAGCTTATTACTCCGTGATTTATTTACCGATTTTGCTTATTTTTTTCAATTATTGCATTCATTTTTAATCTTCTTTATGAAAGTAATATTTACTTGTTCATTTTTAATAATAGTCATCATGCCTATTATAAAATAATAACCTGTGTATACTTATAAACAATGTTTACTTACATACAACCTTAATATAAAATTAATTCTGTCTTACGTACATTGAAACGTCTACTTTTCCACGCATCGTAAAAAGTGGCAGTTTTTATAACATGTAACTGTCCAAACCGGTCGAAGGTTCGCACTTCTCACCTCATTTATAATCCTTTTGCATGACGTACGGTGACTGACGTGAGAAACATTGAGAGCTATAATAATAATTATATATAAAATGAGACGCTCTGGGCCTTTATTCTCTATCGATTCCTTACTTTGAAACCACGCGAATTCCTTGTCTTACATTAGAAATCTGCAAAAGTCTATTCTCTATGAAACGAAAACCAAACCGCGCGAAATTAATAAGAAATTGGCGCGAATTTAACTGTCAAAAATCATATGTTTTACCGAGACGCGTTCCAAAACATCAACACATCAAAAGATATGACCTATATGACTTAGGTCAATATATTTTATTCAAAATAAAGATAACTTTAATGTAACCATGTGACACGATTTGAACAAGACACGATAACGAACGTGGTTTTGTATCGTGTGGAACCTGTATTTCCATAGAGAATAACAGCCCAGGAGACTAAAAAAATATTTACTCATTTTAAATTGAATTAAGTTTCTCTTGATAGGTCCGAAAGGTTCTCGAATGGCGACCACGAACCGGAAGACGCAACGTAGGCCGCCCGCTAACTAGGTGGACCGACGATCTAGTGAAAGCCGCGGGGAGCCGATGGATGCAGGCGAGCAGCCGCACTAAGTGGCGCTCCCTGAGGGAGCCTGTGTTCAGCAGTGGACGTCTTCAGGCTGTTAATGATCATGATGATGAAATTAAGTAAACATAAAAATCAAGTAAATTATGATTTGGGTAAGAAAGTCGGGGTCTCGGGATATAGCGGGCTTTGTAGTAGACGACTCTATGATCTGCTAAGTCAATCGCATCGCATCGCGTTATTTACACTGCTTATTTTTCTATTCTATGCACTGTACAATCACTAGGTACCTACAATGTGATGTGACGTGCTTAGAGTGTAACGAATTCTAGTTGTTGGGGCTTGTGCTTGGGGCGGTATCGGTACAGAACAGGAGCGGTTTCTGTCCTGTCTGAATAGGTCTTTATTCAAAAGTTGACATGCCTGGGGGTCTAGCAAAGATACCAACCACTAACGCTAATGCCTCACGCTAACTCCAAAAATGTATTGAAATGACATTCGCTGCGGAAAAGTTTGCGATTTCCGAAATGTCATTTCAGTACATTTTGGAGTTAGCGTGAGGCGTTAGCGTTAGTGGTTGGTATCTTTGCTAGACCCCCAGATCGTCCTCATCTGTCACGTCATGAATCGAATTAAAAGTCAAGGTAGATATACTAGCTATACCTACAGGCATGAAGATAAGGTAGCCGACGTCAAAGCAACGACGTAAAAATTTAAAAATTACCATGGCCAAAACAGTTTCATCGGGGATTAAGGTATGTAATGCAATCAGTAGATAACCATTTTAACTGGATATTTATCAATTGACAACAAACCGAATGCAAGGATTATAATGATAATACATTTCATAATTTCATGTGTAATTTACTAAGTCTAGATAGGTTTAATACCTACTTAATTGTTTATCATATCATTTATATTTTAAGGTCAGTAAAGTTAATTGCGTTCTTTAACTATTTACTCACAGAGCGATGAAACAAATGACACTTCGCCTATATATAGAGACGAAATCAATCATATTATTGCTGCCGAACTTCGGTACGAGGTACTCCTCTGTGTCAGTTTGACATTATAGGGTAATTTCGCTAGTTTCCGACCACTTAGTGGAGTTGTCAAGTTTAGGTTGCATAATAAAATGTACCAGTATCATTTTTTGACTTGATGCTACTAAGCTACGTTTCAAATATTATACTCTATATTTTTATCAGATTATCAATCATTTTTTAAAATAACCCACCTTTTTATAAATATCTAAACCAAAGGCTAATATTATATTATTATTAGGCTATTTTGCTAGTTTTCGATCACTAAATTATGTTTACGACCACTTTTTCGCTAGTTTCCTACCACTATAAATTGAAAGACGTAGGTGCCTGACTGCCTGTGGTAAATAAATGATAGAAACAATGATCAGAAAGGCTTCTTTAGATCCTCTGTCTTGTATTTTCATGATTTCCCCAGCTTTGAGGCACTTACTCATATAAAAAAAAGCATGACCTTTTTTCTTACTGAGACCGCCAAAAATTATTTAAGGATATGGCTCAAAAATTCAGCTATAACAAAAAAAATATTGGCTAACGTAGTTTATAAACATAGTTATGTTTACAAACTAAATACGCTACTTTTTTTTGTAATAAAGCCAGCCCACATTACACCCTGGGCGAGAAATATTCAATGATGGTTCGATCAGTTGGTCACGCCTATTTTGCGACCACCAGCATTAATCGTTTTTTTTAATCGTGTCTGGTTTAATTAGTTAAACTTACAAAGTAATCGACTATTTATGTACTTTTATATGTAAATAAATACGTATTTATAATGTTTTTGATATAGTTTGCTTTTGCGATCGAATAGCATTTTTCTGCAGCTGGATTAGTTTTCGACCACGAGTGATTTTGGGTATCTGTAGTTTTTATACCAGATGGTGGATAAACGTGGTCGAAAACTGGCAGTTAAAATGTATGTGCTTTTAAGCTTCAAAGCTTTTAAAATAGAATTGGGGATTTCTCGTATAATATTTGTTACAAAACTGAACCTATTTGGACATAATTGTGTAGGCATAATATATTTTAGAGATGTGTTCACCGCAAGCTTTTTATTTTTTGTATTTTTTCATCAAATGTACATTAAACGGTCGGATATAGGAAGTAGTCGCAAAACCGGCGAACTTTTTGTTTTTTTTTTTTTTGGCTCTACACATAGTGTATTTAGCCAGTGTCAAGTATTATATTTTCATCGTGTTATAAAATATTTCACGTAAAGTCATGTCCTAGTCATAGTCATAGTCCAGTCTAAGTCAGGTAGTCATAGTCCAGTCTAAGTCATGCTCCAGCAAAGTGGTGGCAACTTTACTAGAAGCTTCTATGGAGTTTTGGAAGCAACACGAAAGTCACGTTTCACCACATTATATCACTTCCCATCACTCCTGCTCGTAATTCAGCACTTAATGCGTAAAACGCCACCAATTTTAAACATTAACACTGGAAAAAGCAAAAGTTTTGAAAAATAATAAAATGCAACGACGTGAACTCTTCCGCGTTCCCGCCAAAACTCACCGGCGAACTTACCCTATGGAAGAAGTACCGATAGTGATGTAATGCGTTGGTTAACCTTATAATTATCGATACATCGATAATTTCTATTATGCCATCCGGAAATTTGTTACAATAAGTTTTAAATGTTTTCAATTTATTTTGTGGTTAAATTGACTTCTACTAATTAAACTTTTAATATCTTTTATGTTTATTAGGTTTCCTACAGATCCTAATATAAAAGATAAATAGATATTCGCAACTGGACAGTGCAATTGGTTTCCTCAAAAACATGATACGGTTTGCTCTCAGCATTTTGAAGCTGAATGTTTTATGAAAATGTCTAACCATATACGTTTATATTTTGACGCTATTCCCACATTGAAACTCTATCCTATTTTTAACGAGGTACTAGGTGGGCCGATGACCTGGTGAAAACCGCGGGGAGCCGGTGGATGCAGGAGGCGAGCAGCCATTCAAAGTGGCGCTTTCTGGGGGAGGCTTATGTTCAGCTGTGGACATCTACGGGCTGATGATGATGACTATAATTTATCTTATCCGCATTTATTATTTGATGAGGACATTATAATGGTGTGGCGTGCTCGCCCATGAAAGTTTTCATGTAGCCTCCATGGAGCTATTAAAAAAAGAAGGAGGGAATCCCGTCTGATCTGAAACTGAAGCTCCCTTAGGAAGCCGAAACGCTTCGTACGTACGAGCGGGGCACGCACACGCTCACATCATATGCAGCCGGTCGCCCTACTTTCAGCTGACACACATATGTAATATGTCCGCCATTTTGGGCTTCAGTTCGATGTCAATCAAAACTCAATCCTTCTTTCTTTTATTTCATCCATGGTAGCCTCATAGAAAACCATTGCTCTTGGTTGCTAAGGACAACTGATCTCTTAGTTACTCCAGAATAGATTATAATAGAATAAAATAACACTATTACACATAGAAATACGCACAAAAGGCACAAAAGATATAGGTAGGTACTAAAGTGTACCTAATGATACAATCAGGTAAGAGGTACCTTACCGCGTACTTAACTCATATCAAACTATCGATAAAAATATATCGACTCAACCCACAGCACGTTTTGCTGACAGCAGTGGCACTAATGACAAGACAATTGCTATATATGTCATCTGCGCAGGTAAACCATAGAGGTTTCATTGTAATACCTGACACGCTTGAATTGTATGAGAAGTGTCGAAAAGGCGCCTCTATGTAGAGGGGAAGCGTTTTTTTTTTTTTGCTCTGTGTATTTACTCAATTTGTGAAGATTGTTATTAGTAGAGGTAGGTATAATGTTTTATTGGTAATTAGTTACTTAAAACTTGGGAAATTTGTATAAAGGTAGTTATCAAAAACTTCTGTACGTAGTACTTACATAAATACCTCTATGCTATTTACAGAAAAAGTCACATATACCTACTACAATTGCATAAGAACGAAATGTTTTGTATGCGTCAAAATATCTTTATTCAACTGTCTTGTTATTGTTATCAACTTACTTTTGCATTTAGCATGCGCTACTCCCGGATCTATGTTATTTATCGCGTAATCTGATAACACGTGCCAATGATATCACCCAATGACTTACACAACTATCAGGAAATTCTAACGTGTTTAATAATGAAATAAATCATTTTTAATCATTTTTAACAATTTTATTACCGGTTTTCCCTACAAAACTTAGGTATATTTCCCGTAATGTTCTTATTTTAAAATGTCAACATCACTAGTAGGCCTAGCACGCACGAATATTTACGTGTAACGTTAACGTCAGGCAGTTGTATGGGCGTTGATCAAATGCCATACAACAGTACAACTGCCTTAAATTAATGTTACACCTACGCGCTTGTAAATATTCGTGCTAGGCCTACGCTTCGTCTTATTTATTTTATTTTTGCGTGTTTGTATTTTAATATGTATTAAGTTAGTAACTCTGCGCATAAACTGCATGATGAATTTAAAACCGTCAAGCCCATACAAAGTGTTTCAATTGATTGCAATCAAGTTACGTAATCCAAGGGCTGGTCTTAAATCAGTAATAGACCCTTCAAAGGAAATGTTATCACTTTAGTTACTTATAGCACAGAATAAATATCTAGTACAACATAGTTATCGGCTCCCCGAGTGGATGCAAGGGTTAAGCAGCCGCTCAAAGTGGCGCTCTTTGGGGGAGGCCTATGTTCAGCAGTGGAAGTCTTCAGGCTGATGATGATATAGTTATAGTTCTTGTGAAGTTCTGCCTGATGACCTGCTGAATTCACATAAACTCTTTGATATGTGTGACCTCCTCCACCTCTCTCCTCTGTCTCCTCTTACTCAAACAATATTTTTAGAAGTCAGGTCAAGAATAGTCCAGAGTTGAAAGTTCATTCAACTTCTACACTTTGGGCATCTACAGAATGATCCCCTCGGAACAAAAGGATGAAGCAATTTGAACCAATTTACAAACGTTATCGAATTGTAGTAATTTGCTTAAAAGCTTTTTAATGTTTAACATGCGGGTCCTTAACGTAGTCAATTGACGATCCCCATTGATTAATCTCTATAATATTGGCAAAGAGTTCATCAATCTTCTAAAGTATGACGACAAACCAATTGATAATCAAGCAATTAATGTTGCAGTACGTCAAACGTTGGCTGTGATGATTATTGCGAGGCGATATACTTTTACAGATAGCAACTAGGAAATAAGTTGTACCTAGTAATGGTTGGTTTCAATGATGTTTCAATTATTAAGTTACGTAATCAGCTGGATGATGATCTTTGACTTTTGATTGCAATCCAATCATCCATTGTTTCAAAAAGTCATACGTAGCTGGTTGACAATCTCAGTTGCCAGATTGAGACTGATCGCCAATCGCTACGGGGCTCCTCTTGCAAGGACGCAACAAGGAAGCTACAATGATATATTGAGATAATCGCTTTAGGGATTTCGTAGGAATACGTTATCGATTAGATTTATTATAGTAATAACTTATAATTATTATGCAATAAATATGATTTACTACGACGCGTCGCTATAACATTATGAAGCAAGGTTGAATTTTTTGCAATCAGTTTTTAATTTATTATGTCAGTACGATATTCGCTTTGAATAGGATGTCTCAAAACCTACCGGAATTAAAATTTTTATTTAAAATAAAAATGCTTATTATTAGGGCTAGGGCATTTGCCGTGGTCGTGCCTGCTTTGCTATGCGTGGACTACAACTCAGGATCCGTTTGTTTTTACCTCCAGTGGATGAGTTGTTGGCGTTTCACACAGGACTTAATCGCGCTAAAAACATTATTTATTTACATCGACGTTTCGGCCAAGTTTCATTGGTTGGTTTGGTTTCTATTTCTTTCATATATTCTTTACACATCCCAATTTCAATATGATTTAATGAAATTTTTGATATTCTTCTACAAACTTTAAATACAAAAATCATCCCTTTAGGGGATGATTTAAAAAATAACAATTACAGGATAAAGCCTTTTATATAATAGATTCAAAATTCGAGGTACAGTAGTAGCGGATCCCCATGTGGATCCAAGTGGAAGGAGCCAAGGCAATTCAAATAGCTTTTGAAACACCCATTTGTTTATTTATTCCAGCAGTTTTTACCTCATGTTATTAGACTCTCATTTATCTGGGATGCAAGTATCTAATGTATTTTATGTAGACAGGTCCTTCTTGCGGTTCAAGACAGTCACGTTAGTAATTTATGCTAAAGTTCATGGTCAAATTATTAATTTATTTATTTTATTACTTGTGTAAGTTCTATTTTGGTATCTGTATCTGCTCGTGTCTTATCTCCCATAAAATGGATCTTAGATCAATACGATGAGTAGTGTTGTAGGGAATCATGATTGAGGCCCGTAAATATTAATTTCTACAGGTGGAGCAAGGTATACGTGTATTGTATATGCCGTGCGAAATTAACGTAACAGATGACGATGGATTGTGAATTTGTGACAGATTTTTTTTTTGGAGATTTAAATCAAAAGCGGTTTTTTTGTTTCGAATGTTGACATCAGTCAACGTCAGCTCTTTTCTAGATAAATGATAGAAAAAAGCTAGATTAATCCCATGGATGAAATAAAAAAAGAAGGATTGAGTTTTGATTGACATCGAACTGAAGCCCAAAATGGCGGAGATATAACATATGTGTGTCAGATGAAAGTAGGGCGACCAGCTTCATATGATGTGAGTGTGTGCGTGTTCCGCTCGTACGTACGAAGCGTTCCGGCTTTCTAAGGGTGCTTCAGTTTCGGATCGGACGGGATTCCCTCCTTCTTTTTTTAATAGCTCCATGATTATTCCTATTTGGCTTCAGTATCCCAACTTGGATGCAGGAGGCGAGTGGCCGCTCAAGGTGACGCTCTATGGGGAAGGCCTATGTTCAGCAGTGGACGTCTTCGGGCTGTTAATGATGACGATGATGATGATGATGATGATGATCCTAACTTTGTAACATCTAAATTCACAAAGACAAAATCAAATCATTAGCTGCTGTTATACATTCACCTATAACAAGATGTCGTTTAAACTAACAAATTAAAGATATACCTACCTAACTAATCAGCAGCTATACCTACTTATATAGCTTAGCTTGTTATTGACCTTTACCACGGCGATAACTGCATGATGTTTGTCGCTGTTATCTTTTGTCAATAGAAATGTTGATATTATATGATTCTGTGACCTGATTAATTGCTACTGGACCAGGAAATAATTATAATTACAGTAGGTGGCAATTAAGTTGGAGGTGAGGATATGCTGGCTAGAAAAAGTGAACAATTTAAATCATACATAATATTCATAGTTCAAATTCGAGCTATGGAGAGAGCTTTGCTCGGTGTTTCCCTGCGAGATATGATCCAGAGTGAGGAGTCCGCTGGAGAACTAAACAACCGATATAGCTCTTAGGATTACCAAGTTGAAGTGGCAAGGCGCAGGCCACATCGCTCGTAGAATAGACCACCGATGAGGAAGAAAGGTTCTCTCCACGAACCGGAAGACGTAGAGTAGGTCCACACTAGGTGGACCGACGATCTGGTGAAAACCGCGGGGAGACGATGCCAATGGATGCAGGAGGCAAGCAGCCGCTTGAAGTGGTGCTCTGTGGGAGGCCTATGTTCAGCGTTCAGTATAACGATATAAAATTTATTCAGTAGCTCAAATATACAACAGAAGACACAGAAGTGATAATAATTGTTACCGGCCGGAACCATCTTGGAAATCAGCTAACCATACTGTACGGTTATAGAGTAATAGGTATAATACTTATTATCATTGACGTCTATGTCTGTGTTCTGTGTATAATTACGTCGGTAACATTTATTGCTCGCGGATCATCCAACGGCCAGTATAAAGTCCAGAGTCCAATCTCATAGAAAATTAATTAATTTTTATTATTACTTATGATGTAGTACCGGATATAATAATATATGCTAGTGTATTTATAAATAATGACATATTACCAAGTTGATTTGACGGGCATGATAGCTCAGTTGGTAGTAACAGTAACCCTGCCTTCTGAATTAAGGGCTGTGGGTTCGATTCCAACCCAGGACAAACATTTGTGTGAACATAGATGTTTGTTCTGTGTCTGGGTGTTATATTGTATATTCTATATATGTATTAACAAATAAAAAGAGTCTAATCATTATATCCGTTATCTGGTTCCCATAGTACAAGTTATGATTAGTTTGGGGCGATATGGCGCTGTGTGAAATTTAATTAAATTTTGTATTGTAGCATTTGAAGTAAGTTATACCATTTTTTGGACCACACGTGACCGGTATCAGGGGTAGGTATCTAGTATCAAAGGATGCTAATGAATTCAATTACACCCAGTATATGAAAGTAGGAAAGGTTTTGTCTTGGCATTGTTATTCAAAAATGTACAATGTAGGTAGGTAGATAAGATATTCTATCTTCTTAGATCTGAATCAATATATTCATTAGTTTATTAACATTTCATGCGACCAGTGTTGATTAGTGGTTGATAAAATACGATCAATTTATATATAAATAGTAGTAATTTCCAGTGTCAAAAATGCAAATGACCACAGATAATATTTTCGTGCTAATTTATGACTATACCAGTAGCTATGGCAATGGGCAGGCTCTCGAGAGGCGACCACGAACCGGAAGACGCAGCGTATGGGCTAGTACTAGGTGGACCGACAATCTGGTGAATGCCGCGGGGAACCGATAGTTGCAAGAGGCAAGCAGCCGCTCAAAGTGGTACTCTCTGGGGAAAGCCTATGTTCATCAGCATATGTCTTTCTGCTGTTGATGATGATGATGATGATAGCAGTAGCTATGGCCTATCTGTGCTATGGCATGACTAATAACCCTCCTTTTGCCGTAGTCGGGTAAAATGGGCTGATGGCTGAAATCCTGAATCTCCTTTGTTGAATTATTGCAAACATGTATTATAATATAACTTACAAGTGTACCTGCGGTGTTCTGATGCTATAATAATATTATCTTGAATTAGCAAAATGGGGCACACGTGTTTGACCCGACATTATTGCTCTGATATAAAAGACCATAACTAATTAAATTATAGATGCAAATCATAATTAATTGTATCTACGAGTCTTATGTAGATTTGTAGGTACGTACTAGTGATGCGCCGAATATTCGGTAATTATTCGGTATACCGAATATTCGGCATGTTTTTCCACGTTCGGTATTCAGCCGAATATTCGGTTAAAGTTCCGAATAATTACCGAATATTTTATTAAATACTTTCCGTTAATTACTTCCAAAATTATCTTTTATGGGAACTCATTCTAAGATAATCAGAACACTTAGCACTTTTTAATCGTTTTTCTAGATACTGATAACATGCTCTATCTAGGCCCTAAACAACGTAAGCTCTAAACCGAATAATGTTCGTTATTCGGTTCGGTTCAAAAACCCATGTTCGGCGCATCCCTAGTACGTACAATAAATTA
The DNA here is from genome assembly GCA_963580505.1 of Ennomos erosarius. Classification (NCBI taxonomy): domain Eukaryota; kingdom Metazoa; phylum Arthropoda; class Insecta; order Lepidoptera; family Geometridae; genus Ennomos; species Ennomos erosarius. Next base: position 12,650,308 of record OY756982.1, read on the forward strand.
ACTATTTTAATATTTTGCTTTAAAAGCTATTCGGAACGGAACATTAAGGCCATGAATTGATGTAATAAAGCCATGTTATTATTAGGAAATTAAGTGTTCGCCTTTTGGTTATTTGGTTTGCTTCTCTGATCCATCTAAGTATATCTATAGCTCATTTTACGTTGAAGTCGGGAAATTGTTGACATACCATTTTGACTGTAGGTCAATCGGCCTTATTTATGAAAAAACCATGTACTTAAGTAAGTTAAATTCGTTCAATCAATCAATCAATCAATCAATCAAATATTTCTTCTCTACAAATTCCACAATACAAAAATATTTTTATAAGTAAAGCATCCCGTCATCAGGGATGGATGGATGCGGATTCAATCGCACTTGTGATTCTATTTATTCCTTTACAAATTAATCTGTCAGAATATTTTTATATATTATTTACGTTTTTATAAGTGGCTTCTAAGCTTTTGAGTTCGGAGATAAATTATAATTGAATATAACGACAATGCTTCTGTATATTTTCAACTCTATGGTCATGTACATATATGTACATATATGTACATGACCATAGAGTTACCAGTAGACCATGGTCATTATTTTTGATGAATGAATTATGTATGTAATTTTGATAAACAAAGGCTAACTATACAGAAGTAGAAACAAGACATTGTTTGCCTTTATATTTAATTGTAAACATATTTCTTTTACAATACAAACAAAATTTTAAACTATTTTTTATAACAATTATAAATTTTTAATTTATGATAGTTTTTGTCATTTTATCCAATATTTCATTTTAATTTTAATTTATGTCTACAATTGTATCTGCCTACCTACCTACTATGATTGCACTTTTAATTAATTTTATAATAATTTGGGTAATAAGTGTTATTGGTGTCTGTAAACGTTCTTATTACAATAAACAATATAATATAGTACTGTATACTCATGATGCACATTATAAATGACTACTTCAATCTGTACCTAGTCCTAGTTAATATAATTATAAATATAATTGTTCATAATATAATAAAATTGATTACAAAACATCCTCGTATCCGCGCTGAACTTTGGAACCACGATTACATTGTTTTTCTACCATGCACGCAGATTATACCTAAGTATATACCCATAAGATTTATTACTTGATAATTCTATTAAATTTATTTATAATACTTCCACTTATAATATAGGTATTCATCTAAGACTTGCATGGAATAATTTGAGTAAAATACGCAAGGCTTAAATACGTCTTACAATAACTCCACTATTCTCTTGACTTCATAAAAAAAATTATAATGTTAGGTACCTACCCTGGGAAATACCATATTGGGGCTAAAGTTAAAGCCGCCCATTTTGACAATTGATTAGAATCTAATCAGATCTAATCTCTGATTAAAATGGGAATAACAAATGTCATGGAAATAACAATGATCGAATCATTAGATCATTTTTATTTCCCTGCTGGAAGTGCTGGATACAAAGTACGCCAACCCTGTTAAAGCGAAGAGGAAAGGAAGACAGAACTGCCTTCCTTCGTCCCATGCATTCATCCTTTATTCTCTATCTTTTTCTCTGCCTTCCCACTTCTTTAATAATACAGATCGATTTAGGCAGCTTATGCATAGGTCAAATAACTACACTCTCACGGTCACAGTCTAATACTACAATTCACTATCAACTACTTACCTATAGGCTGGTATGGAATTATCAATTATAGGGTGAAGCTGGAATTTGTAACGCTAGGTTTTAAAGTTCAACCTTTCTGTTAAATACATGCAATTGTTCCATTTACCTATTGTATCTAATTACTAATTACTGAAGTCAGTCGAAGGGCGCAGGTTGCACAACCGAGCGCGTCGTGCTCTATATTTTCTTATCTTTCTAATTTAATTTCTATTATTACAGCTTATCGGCGGTATCATAGGATGGTCATTTACGTTAACTAATGATCATTAGTCGTTTGATCCGTCTAATAGATTTAAATATCATGAGTAAACGGATGTCATCGGATTTTATGGCATTCTGCTTCTTAGCTATGAAGTGTTTAGTCACAATGCTTTGTAAACACATTCGCTTTTTAGTCATTTGGCGATAGGCATTGTGCTGCAGTGGCCTCTTTCATTTTACAATGAGCTGAAAACCATTATTTTTTATATGAATTTTATCTTTTTGCAAGAGCAAATTGCTAATTGTTGCAATTTTGAATCCTATAAGTAAAAAATACAGGTAGTTTAGGTACCTATTAGTTATTATTGAAAAGCTGGCTTGTGTAAAATCAATTTGTATTGTTTTTCCTAACATTTTCATATTATGTTCATAGACAATAATTGTCAAAGGCCAATTCAATGTACACAACTGAAGAAGAAAATATATACTGGGTGTAATTGAATTCACTAGCATCCTTTGAAACTAGATACCTACTCCTGATACCAGTCACGTGTGGACCAAAATTTTTGAATTCTATTACCATTGGTTTGGTAATAATAATAACTCCAAAAAATGAAATAACTTACTTTATCAAATGCTACAATACAACATTTAATTAAAATAATGAATAAGTGTTTTTAATTAGTACATACAAGGTATAAAAACGTTTAAATGTATCAAAATCATCCGTGCCAACTGCGTTAGGCGCCGCGGCAAATTTCATAATTTTCAATAAAAATTATTTCATTTACACTCTTTACTCTTTAATAATCATCTACAAATGATGTACTATCATGGGCTCAATTTATGCTAATGAATTAAATTACATCGTGTATTTTTATTTTTTTAAATAAGTACAATTATAATATTAGCACAATGGGTAGGTGGTATGTATAAAAAAATACCTATACATGCATGAATTAATGCGCCAAAAATATGTTTTATTTTCCGGCGGTATATACAAGGTGACCTTGATTTGTTATGTTATCCCGAAAGGGGGAGGGGACTGGGACCATGATACTCTACAAGTTGTGAGAGCTTTACTTGAAACTGCGTGTTTCCAAACTTTCATGGTAAAAAATAAACCCACTCGCAAAATTGCACGTGCGATCGCTACGAGAGATAACAAGATACTATAAATTCATTTCTAAACACAGTTCGTTAAACTCATTTATGTGCACTCGGTCAAGGACGAAGTTCAACCCACCTGCACCTAGGCTATTTTCGAACGTAAACTTTACATGGCATTTCTGCAATGAAAAACTATTAATTTAGTAAAGTCGTAGAAGAAACATTGTCTACCTTGGGGTGTAGATTTACCCCCTTTCGGGATAACATACTAATTCAAGGTCACCTTGTATATGTGTAAAACAAACTGAAGTTTGTATCCACTGTTTTGTCGCCAGTAAGTGGTCCAAAATAACTGTTTCAAGGTACTTAATTTAATCTGGTTTTAAAGAGAGTTATCCGATTTATTTCTTGCGACTTCTTATTAGCAACAGCGCAACCTGCTTTGCAATAAAAACTCCCTTCCAATTTTTCTTTTCATAAGAACCTAATCACGAGATAAGATATAAATATAAAAATGGGTACCTACTACCTACTAAACATGACGTTTATTTTAATTAACAATAAACCTATATAACACAAAACAAAAAACTACCTGCTAACTACTACTATTATATATTATATCTACTTAAAAATATAAACAAATATCTAAAGAATACTTGAACGTGTCAATACTTGACCTATCTATAGACTGTAAAAGGTCTATAGATAATTCAAGCAATCCATGGAATCGGGCAACGTGCCCACAATGCTGGCAGCGTTGCCCCGCTGTATAGCGAGGCTGATCCTTTGACCGAAGTAGATAAAAGATAGTACTACCTACTTAAATAAAAAATAACTGTTTAATAATATTCTAAGGTACCCAACTAACCATTGAGATTGGAGCCCCAATTTCCTCCCCTCCTCCCTCACAGGTCACACCCGCGGTAAACGGTAATCCGATAGGTGCCGATGGGAAGGAATAAAGGTACTGAATAACATTGTGGTTAATATACAATTATAAATTACTATAGCAAGCAACGCTCTCCGGTTTCACCCGTTAATAAAAGTACCTAATCCAATATAATTATGTTTCAACTACTTATTCTTATTTCAAGTAACATTCAAATCAGTTCAGCGCCGCGCCGTTGCGTCGTTAGTCGTCAAAAGCGAACAAAGCAATACACACACAAATTGCATTTTATAATGATACTGTGATTACAACAACGTAACCATGGACTACGAATGTAAAGTAGTAATCACAATACGTTGCAAAAACCAGACTTACCTTTATTGTGTCTCACACAGGCACACAATAAGGAAGTAAACAGTATCATGAACCAAACAAACAAAGGCCATTGTGAATCACTTATTTTGGGATCATTTCGCGAACTTTATCAGCACCAGTGCGGTGTCATCGAACCCGTGACGTCAACTGATAACTGCAACCTTCTAATATAGGTCACAACAATATCAGTCTGTGGGAACTTTATGTACCTCTGGAAAATGCTGTAATAATACAATTGCTCCTCGTCTAAAGTAAGATTCAAACATTTTTGTAGTTGGAGCGGTGTTGTTTGTCTGTTAGTAAATCCAACTGTAATTAATTAATAGGTACCTCTGATCTCTAACCGTTAATTTGCATAGTATATTTAGCTACTTCTTGTCGTAATGCTCGTGTATCCTATTGTATAAAATTTTATTTGGCTAGACCACAGATTACTGCTAGACGCCCCACGATTTATTTAGAAAAAAGTCGAGAAGTAAATAAGTCAATAAATATGAGCAATACGAGATAATGACGTGCGTGCGACCAATTAAAAATACTAAGTTATTAAATAAAATACCGATTTAGTAGCACTACCTTTATCATCATCAACAGCCTGAAGACATCTACTGCTGAACATGGGCCTCCCCCAGAAGCCCTACTTTTAGTGGCTGCTCGCCTCCTATTTATCATCGGTTCCCCGCAGCTTCCACCAGATCATCGGGCCACCTAGTGGGGGCCCGGCCTAGGCTGCGCCTTCCGGATCGTGGTCGCTACTCGACTCGCAGTAATTTAATAAAAATAATAAATAATTATGTTGCCAGGAAACGAGTAAATTCCTATTAACAAAGGTTCCAATAAATCATTAAAAATTCTTATGAAATGTCCCTCCAAGTGTTATCAAAACAAGAGTGGCAGAACATGCGTCATCGTCGTCCGGACTTCAAACACGACTCGTCAACTGAATGTGTATTACAAATTGTTACGTAGCTGTGTGGCTACATCATCTCAAAACAAAGATGTTTGACGTGCTATGACTCCTGGACATTGCCTTTTTTGGTCTAATATCAATAGATATACCAGACTGGCTTTGTTCTTGGCTTACCCGCGCGTTCCGGTGTCGCGCAGGCGCAGGTTAATTTAGATAGCCTCCGTGGTGTGAGGAATAAAAAGCAAGGAAGAAAGAAATAGTACATTACTGCAGCGGCCAGCAACAGGCATTGATGTACGAACGTGTAAATGTGGCCGAGGCTAAGCCGAGGGACACATACGTAAGTCCATCAATGCCTAGTTGTGGCCAAGGCTTGCATATAGAACTTTTCTCAAATAATGCGCGGAAATTAACAGATCTTTAATTTAAAAATATTTTTTCACGCGATTGCGTTTATTTTTTTATTCAATTAACATGGTCTATTTATGAAGATACTCCTAGTTCTCAAAATTTTTGCAGTCAGCGGGATTTGAACCCGCGACCTCATACTCACAGGGTTGGACGCTCTATCAACTGGGCTATGGTCACTTGTACCATCCCGGTGAAATACAAGTAGGTACTAAAGATTTTCGCGGTCGTGTGACCATAGCCTAATGGATAGAGCTTCCAACCCTGTGAGTAAGGGGGCGCGGGTTCAAATCCCGATAGTTGATAAAAATATTGTATAACATTCTGATTTATATACTTTAAAAATCAATTCCATGAGCTTTATATTTGCAAACCAGCACGACAGATATGAGTTTACTATGTAATTTATCCGGCCGCTAAACCACGACAGATATGGATTTTCATACAAACTTTGCCGGCCGCTGCTCGCCAGTACAGCAAATTCGATTTATCTCAAAGAAGGTTGTCAAAATAATGCTCAAATTTCCAAGCATGTTTGAGAAAATACATTTTTCAGAATATTACATACAATAGAGGAGACAAACAGTATAATCACAACACAATAATTATTATAGTTAGTGGTTGGGTAAAGTTCTCTGGCCTGCACGTGTCTATTCTGCACGTTGGTAGTAACATATTCAGTATCTGTGACGGTGGTACCAACCTAGATATCTACTGCACTGCATACCTACTGACTACAAAACGTAGGTACGCAATAGTTTGGATTTTAATGATTTGTTAACAATGATTTCGAAGGTTTAATGGATCTTGATGTGGATTTCAATGAATAGCATTCAAAATTCCTATCGTTAACGCTTCAGTCACATTTTAGCCGTACTTTATGGTGCAATAACTAGCTGCTAGGTATTCGCTATATAAGATATCTTTAGCTATCTTTATATCTATTAGATAGTTAGATAGCTCAATAAAATGTAGCCCTCCTTTTTCATATAGATCGAAATGACAAGGACCGCAATGGTTTTAGAACGGTTCAGACGGGACCACCCATTTTGAATATTGGTGTTAGAATTTTTTACAACCATAAAAGTAAGGTAAGGTGTAAATAGCACGCATTAAATCAATTCTTTCTTGATTAGCTGATTATGGTTAATGCATTCGAAATAAGAATGCATTAGCTAAGGAAACAATCATTGACTTAAGCATATATTTATGAACGTGCAGTGAATATATTATAATTATTTATGCAACATTAACATTATACATATACGTAAGTTTATACCTTTATATAATAGTTCTTGTGCTTTTGTATTGTTACCTGCATAGTGACACCAATATTTTGGTTCTTTATTTTTCTAAGTTAAGTTCAGCGTGACGTGGGCATTAAAATAGGATTTAAAAACTGGTGCTAAGCTCTCGTGTCTCTCGACAAGCATTATGCTCACTAGATTGTGTACATTACACGTAATTTAAGCGGATCAGTTTGCAAAAACATCATTTTCGTTCTTCATCTATGCTTAATTGATAGCCACACACCTAATAATTCAAGGGTCGTCTACCTAGAACCAACCGCACCCTTTCCGCGTAGACCTCGTGTCAAGTTTATGATAAGGCGTCAGAGCAAAGGTTATACGGGCAAAATTTAAAAAAATAAACGTGGTTTTAGTTAATATGTAATTAATTACTGTTAATGCTATTATTGCGAACAACAATAGTAGACTAGTAGTGTTGTAAAACTCTGAAAAAGCGCCTATTAAACAGTCAGGGAAAAATAAAATAGCTTTATAAAAATCTTAGGTGATATAATAAAATGTAATTATAAGCAAGGTATATGTATTTCCATTCTGACTCTTATCTTTAGTTTTACTCAATTTTAGTTATTATTTGACAGCCTCTGTGGTGTGGTGGTTGATAGTGATGGATTAATTAGCATTCGCATTCATTTTTAGCATGTGAATACTCAATTAGCATGTCGGAAATATGGAATTTCATTTCAATTATAATAATAATATAATATGTGTGGACAATTCACACAGCGCCATCTAGCACCAAACTAAGCATAGCTTGTACTATGGAAACCAGATAACTGATACAATACTTATATACTTTTTTGTTTGTAAATACATACATAGAATACAATATAACACCCAGACGCAGAACAAACATCTATGTTCATTATGTTCATCTATGTAATTAATTTAGTTCATATTGAATTTTAATATAAACTTTCATTTCATGTTTGATTTCATTTTTCATTTCCATTTCTATTCCATTTCATTTCATTTTAGCAAATAGCATAGCAATAGCAATTAGCATTCTTATGAAATTTACGCAAAATCGCAATAACTGCCATCGCTAGTGGTTGAGCAGGTATAATATTATAGTAAGTATACTGATTCTCTGTTTGTATATTCTTTGTAACATTAATATTTTCGCTCCTCATTTCATATAATTAGTTACATCCATTTTATCGCTCGCAGAAACGATGGGGATGAAAAGTTCGTGAGTGGCGACCGTGTACCGGAGGAGGCTAAGTACTTAGGGTGGACCCCTATAGGTGGACCGACGACGGGATTTGACAGTTTCAATACGTATATGTTGAAACTGTCAAATCCCGTCATTGGTCCACACGTATAGTGCAGTTACTGAAAAAATACAATTTAGGAATTCTCTTGTTGTATTGCAAAGTCCCACAGGTCAAAACGGGCGAGAGTAAGCATTGATGCAAGAGGCAAGCAGCCACACAAGTGGCGCTCTCTGGGGAGGCTTGTCATGTTCAGCAGCGGACGTATTCAAAGCTGGTGATATCCATTTCACTATTCCATACGATTTCCTTATATTTTGCCAAACTTCAATATCTTAACTGTATGAACATTAAGTACATTAAATTTGTAAAATGAACTAAATACTGAAAAAATAATTAAAAAATACAAATAATTACAACCAAAACATTATTTATCCATTTTATATTTTTATACGCTATTATGTCGAATTATTTCACGTAGGTAATATTATTACTAAAGTGAACTAAAGTGACCATGCTCGTAGGTAGGATTAGCAAGTTGAAATGGCAACGGGCAGGCCACATGGCTCGTAGTACTGACAACCGATGGGGAAGAAAGGTTCTCGAGTGGCAGAGCAGGCCAGCCCTCACTAGGTGGACCGACGATCTGGTTAAAGCCGTGGGGAACGGATAGATGCAGGAGGCGAGCAGCGGATAGATGCAGGAGGCGAGCAGCCGCCCAAAGTGGCGCTCCCTGCAGGAAGACTATGTTCAGCAGTGGACGTCTTCAGGCGGTTAATGATGATACTGAGGTGAAATGGAGACTCCATAATTTCTGCTTAATCATAAACATACCCACCGGTTTAAGCGTCTCGTGGCTGATATAAATGCAAGACGTGTTACATCACAGAGTAAATAATATTACTACGTCATTCCAGACAGACAGACCTGACTAAAGGTTACTTACCATCAACAGAGGTTGGCAGAAAAATTTAAATCTGGGTATCTAAATCTTTATTACCTACTTAATTTAATCTTCAAATTTTATTATTTTTATGTGTTACTTCAGTTTCTGCAATTTGATTTTGTCATCTCTAAAGCTAGACTTAGGTATGACCGACCTATGTAAATAGGGTGTACTGTGGTATGACCATAGAGTTACATAAGTATGTTAGAGACTAACGAAAAGAAATTATAGCTCTGTAGGCTCCTTTTTTATAAACGATAGGCTAACATTTGACCCCGGTCTCACCTGATGGTAAGTGACGACGCGGTCGACGTTGGAGCATCCTATAGAAAACCGAACAATGGATCCCATGTATATACGTAGAATGTAAATAATATTATTGATTCAATCGGCACTGGACTGAGACGGATGACATTATACCCAATAAAACGAGCTTTTAATATACCCAGCAGTAGGATTATAAAAGCCGCGGTGATGATGATGAGCTCTGGTTTCAGTAGTTCGGTTTTTAGTCCGGTTGACCGAACTAGTGAAACTTTTCAGTGGCAATAGTCCGGTTGGTACCAAAGTACCGAGCTATTAATTCTGTGTCAGTAGCAGTAGTTCGATTGACAGGGCATTGTAGCTAGTGAAACAATTACTGGGAAAATAGACTTTATGACCTGATCTCATAGTCTAGTAATCTGATTACTAGACTGTGTGATGTGTCAGGATGAAATGTCACGCGAAACTTTTATTTTAAAGTTCCGAGTGACACTGCTGCTGTGATGGGCGGCCGTGTCGCTTAACATTAGGTAAACGACTAGCTCGTCACGTCATTCAATCTCATAAAAAAATACACCAACCATCTTTGACACAAACAGATCAAGGGCCTAATGAATAAATACATGCTCGTTGCTATCTCGTACCGGACCTATACAGCTTGTCAAGTGCAAGACGAGGGCGCTGCTGACGTCACTGGGTTATCGGGTCCGCGGAAGCTGTGAGAGATCAATAAGGCGAGCTAATGGACCTTCTATCCATGTAATCGATACTTACAATAATGCTGATAAACAAAAATTTACAAATCCACCTTGTCAAGCGCCCTTGTTGTCAGAATGTTTAGGCCACCAACAATAGCCGAGGGCCTGAGCCGGTCCTCGAAGCACGCCTCAGTTGTAATTGCAATATTACAAAAATATAACATTTCATCTACTGAGGTTACTTTTAAGGTAAACTGACTTTTGATTTTTGAATAAATCGTAGTCCCCGGGAAGTGGGTCTCGCGTATCAGGGTACTCAGGGAGTAACCCATTTTTTCACCTGTCAGTGTAAATAAAATTAACAATATCTTCAAAACAACTTTTTTATTAATTCATTAAAAGAATTATATTCGTCTCTCTAGCGAATGAGTGTATGTGAGGCGTATAGGAGTAAGGCTATATTATGTGTGTGTGTGTGTGTGTGTGTGTACTTTTCACCTTAGCAAATTAATGGCACCCGACAAGTTAAACTATTACTTCAAGACAGGTTTTCAGTTCAAGCAAACTGAATAACGGTAGAAAGTTTTCCCAACACTATAAGGCTTCTGACTCAGACTCTGTTAAGGCTGACCGACATTATTTACACTGCATGTTTGCTTATTTCGCTTGGTGTGATGCAGTACTATAGGTATTATAATTATATCTATCTATTCTGTGGTGATGCACATAGGCCGTTGGTCTGCAAAGTAACTTTTAGGTGCGTTATATGATTTAAAACAAAATAATGTATCATCATCATCATCATCAACCGTCTGAAGACGATCACTGCTGAACATAGGCCCCTGCCAGAGAGCGCCGCGCCGCTTTGAGCGGTTTTTTTTTGTTTGAACGGGCTAATGCTGTTGGTCTCTACAGACCTTTACAGCGTCACCGGGCGGGAGGGCATGCGCTTAAGGCACCCAGCCGACAAAAGTGGGGGGCAACTAGCTAAAGGGCACCCCTGGAGTGCGAGCCTCGGCTTGGGCTGTTGCTGGGATAAGAAGATCGAGAAGGCTACGTCCGCTGGAGGAGTGGACCCTGTGGAAAGTCGCGACCGTTCTAGCTAACCTACGGAGGGTAATTGATTGTGTAACGCTGGTATCCTATACCGGAAGGGCTAGACTGGTCCGGTGATCCTAGCGCAGCCGAAACAACGGCTGCTATAGGATCTTCCGGGTTGCTCAAGACGTGTCTCGGGCGGCGACGACGGGGAGCAACCCCCGCCCCGCTTTGAGCGGCTGCTTGCCTCCTTATATTGGTACCTTTTGCTCATAAAATCATGAGTATTATTATTACCTATACCACTATTATAATAAAGGTACTTCAATTAACACCCAAACGTTAATTAACAACACCCAAGTGTTATAATACAGAGGGCATTTTAAAGAAATTTGCTTGTCTGCCACATTCGTCAAGCATATTATAAAATAATACCTAGCCATAGACCAACCTATGTAAGTATGTAGGGCTAAGTATGCGTGTGGTGATACAAACAAAGACCAGCCAATTCCAATCACAATTTGATACCGAGAAATCCTGTGGATGCATATATTTATTTCCGGTTATTAATTTAGTTTAAAAACAAAAAACTACTTAAAACCAATTTTGATGTTATTTCTATGGTATTATATTCTGAATGTGTAACCTTATTAAATATCCTACCAAATGCGAGTCGGACACGCGCACAAAGGGTTCGGTACCATCTATAAAAACGAGAAAAAAAACAGTTTGTTGTATGGGGTTAAATATTTATTTATTTATTAGTATATTTGTTGTTATAGCGGTAACAAAAATACATCATCTGTGAAAATTTCAACTGTCTAACTATCACGGTTCATGAGATACAGCCTGGTGATAGACAGACAGACAGACAGAAAGACAGAAAGACGGACAGCGGAGCCTTAGTTATAGGGTTCTCTTTTAGCGTTTGGGAACGGAAGGAACTTTCTAAATCAGTTTATAAATGAGGGAGTTCTTCAAAATATACAACCGAATAGAAAACCTCCTCCGTTTTGATGTCGGGTGATAAAGAAGAAGAGTACCTAACTCTACACTATACTAGGTACAATTTATCGACTCAAACAGTCAAATCACACACATCGTGAAAAAGATTATAGAGACCGTGTGAAGGCGACACATCGAGTGACAGACTGCATGTGTGCCTTTACCAGACTCGTATTTTATAATTATATTGTCCTGTTTCAGGCAGCAAACAGATTCTCCATGGAGTCCACGGACGTCTGCGGCCGAGGCAACTTATCGCCATCATGGGCCCTTCTGGCGCCGGGAAGTCAACGCTGCTGGATGTGCTCTCTGGGTACCGCATCACTGGGGTCGGAGGAGTTGTCTTTATTAACGGCCGGGGCAGGATTATGAGTGAGTACTTATTCACTAAGCATATAGGTACTTACTTACTATTTAGGTGCGTGCAACTTCGACAAAGAGGTCGCACTAGTAGAATCCAACTCGGCAGGGCAGCGTTCAGGAAGCTTCGATCCATCTTTTGGTCCGAAATGGCGCAGAGCCTAAAAACAAAGGTTATCAAACAGTGTGTGTTGCTAATGAATTAGTGATGACTTATGGAACTTAAACGTGGTCTCTTACTGTTGCTTTTGGCTTTATTAGTAAGCTCTAAGTCTCACAGTGAGCCGTGGACGTGGAGAGAGCAGTAAGCCTAGCACGAATCTTTACGCAGATGTAACGTTGTTTAAACTTTACGCAAAAGGCAGTTGTATGGGGCGCTGATGTGAATGCCATACAACTGCCTTACGTTAAAGATACGTTTATTTGTGCGAAAATATTCGTAAAAAGCCCTATACTGTACTCGATGGCTTGGTGTTTCCCTGCGAGATAAGATCCGAAATGAGGAGATCCGCAGGAGAACTTAAGTTACAGTTCTACGAGCGATATGGCCTGGCCATTGCCATTTTAACTTGCTTATTCTAAGAGCTATATCGAATCGATGCTTAGTATAATAGTATGGTAGTGTTAGTTCTTAGTATAGTACCTAATGTTAGGCGTATTACCTATATACCTATACCTATTACCTATATATAATATATAAGTTATCGTGAGTAACCTATGTCCTAATTCGTCCGGTTTTGCGGCTACGTTGACCGCAGCTGCATGAGACGTGGCCTCTAAATGTTGTTTGTAAGTAAAAACTGTAGTTTTGCGTGTGTTTATTTGTATTAGTAAGCTCAAAGCCAACTATAGCGAATTATCTCCTATTATAAGTTGACGTGCATTTTTCCTTTTACATTAAAACTGAAATTGATATTTTTAGATAGATAGATAGAAAATGCTTTATTGCACAAGAGTAAATCAAGTACATAGGCGAACTTAATGCTAAGTAGCATATTCTTCCAGTTAACCTTTGTGTAGTGTGGAACGAGTTGTAGTGCTGGTTGAAAAGGAATAAGAAAAAGAATTACCCAAATAAAATAATCATAAGAAGTAGCAATAAATAATAATATGAGTTTAGATAGATAAGGTTTTAAACAAATAATACATATTAATATCTTACATATTTTATATTAAACTTATTGTAAGTTAGAATAAAATACTTATATAATAAACAAGGACCTACTCATTTAATAACTATTTTAAGTGCTCAATTTTTTCTGACTGTTTTGAATGGATATGAAGTGTTGATATAATTTGAATTTTAAGATTTTTATACTTAAGTACCTACTTAATTTTTATTTACTCATGTCCTATTTTAAAATTAGGCATTGTTTTTATATTATAACCAAGCTATCTATTTGCCTAAGGAGTAATTTTAATTTACCCTTAAACACGTGTTCATAGGACGATAATAATACTTTTGTTATTGTCTCTATTAAAGCGAAGACACACTCATGTATTATGTGTGTGCTTAGGTACTGCGGCCACACTACCGTGATATGCCAACCACTATTGCATAAGCGAGCAAAAACTTATAGATATAAACGATTTATGGCTAATATTATTGGCATATCACGCCACCGTGACCGTATCTAATAAACTTTAACACAAATTAACTTTATATAGTAACCGATGAAGTGTGCACAGACCCTTACTTGACATATATATTTATTCCTCTATGTATTTACACTTTTACATTAAAAAATTATCTGTATGCATTATTTAACGCTAGTACCTGTACAATGTACCTACATCAATAATTAGTAACATCTATCATTACTTTGTCCGTTTACAATACAAGCAAGTTTGTTATTTTAGTTTTATCAAGGTATTTCTGTAACAAGATAATTTATATTTGCTTTGGTCTTGTTTTATTGAACAGCGTTGGTTCAAATATGTTTGTACAATTGTACAACACATTGGTAGGTAGTTAGTTATGAATTATGGTTAAGTACCATTTATTTCTATTAGTTTTTACATCATAATTATCACTAGAGGCGCCCAGCAGTTTCTTTTTCCTCTTCTTTTGACTTTAATATTTCGGTAGTCAGTCTAGAAGTAGTACCTAAGTAGTCAGAAATCTGTGTGAAAAATTCGGTGAAATCGGTGCAGATGTTAGTTTAGTCATGCATGACTGCTTTACCATATATTATTATCTGCCAAAAATAACATAAGAAGGTACCATTAAAGAAGCGATAGACTCAGGTGTTTCACCTTGAGCAAGTTCATCTTTTTTTATGCAGGCAACCTGCGTAGATATCTAACTCAGCTAAATAGATATGTGTAACGAAAAAATTCTAGATCTGTGGCTAAAACAGACTAATTGATTACCCATATCCTAATTTAGATAATAAATAGGTATTTATTTATTCCTAGCAAAGTTAGATATTCTTGTTTCTTTTTGTAAGTAGGTTTATTATTACTTGTATCCAGAGCAGAAAAAAATTGGAAGACTCGCGCCCGATGGAGATGCCTTTCTCTTCGGTTGATATATACCACGTTTTACAATAAAACCATGATGACCGGCGCACATCTTATCTAGTGACGCTGTAAAGGTCGGTAGAGACCAATAGAATTAGCCCGTTCAAAAAAAGCATATTATTGTATCTAGCTTGGTCATTTGCGCTCGGCGCCTATTCTTTCACACGAATATTAATACTTATTACGCATTTATCAGGGCACGAGCCTGATGCGCGAGCGTTATTTGTTTTCCTACTCTTATCTGTGACTTACTCACTTACACTACACAGTGAAATGGCCAATGTCCTCTATGGTGTGCAGAACCAGTATAAAACCGGTGCTGCTACGGACCGACCTTCCATTCCTTACTCCAAAAGGCTTAGCTCAATTATGCTCATACATTGACGACTTCTCCGCGAACTATTTTATAATGATTTTAATGTAGAATGTTGTCATCATCATCGTCTGAGGCTGAGTATGTGGCTTATAACCTATTGTATTTCTAATGTAGGGATGTAAATTACATCAAAAAAGCTATTTGCTCTGCTCAGTGTGGGTCAGAATTTGAAAGGATATGGAAGGGACAGGAAAGAAGGAAAGTACGATTAAAATTACTTTCACACATTAGGTTGAAAGCCAGTGTATTACGATAGATCTGGTATTATTTTATCTGTGGCTACGGTAAAATACATATTTGTTAATTAGGTATAGAGTTTAGAATACGGGCTTGTCCCACAATCACGGCATCGCAAGTAGGTAGGTATTATCATAGATTGTAATATATATGTCTATGGGTATTATAGATTTATAGCTTGGCTCGATTACGAACCCATTTCATGTTACTAAACAACTTCAAGCGGTCTCTCATTTCATACAGGAGATAAAAAATAAACTAACCTAAATGTAAAAGCCCGAAACGTACTATCTCTAATGAGCTATCTGATAACTGTAGACCGTATAATTTTTTTTTATGATATTTCAGAACGTTTCAAGAAGATGTCGTGCTACATCCAACAAGACGACCGCCTGCAAGGTCTGCTGACAGTCGGTGAGAACATGTCGCTTGCCGCGGATCTCAAACTACCCACCAAACTTGACAAATACGAGAAGGGAGAAGTGGTACGAATGCTATTCAAAGTTGAACTATACTTTTAGGTTCTTTAAAATCCTATGATAAAGATCACCTACACTGCGCCCTAAGATTCCCTGTATCCAAGAACCCAAGAACTATGGAGACCATGGTTACACAACACCACGACTTAGAACAAGTATCTGTGCCTTTTACCTGTACCCCTAGTACGAGTTTCGATAGTTTACTAAAACTTGATGCGTTTACGTTTTCTCCCTTTTCTCCCATACATTTCTCTGCAGCGCCCCTAGCGGACACGTTGATGTACTAAAAATGTTAGTACAAGTTTTAAATGGATTCGCGCGTATTCACGTATTGGAAAACTCGTACTAGGGTTACTGTTCTATCGCGGGAATTGAACCCACCACCTCCGAGTTATCAGCTGACCTGCACAACCACCACACGCCAAGGTTGAAAACTGTGCGCTGAATAAAATTTCCACTGAAAGAAATGGCACTGGACTTTCTGGGTAAGGAGCCGTGTCGCTTGGGTACCGATTACCTGACTACGCCAATGACAGCAGCTAGAATTAATTCTTGTGTAGCAGGTAGGTATACCTAACCAAAGCGATCTCTATTTTTTACTTTCAGATAGAAGACATCCTAACCAACCTTGGTCTCTACGAACACATGAACACCCGCAGCTCGCAGCTTTCCGGAGGACAGAAGAAGAGACTGTCAATAGCTCTCGAACTCATCAACAATCCACTTATCATGTTTCTGGATGAACCAACTACGTGAGTTATTTTTTTTGAGAATAAATGACGTGACCAGCTGGTCGGTCACCTGATGCTAAGCGACACAGCCGCCCATAACAGATGCAGTATCACTCGGAACTTTAAAGTAATAAATTTTCGCTTGACACACAGTCTAGTAATTAGATTACTAAACTGTTTGATCAGGTCATAAAGTCTCATTTGCCCAGTAATTTCACTAGCTACAATGCCCTTCAAACCGGGACACAGTAATGCTTGTACACTATTGCTTGGCGGCAGAATAACTGGCAAAGCGGTGGTACCTACCCAGACGAACTTAGCTAAAAAGTCTACTGCCTAGTAAAAAGTATTAAAAAATTTAGAAACAGTAGAAGGAATCATATAATGTCTCACCCTCGTCAACAACAATACTCAGAGAAACCTTTTTAAGTAATTAATGAATTAGGTATACCTAAACTAAGTAAGTCCTTGTAGTAAAATTGTATTTAACATAACAGTTACGTTTCCTTAAAATCGGTTCGGTCACGTTTATAAATGAAAGTTCATAAGTAGGATAGTCATTTTGAAGGGCAATAGGTAGAGTAATTAAATCAATATAATTTTGCAAACCTATTGTGGTCATTATCAGTTAGTTATAGTTTAGTCATGATTTTTCCCTCTGAATAAGCTGTTTCTTATTGAGAAATTCTTCGGAATTGGTGGAATAAGTAAGTCAACAAATAATTTCATACTTATTTAATTAAAAAAAAAAATACCTTGGCCATTCTAAGTAAATACTAACAATAATAAAATTCGAGGTCAAGTACGGAAAACATTAGTTATTGCCTTGCCATATTGTGTTTGGCCTTGTATGTCGCAATTATCACCTATAATGTTACGATATTACTTCTGTTATATAACTTCTGGGGTCTATGCCTAATTTGATAACAAATCATGTTCCAACCACTACCTACCAATACGTAAGCAATAAACTCAAATCAAATCTCAGAACATTGATTAGAACAAATTCATCAGGCGTTATTATCGCTCAAATTAATCGTATTTCCAAGTCTTACCCCCAACCACCTCTTGAGACCACATAAGTAAACCGTGCGTTTTTTTACAGCGGCTTATTTGTCCACCCGGGTGTTCCTTGCCCGGGTGTCCATCCGGGTGCTCAGTTGGTAGTAACCCTAACCTACTGAACTGAGGGGTTCGAGTCCTACCCAGGAGAAACGTTTATGTGATGAACATAAATGTTTGTTCTGTGTCTGGGTGTTATGTTGTATTCTATGTATGATTTAAAAATAAAAAAGTATCTATAATCTATAAGTATTATTATATCCGTTGTCTGGTTCCTAAGCTATGCTTTTGGGGCTTGATAGCGGTGTGTGAAATGTAAAAAAAATAGTTTCGCACCAGTCACTTATGACTTTCTTTCATTGTACATTCCAGAGGTTTAGACAGCTCATCCTGCTCCCAAGTGGTCCAGCTCTGCCGCAGTCTGGCCCACCAGGGGCGCACTATAATCTGCACGGTCCACCAGCCGTCAGCCTCTCTGTTCGCCTTGTTCGACCACGTATACGTGCTGGCGGCTGGACAGTGCCTGTACCAGGGCACCACAAAGAATCTCGTGCCGTATCTTGAACAAGCTGGCATTCCTTGTCCAATTTACCATAACCCTGCTGATTACAGTAAGTGTTTAATGTTGGTTTCAATAATTACTTATTTACTTGGTATGCAGCGTAGGCTGGTCATCCACTAGGTGGACCGACACTAGTCAAAACCGTGGGGAGCCGATGGAAGTGTCCGCTCAAAATGGCGCTCTGTCAGAGAGGCTAATGTTCGTTATTGAACGTCTTCACGGTATTAATGATTTACTAGGCCCAGGCCCACCCAAATCGCATGATCGAGTAGTACTATGGTTATAGATATAATTGCATTTTTTTCCAGGGGCGAAATAACAATAATACGTGGTTTAGTTGGCTGATATTAATCTGAATCATCCGTTATTCCAGTTATTGAAGTGGCAAGCGGAGAGTACGGAGAAGATAAGATCCAGCTCCTCAGCACAAAGGCTGAGAACGGGAGAGCATTAGACTGGTTCGAAGAAGGAGACTCCATCCCTACCATGGAGGTTCTGAGGAAGCAGTGCCCTCTCACTGTGATGAGGCAACAAGAGCCATCCTCCTGGGCAGAGGAGACCTCGCAGTCGAACCAACGGTCCGTGCTGTACAAGCGAGGCTTTCTGAAGGCGAAGCGAGACGCGGTAAGAAAAATCATCAAGGTACTGAAAGCACTCATCATCAGCTTGAAGACATCCACTGCTAAGCATAGACCTCCCCCAGAGAGCGCCACCTCGAGCCACTGCTCGCCTTCTTCATCTATCTGCTTCCCGTGGCATTAAAATTATGTAATTACCTATTTAACAAGGTCAATGTAAGACTAATAGGATAATAATTCAAGTTGTACCTAACAAACAAAACCCAGTGGTACAGGGCAGAGTCCAGAGCCCCCAGAGGTATACCAAACAGTCAATATCGGCCGAAGGACTTTTTGCACCCTTCGGCTGCAGCTTTGGCACCCTTCATTTGTTTGCAGACTAAAAGTCCGTCCTTCTGCGCCGACTGGGATATAAAACTCAACTTGGCTCTAATAACTCTGTTATTTTTATCACAATGATTCCCTTCACGGAAAGTGTAGGTTCATTCAAAAACTCAAACCCGCAGACCAAAGATTGTAAACCCCTGGTTTCATAGTCAATGCCGCAGACCATGGATCGCAAGTCAACGTCACTAAAACTGAGCTATCCATCGCTCTTCTTTTTTGTTGTCAATTCCGAACAGTTTTAGAACAAAGAAAAAGAGCGCTGATAGCTCAGTTTTCAGTGACGTCGACTAGCAATCCGTGGACTGAGGGTTTGAATTATGCCATGAACTTGCAACATTCCATGTCTATCGGTATTTACTGATAGAAAACGACATATGGATAGCTCTGCTATAGATTATGTTCATCAGGATATCACGAAACACAATGATTATAAATACACAATGGGGCCAATTTTAAAGGCTTTAGTTGACAGATCTAAAGCTCCTAAAACTGTTGCTCCCCTTGTCAAATAGACGGCAATGTAAAAGACGGATATATTCCTAGCATTTTTAAAACTGTCAACTAAAGCCTTCAAAATTAGGCCTACTGTACGTTTCAGACAATGACCCACCTGCGCGTGATAGTGAACGTGCTGGTGGGCGTGATGCTGGGCAGCCTGTTCATCGACGCGGGGAACGAGGGCTCGCGCGTGCTCGAGAACTACAACCTGCTGTTCGCGATCCTCATGCACCACATGATGTCGCCCATGATGCTCACCATACTTACCTGTAACTTACATTCATCTTGCTCCTAGAATTACCTAGTTGAAATAGGCAGGTCACATAATATTAGATCGTAGAACTGACAACCAATGGGGAAGAAAGGTTCTCGAGTAGCAACCACGAACCGGAAGACGCAAAAACTGTTTTGTATAGTGTAAATAATAATTTTTGAACCGGTATTCAGTAATCTCAAAAGCAAAACTTTCTGTGTATTTGCTGGCAACGTTTTTTTTGTTTGCATTACGTGTTTATTCTTTTGCCTTTTTAATCTTATGTTTCTTTTCAATAAATAGGAAGGTAAGTGGTTATCTTGTTCGTTGTAAAAACTCACCAAAGTAATTTCTTTGCAGTCCCCTCGGAGATGTCAATTCTTTCAAAGGAGCACTTCAACAGATGGTATTCACTTGGATCCTACTACATATCGATCACGCTAATCGATTTGCCTATTTCGGTAGGTACCTACGACATTATGATTTACATAACCTTATAATTTATTAATTGACTTTTATTAAAACAGTTTCTGACTCTGCTCGGTATTAGTTATTATAATATGAGTATGTTTTATTTCATCTTTGAAACTAAACTAATATAAATATAATAAATATGTGTGGACATTTTACACAGCGCCATCTAGCCCCAAACTAAGCATAGCTTGTAGGTAATATGGGAACCATATAACGGATTTAATACATAGATACTTTTAGTTAAACTGAAATATATTTATTGATTTTTTAATCCAGTGCCTACATAAGGGTTTTATTTTAATTACCTTTGTTACTGAAAATTCAGATTCAGTGGAAGTAAGAACAGCATTATCTCAGTACCTACTTATGGTAGACTCCGAAGTCCGAACTAAAACCGTTCTACCTAAAGCCTCGTCTATCTATATCATATTTCCTTATGTAGTCTGTGATATCGTCTTTAGCAACTTCAATAAAATACCTACTTATCTTATTTCCAGATCGTATCGTGCTTTTTATTCAGCGTTATAGTGTATACGATGTCGTCCCAGCCTCTAGACATCGTTCGGTTCCTCATGTTCTTCGCGATATCGCTGTACACGGTGCTGGTGGCTCAGAGCTTCGGCCTGATGATCGGGGCCGCGTTCAACGTTGTTGTAAGTAGATTTGTTAACTTTATCATTAGTTTTGTAGGTTTTTTTACAATCTACGCATAATTAAGTATAACGATTAAATAAAGCGGAGGTAAGATACCTGCCTACGAAATACGTACAACTTCCTAGCTGCTAACATACAGGCGGGCATTTTCGCACAGAGAGAGCAGAAACAGAGCGAGAGAGAGAGAGAGTAAAAAATAACTCACCACGTGGGAAAAATTTGAGTTTGTGCATGTCTTTCTATCACCGTTTATAAGAGCGAGGCAAATTAGAAGTTACATTGCTGCGGGGTCAAGTGGGATTTGAACTACGGTGTATAGTATAGTAGCACGATCTACCGCTAAGTCACACTCATTACTCGTACCTATATGTATATTTTAATCAAGCTATATTTTAAGTTACCAAGATATTACACAATCCACAAATCTAGCTATAGGAATACCAACAGGACCAAGACGTGACCCTTGCGATACTCTCCAATATTTTTTTTTTTCAATTTTGCCGGTTTAAGAACTTTAAAGAGAATCTACCTATCTATTATCAATGTAATTAACGAAACTAGGAAAGTGAAAAATTGTATAGTATAGTGCCCACTGTATACGGAATTTTCAGTCATCGTTCATGTAGTAACGGCAGTCAACTAGACTGTCAAACGCATTCCATAGATCCGTAACGAAAAATAAAAAAGATGCGCACGGCTTCTGTTCTAATGATACAAAATAAGGCAGGGAATTGAAGATCTATAGGTACCTATTTGTATTATTCTAGAACGGAACATTCCTCGGACCCACCCTCTCAGTACCAATGATGATGTTCGCCGGTTTCGGAGTGACCCTTCGAGATCTTCCGCCGTACCTTTACTGGGGATCCTACGTGTCCTACTTAAGATATGGCCTCGAAGGCTTCATCGGCGCCATCTATGGCCTTGACCGGCCTATACTGGAATGCAATCAGGCGGAATACTGCCATTACAAGTGAGTAACTCATCATTATCATTATAGCTGTTGGGCAACTGATATTTCTCTGGATTCTTATATAAATAAATAGGTACTTATTAAATAGATGCATAATACGAAATTTGTATATGCATGGCTAATTCGAGTATTTTGAATTTTTTTGCCAAATAGCATAAGTTCCTATGATGCACAATTACTATACCTTCCTATGAGTAAATGGAGTTTTTCCATCCAACCAATTTTAGCTTTATTTGTACTAAGAGTAGAGATAGATTAATCCACATATTATGTCCAACTCCTATCATAGGGGACCGCTACAGCAAAAAGTTGGTATTTAGAACTGAGCGCTATACCTTTGGGTGGCCTAAAAATGTTGACACCAGGGCTGACCACTTGCCTACACGAGAAGAAGGATAAGATGTCAGACTCCGCAAATTCCGCTATGGATACCTACGTTTAAACTTGTGAAATAATATGAAAAAAGAGATGTCTGCACTTCTGCACTAAAAAGTCGCTGCAGACATCTTTTTATCACATTTTTTATTTTATTGTTCTGCATTTATTTTTTATAACTTCAGCTCTTACATAACCTAATTTTTATTTCCCAAGGCATCCCCGCCAGTTCCTGGCCGAGGTTGCCATGTCACCTGACATGTTCTGGTGGGACATCATGGCGCTCTCCATCGCAGTCTTCGGCCTCAGGATCGCAGCGTTCCTTCTCCTCAAGTGGAAACTCAACGCTGTTCGATAAACGTAACCACAGACTTAGTAGGGTTAAATTATAGACGGAATCAATTTCGTGCGTCAAGGCGTGTTCTCGCGCCACATTGGGTTTAGATGAGAATTTGCAGGGATATGCTATGACGGGTTTTGACTTTGATATTTGTTTTGTATATACTGTAGCTGATGCCAAAATATTAAGCTAAATTTGTTCCTTCGTAAGAAAGGCTGTTAATATTGTTAACAATAAATTGTTATGATTGTAAGATTGTATGTATAGTGTGTAGTGTAGGTAGAGAAAATAGGAAAATAAGTAGGTAAGACGAATTGTGATGAATAAAGAGGATGGCAGTAGTGAATATACAGCCTTATTTATAAACGATAGTTAAAGTTAATCAATGCTTAACATGTTGATGACGTGAACTATCGCTTTAATCATTCATTTTTAACGTTTATAAGAAAGGCCTTAAGTGTAAGGTAGCTATATTATTTGATTCCAAGTTATAGATACTAATAGGTACTATATTTGATCGTCAGTTATACAAACATTATTGGATATGACCAGCTAAATAGCATAAAATATTTCACTTGTTTTTACATTCACATAATATCTAGGTAGGTATGTACATACCATAACTTAACCATATTTATAAATTGAACAAACATTGTTACTATATAAGAGATTTCTTATAAAATAACACTATCTTGGTTTTACGTGGTAGACAGGTACTTAATACAGCTATTTTAACAATTGCAC
Source organism: Ennomos erosarius (assembly GCA_963580505.1). Classification (NCBI taxonomy): domain Eukaryota; kingdom Metazoa; phylum Arthropoda; class Insecta; order Lepidoptera; family Geometridae; genus Ennomos; species Ennomos erosarius. The sequence goes on from OY756982.1 coordinate 12,673,962, forward strand.
TGAGGTTAACAGACACTGATTGATTCGCACCAATTTTTTCTCCAGAATATGTAAGCTATGTATTATAAAAAGGTCCTTATTTTGCACCTTCATGGTATCAAAACTAGGGCAGGCCATCTACGAGATTTACCAGAATAGAGAGAGATAAATATATGAAAAACACAGCCAAAGGGTTTATAATTAAAGAACTGACAATAGCAAACATGTCTATTACTGTCTCACTCCCTTTGCACTAAAACACAATAGTGGAAGAGGGAAAATAATAGTTTCATGTTTGCTCCAGGTCGTTATTAATGACACGTTAGCGATTTACTTCGTCTATAGACATGGCCAAATGACCTATCTAGCTGTGAAACTCAGTTGCTATGTCGGAAAAAGGTAGTTGCTATTAAAACGAAAAGTCCAATTCGCAACTATAGTTGCCAACGAATAAAGAAAGCTCGTCAATCGCAACAGCTGCGAAACTCAGCTGCCTAAATCAGAACGAAACTGTCTAGTAAAACTTGATGCCTAACATGTAGGAAGGCTGGTTTAGATGCATATAGGAAGGAAGAGTCGAATGGTAAAAGGTTGGTTGGCTCCCCTCGGATTTCACCAGATCTTCGGCCCACCTAATAAAGGCGCAGGCTACGCTGCGTTTTCACCATTCGAGAAACTTCCTTCCCCATCGGAGGGCCTAGCACGAACATTTACGCGCGCGTAAGTGTAACGTTAGCGTACGTCAGTTGTATGGCATTTGATCAGCGCCCCATACAACTAGCTTACGTTAACGTTACACTTACGCGCGCGTAAATGTTCGTGCTAGGCCTACGGTTGTCAGTTCTACGGGCGATGTGACCTGCCTATTATCATTTTAATGCTTCCATAAGTGACGTGAATAATTTGAATAATTTTAAAATGAAATATTTATGATACAATTATACTCTCCAACCGACGTACAAAATGCATTAACAAAAGAGAATAATGTAATCCTTTTTGTTCCGTTTTTCTCACGATAATTGAGTGGTAAACGTAATGAGGTTAATTTATATTTATATTTTACAAAATGTTGTAAACAATATACTATAAATAATTTCAAAGCCCATTTATTTTTATTTTGTAAAATAACTTTATTTCTGCAAACGTAAAATTATTAAAATTAAGTTAAGTAGGTACTTATGTTAAAGCAAAAAACCTGCGAGTACTATAAGTAAAGTAGGAATGATTTTGTACACAAATAATTGTGGCGCAACACAACATGCAACAAAACACAAAAATCGCGTAATGGTAGTTAATATTGTTTATTCTGTGAAAACGAATATACTTACTTAATGGATATTTCATTTTTTAGATGAAATCATTAGGAATATCTTCTAAAGACCTCATATTATAAAAAACTTACTAATTTTAATATTCATTATTTCATCAAGTTATTGCCAAAAAATAACGTAAAGAATTTAAAGGAGATTTATAATATATGACCATAAAACTGCCCTTAATGGCAATGGCATATGATTGGTTTCCTTCTGCTTTGCTAAAATCTAAAATATTTAGTCGGCCAACGTTCTAAAAATCTACAATTTAATGACAAGAACAACAAAAAAAACATGTGTTCGTTATTTAACTTTACTTAACTAATAAAATTAGGGGTAATTTTTTCTTGTTGGCCTTTGTTTCAAAAGAAATGTTACATTGCTTGTTGCGTTGCGTGTTGCATTTAGAGGCCTATTATTGTTCAAGACCATATATAAAGTAATTAATACTACCTGCTCAATTAGTTATTTATTATTGTAGTAGTACTTACTCTGTTTAGTGATTATTTGGGGCATTTTTAGTTATTTTGTAGTACCTTATTAGCTTATTAACCCAGGACAAATATTTTATTTTACGGTACCTTTGAACAAGATACTAATCTAAAATTTAACAGTGAGTTAAGATTTACAACTGAATCCAAATTGTCTTTATTGTTATTCTTTATTATGTGGTGATATTTTATATAATAAAAACTTTTCAACTTATTTTTTCCTATTTGATTTCATATCACCTCAAAATCACATCAAAATTCTCAAATACAAAAATAAGTAGTTTACATTTATGCACATGACGCACGGCGTTAAAGGCAATAATTTTTTTTTTTTTAATAAGACGTTATAATATAATTACTTATTCAAGATCTGTTTCCAAATAAATAGATCTAGTAATTATAAATATTTATATGCAAATATTTAATTCAAAATATATTTACGCATTTTTCTCAGTGTGGTTTGTTCTCCATAAAAGTTCTATTGCCACCCATTGGATTGTGAAGAGTATCGTCGAGAAAGCCACGGATATCACTGCCATGAGTGCGAAGTAAAGCGAACTCCAGTGCTCGAACATTGCGTAGACGTTCTCACCGTTTAGGTAGCAGCGGTATACTCTAAGAAATAGAACAAATAATTAAAAACAGAAAAGCTCGCATCTATGGTATAGATATGCGTTAGATATGACTAAAAGGGCAAAGATACTTACATCAAAACATAGAATAAGAAAAACGCATACAGCAGCGCCAGTCTGGGCTTGATCGTCCTCGGTCGTCTTCTTGGAGTTAGCAACAAGTCCAGGATGACTACGAAGGCAGACACCGTATGCAAGGAGTGCTGCGCCCAGTAAGGGAGATACGCGTCGAAGATACGCGGCGGTGCAAAGATTGTTGGGTCGATGTTAAAAATTACCCAGAATGTGATGTCGCAATACTGGAAGAAAACAAATTATTATTACCTACAGAGGAGAGATAAAAAGCAAACATCTCGTTTCGGATACCAGTGTCTTGTAACCATAGATTTAAATTTAAAGATATTATGCCCGAACTAATATTTTTTACAGATTAATTTGTAAAGGAAAAATTAGAAACGAGCGGGGATGGATGGATGGATGCGGGTTCAATACCCGCATCCATCCATCCCTCAAGCCGGGATATGCTTTACTTAAGCTACCGTGACAAGTGGTCTCCTGTCCGAATTTTTCCTTCACCTTATACAACCAACTTATGGGGTTGGTAGCGCCATCTTGTGAGATATTCAGATATTTTGTTATTTATTTTACGCTGAGCAGGCGATACTGCTATAATAATCATAAATATTAACATTTTTTTGTTTTTCAAAATGGTGAAACATATCAATGTTATGTATTTCCCATAAACTGTCAAAATAAAATGTAAGTTGCAGTTTTTTTAACGTAATTATTAAAAATCGTTGTCAGTTTGGTCAGATTGTATTGTTGGCTGTGTTGCGTTTGTTAAATTGGTAATAATATGACGACTGCGTTCAAAAAAGGCAGTCATCAAAGACAATTCAAGGCTAGTACTTGAGTATATCATACTAGTAAATTTTTATAAGGAATTTGCACGTTCATCATAATGGCAGCATTGGCATCTAACTGCACACAAACGTGATAATTTTTGGTTATCACTGCGTCTGCGAGTTAAGGATAGGTACTGCCCGAGCATGAGTTATATTTTTTACTTTCGGTTATCTAACTAATACTAACAAAGCTTACCAAAGTTACAGGAAATAAAACCCCGGTCATGACCACATCGCAGGCATGATTCAACTGCTTCACCAATGCACTCTCTCCTTCGCCTAGTCTCGTTTTCCAGTCGCAGTACAACCTTGTCGGCATATATCCCGTAGTTATCAGCTGAAACAAAGTACCTATGAACTAAGGACGTCATGCACTATGTTTGCAATTTGCAATTTATGATATTTTATTGTACCTACGCAGATAATGATATTGATCAGCTTAAACCGTCTTCGATACTGAATCTCTATATTCAGATAATTATTATGATGATAAAGTGATAACTTCGACATAACAAAAGAGGGCAAAAAGGGCGCTTCGTAAATTTTGTTTTTACAATAATACATTTATTATAGGTACTGGGTGTAATTGAACTCATTAGCATCCTTTGTAGCTAACTCCTAACTTCCTAACTAAGTAAGTACTCATAACACCGGTCACATGTAGACCTAAAGAAGACTGGCGCTGAATGTTCCCAAATCGACTATTTTGAACGTGATTGTCTCAAAATATACACACTTTACAGGATTTAAAAAAATACATGTTAATACTGGTCATATTATCTTCTTTCCATCTGCAGAAACCGAAACACGATCACGAAAAGTGTTCTCGATAGAAAAAAATTCGTGAAGTAACAAAGCATTCAAATTTCAAACGCGCTAAAATGTCAAATTAGAATATGACACCCCATTGAAAAAAAATCATAGTGATAAGTTATGTTTCAATGCATCCATCTGTAAGCCTATTTTTTTTAATAACATAAGCGTTTCTTTTATAACTAATTATTTGTACCAAAAAGTGTAAAAGTCTAAGTGCAACGCAACGTAATCGCCATATTTTTGCAATGCATAAAGCGACCCTATATATACAAAATACGGATCATGTTCGAATGTTGTAATAAACGTGCTCGCATTGGGTCCTGTCCGCGTCTTAACCCAACGTTAAAAACGGATGCAACCAGTACTATTGATATACTTACATCATTTTTTACCAATTCTTCTAAATATCTTGTACCTACTTACTTATATTTTTAGAAAAAAGGAATAAAAAGTTTTTTATAAATAAATAACTAGGCATTTATAAGCTAATTATGCAGTAGTCTATGAATCCATTCAATTTTAGCTGTGAAAGTCAACATCGTTTATTATTTTATTCATATTTCATAATCCAACCGAAACTGAATCGTGTTAACTAAACTATATTATTGCGATTTACTGACGAATTCAAACTCTAGCCACAGCAAATAATAGTACCACGTATTTTTGTATTTTTTCCAACTTTTACAACCTACATTTAGGTTGCTTTTTGATGCTTTGTGGATGTTAAAAATATCTGCGATGTGAATAAAACAATATCTGTGTGTGCGAACAGGGCGAGTCAAAAAATGCATGGCAGCCGCCATCCTTCTTTATGAAATTTAACGCATCAATTTGGTATTGATAATAACTTCAATTTAATTATATTTGAATTATAATGGATTCAATTACACTCTGTACCTACAATAAAATTATGATAAATATTCATCAACTCCTCTTCTTCGGATTCTTGGGCGACCCGGACTTCGATTGTCCCAAAGAAATATACTTATTATAACCGCTAACGCTGAGATTGAGTTTCCAAACTCGCTCGGAAAAAAACCTAAAATGTACCTATACCTAAAATGTAAAATGTGCCTGGAAGAGATCGCTTTTAGCGATAAGGCCACCCATTGTAACACGGTTGTAAATCTTGAATTCCTTGTAAAAATTTATTATTTGGTGTGTGCAGTAATGAGTTCTATCTATCTATCTACCTATCTATACATTCTTTGGGGATTTGCGTTTCTTGCCCACTGATCCTTTGGCCTATGTGCATATACCCAAGAACACCTTTATGTTTTAAAAGGACATAAAGAAAATGTTATAACAAAAAACCTGCTTTTATATATACTGCGATACTTATCTTTTTTCGAAGATAAAATATGGGATGTCATGATACATACATACTAAAAATTATAAAAAATACGAAAAAATTATAATCATCATTAACAGCCTGAAGACATCCACTGCTGAACATAGGCCTCCCCCATAGAGCGCCACTTAGAGCGGCTACTCGCCTCCTGCATCCATCGGCTCCCCGCGGTTTTCACCAGATCGTCGATCCATACTAGTGGGGGACCGGCCTACGCTGCGTCTTCCGGTTCGTGGTCGCCACTCGAGAACCTCTTTTCCCTATCGGTTGTCAGTTCTACGAGCGATGTGGCCTCCCCATTGCCACAAAAGAATATGCATCTCAGATTTAGAATAGCTTCATTATGACTAAATAAATAGTATTAGGTATATAAGTAACTATACTAAGGCCCTGCTGTCCGTGATGTCCGTGTGTCTGTTTGTTCGTCTGTCACCAGGATGAACCGTGATAGTTAAGCGGTTGAAATTTTCACAGACGATGTATTTCTGTTGCCGCTACAACAACAAATGCTAAAAAATAATATAATCAATATTTAATAGGCATGATGACTACTATTAAAAATGAACAAGTAAATAATACTTTCATAAAGAAGTTTAAAAATGAATGCAATAATTGAAAAAATAAGTAAAATCGGTAAATAAATCACGGAGTAATAAGCTTTTAAAGTTTCTATCTCCTGTCCCTTTCTCGCGAAACAGAGCGCCTCCACGGTTACTATGAAAAATCCACCTGTGACGTCAGATGCCAAATATATTGTATGTAAAGCTACCACAGCTTAGTAATGACGTACTATGGCGACATTCCTCTGACGTCACTGGCCGTGTGAGCTATTTCTTTCTATTCCGGTTTTTAAAATGCTTGTTACTTTGTCATTTTTTGAGATATTTTATTTTTGTTTTCACAAATGTTTATCTTTTGAGGAATAGTTTTAATTTATGCAAAAAAAAAATTTGTCATCATCCCTATTTAAGGGAGTTCCCATATAACAAACGTCTGCTCGTTTTTATAGAGAAGTCAGGTAGGTATAGGTAGTAGGTACGGAACATTTCGTGCACGAGTCCAACACGCACTTGGCCGGTTATTTTTTATCTAGTTTAATAAATAATTGTAATACTCACATTAAACCAACAAGTAATCAGCTTCCATCTGATATAATGATAAGCTCTAATATTAGGGTCCTCGTCGACTGTAGTGTCGATACTTAAAGTCACAAAAGCAAGCACAACTAAATGCACAAACGCACTAAATAAAAACACAATCCTAATATTTAACAAAGAAATACTATCAAACATTTTTGCTTTTTTCATTTTAATTAACAGATATTTAATAAACAAAAAAGAGCGCGTTCAAAAGATCTTAAATCTGTTAACGCAAGTTGTTGTCCAATGGACAAATGATTGTTACTTTGTCGGGTTGTTATTAGATAGGTACTCGTTATCGCTCAGTGACTCGATGACTACGCTAGCCGTATAAATAATTCTAAAGGTTACCTACCTAATTATCGTTATAACCCCCTCTATTTTCCCCAAGCTAGGTCTGTGTTTGACCACAGTTTCTCGTGGTACTCGCTCCGGATTCGCACTCGCACAGTACATACTTAAATAAGTTTTACGCCTTAACCCTGACCAAGTAAAGATAAAGTAAGAGGGGAAAAGATAGAGGAAAAAGATAACTGGATGGTACTGGTATGGAAGGGTGTACTAAAGAGATAACGGAGTCAATAGTGGGAAAAATATAGGAGAAAATAATGAATGTATGACGGTGAAGAGAGGCAGGTGCGCCCGTACTCCCCTTATGAATAAATAAATAATATGTGTGGACATTTCACACAGCGCCATCTAGCACCAAACTAAGCATAGCTTGTACTATGGGAACCAGATAACTGATACAATACTTATATACTTTTTTGTTTGTAAATACATACATAGAATACAATATAACACCCAGACGCAGAACAAATATCAATGTTTATCACACAAATGTTTGTCCCGGGCAGGAATCGAACACACAGCCCTCAGTTCAGAAGGCAGAGCTATCGGGCCCGTCAAATCTTTTCCCTTGGACAGGGTAAGAGTAAAGTGAGAGGGAAAAGTATGAATGGATGACAATGGGACGGGTACTGGACTGGAAGGGTTTACTAAAGAGAGAACGAAGTCAAGGGAGTGGAAAATAATTAATGGATGACGCTGAAGGGAGGCAGATGCGCCCGCACTCTCCCTTCTCTTTTCCTTTGGACAGGGTAACAGGGTACAACCAATTAACCCGTGTGAAGCCGGGGCGGGTCAGCTAGTATTTTTATTTATCTAACAGGTGCAGGTATTTTTATTATTTTTTTATCTATCTTAATCAATAATATTACTTGTGTACACCGCCGACCTTTTTCTCTAAATTATTTCCAAACGGACTGCTTTTAGCGATAAGTTCGCTCATTGTAAGTAGGTAATCCAAGTTATTATTTTATTTTATACATTTTATATTTATGTCATATCTTTATTTCCCACCAGTACAATAAAGACTTTTTGTATTGTATTGTATATGAGTACCTTCATTGTAGTCAGTTACATAAGCTCGATGATCTCAGCATCATGCTCAACGACCTCAGTAGAGTCTCCCGACAGGTTGGTCTCAAGATGAACATGGACAAGACGAAAATCATGTCAAATGCCCATGTTCCACCTATACCGGTAATTGTTGGGAATGACACTCTCGAAGTTGTCGACAAATTCGTCTATCTAGGGCAGACTGTCCAATTGGGTAGGTCCAGCTTCGACAAAGAGGTCGCCCGAAGAATACAACTCGGCTGGGCAGCGTTCGGGAAGCTTCGACCTATATTTTCGTCCAAAATACCACAAAGCCTGAAAACAAAAGTTTTCAATCAATGTGTGTTGCCAGTGACTTATGGAACTGAAACGTGGTGGTCTGAGCTTAGTAATGAGGCCAACAGTTAGACTGTTGGCTTCATTACTAAGCTCAGAGTCGCACAACGGGCTTTGGAGAGAGCAATGCTCGGTGTTTACCTGCGAGATAAGATCCGTAATGAGGAGATCGGCAGGAGAACTAAAGTGACCGATATAGCTCTTAGGATTAGCAAGTTGAAATGGCAATGGGCAGGCCACATCGCTCGTAGAACTGACAACCGATGGGGAAGAAAGATTCTCGAGTGGCGACCACGCACTGGAAGACGCAGCATAGGCCGGCCCCCCACTAGGTGGACCGACGACCTGGTGAAAGCCGCGGGGAGCCGATGGATGCAGGAGGCGAGCAGCCGCTCTAAGTGGCGCTCCCGGGGGGAGGCTTATGTTCAGCAGTGGACGTCTTCAGGCTGTTAATGATGATGATGATGATGATGATGACCTTCATTGTAGGTATATCTTTTTTTTTTAATGAGAATGAATGACGTGATGAGCTGGTTGTTCACCTGATGTTAAGCAACACGGCCGCCCATAACAGTTGCAGTGTCCCTCGAAACGTTAAAATAATAAAGTTTCGCGTGTCAGTGCACTGCGCACGTCATCCTGAGACATCGCACAGTCTAGTAATCAGATTACCACACTGTGTGATCAGATCATAAAGTCTCATTTGACCAGTAATTTCACTAACTACAATGCCCTTCAAACCGGAACACAGTAGTGCTTGCATACTACTGCTAGGATATCAACCTAATTATGCACCATACCGCGCGTTAAGCGTTCAGTCACTTAACTATTTGTTAATTTAATACTCTGAAAAACATGACAGCTAATTGCATTTTGGGGATGTTGGAGCGTTGTTAAAACGAAAAATATAGAGCAGACATGGAGCTAATAAAAAAAGAAGGGAATTCCGTCTGATCCGAAACTGAAGCACCCTTAGGAAGCTGGAACGATGCGTACGTACGAGCGGGACACGCACACACTCACATAATATGCAGCCGATCACCCTACTTTCATCTGACACACATATGTAATAACAAACATTCTGCATGCAACATTACTCAAATATTGTTTATTACGGGATATTTGGCATGGATGTTTAGAATAGTATAATCTGAATGTATAATACCTAATTGAGGTCATTTTTAGATGTTAATAAAATTTCAAGCAACTTAAGTATAACATTGCACACCACTGTCGTGGTAGAATGTACGGCCTATACAATGATAATACCAACTATTTATGTACTACATTCTGCAATAAATGATATTCTATTCTAAAAAAAAATATGTCCGCCATTTTGGGCTTCAGTTCGATGTCAATCAAAACTCAATCCTTCGTTTTTTTATTTCATCCATGAGAGCAGATTACTAAATAATATTTTAAATAATTATTAAAACCGATTTATAGATGACGTAGTTCTGTAGGCCTAGCACGAATATTTACCCGCGCGTAAGTGTAACGTTAACGTAAAACCCCCTATTACAATTGCGTCTGCCGCTCAACTGTTGTCAATGTTCATACAATTTTGACAGTAGTTGAGCGGCAGACGCGCGTCACCAGCGCTACTAGCTCAATCGTAATAGCGGGTCAGATCAAATGCCATACAACTGGCTTACGTTAACGTTACACTTACGCGCGCGTAAATATTCGTGTTAGGCCCACTGATGTAACAAAAAAATACTATCGAGAGAACCTCCTTATTTTGACGATGGTTGAAAACACCTATGCAATATAATACCTAATTAGGTACTTTGGTGTAGCGTAGAACATAGAAAATCAATACATAAGTAGTGTTAATTTATACTTAAGATTTTACTCATGACCTTAAACCTTTTGGGGGTTGGAGTCCCCGCGTCCGTAGGTTTACCTTTGAGACCCTACACGTGGCCCCCGGGTGGTGCTAAACGGGTGACAACATACTGGTGGTAGGCATTTGCCGCGGCTTGTAACCACCCACTGAACAAAGCCATGTCGCCAAGCGGGTTAACCGTGTTCCGGCATGATGTTCAGTGTAGCCATTTCTGGGGGCGGGTCGGAACAGTAGCGTTGCTGATGTAGACTGGTTATTGACATACAATGAAAACGCCATATCGAATAACTAATCCTGGAGAGCAGCGGAATCCGTGGCACGGTTCTCCGCTGGCCGACCGCAGATAGTTGGGGGCCCAAGTAGTGTGCCAGCCACACACGAAAGGCTGCCCCGCCATCTGTCGAAAAATCCTGGGATGCGTCATTGTGCCGGTTGGCGACCGGATGAGAGGACCCAATGGACATCTTCGGGGGGGGCACGGGCGTCCCCGCGGTCTCCGGATTAGTTACTCAATGATATTGTGTCTAGTTGTGTGTCTTTGAGTCGACCAGTGATGCCTCGTTCCACTTCCGTCCTCTTACCTCCCTTCACTCCACACTATGAAAAGTTCGAAAAGCAAAAAGTCGGTTCGACAGGTTGCACGTCCTCTCGCTCCAAGTGCATTTCTCCAATATACGGGGCTTGCACTCCAATGTCAATTGGGTCCACCATCACCTTGAGACTGCAAAACCGCACTTGTTTTTTCTTACGGAGACGCAGATCAGATGTCAAGCTGACGCGGCGTACCTGGCGTATCCTGGCTATGTCCTGGAACACAATTTCAGGCCACGGGCAGGAGTGTGCGTGTACACCCGCGATGACATCTGTTATCGGCGTCTCCGTAATCTTGAAGACCCTAGCTTTTCAGTCGTTTGGATTCTGGTTGATACCGGTATTGAGAAGATTCTCTATGCCGGTGTCTACCGTTCGCACAGTGGTGACCAGGTGACCACAAAACTTATGGACTATTTATGTGTGACGGCAGACCTAGCACAACAACGGTACCCTTCCGCCCAACTCGTGTTACTGGGGGATTTTAATGCCCACCACCAGGAGTGGCTTTTCCCGCACCAGTGCACTGACCATGCTGGGAGAGAAACGGGCAAGTTAGCTTTGACGCTTAATCTTACCCAGTTGGCCCAAGGGGCAACAAGGGTACCTGATGTTGATGGGCATACAGCCAATTGCTTAGACCTTCTGCTGACAACAGATCCAGACCGTTACTCAGTGTCAGTGTCTTCACCTTTAGGTAGCTCTGACCACTGTCTGGTGAAATCTGTATCGCTGTACTCACCACCCGACCCCTGCCCAAAAGGCAGCCGGCGTGTATGGCGGTACAAGTCAGCAGATTGGGGTGAAATGCGTTCGTTCTTTGCAGCTTATCCCTGGCAGCCCATTTGCTTCGCTTCTGGCGACCCTTCAGCATGTGCGGATGCTGTGACGGATGTGGTACGTCAAGCAATGGAATACTTTATTCCATTTGCAGATTTGCCACAGTCCAGCAAAGCTCGCCCATGGTTTGGAGCTGAATGTGGACGCGCTGAGGCGCTAAAACATACAGCATACCTTGCCTGGGCTGATGCTCGAACCCGCAAAGCTGAAGATATACGCGAAAAGAAGCGAGCCTTTAACAGGGCTGCCAAGGCTTGCAAAAAGGCACACAAAAAGGCTCGCTTTGACCACATAGGCCGAATAGGGGCCAAACTTGCTTCATACCCTGCGGGGAGTAAAGCGTTCTGGTCCCTAGCCAAGTCAGTTGAAGCAAATTTTTGCCACCCATCTCTGCCTCCACTACAAAAACCTGACGGGTCGCTAGCTCACACCGCAGAAGATAAGGCAAACTTATTTGCTAAACTCTTCGCGGAAAATTCTCGCTTAGATGCTGCAGGTGAAACACCCCCACGCTTACCTCGATGCGAGGCTACTATGCCGGAAATTCGCATCCGTCAGACTGAGGTTCGCCAAGCGCTACGCCGCCTAGACGTGAATAAAGCTACTGGCCCCGATGGCATACCAGCTTTAGTCCTCAAGACATGTGCACCTGAGTTGGCGCCTGTTTTGACACGCTTGTTCCGCCTTTCCTTAGAGACTGGTCAAGTGCCAAAATTATGGAAGCTTGCTAACGTGCAACCTGTACCTAAAAAAGATGCCCGTGCTGACCCTTCAAACTACAGGCCTATCTCAGTCACGTCCATACTCTGTAAGACTATGGAACGTGTGCTGAATAGCAGACTCTTGGCATACCTAGAAGCGAACGATCTCCTCAGTGCCCGACAATACGGATTTCGCCGAAACCGGTCTACTGGGGACCTTCTAGCATATGCCACTTACATCTGGAGCGAAGCCATTGAGAAGTACGGAGAAGCACTTGCTGTTTCTCTCGACGTCTCAAAGGCTTTTGATAGGGTTTGGCACGACAACCTCGTCAGCAAGCTTTCGTGTTATGGCTTACCCTCTGGTTTATGTGTATGGATATCAGACTTTCTGAGGGATCGGTCGATACGGGTAGTCATTGACGGCTGTTCGTCCAAGCAATTGGCGATCAATGCCGGGGTCCCTCAGGGGTCAGTTCTTTCTGCAACCCTATTCTTGCTGCACATCAACGATCTGTTGAAACCCGGGATCTTTGGGTACGCAGACGACAGCACGGTTACAGAAAGATATATATCTGATGCACGAGCTGGAGGAGCACAGATTCAGACTCTCCGAGAAGCCATGGTTGGTCGCATAAACTTGACCTTGCAGGCAGTCTCCGAATGGGGCGATGCCAACCTGGTAAAGTTTAATGCTGATAAGACCCAGGCGTGCATATTTACTGCAAAACGGAGCCCTTTCCCACTATCTCCAACTTTCCAGGATGTGTCAGTACCGGTAACAGATCACCTTGAGTTGTTGGGTGTTACCCTAACATCCGGTCTCAACTTTGGCTCGTACATAGAGTCCAAGGCTAAATTAGCTGCGAAAAAGCTGGGTATCCTAGGGAAGGTGCGGCAGTATTTCTCATCAGGACAGCTCCTAAACCTTTATGTAGCGCAAGTCCGATCTTGTATTGAATACTGTAGCCATCTCTGGGATGGGTCAGCCAAATACCAGCTTGAAGCCTTTAACTCCATTCAGAAACGAGCCAAAAGACTCATTGGTAATGATGCGTTGGTGGAAGCTAAGCTCCACAGCTTAGAACATCGGCGTAAAGTTGCCAGTTTATCGGTTTTTTATAGACTGCATTTTGGAGAGTGTGCGAAGGAATTACATGATCTTATTCCTCCATCTCCCTTCTTTCATCGGACATCTAGGCGCACCAAAACTCGGCACCCTTATATGGTTGAAATTCCATCAACCCGCACTAAGCGTTTTGCTATGCACTTCATAGTGCGAACAGCCAATGAGTGGAACACCTTGCCGGCCTCCTTGTTCCCAGCTAACTACGATCTGGGAGTTTTCAAGTCTAGAGTGAACAGGTACCTTCTAGGCAAGCATGCACCATCGTAGACTGCGTCATCGCTTTCCATCAGGTGAGACAGTAGTCAAATGGTTTGCCTATAAAGAATAAAAAAAAAAAAAAAAAACCTCAACTGAACATTAATCCTTGGCTCACAATATAACCCGTCTGCACACAGACACGAGAAACTGACGACGGAATTGGGAGTTAATTTATTTTAATTTAATGCGTACTTATTTATACAAGACAATATTTGATAATATTATGGAAGTAATATTAGTACTTACGGGATATTTACCGTGATTAGAATCATGTTTGAGTTGACAACCGTGTTAGTTAAAAAAACAGTGTATTATGTAATATATTTTTCATCACAGTTATCCTCACCGCTTTAACCGGTGTGAAGTTAGCGACCTAAAGTTAGCGGCCTGAGATAACCCGACCAAATTGTAAAGTCAACACTTTTAACAACATTTCTCGATAAGGCTCTATAGAGCCTTTCAGGTGAGTATAAATTTATAAATTTCAGGTATTTCATTGGTGTGAAAAAAAAACTCGGGGCTACAAAAGAAATCTAGACACTTTAATATGAAAAGTAGGCGTGTGACAGCAAATGAACAGAAGCTTTCAATAAAGCTTTTTAAGGCCTATCATATGCAAAGAACTACTACAACTCCAGGTTCTTCAGAGATAAAAAAATAATTAAAAACTCTGTAAAATGTCGGTTCTACGAACGAAATCTACACACATTACTATGAAAAGTCGAAATGTGTCAGAAAATGAAAATGACCATTCGATGAAGCTTTTTAAGGCCTATCATATGCAAAGAACTGCTAGAACTCCAGGTACTTCAGAGATGAAGAAATAATTAAAAACTCTGTAAATGGTCGGTTCTACGAACGAAATCTACACACATTACTATGAAAAGTCGAAATGTGTCAGAAAATGACAATGAGCTTTCAATGAAGCTTTTTGAGGCCTATTATATGCAAGGAACTGCTACAGCTCCAGGTACTTCAGAAATGAAAAACTAAATAAAAGCTCTGTAAAATGTCGGTTCTATGAACGAAATCTACTCACTTACTATGAAAATTCGAAATGTGTCAGAAAATGACAATGAGCTTTCAATGAAGCTTTATGAGGCCTATCATATCCAAAGAACTGCTACAACTCCAGGTACTTCAGAGATGAAGAAATAAATAAAAGCTCGGTAAAATGTCGGTTCTACGAACGAAATCTACACACATTACTATGAAAAGTCGAAATGTGTAAGAAAAAAAAATGACCATTCGATGAAGCTTTTTAAGGCCTATCATATGCAAAAAACTGCTAAAACTCCAGGTACTTCAGAGATGAAGAAATAATTAAAAACTCTGTAAATGGTCGGTTCTACGAACGAAATCTACACACATTATTATAAAAAGTCGAAATGTGTCAGAAAATGAAAATAAGCTTGTGTAGATTTCGTTCGTAGAACCGACATTTAACCGAGCTTTTATTTATTTCTTCATCTCTGAAGTACCTGGAGTTGCAGCTGTTCTTTGCATATGATAGGCTTCAAATTGCTTCATTGAAAGCTTATTTTCATTTTCTGACACATTTCGACTTTTCATAGTAATGTGAGTAGATTTCGTTCGTAGAACCGACATTTTACAGAGTTTTTAATTATTTTTTTATCTCTGAAGTACCTGGCGTTGTAGTAGTTCTTTGCATATGATAGGCCTTAAAAAGCTTCTGTTCATTTGCTGTCACACGCCTACTTTTCATATTAAAGTGTCTAGATTTCTTTTGTAGCCCCGAGTTTTTTTTTCACACCAATGAAATACCTGAAATTTATAAATTTATACTCACCTGAAAAGCTCTATAGAACCTTATCGAGAAATGTTGTTAAAAGTGTTGACTTTACAATTTGGTCGGGTTATCTCAGGCCGCTAACTTTAGGCCGCTAACTTCACACCGGTCCGCTTTTAGATCAAAGAAATTTCCGAAGCGTGCTTTTGATGTTACATTAATTATACATGATGATAAACCCGATTCAGTGAAGTTTGTATCTCAATACAAGTTATACGCATATTTTATTATTATCATCATCCTCATCAACAGCCTGAAGACGGCCACTACTGAACATAGGCCACAGAGAGCCACTTTGAGCGGCTGCACGCCTCCTGCATCCGTCTTGCATTCTGATTCCGATTCCATATCCGTTTCGAATTCAGATTCGGATTACGACTCGGATTCGGATTACGATTCGGATTCGGATTCAGATTCAAATTCAGATTCGGATTCGGATTCAGATATTACAAGTTAATTAACAATACAACTCTGTTTTTTCCTCGCAAACGTGATGAAAAACGTTGTATGACACGCATGTGGGTTGGTCATTGCACTCTCGGCTCCCATAGCGCACTAGCCTGCGGATCGCGCGCATATTACCACCTGAGTGCAATGATCCACTTCCCACATTTGTATCATAAAATCATAATGTACTAATAATGTATGCCTTTCACAACAGAAAATAAAATAAATAGTGCCTCTGTGAGCTAAGGGCAGGTTTTTTGAATCGCAGGTACTAACAAATGACCATTGCATATTTGTTAGAACTTTTAACCATTCCAACCAGTGGGTTTCTTCGAACTGGCTAGACTAACCCCCCGTACCTAAGTACCTACACCGAGCGGAGTATTTTTACTTAGGAGTTATAGTGCGAGATCCGACAGCACAAATACATTACAAATACCTACGTCATCGAGTACCTCAATAGGTTATCTTTAGACCGTTAGCTGAAACTTAAACATGTAAAAAAAATCAGATATGTTAATTCAGGTCCTGCCGGGTCATGGAAATATAACTTCAAATGCTTTGGACACTAAGTTCCGGCAAGTTTTAGACCTGGCAGACCTTTTAATTTATTATCAGGGACACCTTGGCTATTAATGGGCATAGGTTTAATCGGAGTACTTGTTAAAGTAGGTAAATGGTGTGAAGGTGCCCTTCGAAGGGTCTGCCAGGTACTTCCGGCAGGATGTGCGATGGCAGATCCATTTTTTTTTACGTAACTGGTACCTTATGACGCAATTTTTAAAATAAAAAAAACTTCAAAAATTTCTCGGATTTCTATCACCCGGCAGGATCGGAATTGGCAGACCTGATTTTTTTTACATGTTTATCTATCTACAGATAGCCTGTTGAGGTACTCGATGACGTAGGTATTCCTACAGTGGGATCTCGCACTATTACGATAATCAATTTTACATGAAGGGGACAGCGCGTACGCAGTTCCACTACCCTACCCCATCACTATACCACCCTTTTGTTTTCACCAGGTTATCGGTCTACCTAGTAGGGGGTCTGCCTACGCTGCACTGCGCGCCCCGGTTCGTGGTCGTCACTCGAGAACCTTTCTTCCTCATCGGTTGTCAGTTCTGCGAGCGATTATCGATTATCAAAGAGTATACAGGTGTAATTTAATTCATTACCATAAATTGAGCCCACATGATAGTACATCGTTTATAGATGATTATTAAAGAGTAAAGAGTGTAAATGAAATATTTTTTATTGAAAATTATGAAAATTGCCGCGGCGCCTAACGCAGTTGACACGGATGATTTTGACACATTTAAACGTTTTTTACACTTTATAATAATGTACTTATTAAAAATAGTACATCATTATTTTAATTAAATTTTGTATTGTAGCATTCGATTAAGTAAACTATTCCATTTTTTGGAGTTATTATTATTATCAAACCAATGTGTTAGGATTTAGACTCAAGGCATGACCAAATAGTCTACACTCATACTAATAATGGTGTGGTACCAAAATATATTTTTGTTCGCATATTTGATCATTATATATCACAAAGCAAGGCACTCACATAACATATTATTCACCACACACTCACTTACACTTACATACTCTCTTCTTTCACTTCACACATGCTCATTTGTGCATGCAATTCACACTTTCATAAACAAACATTACCTTTCATGAGCTGTTAAAATACTTACCTAGTTATTGGAACGTTCCCGTAAAATTATTATTGCCTACTGTTTCTTTATTCCTAAAATGCGCGACAATTCTCGTATTCAGTAAAGCATCTGATGCCCTAGATACAGGTTTTAATAACCTAAACAGGGCATTGTTAGTAGAAGCTATTTTGTATTATTATTTTGTAGCTACTATCTGTAATAACATTTTGTATTAAGCTTAATTTAACATGAATGTTGAATGTGTAACCACAGTCAGGCGCAACGAACACAAATTACGAGGGCAATTTTGGTGATCGGGTGTTGGAAGTGGTCGCCGTACTCTGAAATAAAAGGTTTTCTTAGTTCGGAGACGATGATCGCCAGATAATACTCCGGTGGCCAAACATTGCGTCTCTTAAGTCAATATGCGTCGGTTTGTGTGACATCACTAACGTCCACTTGTGTATAATATAATATATTTAGGTATGGTAAGCTTCTACATGCAAAATTGTAACTTGTACTTAATAAACATTGATTGATTGATTGATTGATTGAGGATTCAAAAATTTTGGTCCGCACGTGTTCGGTATCAGGAGTAGGTATCTAGTTTCAAAGGATGCTAATAAATTCAATTACAGTTACACCCAGTTTAAACGATTAATATGGTTATGTGACCAAAGACTATACAACATAATTTACGCGGCGACGACGGGGTTAAGCACAGAGCAAAGAGTACAATTATAATACCTATGGACAGTGATCATTGGTAAAAACTGAATGGCTGATTAGATTACGGTGATATCAGTAGTGATGGATTAACTAGCGTTAGCATTCATTTTTAGCATGTGAAAACTCAATTAGCAATTCGCAAATGAAATGCAGTTGTGAAATTCTGTGAAATATGAAATTTAGTTTCAATTCAAATGAATTCAAAGTGAACTAAATAGCTCACTTTGAATTTAATTAAAATGTAAAGTTTCATTTCATTTTATTTATCATTTAAATTTTCATTTCATTTTTCATTTCCATTTCATTTCATTTTAGCAAACAGCATAGCAATAGCAATCAGCATGCTAAGATTCGTTAATTAGCATGTTTATGAAATTTACGCACAATCGCATTTATTGCCATCGCTAGATATCAGTATTAGTTAGTAATTATATACTCTGCTTGCCCAGTATACCTGTGGTAATTAATTACTGATTAGGCGTGAGGCGTATTTATCGTCACAGGTAAAAGTCACTGATAAAAGAAAGTCACAGTAAGTCACAGCGACAAAATACCTCCGGGAGCAGCGACACTGTGACTTGCGCGCGAATCTATGAGAACGTGCTAAAGTAATAGGTGCATCCTTTTCTCACGAAGGCGTCTGTAGCGTGCCAGAGAGGGACAAACCTAGTATTTTTTTCACAGGATCTGTGACAGCGACATGTTTTGCCAGCCGTCAATTCAAAAGTAATAGGTGCATCCTTTTCTCACGAAGGCGTCTGTAGCGTGTCAGAGAGGGACAAACCTAGTATTTTTTTCACAGGAGCTGTGACAGCGACATGTTTTGCCAGGCGTCAATTCAAAAGTAATAGGTGCATCCTTTTCTCACGAAGGCGTCTGTAGCGTGCCAGAGAGGGACAAACCTAGTATTTTTTTCACAGGAGCTGTGACAGCGACATGTTTTGCCAGCCGTCAATTCAAAAGTAATAGGTGCATCCTTTTTCCACATAGGCGTCAGAGAAAGACACACCTATTATATATCTATATCCTGTAACAGTGACTTGTGCCGCGAGTAAAAAATACTCGCTAGTATTTATTCACAGGTATTTGTCACAGGTATGGCTGAGTCACAGTCACAGAGACACCTAGTATCTCGATTTACCTAGTACGACCCACCTCTATTACTGATGTTATCGATGCAACAACTCGATATGAATTCCCTATGACTGGGTCGCAAATCTTGTCACCGCGATTCAGCCATGTTGCAGTCAAATACTAACGCCATCTAGCTTAACTGCATGAAACTAAAATAAAATTATGTTCTTTGGTCTGCTACCACCAAGGAAGTTTTAAGTAATATCTATATCTATAGTATACGTATAAGTTCCTTGGCTACCACAAAACACTCGCGAGACTTCATTAGAATACTACTACTTAGTAAATAGTATTACTACTATTTAAATATCTGTGATATTACTTATTTTACAAAATATTTAGATCAAATGTATAACGCCTCAATATTTTATCAGTGCACAATGTTCACACGCAGCATCGATAAATTGCGTTTATTTTATATAGCGCCTGAATTACTTTTCTTAGTTATATGACTACTATAATATTACAAAAAATGTTGAATTATCTACGTATAATATTCCTAGTAAGCATTGTACATCACACAAGGTTGTTTTGCAAAGACGTACGCTCAGGTAACTACAATATTAAAATATGAAACTTATTAATTAAGTATAAATATATGGAATATTTAAGTAATAGTTTAGTTAGTAAGCAAAATTTAAACCAGATTTTAGAATTACATTCATTGTAATGCAAGTTTAGTGTACATATTATAGGTACCTACTTAGTACAAACTATAACTTACCTAGTTATAGTTTGTACTAAGTAGGTACCTATAATTCATTCATTTTATTCTCATTAGTCTCACTAGCCCAGTAATAAATACTTCTGGGCTACCACAAGTTAATCCAAAACCATCATGATTCATGGCCATCAAGGTTACAATAATTTTGTTCGAATTCGTACCATGAACTTACAAAGTATTCCTGGGGGCCAATTCTCGGGAAATGCGATATAATATCGAACTCGATATATTCATATCGACTCCTATATCTATGAAAAATATCGACCGCGGTAAAAATCGGTATTCTCGCAGCACTCGATATTACGTATTGTTGTCTCACTTTCATCGCTATGTTTAGTGCGTGTAGAGGTGAGACAGCAACATCTATGCTTAAGATGAATAACCAATGCTATAAATCTTACGTAGTATGGAACAATCGATGACAGACATTATGTTCATTCATTCATATGTACTACATAGAGTATACCATTAATAAACCTGGCCCCACAGATTAGAGTAAAATTAATTGACAACCTAGCCATTGTTTTGATTACTTCCGTTTTTGAACGAACTTTTTTGGATTTCCGTACCCAGAGTGATAAAATCGACCAAGTGCGAGTTGGACTAGCAATAAAGATTTTCCACCACTATCTACTTGTTAAATTTAAAGTGCTATTTCATTTGGTATAATCATAAATGTTGGTACATTATAGGGATGCACCGAATATTCGGCATGTTTTTCCATGTTCGGTATTTTGCCGAATATTCGGTTAAAGTGCCGAATAATTACCGAGTTGTATTAAAAATTTCCGTTAAATACTTCCAAAGTTATCTTTTATGGGAAATCATTCTAAGATAATCCGAACACTTAACACATTCTAACCGTTTTTCTAGATACTGATAACATGCTCTATCTAGGCCCTAAACGCTTGGTCACCATAAAATTATGATATTTTTGTGAACTAACTGTTTGTAGTTGTAGCCCCTAATTTGAATAATTTTTTTGGGTAAGGAATGAGGGGTTTTATTAAAAAAAAGCTGTAATTTTTTAAAGACCCAATAGATGGCGGTGAAATGTGGGTTTTAAGTTCTGTCATTATTAAGATAATTATGTGTCGAGTTTGGTCTCCTATCCTTATTTTATGGAAGGCATATACTCTGATGGCTTACTATCGACAAATCGACAACGTACTCTGTGATCCACTCAACTGAATTTGACGTTTCCTTGTACTCTGTGGTTTGAAACTACGACCATGTTTAAAATATGTCGTTACTACGCCATCTAGTAATAGAAGCGGAACTGGTTTTCTTTTATGTCATTTGTCAATGTATGATTGAAATAATATTGAAGTAATAATGTTATAAGACCTTGTGGTGACCCCCCTGATCCCCAAATGGGCATTGTTTATATTTTATTTTCGTTCCGATATATTAAATTATTAATATTAATCATGTTGTGTATTGTTTTTCATACCAATACTAAAGTAAGTACACATTTAAATCATCTCACCTAGATGTAATAAGGCCAGTGATTATGATGATGATGATGATGACGACACCTTTTCACTATCGTCTTCGTATTCGGCTCTACCGTCCCATAACCTACATCTACCTACCTAATTACGAATTTATGACGTAAATTAATTTAAATAACGTAGACCCACCGCGCATGGTTCACAACGATCCAGAATACTCAGTCTCAAAGCAGATTGAACTAGTGCGAACCTCCCAACCACGCGCCGAAGGCAGTTATCACTTTGCGTGGACATAACAGACAGTTAAATTGACTTTCACACTGGTGCGCGTCGATCGTACTTAGCCGCTGCGATCAAGCCGTACTACAGTTTTATTTTACCAATAACTAACGTTAGACCACAATCTCACCTGGGCCCTTATAACGTATCGATTCCTTACTTCGAAACCACGCGAATTCCTTGTCTTACATAAGAAATCTGCAAAAGTCTATTATCTATGAAACAAAACAAAACCATTCGAAATGAATTTGGATTTGAACTGTCAAAAATCATATGTTTTACCGAGACGCGTTCCGAAACACCAACACATTTGACCACTGATGTCAATATATTTTATTCAAAATAAAGATAATTTTAATGTAAAGTGAAGGTATATCTGACGCTCTGGAAGGTATATCCGATGTGTTTCCAGGGCGGTTATTCTCTATGGAAACACAGATTCCACACGATACGAAACCACGTCGTTATCGTGTCTTGTTCAAATCGTGTCACAGCATTAGATATACCTTGACTTTACATTAAAGTTATCTTTATTTTGAATAAAATATATTGACATAAGTGGTCATATCTTTTGATGTGTTGATGTTTCGGAACGCGTCTCGGTGAAACATACGATTTACCGAGACGCGCTCCGATTCCAAATTCATTTCGCGCGCTTTTGTTGTCGTTTCATAGAGAATAGACTTTCGCAGATTTCTTATGTAAGACAAGGAATTCGCGTGGTTTCGAAGTAAGGAATCGATACGGAATAATAGCCCTGATGGGACGTGACGATGTGGTTGAAGGGAAGTAGGCATTGTCTAGTAAATACCTATTTACCCTTATCTTGTAGTTGTAAATAAACTTTGGATCTAAATTTTAGAACATGATCATTAAATTTTTCCTTTAAAAAAAACGGAATTTATCAAAAACTATGCTCGACAATAAATAAATAAAGTTATATTGCTGAATTAGAATTCGTCTATATTAATTTAAAAGTACCCTACTTTTAGCCAACTACGCGTGGCTACGCTTCGTAGCCTCGCTACGAAGATTGCGAGAGGCGTAGCGTAGGTTTTTGTTTGCTACATACTAGCGATGGCAATTAATGCGATTTTGCGTAAATTTCATAAACATGCTAATTCACGAGCCTTAGCATGCTAATTGCTATTGATATGCTACTTGCTAAAATGAAATTAAATTGAAATGAAAATGAAATTAAAAATCATATGGAAAATGATATTAAAAAAAATGAAAAATGAAACGAAACATGTAGTGAAACTTTAAATTAAAAATTAAATTCAAAATGAACTAAACTAAAATGAAATTTCATATTTCACAGAATTTCGCAACTACATTTCATTTGCGAAATGCTAATTGAGTATTTACACGCTAAAAATTAATGCGAATGCTAATTAATCCATCACTACTACATACAGTATACGCAAAGCAGACAATTTGTACGCATTATTAGGGTTCCGTACCCAAAAGGTAAAGCGAACCCTATTACTTAGACCCCGATCTGTCTGTCTGTCCATCTATCACCAGGCTGTATCTCATGAACCCAATGGTTAGATAGTTGAAATTTTCACAGATGATGTATTTCTGTTGCCGCTACAACAAATACTAAAAAAAAAATTCAAGGGCATGCAATAAAAGTGTTTTTTTGATTGGTTTTACCAATAGATAATGGTACGGCTTCATGTAGCCCTCTGCATATGGCTATGAGTCTGTTTATATTCCTACGCAGAGAACCGCTACAGCTACTACAATAGTAGCGGCAGGCAATAGTGATGGATGAATTACCATTCACATTCATTTTTATCATGTGAAAACTCAATTAGCATTTCGCAAATGAAATGGTGTTGCGAAATTCTGTGAAATATGAAATTTGATTTCAATTAATTTAGTTCGTTTGAATTTAGTTTTTAATATAAAGTTTCATTTAATTTTTCATATAATTTTTCATTTCAATTTTCATTTAATTTTTCATTTCCATTTCATTTTAGCAAATAGCATAGCAATAGCAATTAGCATGCTAAGACTCGTGATTTAGCATGTTTAGGAAATTTACGTAAAATCGCATTAATTGCGACGCGACTTTGTAAATGCTCTAAGCAACGCGACGTGCGACGTCTAGAGCCGTCTTCTACGCGCCAATGTGAAACAATGTAAACGGTTTGATTTCGACCGGCATTTAGCTTATCGAATAAATATCATGCAAAGGCAGATATTTACGTTCGTGATACCGTGCGTCAGTAATTAAAGATAATTAACTATTCAGATGTTAGACAGACAAGGTCTTATAATTATAAATAGATTATCTCCCCCCTGGTACTTTTGTTACAGTTAAACTTATGTCAACTTACTGAATTAAATACGGAGCGGTTATTGGTAGAAGACAGCGGATGATCAACAGGCAACCAATGAGCGTTCAGTATGTTTAGGTTGACCTGAGTTTAACCATCGTTTAATTTTAACAAACGTACGGCAAATCGAGGATTAGCCTCGTGCAGGGGAGACCAACGATAAATCATGTAATTTATCTGTTGGATAATATACCTAGCACTTTTTCATCATGGTATGCTTTGCTTACAATGGACGTCATGTAACTATTGTGTTATTTTAATTATGGAACTTTTCAATATTAAATGTGGGAATAAATTCACCCACTGCTTATTTGCCTAGGAATTTTATTTCTTGGCCCACAATACCTAGGATTAACACTATTTTCTAGGCAAGCATGCTCCATCGTCGACCGCGTCACCACTTACCATGTGAGAACGTGAGATAGCCTATCGAAGATAAAAAAATGTGGCCGCCCGCCCAATGTTACGGGGCGTTTACGCCGTAGCTTGTAGACGCATACGTAGCACGTAGCAGGTTTTGGCTAGTTACGTCATGTTATTATTTTGCAAAGCTTTCAGAAAAGTATTTAAGGTTTTTTTTTCTTATATGTTGGCTCCACACATAGTGTATTTAGCCAGTGTCAAGTATTGTAAATTTTTCATCATGTTAATAGAATATTTCATGTGAAGTCAAGTCTTAGTCATAGTCGAAGTCCAATCTAAGTCAGGTAGTTATATTCCAGTCTCAGTCATGCTCCAGTAAAGTGGTGGCAACTTTACTAGAAGCTTCTATGGAATTTTGGAAGCAACACGGAAAAATCACGTTTCAACTCATTATATCACTTGCCCACACTCATGCTCGTAATTCAGCACTTAATGCGTAAAACGCCACCAATTTTAAACATTAACACTGGAAAAAGCACAAGTTTTGAGGAATAATACAATGCAACGACGTGAACTTTTCCGCGTTCCCGCCAAAACTCCGTATTTAAGGTTACGTAGTTTTATCGGTATGCTGTTTATTTTAGGGTTCCGTACCCGTTTAAAATACGGAACCTAATCTTGTAATATCACTGTCGAATGGATGTTTATCAAAACTATTTTCTCAGTGGCAGCTAAAAGTATCATGTTCCTAGATTAATATCAAATACCAAAATCTATGGATTCTCGGAATCATCATATCAACAACCGGAAGAGGTCCACTGCGGAACATAGACCGCCCCATAAAATGCTACTTTGGGGTAATTTGGACGCTACTCATAGTGGGTTTGACGCTTGGCAAGTGCCCACGCCCAAAATACTGAAGCGAGTTAGACTCAGATTGCTATTTTTGTTTTGTGATGGGAATATCTACAATTCCCTTCAAACCGGAACACAGTAGTGCTTGCACACTCCTTACTGCTTGGCCGCAGAAGGGTATTATATTATCTGGGCAGCAGAATAACTGGCAAAGCGGTGGTAACTACCTAGACGAACGTTGCAGAAATATCCTACCACCTAGTAAAATACTATCGAGATCCCACGGTAAAATGGCTACCTAATTAAAAATATCGAGCGAAACCACCGGATGGTTTGGATGGTTCTTCCCGGAATATCGCGTCGAAACTCACTGTCATTCATTGAGAACTACGCTCAAGTCTTGCTCCTTTGACCTCAATGTTCAAAACAATATGATAGCACAATCAGCAACGATCACGCGTCGCTGTGCGATGTCAAACTTCTATACTAATAAATAAGTAAATAATTAATATTTATTATTTAACAACGGTAGTTCTCGTTAAACAATGATTATTATAAATAAGTGCAGGATGTTCCAACCAACAAACACTCTAATATTAATAATTTAATTAAGTTTGACGTAGTTTTTTTTAATAATTTATAGGCATAGCATTTGATGACGCGGGCTACGGTGGGAATACAATTAGAATTAAATAGTAATAGCATTGACATGTATCAACATACTTATTATTTTTTTAGAAACCACTTAAAATGTAAATGTGCAACGTCCTTACAGAGCAAGGCACATATTATATTGATAAAATTGATCCTTAAGACAAACTGCTGTTAACCATCTATAATCTGTATTATATGTGAGCACAACAATAAATCAATATGAATATGAATTATACAAAGGACTACCTACCAATGTCAACCCCATGCTGTCCCATCCCATACGACTGCTAATTGCACAACAGTAGTGCACTTTTATAAAAGTTTTTCCTAATTTAAAAAAGAACTTGACGGCTTTATCTGCCTATATCCGTTTGGGAGGAATGCCACAGGCAGATAACAATAAAAAGATCATCATTATCATCATCATAAACAGCCTGAAGACGTCCACTGCTTCCGCCATAGACCGACACAAAGCGGCTGCTCGCCTCATCCATCAGCTCCCCGCGGTCTTAACCAGATCGTCGGTCCACCTAGTAGGGGCCGGTCTACGCTGCGTCTTCCTGTTCGTGGTCGGCACTCGAAAACCTTCCCGATCGGTTGTCAGTACTACGAGCGATGCGGCCTGCCCACTGCAATGTCAACTTGCTAATTCTAAGAGATAAATCGGTCACTAGATTTCCTGCAGATCTCCAAAAAATTTGTACCTTACGTACACGAATACAAAGATTATCTAAGTACACACGTTAAACTAACCAATATAACACCGTTTGTATCTTGGGTTAAATATAATCGTTATCCACTTATATACAAACAACAATCAGTATTATGTACATGCAATAGTTTTCTAGGTGACTAGGATGATATGAAATTGACACAATTACAAGACGATAATTTTAACCGCCGTTGTTGGGCGCATTACTTAGATTCGATAAAGGACAACGACCTAAAGGAAAATACAAAGTTCGATTGATACCGAGTTTCTTGACGTTAATATCGTAATTTGGTGCACGAGTTGTCAGATAAATAATAATAAAACAATAATAAATTGTGGCAGAAGACACTGGAGGCCTTATTTGAAGCGTGCCTACCCACACATAGTGCAAATTATTCATCTTCAGGTACCTTCAGGTCCTTTCTCACATTTCTTCTACTGATGTCGATATAAGTTATATTTTTCCGGAAAATTGAGAGCCGTCGCGCGAAATCTGGTAAGATGCAGGCATGATGCAGGTAACACGACCGCGGGGCGCGCTCTAATATACCTAAATAAAAAAAGTACTTACCTGATAATAAATCAAGCGCGCATTTAAAGCTGATGTCAGTCTATATCATCATCATCATCAGGCTATACTAGTCCACTGCTGGACGTAGGCATGCGTATAATCATTCCTCCATTTCCACGTCCCACACTACGTCTCCCGATTCGCGGTCTGCATTCTAGAACACCTACCCCAATGGTTATTGATTCTTCGGCAGACATAACCAGCCCATTACATACTTAACTGCTTAATTGCATAGTAAATATTCAATTAGTTAATAATTATGATAATAAAGTTCTCAGAATATATAATAAGATTGGTTTAAAATATGTACATGAGTTCATGCCTGTTCCTGATTTTTGTTTATTAAGTAGGTATCTGAGAGTTTTTACAATAGGTATGCCGATGATAATTATCATGACATTGGTGCTGGTGGAAAAATCATAAGACGACACATCAGCAGCGCAGTGATATGTGCGGTGTGCGTGTGTTAGGTTTGTTTGTATGTGGTTTTCGTGTGACTTTCACGCCAACAGCTGAACCGATTTCGATTAAATTATGCACACTGATTGCTTACACTACCACAGATCACACATATTACTGAAACACTACCAAGGTCACCAAGGGATAGATTTTATTCCGGAATATAAAGAGTTCCCGTGGGAAAACGGATGGAGCCGTAGGGCTTTTACTTCATAATATGTCAAGAGAAAGAAAACAGTGTCATAAATCGATTTTGATTTATTTTAATACTTTCTCGTACTGATAATACGTACCTACGTAGACGATGCAACGACCTGGGAAGGTCAGAGACAGCTACGTCCAGTAAAAGGCCAGTCAGTAACAAAGCATAACAAGCTTTGAAAACTATGGCATTTATAGCACATCAATATTAGCACATATTAGGTATGTTCAAATGCCATGACGTAAATGGCTTTAGGAGGTGAAAACGAAGGAGGAATATATTGTTTGTTTTCATTAGAAAGTTTGACTTGTAATATATTGTGGAAAGAAAAATTGTTCTTACATCACAAGATTCTGTTATCCCAGTAGGATATGCCTACCAAGTTTAATGACAGGCTTAGGGCTTGAAAAAAAGATTAAATTACATAAGTAATTAAATTTTTTAATCCATAGTTAAGGCACAGATATTAGGGCCAATTTTGAAGGCTTTAGTTGACAGATCTAAAAGTTCTAAAACTGTTGCTGTTCCTGTTAAATAGACGGCAATGTAAGAGACGGATATATTTTTAGTATTTTAAAAACTGTCAACCAAAGCCTTCAAAATCAGGCCTATTATAAAAGTATGGCAAACTATGCAGGTTTAAAACTTTTGACCATTGATTATAATTCCTGAGAATTTTATCCAGATAAACCGGGTGGGTTTATATGGACAGGTTTAGATAAGAATTATGGTAATCAATGGTTAAAAACTCAAGAGTTTTTAAACATTTCATCTTCTTAGCGTGTCAATATTTACAAACAAAAAAAAAAGTATATAAGTATTGTATCAGTTATCTGGTTCCCATAGTACAAGCTATGCTTAGTTTGGGGCTAGATGGCGCTGTGTGAAATGTCCACACATATTTATTTAAAATGGCAAAAGTTGTTATTTATTTATTTATTTATTTATTTATTGCAGTTCAAATACTCACTGTGCTTACAGAACGATGCCAAAGCGCACAGAAAGCTATATAATTATATAATTGCAGCCCAGAACCTGGCTACGTCAATTGCATTATTAGAGGCATCCATGAAATCCTGCATCGAGCAAGTGGTGGGACATGCAGGACATGTTGTTAGGTGGGCCATGGTTTGAGCCGCTCCGCACAAACATTGAAGGTTGGTTACATGGAGCTAATAAAAAAAGAAGGAGGGAGTACCGTCTGATCCGAAACTGAAGCACCCTTAGGAAGCCGGAACGCTTCGTACGTACGAGCGGAGCACGCACACACTCACATCATAGGCAGCCGGTCGCCATACTTTCATCTGACACACATATGTAATATGTCCGCCATTTTGGGCTTCAGTTCCATATCAATCAAAACTCAAACCTTCTTTTTTTTATTACATCCATGGTTGGTTACTAAGGTAACTAGAATCACCTTAAGAACTACAGGCTCTCTGATGCTAACGAAGGTATAATAAAAAGGAAAGACTAAGACTATTAAATAGCAAGTACCTAAGTGAGCAAGGTAGCCAGTGACCGCTGATAATCGCTATGCAAAATTCTACTGCCTAGGCCTTCACCTAGTTGGATTTACTCATTAATGATATAATTTTCTGTAAGAAGCATATACGGGTGATATTCCGCATAAATAATACAGTTATGACTAAGAAAAACACAATATACAGGATGTTATTTAATTCATTAGCATAAATTGAGCCCATGGTAGTACATCATTTATAGATGATTATTAAAGAGTAAAGAGTGTAAATGAAATAATTTTTATTGAAATTTTTTTTTTTAAATATGTGTGGACATTTCACACAGTGCCATCTAGCCCCAAACTAAGCATAAGCTTGTACTATGGGAACTAGATAACTGATACAATACTTATATACTTTTTTTATTTGTAAATACATACATAGAATACTATATAACACCCAGACGCACAACAAACATCTATGTTCATCACACAAATGTTTGTCCCTGGTAGGAATCGAACCCACAGCCCTCAGTTCAGAAGGCAGGGATACTACCAACTGAGCTATCGGGCCCGTCAATTTTGATTATTTAATCGTTTTTATACCTTGTATGTACGAAATAAAAACAGTAATTCATTATTTTAATTAAATTTTGTATTGTAGCATTTGATTAAATAAGTTATTCCATTTTTTGGAGTTATTATTATTACCAAACCAATGTGTTAGAATTTAAAAATTTTGGTCCACACGTGACCGGTATTAGGAGTAGGTATCTAGTTTCAAAGGATGCTAATGAATTCAATTACACCCAGTATATACTTTAAAATATTGGAGCCTGCTGCACAGTATACGCTCACATAATTTTAGTAACAATCATAAAAAGATTTATAAATATTTTTTACTCTACTTTAAACATTTTACTCTTTTTAGCTCTTTATTAATTTAGGTATTTGGGTTGTTTTATTTTTGACTGTTGCTCTTTGATGTTGATTGCAATGATTTTATGCTCATGGGGTTCAAGGGTGTTATTACCATAGTCCAGTAACAGTAGGGTGTACTTTAGTCGATCGTACGTAACCCATAAAATAATTAAAGTCGTTAATTTTTTCTCAGACGATTAGGTCCATGTTAAGAAAGCTTAGATTAAAAAGTGGGAAACATTTGATGCCATGATTTTTTTTTCCAACAAATTAATAATAAATGTCAGAAGTCATATACCGCCAACATTTTGAACTTCAATTTATTATTTTATTTTACTTTGAATAAATATAAAAACTAACTAACACAACATTTTCCAATTTTTTAATATAAGCATTCTAAACATGCACCTTATCATGTGACAAAAATTGAACGAGTTAAATCATACTAATATTATAAATTTCATAAGTTACAAAGCTACTGTTACTGGACTATATAACCGAGTATTCGTAAGGTTAGTGGGTATCAAAGAACCTCCCCCAGGGTTTTCAAAGGGGTCCTTTGAATACCCTGGGAGGTTCTATGACAGGGGTGGGGGTTCAAGTGGAAAGAACTTTCTTTTTCTAATACAAACTTAAGTACATAATATTGTTATTATGAAAAAATACAGCATTAGGTTAGCAACTCGATCAAAGATTCGCCGATGGCGTTATCTTTATTCAAAACAAACAAACTCAGTCCAGTTCATGATAATTTCGCAATAAAAATATTCAAACCATAAAATTTCCGATTGTTATACAACTTCGCCGCCATTTTGTAGGGATTTTCCTCTAGACTGTTTTTAAGCACGAAAAGATACCCCTTGGAATGATCACAGATAACTATAATATACTAGTCTAAAGCTATCATAATAAGCATTATGTAGTGAAGTCACAGAATTCGCCCTACATACATAGGTCAGTGTAGTGAAGGAATGGTTATTTTGTGTTTTATTTCAGTCTATTCGAGTATGAAATAAATAAAGATAGAACAATAGACTTTGTAGCTATTTCATACTATTTCCACTTGATTCGCAGTGTTTAATAGCATAATAGGCTTGTGTCTTGCTATTTTTTTATTACATAAATTAATAATATTCCTCAAAATATGAACAGTCTGGAAAACAAAAATTAAACATCTCAATAAATGACAAAGTTTCAAGAATTTTAAAATACAGGAATAGAAAGAGACAGTTCAAACGCGCAGTGACGTCACGTCTTCCACCTTCATAGTGCCTCATTACTAAGCTGTGGTAGATTTACATACAATCTCTTTGGCATGTGACGTCATATCCCAAAATTACATAGTAGCTGTGGGGATGCTCTGTTCTGCGAGAAAGAGACAGGCGATGTAACTTTAAAAGATTATTACTCCGTGATTTATGTACCGATTTTACTAATTCTTTCAATTCTTGCATTAATCTTTAACCTACTATATTAAAATAATATTAACTTGTAGCAGGACACAAGCCTATTAATATGTTATTAGTTAATAATTATTATGTACTTATAGTATCAAATAGCGGAATAATCGCGTTAGTATCCAATCTAAAATTTACAGGATTAATATCCTGTAAATTAAACCAAAAAACACTGGAAATACTTAGAGACCATATTTTTTAACTGGCAACTAATAAACTGCAAGAGCTAATTGCAAGAGGCGAATAATTAGGCCATGGCCAGCGTCATCATCACCTGGGGACTGGTTTAATAGGTAATATAAGAGCTGGCGTACAATTCGTTAAGTGCCGGTATCCCTTGACAGTAATGCCATTTGTGTAAGAGGCACTTTGTTATCCAGACGTTCTGGGCTTGTTTAGACCCCTATCTATTTTATCTAGGTAGGTACTAATAGGATATAACTTCACCTACTTATTGTTAGTTAGCAGATATTATCATTAACAGCCCGAAGACGTTCACTGCTGAACATAAGCCTCCCCCAAAGAGCGCCACCCTGAGCGGCCACTCGCCTCCTGCATCCATCGCCTTCCCGCTGATTTCACCAAATCGTCGGTCCACCTAGTGGGCGGCCGGCCTACGTTGCGTCTTCCGGTTCGTGGTCGCCACTCGAGAACCTTTCTTCCCCATCCGTTGTCAGTTCTACGAGCGATGTGGCGTGCCCATTGCCATTTCAACCTGTTAATTCTGAGTGCTATATCGGCCACTTTAGTTCTCCTGCGGATCTCCTCATTGCGGATCTTACGGGAAACACCAAGCATAGCTCTCTCCATAGCTCGTTGAACGACTTTGAGCTTACTAATGAGGCCAACAGTAAAAAGCCCTATATGGGACCAAATTGCTGGATCTCGAATGACGACCACGAACCACGTAGGCCAGCCCCTCACTAGGTGGGCCGGCGATCTGGTAAAAACCGCGGGGAGCCGATGGATGCGGGAGGCAAGCAGTCACTGAAGGTGGTGCTCTATGGGGGATGCCTATGTTTAGCATCGGACGTCTTCAGGCTTTTGTTGATGATGTCGAATCTGAAAGTACCTACCTAAACCCCTTCAAATAAAAAATAATTCTCCAAATCAGTTTATATAAATGACGGAGACCTGTGATGACAATCCTTTGATAAAGGAATAACCCTTATAAAAAGTGACAAAGATTTAGAAAAAAAAATTACATTATAACAAAATATGGATACCCGAATTGGGAACCTCCATCATTTTTTGAAGTCAGTTAAAAATGTACAATGTTTTTTTTTGTTTTCCGAGTGAACGTAAAAATCCCAGTGGTCTTATTATTAGGACTACTGGGACCAGCGCGGTTTTCTCACAACTCACAGCGCAGCGAAGGTAATTTAGTTGCAAACAAACGTCAACTCATAAATATTATGTAAATCATTGACACGTGCTCAAAGCGTTTTTATAGGTATAACGTGATATAAATCACGTGTATGTACTATGTAATTCTTTCCACAGCCCTACGTTAAAATGTAGGAAGTGAATCACTGATAGTGATTTATGGTAATAGAAATAGAGTTCAATTTAAGATATCATAAAGTATTGTATTTTTATCTTCGAAGGCTGTATGTTAGCGTAGGTCGCTAATCAAGCAATCGACTAAATTATACCACAATGTAT
This sequence comes from Ennomos erosarius, assembly GCA_963580505.1. Lineage (NCBI taxonomy): Eukaryota > Metazoa > Arthropoda > Insecta > Lepidoptera > Geometridae > Ennomos > Ennomos erosarius. The sequence continues at coordinate 12,707,609 of OY756982.1, forward strand.
CTATGCTGTTTTGTATAAAATCAGGATAAAAAATATATAACAATACAATAGCATTGACTCTGTCTCGTATAGCGGTAGGTAGGTACCTATTATACATAGAGGGGAAGTGACAAAGACGGGGATAAGATGCTTTAGTATGGTGATTATCTATACCTACATAATATAGACAAGTTTTTTTTAAGATTATCCTAGTCTAGTCTTTAGTCTAAGACTAGGATAATGGCCAAAAATATGTAGCATTTGCTTCGAACAATACGAGTTCTGTATATTGTTCAAAGCAAATGAAACAAAACAAAAAGAAAAAAATAGCGAATGAAGGCTAGAAAATAGCAAATGCTTCAAGGCTTTTGACATTGTGAGGCTAAATTCTTCATTTAGCCTCACGATGGTAGCTAACATTTAGCCTAAAATAAAAGTCATCAAGGCTAACCTTCCGATTCATGATGCTAAATGAAGAATTTAGCTAGAAAGAAGCCAGATCGTTATCACGATAGCCAAAACTCAAAAGTAGGTAAGTATGTTATTTTTCAAACAACTTTCAACATTTGAAATGTTATCTCTTGTATCTAAACTGCAGTTCAAACGTGCACTGTACTAACTGCCACCGAATCTGTGGTTAACCAGTTAAACACAGCCACAGCTGTTCACCGCTCACTGGTGCTCATTCATCCGCCGTGTTTAGTTTACGCACACGTGGGTTGCGCGTGCGCCTCACGCAGCGTCCACGCAGTCAGCACGTCGCTCGTCGTGTACCACCCGTGGAAACGCGGGAAAACTATTCCCGTATCGCAGATTCCACGACCAAGAGCATACGGATATCAACATGTGCACTTTATTATGATGCAATACGAATGCTTTTATCATGGGACGTCTATGTAAAAGATGAAAAATCCTAAATAAGTCAATAGGGATGAGAAAATTTTGTAGAATTCACGCTGCTATAAATAACCTCAAAGTGCATCTACCATCTATTTCAGTTTTACGCGGGGAAATTTTGGAAAGTTTTTACTTTTATGGCCGTTTGCACTAAAGTTTGACAGCTCCTAATTTCGCGCTTATCCCTCTACGACGTACATACTGCAACGCAATTGGGTACACCCTAGTGAGATACCCAAGTGCAAACAACTTTAATATAGGGCATTAGAATCTAAAAATTATGTCTACTACTTACGAATTTACATTTTCCTTATTTTACATATCTGAGAGTTATAGCTTTGTTTTTCATAGAGCATTTAACCAACTCTAAGTTGTTTTTATATGATAACATTTGCTTTTGTCAACAACTCATAATAATTAGGCTGACCCAATCCCAATACCCAGGGGGACACAACCGAACCGACAGCCATTTGGGCCTACAGAAAACGATGCACGATCTTTTTCAATAATAACGTCAACCAAGTCTGTGCAATAATGTATTGAGTCACAAAGCGGACTAACCAGTTCCAGTTACAATGTCAATAATCATTTTCCCCCACATAGATGTATCTCGATTGACACAACAAACTGGCCACATACAGCAAACAATCTTTGTTTAGTTAATTAAACGCATCTGTACATTCTTGGTCTAGTAATAATAGCAAGTTGTTATCTACGTTCAATGCAATGTTTTAATAAGAATGCAAGCTTAATGAAAAATGCAAGTAGGTAAGCCAGCTCCAAAAATAAGGCCTCTATTCAATGTGATGTCATTATAAGAAGCAGGTTAAATTAAAACCACAAGCACTTATGTATATTAGAGTCACACAAGATCCAACCTAATAGATGTAAAATGAATGCAGAATGGCCATGACGGGTGTGTCCTAGGACGACAACACCTGATAAAGAGCACGGGCGTTGTTTATGTTTACATAAAATTTCAATCAAGAGGAAGCAGCAGAGGCGCCTTCGTGGCTGGAGCATACATGATACCCAATTGACTCAATATAATCGTACGAAGAAGTTTAATTCTTCAAGACGCAGTTATCAGCATTCGTGAACACACATTGAAACTGTGTAAGTATAGCATTATCTGATCACACACACCGAAAATTCGCGAGTCCCGCTGAACGAACATCGACAGTCGAGTCGAGTCGAAGGGGTCGCAGTGATAACCCTTCCGCAACGACATCGGACCTCCAACGCGATCATCAGACGCAGGCAGCATTGCCCTTCTGCACGACGCTAGTCTATAAAGGCGACCCAGCGCACACAAAAGAAGCAGTACGCATTCGATCTTCGCCGATGATGTGTATTTAGCCTCACGGTACATCAGCGGAACATCGCTTCATGACATGCAATGATACAGGCCGAAGTGTAAAAAACTATTTGAATTTTTCCCTCCGTTTGGTTCCGCGCATGCGTGCTGGCAAAGCTGTGATTGGTCGTGCTAAAGAACGTTCGTGAAGAAGGCCGAAAGCCGAAAACATGAGTGGAATAAACAGTGCCACACGGTCGCGCACGGGGTGTAATAGCAAAGGAAGCATGATCGTTGTTTCTAACAGATTGCCCTTTATTCTTAAGAGAGATGAGAAAACCGGGGAATTGGAGAGAAAAGCCAGGTATTTATATATTTAGATAAATTAGGATACATTTTGCTTGCAATAATACACGTAGGTAACTAAGGTAACCGGCGTGCACTTTGTATAGAGTGGTTTTTCGTGTTTATTTAATTCCAAAGTTAAGAATCATAAATTGAAGTAGATAAATAAACAAACAATCATAAACAATATTAAATAGGTACCGTGTTGATACGTTGTATTACAAACTATATTGGAAAAGACTTGAATTGCAGCATTGACGGAGATTATTACCAAAATGTTAGTAAAGTTATACTTAGGTTGGTTTTAAAATGCTATTTCCAAATTCAGAGCTTATTTTTCGTATTGTAAGTATACAGTATCCAAATCCATATTATTAGAGTTGACTGTTTATCATGGGCTTCTTCATGGGTCAATACGTTGTCGAGAAGTTTCTACAGCTATGTACAAGCAGGGTTTTCTATAAAAAGTTAAACTAAAATCCACGCTGAATCCATAATAATACTGGTAAGGATTCAGCTGCTTAAAAATGTAAGTTTTCGAAGGCTATCTTTTATTTATTTTTTCTTCGCATTGGCACATCAGCTGTTCAGGAGTGTTAGCCGGCTAACAATGGCAACCAACAGAGTAAAATAGCAAACAGTCTAATAATGAAACGATCAAATCGACTTGTAGAAGCTGTCAGGTAATCAAATATTGTGATTTTGAATAACATACCCACATATTTATATCGGAAAAAACAAACACGACAAGCCGCAGTAGACATAAGTTATCCTAAAATAACAATTCAATGTACCATGCATTATTTTTTCTTAAACTTAAACACAACTGAAAATAATATACCTAACTGAATTAATTGTAGTAATTTTATTGTACTATGGTATACCTATCTACAAAGATAGTATGTGGTTACAATAATGTTATGGTCAGGTTAATAAGTTCAAGTTCAGAGCCAGATAAACTGATAATACTGATATTGTAAGACTGTTTTAATCATTAGCAATAACAACGAGGTGCCTATAAATTACAAAACTAATTATAATGCTTATTAAGTATTGTTTGACTTTTGACGTTAAACTCTAACAATATCGCTTTTTTAAACTATCAGAGCTAGAATTAGTATAATAACCGTTATTATTTTAATAGTATATCCTGTAATTGAAAGATCGGCTATTTTATGTAGATACCTAAGTCTAGTTAGATTAAGTTAACCAAGTTATAACTTGTAACGTAAGAGCAAATTAACGTAGGTACCTATATAAATGTGAATTCATTATTATATGCTAGTACGTACTTCAGATGGACTATAGGTAACTAATACTAGTTACCTATAGTCCATCGTCATAGGGACCGCACGATAATTTAAATCAAGCGTCACATTAACACTGTTGACTGTTGACATTTTTTATCAAGACATTTGTATAATAATTTTTTTTGTTGATTGGTTACAAATCTACACAGCCGTTTGAGATCTATGGGCTACTACTGGTTGAGGGAAAAAAGGGAATTTTTTCATCCGCGAAAATATCCGCTCTAGAGATCTAGAGCCTTGCATTAAAAAATATATTCAGACCAATTAACCACAAGACAAAAAATCTGATATAAGTACATTATTAAAACTTGAAACAGTTCGTTGACCTCAAACAGACTTCGCCTTCGCCTCGTATTACCTACTTGTAACGTAATACCTACTATAACCACAGAATAAGCAGTAGTTTACAGAAAGTTAAATAATAAGTAAGTAGGGAACCATTTCCTTTTATTTTGAATATGACGTTTTCAGTATTTAATTATTTATGCGTGTTATAAGTGTTGTATTCTAAGCAGGATCAGTTATCGTCGCCATACTACAAGCTTTGCTTAGTTCGGGCCATGGGGTCTCATCCGGTACAATTTACGAACGAAAAATAGCCCGAACGTGAAAAAATGTAGTAATCGTGTCGCAAGCGTTACTAGTTAGTGTCCAGTGTATTCATTTGGCCCAATACTTCACCAACACGCAATAAATGTCGCTTGATAATCTTGCGTTATGCAGAAAAATAATAATTTGTAAAATAGCCCGAGTTATTCCGTTGTAGGTAGGGGATGAGGCATCTTTACTGTAGGTATTATAACTATCTGGGGTTCAGGCATAGTACGGGGCTAGAAGACGCTATGTCAAATGTCAACAAATATTCATAAATTTTATTTATATTTCATTTTTAATAGGTAGGTATAGGTATAGACAGGCATATTATAGTCCGTTTATGCAGTTGTATTATGCAGATGCATTATAGATGCTGTAGGGTCATTACCCGAGACCTTGAGAGTGGGACCAAGCTGTACCATCTTGGAAACAGGGGAACGCCCCTGCCTAGATTCCAGAGCCAAGAACGTGTAATTAATAAGCCATTAGCTGCTACTGGTTACCACGTAATGCAGTAAAATTATCTTACAATGTAAGAATGAAAAGTTTGTCAAGGTCGCTGTCGCTTGATAGAAAACCCAAGTTCTAATAACTGCGTCAATATTTTTAAGAATGCAATGTCAGTCTTGTGCAATGTGCAACCCACTGCATGCATTCGCTCTGAGATATTTAGGACAACATTTCAAATTTTTGACCTCTAACTTTTATTTAAAGTTAGTTTTTTATTTTTCATGCAATAGGTACTAATTTGAAGATATTTTAAGGCTAAACGATGATTTTAGCATGAAGCCACAAGGAAAAAATATAAGCGCCTTTGTTACGGATTCCTTTTTTACGGCACTCATTGACACAAAATAGACCTCACACGTTGATTTAGCCTGTGATTTAGTTTCACTTTGTTTTTAGAACTTGAGAATACTGAAAAATTATAAAATCTTATATTTTAGTGTAAGCTTTTTAGCGAATAATCTCGAAATGGCTTTTTGATTTTGGTACTTACGTTCCGAAAAATTAGAATTGCCATTTCCGTTTTTGCGTATCAGAACAAAAGAGAGGATAAGTTAGGTGCATTTAACTTGACCCTCTCATATCTGTTATTAATAAAAGCAAACATACACATAAAGTCCTTTCTGTGTAGTCCAAGTTGTCCAGCCCATCACGGTCTAGAAACATTAATACCTCAATGTTTAGGAACAAATATTTTATCAACACCTTTAAATTCTTGTGTATACTACAGTGCTGGAGGGCTGGTAACAGCAGTAGCGCCTGTCGTCATCCGCGGGAACGGGATATGGGTCGGCTGGCCGGGAATACATCTAGAGGACCCCAATGAAAAGATTCCCGAGTCAGACCCCAACGATAAGACCCCTACAGCTGGACTGCTTTCCAAAAAGGTATGAATTTCATTGAAAGGATGAGCCACTAATAACGTGTACCATTTTTTTTTTCATACTTGTACAAAAGTAAAGCGCCTGCATACGAGTTACCTAGGCAGTCCCACCGAATCGTATGAATTCCATAGTTTCTGTAGATATACTAATAAACTGGCAAACCCGAAAGACGTCGTCCTGTCGTAACGATATGGTCTCGACATACAAAATTTTATGTGAAAACCCCAAAGAAAGAACGTTCAGATTTTTCCAATTTCGAAAATATTTCCCAGTTTACTTTCGGTAAAAACGTAGGTAATGCGAATTATTGCAAGCAAACATTTTAAAGCAAAAAGTAGCCTTTCTCAAGTGATGCGCTTACCAACGAGCAGCGTTTAATTTCTATTTACCCATACTATAGAACTGTAGGTACTTAGTATCTCTATGTATGTGTATCTATATGTATGTCTCTATAGAATCTATAGCATGAAATGCCGCTGACCCTATTATAGAAAAGCCTTGGCATAATAAAACTTGAATACCTACCTTTAGAACCGGGCATAGGTAGGTACGCCGAATATGTTAATTTTGGGTTTGAATTATCCTATTCATGTCCCATAACATAAGGATTGGTCGGCTCTTGATAAACTGATAAAACTGTAAAAACACTATAGCTGCCGTGCTGCCGATTAATCATGACCTTCGAGGTTCACGCGAGCCATTCGTGACCGAGTAACAAGACTAATTTTGTCGGTGAATCCACTGCAAACCTACATTACGGACTTTACCTCTTTCCAACTTTAGATTCCAACTGCGAAAAAATCAATATACTTATAGCCATGTTTAGATATAGTCTTTGTAATAACAAGCCGTGTTTTGCCCTTTTCCATTAGAACTTGGCATCTAATTTGTAAGACTCACAATGCATCCGTTATAAATGTACACTAATTTAATATGCATCATAATCTTTGTTAACGTTTGCTTGACGTACGTAGGTACCTAGGTAGGAATAGTTAAAACCAACACGAGTTTTATCAATTGGAAAAATCAGGAAATGAGTCAAGCCGGTATTTTTCCTATAGAACTCTATGATAATAGCATAGCATCGGATAGCAGCAAGCAATTAAAATATTGATCTATTAACATAGATCTGCGTTTAGCAGTAAATATTCCTAACCCAGATAATGAAATAATTTTAGGATTTACGTACTCAAGTGTAGCTGTACCTATTTTTGCCGCTTATTTCTGCCTACACAAAGTTAATAAACAGTCAATGCCACGAGCGACTAACTCTACAAATCATTTGCGGTCAATAGAGATTGATTCTTGATCAAATACGTTAGAATTAGCTACTCACCATGAAATTCAAGGCAAACCAATATGGCTCTTCCATAAAAACAGAAAAATATTTTCACTTATTCTCCTTACAGATTGTACCCATCCGTGCAGAGCCCAAACTCTTCGATAGTTACTACAATGGCTGCTGCAACGGCACCTTCTGGCCTCTGTTCCATTCTATGCCCGACCGAGCCACCTTCATCGCCGACCACTGGAAAGCGTATATCAAGATTAACGAAGAATTCGCCGAGAAAACCATCCATGCACTCAAATTATTAAAGCAGGATAAAGAAAAGAGTGGAGGCTCTCCGCCAATAGTATGGGTCCACGACTACCACCTCATGTTGGCAGCTAATTGGATCAGACAGGTTTGTCCCATCCCAACCCTGCCTTTTCGAATCAAACTTTCGCAAGACTAATGAAAGGTTTCGTTAACAGAGTGCAGAAGAAGACGAAATTAAATGCAAATTGGCCTTCTTCCTTCACATTCCATTCCCGCCATGGGACATCTTCAGATTGTTTCCGTGGTCAGATGAAGTATTGCAGGGCATTCTTGGTAAGTTCGTCCACTTATAAAACAAGGTAGATAATAATATAGTTTATTTGCCTGTGTATTGACCCCGGTCCTTTCTTACAGGTTGTGATATGGTCGGTTTCCACATCACTGACTACTGCTTAAACTTCATTGACTGCTGTCAGAGGAACTTGGGATGCCGTGTTGACAGGAAGAATCTTCTAGTCGAATTGGGCGGTCGCACAATCTGTGTCCGACCCTTGCCTATCGGAGTGCCATACGAAAGATTTGGGCAACTGGCACAGAACGCGAAAGCAGTGCTCTCTACAAGCCAACAAGTTATTCTAGGAGTTGATAGACTGGACTATACCAAAGGACTAGTGCATAGACTGAAAGCTTTCGAAAGACTGCTGGTGAAGTATCCGGAACACATTGAAAAGGTTGTGTTGCTACAGATCTCAGTGCCATCGAGGACAGATGTGAAAGAGTATCAGGAACTGAAAGAGGAGATGGATCAGTTGGTTGGAAGGATCAATGGGAGATTTACTACACCGAACTGGTCACCAATCAGGTAAAAGCTTAAGAGTAGGTACTACCACTGGAATGATGCATAAAGAGTTCATCGAAATGTTAATAAGAGGATTTGAAGGAAATTATTTGATTTTCAGATATATATACGGCTGCGTTGGTCAAGACGAACTGGCCGCATTCTATCGTGATGCCGCAGTGGCACTAGTGACTCCCCTAAGAGACGGAATGAACCTGGTCGCCAAGGAGTTCGTTGCTTGTCAAATCAACAAGCCTCCAGGAGTATTAATAGTGTCACCTTTCGCTGGAGCGGGAGAAATGATGCACGAGGCTTTGATCTGCAACCCTTATGAGTTGGATGACGCGGCTGAAGTCATACACAGGTAAACCCAAGCTAACTTATTTATGTAAACCACAATTAAGAAGGAAAATACCATAAACGGTCCTACCTATAACCTATAGTAATTACTAAAATTACGATAGAAGCGTTAAGGATCTGATTGCCTAGATGACAATAGTAAGGAAGTTCAATCGAAGGTATAATGAATGTTCTTACTGATTGAATGACTGTTCCATAAAAATCTTTCCTCTATTTCCAAATGTTCTTGAAATGTTTCATAACTGTTGCGTGATACTTTAGAAATCCCCGGCTGAGGTGATTCTATTATGTAATTATTACCTGTAGCTACTTACTTCGTTTTAAATTGCATCGACTCTACCATTTGTGTGAATTTGCAACTAATAAAACCCAACATGTCTATACTTCCAGAGCCTTGATAATGCCAGAAGACGAGAGGACAGTGCGTATGAACCACTTGCGGAGAAGAGAGCAGCTGAACGATGTGGACAGTTGGATGAAGGCTTTCCTCAAGGCCATGGACTCATTAGAAGAAGAGGCTGATGAAATTGGAGCTACCTCAATGCAGCCTTTAACGATTGACGATTTTGACGAATATCTTTCCAAGTAAGTTGCTAAACAAGATTTACGTTTATCTATTGAATGACGTTGTTGGTAAAGAGTAGACTGAATGATGGATTTGTAGATCGGAATAAACTGACAGGTTGACTGGTAGATAATGCTCCGTAGCATTAAGTCCTCCTTGTACATTATTTTGTGCTAAAGTATAAATAAATAAATAAATAAATAAATTCAGGTAGGTACCTACTGGAACTATTGTATAAGCATATGGCTGCGAATGGAATGGTCAATGTTTGCTGGCCTCGATGTGTTAATCTAAATCCATAGCAAACTTCTTTGTACCTATTGTTATCAAGTAGTTATGTAGGTTGGAATGATATGTAAGTAGGCACATACAAATCATCAAAAAACCCTAGTTAACTACTATAATAATCTACTAACTTTTTTACCACCCTTGTACAGTACAACTCATCATACTGTACCTAATAACTACTCCTGAATCTCCTGATTCTCTATCTATCCTACCTTACTTGTAACTTCTAACAACCTGACTTTTAAACTTTCTATATCCAACTTGTAACTTAGTACACCTAACTGCTTCACTAACTGCACCTTTTTACTACGTAGCTGGCAGGACTTTTCTGCAAAGTCCGTCTAGGTGTTCCGATTTGAAGGACACTGTACGTAGCTAGTGAAATTACTGGCTAAATGAGACTTTCAGCTGATCTCACAGTCTAGTTAATTTTATTACTAGGCTGTGCTGATGTCTCAGGATGACATGCGCAACTGCGCAGTTCAGTGTCTCATGAAACTATATTTTTAAAGTTCCAGGTGACACTGCAACTGTTAGTGCGGCCGTGTACTTAACATCAGGCGAAGGACTAGTTCGTCACATTATTCATTGATATTGGAAACCTAACTTCTGCCATTCTTCTTCCAGATACATCGGCTACACACAGAAGCTCGCCCTCCTGCTAGACTACGACGGCACCCTGGCCCCGATCGCGCCGCACCCCGACCTGGCCACGCTCCCTTTGGAGACCAAGCACACCCTGCAGCGACTGTCCAACATGTCCGACGTTTATATCGCTATCGTGTCTGGACGAAATGTGGACAATGTCAAGCAGATGGTGAGTTCCTTCATTTAGGTAACTACGATCAGGGCATTACTGATTCAAAAAATAACTACGTACGTACGCGTAACTTCACAAGTTGACAACTGCCAGCAGCCGTCCACTACTGGGCCTTCTCCATAAAACACCACTTTGGACGTTTATTATGGAGGTGGGGGTGGTCTGGTTAAAACTACGGAGAGCCGATGGATGCAAGAGGCAAGCAGCCACTCAAAGTGGCGCTCTGTCAAGAAGGCCTATGTTGCTTGGCAGGTGTCTTGATTATCACCGACCAATACTGACTGAAAGAGAATGCTGCCGCCCATATCCTAGCTAATTCCTTAGCCGGATCTTACCCCACCCGGGACATTACACTCCAAACTTAAGCCGATAAATAAATTCATTAAACCTCGAAGAATTAAATAAGGTTTCTGGCTTGGTGGTATAGACGAGAACAATTTTTATGAGTCAACGATCTGCTATCATAATAATTGGTATTACTTACCTAATGTTTAACAACTGCCAAATAACTACAAAAAAAAATTCCTCCCAACGTTTCCATTCACAACTGTTAAAAGTTATCTGGACAATAAAAAACCAAAACAATAAAGTTCAATCACTGATGTTATACTTATTAATAACGGTTAAGTTACATAACGCAAGTGGACGTAGGTACCTACCCAATATTTGACGAAATACATGACAAGCCATGTAAACAATATTAGGTAAGTATGTGTACCGCACCGAAGATCGGTAATTGATGACAGAAATTATCGAAACAAAGGTTATCGCAAGAAAAGGCCTTAGGTACCTACACGTATCGTTAAGCAGTTGGATTTTTGAATTGAAGATATCGGTTGACGTCAGTAACTGTTTATTCGGTACTAGCAAAGATTCTGTATTTATAGTCAAACTAGCAACTCATTGATGATTTGCCGTTTGGTCCCGGTTTGCTAATAGAACCACCCCATTTCTTCCCGTGGGTGCCGTAAAACCCAGCTAAGGGGACATCCAGGGTATGGGCAGCAGAATTGTCAAGCTTGATTGATAAGCATCCAGTGGCGTTTTATAGGGGAGGCCTGTTTTCAGCAGTGGACGAGAAGAAGACGGTGGACGAAGCAGTGGACGTCTTCCGACTGATATGATGAAAGTTGATATTATCCGCCATATGGTCTTCCCTTGAAATTTCGGAGCACTGAATTCTAATGGATTTATGAATTTATACTGTGGCCGATACGTGAACTTGGTAGGTAAAGAGTACCTACTTAAAATATATAAAAAACGAAACCGTTTCGAGTAGAAAATATTTCACTTACATAGATTAAAAATGATGATGGCATTCAACTGCTCATGGATAGGGCCACACTGTATAATATCTTCAAAAATCAACCATTTAAATACATCAGAAACATAAAAATAAATATGTACTTAACAATCATGCAAACAGACACTACGAAAATCCTTGTCTATCCGTAAAGACCACCTCGATTCTATTGCACGGCGTTATCTTCTCTATTTTCCTTATCACAGAAATAGAAGAAAAACATTACCAAGAACTGGTAACAATCACTACGTGATACATCTATAGCTTTGCAACAACAACGCTACTTGTATCTTGTGAACTTTGACTGTATTATTATCATTTGTTTTATACAAAAATATTTATATTGTTCCATCTACCAGCGGTACCTAGCATCCTTGATAATGTTAACCTGGTTTGGTACCTACAGTACGTATCGTCTTCGTTCAACATTACGTAACGTTTGTTTGACTTTGGTAGCAATGGCCACATTCTAAAACTATGTTATTGAATTTTGTTTACATACGATTGGGATTATATTAAGCTTGTGTATGTTTGGGTGATGATATATGGCACTGAGACGTGGTCTCTGACTGTTGACCTCATTGGTAAGCTCAAAGTCGCGCAGCGAGCTATTGAAATAGCTTTTCTTGGTGTTTCCCTAAGAGGTAAGATCCGAAATGAAGAGATCCACAGGAGAACTAAGGTGACCAATATGTCTTTTAGAAATCGGCAAGTTGTAATGGCACTTCGCTTGTAGAACTGACTACCGATGGGGAAGAAAGATCTCGAGTGGCGACCACGAACTGGAAGATTCGACTGACTAAATGGAGCCCCACTAGGTGGACCGACGATCTGGTTCACAGAAATAGATAGAGGTCTGTAATCAGATCAAAACCGTGAAGAGCCGATAGATGCAGAAGGCAAGCAGACACTCAAAGTGGCGCTCTGTAGGATAGGAGTATGTTCAGCAGTGGACGTTTTCAGGGTATTGATGATGATGATGTTTGGGTTTGGATTATGATTACGATGGATAATGAGTTGTGGGTCAATTCATTATAATTAAATAGGGTAGCATTCTGTATAAGTATATGTCTACTAATATGAATCATCACAGCATAAGGCCTTCACAATACACAACTGTTGAAAGTTAACATGTTTTTATTTTCGTACAGATATTTCGCAACTTTTTAAACAGAGCATAAATTGGCCCAAAATTTGAATACTTTCACGCAATTTTCGTACAAAAACAAAGAATTAAGTGTTAATGGCTATACATGAAGTATTTCTTCATCATTTGAAAATCCCGAGTTAGGTAGGTAGTTATTAACTTTAGTAGGTATATCTGTGTCAGTCTGATCATTGTTGCAATGCAATTAAAAGGGGGTCAGTCGAAAACAAGATACGGGGCCTACTTTTTGATAACCCTAATCAAATAGCGATACATTTGGAACAAAGACACATCGGCGACCCAATTTTGTATCAAGAATTTCAAACGTAGACGAAATATCAACCAGTAGTATATTTGGCCTGGCATTGAATTATGGAATGACCTTTCAGCGTATCTTTTACTTTCCCAGAGATAAAACGTGTACTACGTTTCATCATCATCTCATCAACAACTACAGCCTGAACCCTATGCTGAACATAAGTAGACCTCTCCCCTAGATCGCCACTAAAACACTACTGAATACAAATATAATCTACCTGCTGGAAACTGAAAAATTTACCCAGTTCATACAAATAATCCCCAATCCAAAATTGTGATCAAAATACTCAGCGACATATCTGGGAGGTCTATTTCCAGATACTCTCAGATATTATGTTGCTAACACTCATCATAGGCGTAATAAGTCGTAATGCAGTGCGCTGAAGCTAGACGCCACTGAGCCCTTTCTTCAGCTCTTCTACTCTAACACTGCCAGTCACGAGGCACAAATAGGTACTTTCCGTTATTTTCATCTAACCATTACCTATTTCTCCCCAGGTTGGCATCGAAGGCATCACGTACGCCGGTAACCACGGGCTTGAGATCCTGCACCCTGACGGCAGCAAGTTCGTCCATCCCATGCCGATGGAACTGCAAGACAAGGTTGTGGAACTTCTGAAGGCCTTGCAAGAACAGGTACGTTCGTTTAACAAACCTGCTACGGTTATCACGACGAATAATAGATACCCCTCTCTAACATTCTTCATGATAGCTGTTCCAACGGAAGCTCTGCATTTTTACAGCATAAATCTTATTTGATTTGTCCAAACCATGATGGTTTAGCAATGGGTATGCTTTAACAGCCTCGTCTCAGTTGTCCAAAAAAAACTGACAACCATTAAGTGAAACGAATTTTAAGAGTCCAATCATACTCAAAAGAAACCTGTGTGAAAGGGCACTTTTTGTGAAAAATGTAGTGGTGATGACGAGGATATTAGAGAGAAAAGTGGATCCTATATCAATTTAAGCAAGGCCATCAATTCAAGTCAAGAGTGATGGATACCTACAGCAGATGTGTGTTAAAACCATGACTAAAATTCGCTAGCTTTTGATCTTTACATGGCCTAAGCATGACGGCTGTACTTCAGCTCCAAAAGAGTGTAACCTATTTTCATTTATCAACAATCGACAAAAGCCTGATGGTCTTATCTAAGCCATTTTGTTTTCCAGGTGTGCAAAGATGGTGCTTGGGTAGAAAACAAGGGAGCTCTCCTAACATTCCACTTCAGAGAAACGCCCATCGCTAAACGAGCTGCTTTAGCAGAGCAAGCGAGGAAACTCATCACGGCAGCTGGATTTACTCCAGCTCCCGCTCATTGTGCGCTGGAAGCTCGCCCACCAGTGGAGTGGGACAAGGGTATGTGTCTTACCTTTTGTGTTCCTAGATGGTAACTATTCTAAGGAAATAAAAAGTGTGCTGTTAATGGGACAAGCACAGAAACTCACCATGGCTGCTGGATTTATAATTTATCACCAATTCGTTCATTGTCCTTTGGTGAACTTCCTCTGTCCATGACTGAGTGCTGAATACTCAGCCCTCAGCCATTTCATGCAGTAGTTGTAACGGTTCATAGGTATCTTAATCACACACTGAATAAGAATACATGGCTCTTCCATTATTCTTGTTGATAGCAGGGTTTGATGATCAATATTTCTATACAGGTCGTGCGTCCATCTACATCTTGAGAACGGCATTCGGACTAGACTGGAGTGAAAGGATTAGGATCATCTACGCTGGTGATGATGTCACTGATGAAGATGCTATGTTGGTGAGTTCCTTAATAATACTAATACTACCTCATAATAATATGGTAAGTGATCGGTCCGTGTGAAGGAGCTTTAAGCCTCTTGGACTGGAATTCACACAGTAAAGTTACACACATATTAGCGCCATGCGAACGTGTTTTTTTTTTTTTAAACGAATATTAACGAGGTGATGTGATGGCCTATTCATTTGCCTGGCTAGCCAACTGACAATAATCAATAAATAAATAAAACACTCACCCCAATTATCTTCATTCCACAGGCCCTCAAAGGTATGGCGGCGACGTTCCGTATCGCATCTTCCCACATCACAAAGACCTCCGCCGAGCGGCGTCTTTCATCCACTGACTCTGTACTCGCTATGCTCAAGTGGGTGGAAAGGCACTTCTCTCGCCGCAAGCCTCGCGCCAACTCCCTCACTTACAAAAACGCTAGGAAAGCCAGAGACACGATACAAATGCACATGTCTTATCAGATCCCGACTAAAACCTCTCCCATGGCTTCACCACCTCGAAGCCCTGATAAAAACTCAAGCGGGTCAGATTCTAGTTAGACTCCCTTGCCTCTGCCTATCAAAGGATAATCGTTCCTCTTACGCTGGCTGAGGATTTAAAATGAAAAAATCGAAAGTAATTCGAATGATCAATTCGACATCCTTGTACTTATGGCCTTTTTGGGTAGGGCGTCATGTTTACGCTGAAAATAACGGCGACCTTTAGAAACTGTATTTATTTAACCTCGCAATATCTCAGCTGTTCTTGATTTTAATTTTTTGATGTATTTTAATGAATGTATTTTATAAGATTTTAATGTTGTATCGATCGATATAGATTATATAATTATGTGGATGAGTGGTACCTATGTTTTAAAATTTAACATTCCTGTATGTGTGTTACGGGCATCAGAACAAGTTACCGATTTTCTTAGAAAAACTCATTGACATTTAAAGTTTTGCATTGACAAAATTAAGTGTAAAATGTACGAAGCAATGCTTTAACCAGTAAAAAATTATTTTTTAATTAAAGAGAGTGCTTGTTAGGTAATGTAACGGTGATATATTTGTGCTTATTTGCATGTGAAGTAGTGTAGCGACTTATTTATGTGATAATCTTATTTTAAGTACAACTTTGTATAGATAGAAATATACAAACACCACGAGGGTCTAAACTTCTAAAGCCTATAAACTAAAATCGAGAATCGATTTTAATATCGGTTATGTTGTGATCATTATGATCAAAGGATGCACGAGACCCACCCATCACTTTTAAAGCTACATTAAATATATAAAAGATAAATACATTCTTATTTAACTCCATAAAAATAACATGTGATAAAAATAAATATCATAATTTCTAAGTAAAACTCATATCAATATTCATTTAGTTCCTAAAATGGCAATGTTTGCGGTCCAAATGGACATATTTTTAACTATGCAAAGTACCTGTGATGGGTAATGTAATAATGTCTCAAATAACGACATTTCGACAACTACATCCAACTATCGACAAACATTGCAAACTTTTCGATTTATCAACAGCCTGAAGATGTTCACAGCTGAACATAGTCCTCCCCCAGAGAGCGCCACTTTGAACGGCTGTTCGCCTACTGCATCCATGGGCTCCCCACGGTCGTCGGTCCACCTAGTGGGGGGAACTTTTTAGACAAGAGCGTAAATAAGAACATTTCTAAACAAAACACATTTTGGTTCCCGATTCTGGATGGATAGTTTCAAATATGAAATGTCGTTGTTTATGATATTTTAAGGTTAAACCAAAAGCATTTCGTATTTATGATTGTAGTGTAATGTATGTAACAAACTTGATTGTATTACCGATAGGTTTAGGATTTTACCATCGTTCCTTCACTATCGATAGAACAATGAGTTAGGAATACCATCATAATTTTACAATATTTTTCATGAAAACTGTTGTAGATTTATGACTATGTAATCCGCTGCTTATGGCTATGTAGCTATGTAAATAATGTTAGGCTAAGAATGAAATAGGCTAATTGCCTGCTATTCAAAATTAATATTATTCTCATAAAGTAGGTTAAAATTAATGCAATAATCGAAAAAAAGTAAAATCGGTAAATAAATCACGGAGTAAGGTAAGCTTTCAGTTTCTAGAGGGTGCATCGCCTGTCTCTTTCTCGCTACTATAAAAACGCACGTTGTGACGTCACATGCCAAAGAAATGTAAAGCTACCACAGCTTAGTAATGAGTTACTATAGTCTGGAAAAGCCAACTCTGCAGCGATTTAAAATTGATGTAATATAAAATCTCGTATTATGTACCATATCCCACAGTGAATTTTTCAAAAAACTTTTAACACTTAATTGGTTGAACCATCACCTTTTTTTACAGTAATTTTTTGAGTAATTTAATTTTTGTTTTCAAGACTGTTTATTTTTGAGAAATATTATTAATTTATGCGATAAAAAATAGTAGTCATCTAGCCTATTATTTACCACTAGTCTAAATACTGTAGTGCCGTAATATAACGAATTTGATCCAGCACTGAATACACTCGAATTTCTATCAACTTTGTATTTTTAGATTGATATTGAATGTTTTAAGGTTAAATAAACAATTGAAGACGGAAAATAGCCTTTTATTTAAATATGTACAAAACATCTCTATTTCAGATTGTAAAGATAAAGGGGTTGGAATGTCGAAAATGCATCGTATTAACATCGAACCTGTACGATAATTGGCTATTAATTTAATGCCGATTATTTATGGTATAATAAATTTAATAATACATTATATATTAAGGTTAAACTTAAACCACTTACCTAACATCTATTCACAGTTACACTAAAGTCAGTATCACAATATAAATATTCAGCCCTGCGCACACCGGGTTTTTTTTTATTATTCTTTTAATACACACCGAATTTATCAATAGTCTACATTGTTTATGTCTAAAACTTGTCATAGCTTTATTATAAGTTGCAAAAGAATAAATAACAATAAATAAGTGCTCTTACCTTACACCCTTCAACATTTTAGTTTTACAACTTCTACTTACGTCCGACTTGTTTTTGAATTGTTGATTTTTCTCTTAAAAACGCTTTCCCTTCCTTTGTCTCGTTAGACAAGAAGCTAATTAGCTATCTATCTTTGGTGTAAATTTTGAGGCCTTCAACATGGTTTAAGATACCTTTTGAAGCAAAAAATTGAGCACTCAGCTGTGATCGCCACTAGCAGTCATTCATCCAACTCAAAGTCTTTGTACAGCTTTAATTAGCCATTCCATATATCAAGCTCTAGACTAGGCTAGACATGTCTTCATTTTTGTCTCAAGACAGTTTTCAAAGCCAGTTTTTGGTTTTTGTTTTAACGTCTCTGTTTCAAGTCGGTTGTATTAACGCCCTATTCTGTTTTAAGTCAGTTGTTTTGACGCCTTATTGTTTTAAATCGGTTGTCTCAACACCTTATTCTGTCTCAAGTCGGTTGTATCAACGCCTCATGCTATCTCAAGTCGGTTGTATTTACGCCTCTCTCTGTCTCAAGTTTTAGTTTTCGTGCGCAGGGCCGGTTGTGCGATGAAACGACGTGACGTGCATTAAACATTACTATGCGAGACGACAAGCCACGATAGTATGAAGTAGAAGAGACAAATGGGGTACACTGCTAACGCCTTCTTGCCTTCAGGCTGGCTGTCGCCCAGGAACTTTGTCGCCGCTGGAATTAAGGGAAAAATGTTTTTTACAACTTTTTACTCTTAGCGGCCGGAAGTGCTGGTAGTTGATTTCTTTTTGACTGTACCCGCCCTTCATACAAAAAATGTAAACAACCGGAAGAATCTACTTCTGAACATAGACCTCCCCATATGGGGGGTATCATATAGACTCTATATTATGATAGAGATTTGTATCTGTTTTCTGTTCACAATCTTTAATTACAATATCTTTATTTTGTTTTAATAGATTCAGTCTAATGTATTATTTGTATTATTACTATCATGTAGGTAGTATAAAATTATAAGTATGTATTTTAAGTATGTTTAGACTATCTACATCATCAACCAATTAGGTTTAAATATTGATTCCTTCCGCTCAAAGTGGCGCTCTTTGGGGGAGGCATATATTCAGCAGTGGACGTCTTCAGGCTGGTGATGATGATGATGATGATGATGATGATGATGATGATGATGATTGATTCCTTACAATATGGGACAAAGTTCTATTGAACTATTTTGACTGGCCCTTTCTTATCTATTTAGCATTTACAAGTGAAACAACTACTGAATTAAATATTTAAACACTATATGCCATGCAGGAAAATAAAACTATCAACCAATGTATGTACAAAGTTTGACTCACCAAATGTAGCCCAGACGAAGCCAACCATGGAAATGACCAGTCGCAAGAAGAACAGGAACGTTGTCTGCGTACTGAACAGTATCACCCGACAGATGACCAGCGATACAGCAATGGGGAATAAGCAGTATCCCAACACACACACCGATTGGAAGAATGATCTGCAAATATGCATATTATATTTCTTTATTGTGTTGTTTAATATTTCAACATCTACAAAATGAGTCACAAAAATTTGTTATACTACAAGCACGAGACAATCATTAATGTTTAAAAAAATAAAAATAAGTAGGACCCAATTAGTAATGAGTTTATTTTTCGGGAACATAAATTAAGTTTTTAGGTGTCCATTTAAAGCTTGGACAATTTTAGTTTTATTATGTAAACAATGCCAATGGAAAATTTTCAATACACTTGTTTCATGTTATGTGTGGTGAAAGATTAATGATAGCCATCTACAAAAGACACTACAAAAATAACTGGTATTTATCTGCAAGATTTGAATTAAAAAGCTGTACCATGGGGTCCCATCAGGTTCAAAATAAAAATAGCACGAACTTGAAAAAAATTTAATAATCGTGTCTAGAGAGTTACTAGTTAGTGTCCAGTGTATTCATTTTGCCCAATACTTCGCCAACACGCAACAAAAGTTGCTTGATAATCTTGCGGTATGCAGAAATAAAATAATTCGTAAACTAGCCCGCGTTAGGTCGTTGTATGGGATGAGGCATCTGTATTGTAGGTATTATATTATCTGGGGCTGTACTCACATATTCCCACCAAGGAGCTTAGAGTTTATTGTGACTATGGCAGCTCCAATCCACACAAGCACAAACACTTCGGCAAACTCTGGCCCTCCATCGTTGGAGCTATCAGCCCTCTCGGCAGACCCTTGGAGGATGGTTGCCATAAGTGTGCAGAGCAGCAGCGGACCCCATAGATCCCCTGGAACCATGAAAATTAGCTAAATACATAAGGTTTAAAGTTCTGTGTTGTGCAATATCTTTTATGACTTGGTTATGATGACTTTAATCATGCCATGGAAAGCATACCATTATAAAGTTATTAATATTAATATTAATATTAATAATTAATCTAACAATTGCAATATAAAATTTATCCCGTTTTGAAATTTAGTTAGAATGATGACAATAATAATATATAAATTGACCTAAATTGTATATAAGATGACGAAATTCAATTAAAATATGTATAATTTGCTATTTTTATTAGATATAGATATGTACGCTCCAGCTCCACCCAGAAGTGCAACGCCCTCACAGGGCTCATACAATGAAATATGTAGGACTAGGTATTTAGTTTTAGTTACACTAAATGACATTGTATGAAAGCATGTAATTAATAAATAAATAAATAAATAAATAAATAAATAAATAAATAAATAAAATTCCTGTTAAAAACTACAGTTTATTAAAATTAATGAGTGAAATGAATTAATCTTCATCGACAATCCAACCATTCCTATACATATATATATATATATATATATATATATATATATATAAATACCAACTTGGGCACAAAGTTGATCCAGCCCGACTGCCGTGCATTGTTGACTCCACCTTTTTTGCCTCACTACTCGACTCCGGTTGCATATATCTTATGCGGAGTGGCAACGTCGCAAAGAAGAGGGCGACGTTGCCAAACATATTCATTGAGAAAGTGATATACGCGCATTTTTTTTCATTGAAATTTTGAACTTTATCGACTCCTTAACGGCCAAAATTCTGAAATGCTTAAACACTTATTGGCTCCAGTTTGTATACCAAATGCAAAGTCGTATGTTGATCCATGTCGGGATACAGCGTCTATGTGGCTCCATTTATATTATCAAAATTAGAGCTTAATTTGATCCGACAAAACGATACTATTTTAAGTAACGTAGGTATATTTTTTAATGTGCTTTAGTATTTGTTGGCTCCGAACCGAATATATAGGATGATTGAAAACACTGTTTTCACTTGATGGTGTTGTTCATTAGAACAAAAATATAATATTTGCCTGCTGTTTGTATTAAGTAGCTGTAATATTATTCTTAAATGCAGTAAATTTTTAAGGTTCCATGCTTGAGTTTTAGTCGAAAGTACCTTCCTACGTTTTGCGGTTTTGGGAGTTTTTATCATTTTACCGTATGATTTAGGGCACCAGCAAAAAACCCATATTAAAATGAAGTAAATTGCGATTAGCCGTTATTTATTATAAACAAGTATAATGTTTCAAAAAAATCACAATTGTAACAAAAATAAATAAAAAATTATGCCCCTTGAAAAAAAAAACTACACAATGGAATGCAAATAAACAATTGAAATTGTAATTTAAAGCTGGTCCTACCTCAATATTATTTACAAAAATACTCTTTGTACTTAATAACTATTGAATTTTACATGTTGTTTTACTTAAGTCTTTTACTATTTTGCTGAAAAAACGTTATTTTTGGTTACTATTATTAGGTCATCATCATCACCATTATCAACAGCCTGAAGACGTCCTTTGCTGAACAAAGGCCTCCCAACAAAGCGCCACCTTGAGCGGCTTCTCGCCACCTGCTCCCCGCGGTTTCCAGATCATCAGTCCACCTAGTGGGGGGCTAGCCTACGCTGCGTCTTTCAATTCGTAGTCGCCACTCCTCCTTTCGTTCCCATCGGTTGTCAGTTCTACGAGCGATTTGGCCTGCCCATCGCCATTTCAACTTGATAATTCTAAGAGCTATATCGGTCACTTTAGATCTCCTCTAGATCTCCTCATTGCGGATCTTATTTCGCAGGGAAATACCGTAGCTCGTAGCACGATTTTGGGCTTACAAATGAGGCCATCACTAAGAGGTCATATCTCAGTTCCCATCACTGGTAACACACACTGATCGAAAACTTTTGTTTTCAGGCTTTGCGGTATTTTAGACGAAAAGATGGGTCGAAGCTTCTCGAACGCTGCCCAGCCAAGTTGGATTCTTCGCGCGACCTCTTTGTCGAAGTTGGACAGTCTGTCCTAAGTAGACATATTTGTCGACAACTTCGAGAGTATCGTTCCCAACAATTACCGGTACAGGTGGAACATGGGCATTAGACATGATTTTCGTCCTGTTCATGTTCATCTTAAAACCAACCTGTCGGGAGACTTCTAAGGTCGTTGAGCATGGTGCTGACTTGTGGTCGTTAAGCGACCCCGCCATTAAAATATCATCGGCAAAACAAAGGTTAGTGATGTGTTCGCCATTTATGTAGATGCCAGATCCTTTTCACTCCAAGTGCTTGAAAACGTCTTCCAACGTGTTTGTGTACAGTTTCGGAAAAATAACGTCTCCTTGTATCAGGCCTCTTTGCAATGGGATTTTCTCCGCACTCTGGGGGTCTAGCAAAGATCCCAAACGCTAAAGCTAACTGAAATTCATCAAACCTGCGTAGGAGTCGATTGATTCGTAATGACTCGAAAACAGCTTATACACGAGAAGCAAGATGGGCCTAGTTCTTCAATAAGGTGTTGTCACCATTTTTGAAGAAGAGTACCACCACGCTCTAGTGCCACGCTTCTGGCGTTGTACCTTCAAGGACGACAGAATTAAATAACTTCTGTAGGACTATAAGTACTGCTCTCAGAAGTTCGGTCGTAATTCCATCCTCACCTGGCGCCGTGTGGTTTTTAAGAAGCTTGAGACCCATTCTAATCTTGTACAGCCTGATATCCGGGATATCTTCGGTATAGTGTCAGACTAACTTGGCTCTGGTGTCCTGAGCTGTGTTAGCAGTGGGCTTACATGTCGAGGTGTATAACTGTCTATAGAAGTTCTCGATTTCTCTCAGAATCTCAGGCTTGGATGAAATAACACCACTCTCGTCTTCAGTTTTGTCTCCAGTTTTTGAGAACTCCGCTCCAGATTTGTTTATTGAGTTCACCGTACGCTGACATACTCAACTAAAGACTGCAGTTTCATAGCTCCGATCTGCCATTAATTCACGAGTTTTTCTGAGAGCTTCCGAGTCTTTATTCGGCATTGATTCTTGAAGAATTTCTATTACTACTACTGCTTGCTATTAGATAATAATGATAATAACCACTTCTTAGATAACATTTTAGTTTAGAGTTTTACTTTGCGCCAAATCTTAGAGTAAGATGCACAAATCCTATGAAGATTATAAAAACTCCCGAATTCTTGAAACGTGTAGGTACTTTTGACTAAAATTCGTACCTTAAAAATACGTATAAAAATCAATAATTTACTGAATTTAAGAATAATAATACAGCCATTTTTAGAATTATTAAACAAAATATTATCTTTGGTTGTCATCAACACTATCAAGTTTAGGTTATTTATTTCAAGTTTAGTATAATTTTGGGAACAACGTTTACCGAAAGAAACTAATTGCGAAAGCTTGTGTGAGGGTATGTTTGTTACCTCTTCACGCCGAAATGGCTGAACGAATTTGGATAAACGTCCACTGCTGAACATAGGCCTCCCCCAGTGAGCGCCACTTTGATTTGCAGCTCGCCTCCTGCATCCATCGGCTCCCCACTGTTTTCACCAGATCATCGATCCACCTTGTAGGGAGCCGGTCTAAGCTAAGTCTTTTGGTTCGTGGTAGCCACTCAAGAACCTTTCCGAGAGGTTTATAGAATACAGAACTAAAACCTCTACTTAAATTCATTCAAACGTTTTAAAACTTACTGAACTTACTTTGATTTAATAAAACCAATTAACAAGTAAATAGGACTAGGTTTTATCCACATTTAAAATATTCATCATCATAGGGAATTAACATCACAAAATCAACATAATCATCCAATGGTGTCAATAAGCACAAACATCGTAGCAGTCATCATCAGCTGTGTAATGTTTATAAAAAGCAAAATTACACCAAAAATACTTTGTATGTATTATCCTATCATCATGTAACAAATATTATACTTTTCCGTCAGTTTGAATGACTATAAAAGATGGATGGAGAGGTATATTGGTATTCGTTCTTTTGTTCCAGATGATACAGGTATTTCGTTTTATGAAATGGGTTCCTTTCCAAGGCCGTTTAAAAAATGTTATAGATTTGCGATAGTCTTCTTTATTTAGATATTTTTATATCTATAGGTTTTTTAGTTTGATACTTGTTTATGGTAGGGTTCCATAAATAAAAAAATGTGTTTGCCACAGTATGTTGATACGGTGCTGTACCTGCTGCAACAAAACAAAAAGTAACTTAAAACAAAAGAAAAGTTGTCAGTAAATTTTTGTATAACCTCAATCTCCCCACAAATTTTACATTCATAGAATCTGTGTACTATCTACTTATTACAATTTTTTTTAAATCAGAGCGTTGGATCCGCGTTCATGTAGTTCTGCTGGAAATGTATCAAACAAACCTACCAACGCTAGAATCAAATCTGCTAGAAATGTATTATTATAAAAATCAGTAAAGAAGCAAAATGGATGTTGTTGGTGGTAAAAATATCAAAATAATTACACTTACCGTTACCTACGCTGATAATTATCATAGGTACTGGTAAAAATTGGCACACAATTTTTCACTGACCGCAAAAACAATGCAGAGTTTAGCTCCGTCTTTAAACCTCATGTACAAATTGTACATGAATAAGATAATACCTGCCAAGGATGCCAGCAACCAATTGCTGAGCTCGTGACAATTTGTGGGCTCTGATTGGGTCATTTGAATCGGATCAACTAGTGCTCAAACGCAAAAAAGGTGGATTTGTATAAAAAACACGTAATTATTATTATTACTGTTGGTTGCACTTGTGGCTCCAATCGGAGCCACATACTGACGGTGATGCTGTATTGGATCAACAAATACCACCCGGATCAACAAGTGAAATCGGATCAACAAATTACTACCTATATGGCACGTCTGATCAACTAAGTGCCCGTGGGGGAATCTATATATATATATATAAACCAATATATATATATATATATATATATATCACTACACCAAATCATTATTGTGACACATTATCTACACATTTACACAAAGAAATTGTCGTAGTTTGATATAATTCCAATTTTTTATAACAACCCACATCTTTAACTCAACTAAGATTTAACTCATCAGGTTAGTTGGACACTTTTCCAACTAAGCTAAAATGGTATTCCCAATAGCTGCAACCATTTGTAGGACTATATTTTATTTTATACCAACATAGCAGTTTAATTTTAACTTTTAACACTCTGGTAGCCATGAATGTGCATAATATTAACAATAGATGAACAATAAAAAAAAATATAATACTGTTGTATGAATAAACAGGTCAGAGCTATGTGATGGAAATTCATTTCTACAACTAATCCATGACACATCTAAATAATCCAATCCAGCAAATTCACCACAAATTAAACAGTGACTATAATATTTTACTGAAAAATGCATAGATATAAATTAGTATATCAAGCAAATGTATACAAAACACTCACATTCTTTTAATAAGCTAGTCTTTTCTCTAGGAATGAGGACATGATAAAACTTGTTGCCAACAGCTCTGAGATCTCGCATCTAAAAACAATAATCATACATAACTACATCAATTTTAACTACAAAACTTACCAATAATGGATTTAACTGACAAAAAATAATTACTATATAGTTTTTATTAGTATAGTAGGGGCTATACTAATAAAGACTATATAACATTTACTGGGATCACACTGTGAGGTCTTAGTGTGATTCTGAACCGAGCCTGTATTGGGTTGCTTGTCGAAACCTTCATACAAAAAAACAAAGCGATCCAATATAGGCTCTGCGTTGAATCATGCTAAGAGCTCACGGTACAGCCCCTGCTCTTACTATTGTGTGCTATTCAGTGTTTTCTATAGATTTTTCACTATTCATTCCTAATTCAATAGAAGAGAAAAATAAATACAAATAACTAATAACATTTCTGGACTATGCTTAAAAACATTGTGTAAGTAAACAAAATTTCCAAAGCCTTCAAAGTTTTGGGATAGGTAACATGGAAAAATTATTATTTCGCCTTGCTAGCCAATAAACAGAGAAATATTAAAAACTCACACTAGTGATTGTAAAGAAATTACTAAGAATACTAGATCATTTTTTTAATCATTGATAGTCATTTGACCGTATTTTCTTACTTACAAATGTTTCTTTTATAGGTTCATCAAGTGTGTTAAACTCCATTGAGTTTCCATTAGGACCACCACTATTTGGGACATTCATTTCACCCTCCACAATACCCACATCCCCAGCCGGAAACATCTGAAAATCATAAATAGTATATCATGAACTGGTAAAATATGTTGCAAGAAAAATGGGTTCATGCATTTATAAGCACATCTTCTAGTTGAATAGGTACTCATACTCTTCTCAAAGATGTGTATTATTTTGGTAGGTGCATCATATTCTCCAACAAAAATTTCATTATACTGTTATCATTTTGTGCATAAAAATTAAAAGAACATGTACCTAACGCAATGACACGAATACCAAATCATCAATCATCGTATTCTGATACCGGAATCAGCCAGAATTAATAAACAGATACAAAAATAAAATTTTGTAGCATAGACGAGTGTCAGAAAGAAAACGAACAAAACAGTAACTGTTCATTAATTTATTGTTATATTTATATTGCGTGGTAATGGTAAATTAAAGCTCCACAAGCGGAAAAAGCGAAGCAATATACATACATACATCATACAAAAGTATTGAGTTGAAGGAAATGGTTACCAAGCTGGAAAAACTCAATAAATCTACTTACATCGTACTTAGAATCGAATGTGGTCATTTTAAATTATCGATTAGAACTTTTATATTAAAATGTGTGTAGTGTGTACAATATAAAATAAATTCCAACACATCAATGTTTTTCTTCGTAATTTTAATTCATTGCATTGATTGATTTTGTCATTTTTGACGTGCTGTGCCTGCGCTTTGACTTTTGTTTATTCGTTGACAATTGACATTGATTGATATTGATATTCAGGATGTGTTCCATTCCTTTATATGCTAAGAATGTCAAGAACGCCAATAAAACGATCACATTCAAACTGTCAAATACTCCCAAAGTGTCACTTTTATTATGCTTTTATTGCTAAATGGAACGACTTGTGTGATCGAAAATAACAAAAATGGCAAAAATAACATGAACTGGAACGCACCATTATAGGCCGTATTCCGATTCACGCTGAAATCGATATTATCGCGCTAAATACGCGTACCGAATGGCCGTGAGCGCGACAACATAATCTCTTGTAAACATCATGATCGACGCCATCTTGCGATATTGCTGTCCGTGAATGGTTATTCCGAGTTATTGACAGCGCTCAAAGTCGTGAGCGCAATATCTGAATCGGAACGCTGAATAATCAACGTGAGCGCTGTGAGCGATTATAGCGATTACAGCGTGAACTGGAATCACAGAGATTTATTTTTCTCTAATCTGTGATCGGAATACGGGGTATATTCTGTCTATCAATATCAAGTGTCATCCTAGTGTCATCATCAGCCCTCATATGTCAAAAAATAAACAAAAATCGGTAAAAAAAAATCATTTTCATTTTCTTCGTGTTTTCCGTTTTTCCCATTCGTTTTTTCAATTCTCTGGTACAACTATAAATATCCATCACTGTATCTAGCTTCTACTCATGTTGTAGAATGAATGTTCAATTTCATTGTCATTGTGTTGTGTTGTATTTAATATCACTGTAATGCGAGCTCCACGACATGAAAGTGACCGTTAAAAGTAAGTAACCTCAGTATTCAGTGCTAAACAATTTATGCATTTGTTCCTTTCCCCGAGTTTATAAATTGTTTTGTGAAGGTTGGACGGGGGTGGCGACTTGGCGCTGGGTGGCGAATGACGACAACTGTGGGATTTGTCGTATGCCCTTCGACAGCTGTTGCCCAGACTGCAAGTTACCTGGTGACGACTGCCCCCTGGTGTGGGGAACCTGTTCGCACTGCTTCCACATCCACTGCATCGTGAAGTGGCTCCATTCGCAACCGCAGCAACAGTGCCCTATGTGCAGACAGGACTGGAAATTTAACAACAAGTGAAGATATCTTTGTGAGTGCTCACATCTAATATTTGCTTGCTTTTGAGAATAACAACAATGTAACAGCACTCATATTACATGCCAGGTTACTGGATTTCTCTAGATATCCAAGTTTTCAACTGTATTATTGACCCAATCGGATGCACATAGCGCATCTAACATAACCAGCTCATGAAGATAGGATGTGCATAGCGCACCTAACTAAGCTTGTTTTGATAGGAATCCATTATCTCAAGGTCACTGTTTTCAAAACATTTCTTCAAGCATGCGTTTAATAGGTAAATCTGCATAGTATTTGTAGTTGTATGTAAATTATGGTTTTACCATGATAAACAACAAAGGCACTCAAAATCTCTTTAGAGATGTATCCAAATGTGTTACAGTAGGTTTATCATAAGGGAACTAGTGTGAATTCAGGATCTATGTAAATCTTTAGTGCAGGTGGGCATTACAATTACTAACACAAATGTATATGGCCTTATTAACAAATGTGGATTAGCTTTCTAGTTAAACCACCTTTATCTTTTCCGATCTAGTTTGGTATTCGAATGACCAAAAGAGACAGAAGTTGGAGTAACTAATCCAAAGCTACTTCACTTTATTAATATCACTTTATTAACAGGTCTGTTAGTTATGTGAGACAGTAATGGTGGTACCACATTTTATTAATTAGCTCCCTAAAATATAAAGCTAACATAGTAAAATTATAAACCTTATTACATGCTAAGTATTTTAGAAGAATAACTCAAGGTCGACATTATAGGAAGTGGCCAATGTGGAAACTTAAATACTGATAGACCTGCTTAATAATTGATACATCAATGTGCATTTCATATAGTCTGTAACAAACAAGGTAAAAAGTAACAACATTGTGGTATGCAATAAACAATTGAAATTGAAATTAAGCTCTGGCAGGCTGGCAGAGGCAACAAATTTGCATGCACAATACACAGTTTCTGTGCATTTTTGGTTAAGTGGGCAGGTCAAATGGTATGTGACCTGCCCACTTAACCAAAAATGCACAATTGTTTTGGAGGCACACTACATTATACTGGATTATTGGTTGACCAACTATACTACCTACTTAGTTTCATATCACCAACAACAGCCTGAAGAAGTCCATGGCTAAACATAGGCCTCCCCCAAAAGAGTGCTATTTTGTGCAGCTGCTCGCCTCCTGCATCCATCGGCTCCCCGTGGCTTCTCCAGACATTGGTCCATCGATATCATCATCATCCACCTACTTTTACCCCAATATAGGGGGGTCAGTGCAGCATAATTAATTTTCTTTTCCTCTTGTAAGTGGTCATCAATGCATACTGCTACTGCATGCAGTTTTTAATATGTTGTACTCCTTCTGTGTTACCAACAACACATCTGCACTACACACTCATAGGTATCAGTTGCATATTGTTAGGGGGATATTTTTATATTATTCAGTACATTTATGCAATAATGTAATTATGTAAACGTCAGTTGTATTATATCTAAACAGTTACATTACAGTATTTTCGTTGAATAATTACAACATCTGCACAGTGCTACTCGTAAACAAACAGCTGTAACGTTTTGATTAGCGTGAAACAATAGATCGAGCGGCTTTCGAAATTGCTGACAAACAATAGGACTCGTGTTCCGGCCACCGGTAGCCGTTGCGTTTATTCTCGTAGTAAACAATCGCTTTTACATTATTATAAGTGCGGGTCATTTCAATTGTTCGAAGTGCAGTACTGCCGTGAATAGCGGCTTGTGAGTAGTTGCAGAATATGTTCGCGAACACGAAGCGATTGCTATGAACATCTATGAAGGAGGTAGGAGACCGCGCGGTAGGCCGGTGTTCCGTCACCGGCAAACGAAAAGGGGCAAGTGCGAGTCAGTGTATGTCGCGCGCCCGACTCGACGGACGTCTGCGATCCGCGCACGGAGCGCTCGCGAGTCACGCGGCGCCGGTCTAACGCGCTCCTTATACTATAACCTTTCCTTATAGTATTGACGAGTGACGGTCCGTGTAAGCATGCTGATGGTACAGACGAACGCCCAACCGATGAAGAGCAGCAAAATCAAAGGCCCACCGCCGGTGCCGCCGCGACCCAACCAGAGTGTTGTCGCGGAGGCGCTGGCCAAGACCAGAAAGGCTGTCGCCGAGTCGAAGGTCAACTTCACCAAGTCACGGGCGTTCTCCAGGCAGGACACGACTAACACACCGAAAGTCAAAACTTTGGAGAGATCCAACACTTCGAACTCTTCGGTGTCACCTAAACAGAATGGACTGGCGCGTGTCAAGTCGTTCATCAGAGATGTCATCAGCGACCGTGGCTCCTCGTCCGATGAGCGCAAGTCCAGCGGCACCAACTCGAGGAGAAGTTCCAGTGACAGCAATACGATACCGGCGCCGGCACCCAATAAGAAATCTAACGAATCTCTCAACTCTAAAGCTGTTAAAACGTGTAGGCAAATATTAGTGAGATCTCTTTCAACGTCGAACAAATTAGATCAGGATTCAAAATGTAAAGTCTCAAAATCTTCTAGTTTCGCGGAAAAGACGTTCCCACTGCGGAAAGCGCCACCGCCTCCCCTATCACCGAAACCTAAGTTGAAACCAATGAAACCGTTACCTGTACAGAAAAGGCAAGCGCCTAGTTCACCTACCAGCCCATTAGTATGTAATTCGCCAAAGAAATCGCCGGAGCTCAGTCCGTACTCATCACCGATCGACGCGAAGCCCCCGCGGAGCCCGCCGTCCGAGGCTCCTTACGCCTCAGTTGAGGAAGTGCAGGACTTCGACGACAGATTACGAAACAGCCCAACGAAGGAAGTCATCAACCCCACGGATTCGCAAACCGACCCTGTCACTTCTAAACCCGACGACGATGTTAACAAAAATACCGATTCGCTAGAAAGAAAGACATCAAGAGTAACAGAAATGTTAATTTCGGAGATCCTCGCGAGTAGAAATAACAACAACAAAGACGAAGCGAACACTGTTATAGATAAAGGCAAGGTTTCCGAGAACGCGAGTATAGGGAACGACTCATCCGAGTTGGAGATGATGAAGGACATGAACAATCATGAGATGTTAATATATGAACTGCAGAGCATGCACTCGCAGTCCAACGTGCCCGACACCTTGGAAGCCAAAGACTGTGAGGATACAAACGGGCTCTTTGATTCCGAGGATTCAGAGCCAAACTACGCGCTGTCGTCAGTAACGAGTGGCACGGATGAAGGATATGACCAGGCTTACGCTTACATACTCGACGATGACCTCAAATCTAGGTATGAAACCCTCACATGCTTGAATTTCTTGTTTTGAAATATTGAATACATCATTAGTGGGTTTTGTTCCGCGATCTTATTATGTTGGGCAGGTAGTGTAAAGGTCGTATCGTAACCATATAGCGCTCGAGTAAAACCGGGTTATGTTCGTTTATCCGGCTGGTCAGTCCACCGGCGCAACATTACTATTCTGGGTCACGGATATTGACTTAAATTGAAATTATTTGTGGAGGCAGTGTTCGGTTCGGACATCGGTAAATGTTAACGGCTTCAGGATACATAGGTACTGTAATCTGCTTCGTTTAGTTTAATTACGGCTGTAACTTCACTGCTAACTGCGTACAATAAGAGTAAATTGTAACCTGTAAATTGAAATGGCTAATTATATTTTATCTATTTTCTATGTGTACTAATTCAGATCATTGAATGAATAGTTCTCTCCATAGTGAGTTAGATTAATGAATGATATCTTCCTGAACATTCACGATACAAAAAGCATGGAGAAATAAATGTTTTTATAATAACAATATTAAAATATGATAAACATTAACAAACTGGTTGTGCAGTCTTTTTATGGACTCAATGAATATTAATGTTCGAAATAGACTAGTTATTCGTGCGCATAACATAATTCTTGGCTTGTTATCACCTTGAAATGTGACTGGCTTCATTATAATATTATACAAAATCTATTTGTATTTAAACTACGTATAAAAGTGTATCTCATTCACTAAATTCTCTACTAATTACCGAACTAAGTATACCTATTATAACATAATACTGCTAACCGCACAAAATATACTCTCAAGAATTTATTAAGAATTTATATATTATATCTGTAGACTACATAGAATCTTGTAATGCATCTCTGAAAACATACACATAAACATACAGGCGAAATGAATTTAGTTTATTTTTTTCGTCCGATTGGCTTGAGTTCGGTACTCAAATACTCACCCTTATTAAAACACTGATGATATTATTGTCAGCTTATCGTTAAATAATAATAAAATATAATCAGACATTGAGCGAATATTGTGCGCTGCATAGTGACTACTGAGGATTATTTTTCCGCCAGGAAAGTTCAAAATTCACTTGAGTGAGGTCAAATGCAATTTAACATTTAATCGGCGAAAGTATTTTTCTTATAAAAACGCATAGGTCTTGTTGAATTTCACATGAATTTAAATAAAAATAACATCTTAGAGTCCACTAAAGATTATTGCGTGTACTAATTATGGTCCTTATAAGTATAGGTAGGTCCAACAACAAAATAAATGCAAAGCAGATGATCTGTGTAAACATGTTGTCAGTCATTTTAGTAAGTACTCGCAATTTCCAAAATAGCACTCGCAACGATAGTTGCTTCGCAAATCATAAACTGTAAACTTGTGCACATGACTAAACTCAGTAAATCTATGGCCAATAATTTAAAATGCGAACCTCGTATAGGCAAACACTGTTTATCCTGACGCAGGATAATCTAATCATGTTTAGAGTCCTTCGCAAAATCTAATAGTCATCTTTTCACCTTGTATCCGTATTGATTACCTGTTTTGTTTGTTATGACAAAGGATTATTTTGTTGCATGTTGTTGGGCTGCGTATAATTATGCAGAAATCAAAGCAAGGTGCATGCCACACGGTATTGTTATATGTTTTCGTGGAAAAACGATTGGATAGTGACCGATGTATTAGATTTTGCTACCTGTATGTTATTTAATGAGGTCAGTTATACCGGTGCAATTGGCATCGTAATTTGGTGCATTACTTGTATGACACAAATAATCACAAAGAGCAAATGCTTGTTCTGTCATTCCGTGATCGGGTGTTGTAGTACTTGTGGATCATTTCTTCTTGTACATGTTGAGTTATGTGTCAGAATCAGAACTGTTATGTCTGGATCTAGGTTCTTACTAGAAAAATCCTATTACGAGTCAACATTTGGCTTGTAAAATTGCCTTTAGCGATGAGACGTAGAATCAGAAAAAGACGTATCTCAAATTTATCATAGAACAGTGGCAAATGATGCTATCTATAACTATTACGTTCTCTACCTCAAAAAAACGAGCTCCAATCAGAATGCGTGACCAGCGAAAGAGTCAACGAAATGGAGGGCATGAAAAACGCAAAAAGACCTATTCGAGCTTTACGTTCAGCAGTGGATCTTCTGATTCTCATTGATGCAACATTTATTGTGTAAAGAGTTTATCTAACTTCGAAAACTTCGATCATTTTTAAAATTTATAATCTCATCAGAATCCCTCCCCCAGGTTACGCAAGCAGTTCCGCGCCATCAGTACCATGTCGCTGCCAGGACTGCCTCCGTTGCCGAAGAGCCTGAGCGGCTTCGCGGACGGTGAGCCTGAACCGGAGCCCCCGGCCTCCCTTGAAAAGCCGCCCACTGATCTCGACTCGCAGCTCATTTACTTGAAAAGAGAAATGGTATGTTTCTATTACTATCTTTAAAAGGTTTAACTTTCGGGTGTTCTGCAATAAGACAGGTTGGTTGAAAAGGCCGTAGACATCCGCCAGTTTGAAGAAAGTTTACACGTCAGATATTCATTTCCAAGGAATATTATCGCGGAGTTCTGACCTACTTATTTTATTTTGCTGATGATCGTTATTCCCAATCGTATGACCGGGTTACGTTTCCTTCCTACCAAATTTTTCAGATGAGTCGTTGCGTATTTGAAGTCTTTATTCACTTGGTTCTTTCATCAATTCTTAGGAACGGAGTAGAGGAAATCCAAAAAGAGCAATACTTAAATATTTACAATACATTAAGGGAAATATAGAATGAAGCATGGAACATTTTTAGGAAAAATATAAAGGCCTTATTAACCTAGACCAATGTTTTAGAGACAGGTATGTAGGTACCATTCTGGTCTGCTTTGAGGATATCAACTTATTTGACAATTTTAAACCTTTCCTTTACAACTATTATTGATACAGCTAAGTTCCCATAGACAGTGAGAATCGGGATAAGTGCCGATATTACCATCAAATATCAAAAATTGTTGCCAACAACTTGTGTTTGCGTGGGTTTTACAATATATTAATA
The DNA here is from genome assembly GCA_963580505.1 of Ennomos erosarius. NCBI lineage: Eukaryota > Metazoa > Arthropoda > Insecta > Lepidoptera > Geometridae > Ennomos > Ennomos erosarius. The sequence continues at coordinate 12,742,065 of OY756982.1, forward strand.
TCAACTTCAAAGTCAGTTATAGTCTTTTCCGACAGTTATACAGCTTTTGTAGTTTACTAATTTAGTACAATATTATAAAAAGACGTAACTTTAACACCTCGTAAACTTTATTAAAGGAAAACGTCCTAATTACGACCCAAAACAGCGCCGCTTTTATTTATATTAAATTCTCGTCTTGCCCTATAAAAAGAATTATGATTATGTTAGCCATAAAAACGTTTATTACTAGTTTTTATATAAAAAATTATGTAATTTGATACACGTTAAATATTGTGAAGTATAGGTAGAAATACAGCTAAAAGTTACTCCATCAGTCTCTGCGCTCCGTCTAGCACGCGTCGAAACAGCGTGTCCATAAACAGCAATTACATAAAAACTGAAAGTCGTGACACCGAAATAGAACGACTCCCTTCACAAAGTTAGTAACATGAAATAAATAATGCGCACATAGCGGCAGACGCGAGCGCAGTTTGAAAAACAGATGTCCGTACATTTAGGCTTATCGGCCGTAATGGTAATACGGGAATCGGGAGCATTCCCTTTTCGTACCATTCCGGCACACGTTTGCCAACATAGGAAACGCAAACGACCAATTTCTCGTCCTGATTCGCTCTTGTGCACAGAAATATTGTGTACCGTCCGACATCAAACGCAGTCGCGCTATCTGCCACATCGCTAATGAGTCGATTAAGATAAACGCCATGTGTGTCTGTGTGTCATTGTTTCTGATAAAACTTTGAGTATTGCACCTTGCGGCGCGAAGCGAGTCGGTGTTGAAGATAATGACAATCATTAAATGAGCAATCCACTGAACTTGGCGATGGCATTACGTGCTTTATATTTATTGCGATAAAAGCTGGTTTTGCTTGACAATGACGCAAAAAACGCGTAAGTGCATGTGCCACGTATACATAACTACTCGCTGTTCCTTACGGAATGCGTAATCGATGCGCCACAACATTCTTGGCGGCTAAGGCTTGCATATGAAAATTCTTGCATAGGTGGTTTTGCCTTAGGTATTTTGGCTTCTGTAGTCCCTAGCTCCACAGTAAGAATATCTCATTTTGCGGTTTTTGGGTTTGTAACTAACGTCTAACTCATTTCCATTATGCCTGCAGACGAGTTTCTTGTGACGCAATTATATTAGGTTTCAATTATGTCCTGTGAATTTTATTCTTAGTTTCATTTAACGCTTATTTTATTTCTCAATACATTTGAGTCTGCTTGCATGATTATGCACTATTTGGTTTCAAATTCATAGAATCTGATGCATAATTGCATATTCATACTTCATACTGTAAGTACTAGACTCTTTCTTTTTCTCTACGAAAAGAATTTTTCATGTCTTTAGAAATCAATATGGCAGTTCCAGTCGCTTCATAACTTGTAAATGTATTTCATTTACGGCAGATAAATTTAATAACATTAAATTTTATCATTTCATCTTGTACTGTTTCTTCGGAATTAATAAAATGATTATGTATTGCCCAAGACTTTCCAAATATTGATATTAACTTTTTCTTTAAATTTAAGTTAAATAATTCTCCAGTCTCTCCCTCACCTCTCCTTATACATGGGCGTCAAAGTAATAACAACATGAATATAATCGCAGTAACAGGTTGTACGGACAATTATTATCAGTTGTTCTCAGCCTTGAAGGCCTTGTAATAATTTGCATCCTACGCCTCTACAACGTGATCACTTAATACAAGCATTGTGTGTAGCCAATGCTTTCAAAATAGTGTTTACAAACAAAGTACTTAGTAAACTCGCAGAAATTGTTTAGCAGCACCATACGGTTAAATTAAAATAATATTACGTCGTTTGATGGGGCCTAGGACGACTCAAAATGTAGGTGAATTACTTCAGCATGACATTACTCATTCATTTATTATTTATTATCATTCATTTATGACATTACCTGGGGAAAAGTTTTGTATGACCATACCAACGGCAAGCCATGTGTCGTGCGTGATCTTTGCTTCGGAAGCAATATCAGCTATAAAAACATTAAAAACCAAATTACAAGAAATAGCAGATTTATCAAGAAAAATAGAATATAGGTTCTTTTAATGAAATTGTTTTCATCAAAATAATGTAGGTACCCAAGATTACTTACGAATGCTGAGACGATTTTTTTTTATGACAATGAATGACGTGACGAGCTAGTCGTTCACCTAATGTTAAGCAACACGGCCACCCATAACAGTTGCAGTGTCACTCGGAACTTTAAAATAATAATGTTTCGCGTGTCACTGCACTGCGCACGTCATCCTGAGACATCACACAGTGTAGTAATCAGATTACCACACTGTGTAATCAGGTCATAAAGTCTCATTTGCCCAGTAATTTCACTAGCTACAATGCCCTTCAAAGCGGGACACAGTAGTGCTTGCACACCACTGCTTGGCGGCAGAAAAACTGGCAAAGCGGTGGTACCTACCTAGACGAACTTTGCAGAAAAGTCCTACCACCTAGTAAAAAAAAATCATCTATTACACTTATATGGCAGTTGTTTCTATGACACACCATCTGTGAATGCTTGAATAGCATATAGATAATAGATAGGTACTTATATCACACATTTCTAAATGTTCGATTGCCCCTCCAAAATCTCAACACCCATATACAGGTTAAATGACCATTTTATCAACTGCTACAGTCAAGAAGCATGTAGCATCTCCATAACTGCATATTTATATTAGATCCGGTTTCACAATGTCGTAATACTGTTTGAATTCATTAGAAACATCTAAATACCTATTACCATATGGTGTAGGTGGTATACTAGTAGCGACCGGGCGCGGGTGCCACGGAATCTGTGCTATGAGATGTCCCGTTGCTGCGCCCTTTATATGAGCAGCATAGCACCTTAAGGCGCTGAATGCTCCCAAATCGACTATTTAGAACGTGATTATCTCAAAACGTATACCATCCATCGTATCGTAAACGTATTACAGGATTGAAAAAAATGCATGTTGCCTGACAGGCTGCCTGAAGAAGTCATTGCTGCCACCTCCGTGAACAACTTCAAGAACAAACTCGACAACTGGTTACGAGCTAACAAACTATCACTGATACAAAAATGAACTTTAGTAGTGAATCCGATACTGTGGATATAGACACATCAGCAGTCATGCTGCTCGTCTATCAACCAATAATAATAATAATAATAATATTGGTCATATCTTCTTTCCATCTGCTGAAACCGAAACACGTTTACGAAAAGTTTTCTCGATAGAAAAAAATCGTGAAGTGACCTCTAAAAAATCATTCAAACGCCCTAAAATGTTACATTATAATAAGACACCCCATTGAAATAAATCATAGTGATAAGCTATGTTTCAATGCATCCGTCTATAAGCTTGTTTTTTATAACAATAAGCATTTCTGTAAGCATTTTTGTATGCCAGTTTCTGGTGAGATATGCCGAACTACTTTCTTTTTGTCATCTTATTGTATCATATTTCGTGCAAATAAACAATTTCATTCATTCATTCTTTTATAACTAATTATTTGTATCGAAAAATGGAAAAGTCGTAGTGCAACGCATTGTAATCGCCATATTTTTGCTATGCATAAAGCGACCCTATATGGTAAAAAATAAGTTTCAAGGTTGTCTGCTGTAATAAACATGCTCGCATTGTGTCCTGTCAGGGCCTTAACTGATTGAGACTGAAAATAATTATAAACTCTATACATAATCAACGAAGTATTTCGTTTTTCGTAAAAACAACTGGCGAAGAAAACTCTAAAACTGCATGCTATGCTTCTATTTCTGTTCCATACGCTCTTACCCCCTATCGGAAAGCTCATTGGTTGCCTGTTGATCATTGGCGGTCTTCGACCAACCGTTCAGTATTTTCAAATTGATTTCTATAAAAAGACTAGTTTATCTAGTAGATAAACTAGTCATTCGGTTCATAGTTTATCTTTAAAAAGACTGATAAGGATAATGTTAAATATGATGAAAGTTTAATAATAAGCAGAGAAATATTTGCATATCTTTCATCAATCTAAATTGAAGCCGCATTATGTGTAGAACTATATTACTCAAGTCATCTTTTATTTGTAATATACATGAATATTTTCGCCAAATCATAATTGTTTATGGTATTACTGTTTAGTTGCGCAATTTCAAATCCTTATATGCGAAAAACGTAATAATATTTCTACGGCTACACAACTCTATTATTATACAGAAGCGTGTAGTTGCGTACCCGTTTGAGAGTATTATGAAAGCTTTCGTCTGAAGGTCCAAATCGGGCCGTGACCACTTTCTACATGCCTTCTTTTGTGCAAGCGCGTCTTCCCACGCAATTGTTCTATGTATGACCAACACTGTTCGTAGCCGCAAATGTTTTACGAGTTTTCAACCCATTTTCACTTATAATGCATCGTAATAAAGATCGTGTTGGATTGAACTGAAGACTGCTTGACTCTCATGTGTTCAACAATATTATACAAGTGTGCCATCTTCAATAGCCTTTGCAACATTACAACTATTGTCACCCCAAGACACTTGACGATTACCTCTTGTAACCTCATTTCAAACTTTCCGTGCTCTTTTGACTCGAAGTCGATGACAAGATGAAACATTCATTATAGTACCTAGCTGAGGAATTTCGGAAGATCTTAGACCAAGATCATTAACTATAATTGGCCCACTGGTGGAATTGATGAGCATCGCTCATATTACAGATCTTCGGGATTTCCATATAGTTATGGCCAGCCACATTTCTTGGTCGTAATTTTATGATATAATTATTATAATTATTTGTTAAATGAAAGGTTAATAAATATTAAAATAAATAAACAAGTTCCGATTCTTTAAATACGTAAACAGGCAATTGTTGCACAACGTTTAATTGAAGCTGTATTGTATTTAAAATCGATTATCGTGACTATAATGGTTCGCTAATGGCTGGAAATTAGCCTAATGTAGATATATTAGTCGGCATTTTATAAAAATACTCCGAAATCTTCACTTATTGGTGTGTTATGCAAAGTAAAGAGCATCATAATCTAATACTGTTCACTCCCACGTGTTTTACACGCTTGATACCAATTTCACTCACTTGTTATTTTACTTTACAGGCATTAACTATTATGAAGCTATACTAAACCATTTACAGCCTTACTTATAAATAAACGTTAGTTGAATTAAATCAATGCTTAAAATCTCTGTCAACTTCTCGCTGACGTGAATGTCACGGGCCGAAACGAGACAGAGAATTTTATACATGAATAAATTTCAACTAACGTTTATAAGTAAGGCCCAATTACTGACGTCAAATTTTAAGTTCCTAGCGTAGATTTTGTTTGTAATGTATAACGTTAATAAAATGGCATGTGACATAAATCTAATTGCGTTCCTGCTCCATATTTTATCTGCCAGTTAATATTTTACTCAGCTTAACCACGACACTATTACTTATCCACAAATAGTAACGCTGGATCTAAATATTCAACCGCCTACGCCCCCTAATCATTTGTAGAATGCCAGTGACGATAGACGATACAGTTCAGAATAACCGTCGTCGCCCGCATTGTCTAACTGCTAACTAATGTCAGGTGGACACATCCGCGTTGGCAGACCGATAGGCCCTGTTAATATATCGGTCTTTGATTAAATACAAGGGCTATAAGTAGCTGGAGCCCCGGGTGACTGGATCAAGTCATTTCTATAAATCCACTCAGTGACGTTTGACAACTGTGGGCCTAGCACGAATATTTACGCGCGCGTAAGTGTAACGTTAACGTAAGCCAGTTGTATGGCATTTGATCTGCCCCCCTATTACGATTGAGCTAGCAGCGCTGCTGACGCGGGTCTGCCGCTCAACTGCTGTCAAAATTGTATGTACTTTGACAGCAGTTGAGCGATAGACGCAGTCGTAATAGGGGGGTTTTACATTAACGTTACACTTACGCGCGCGTAAATATTCGTGCTAGGCCTACTGATGATACGGCGTGATCGTCAAACTATTATAGATAGACCAACCGCATCCTCCAGCCTGTTCGGAGAATTCGTAAACAACAGTGCGAAACTGTCATCTCTCGAATATGAAAGGCATCGCAATTTACAAATCAAAAAAAATGTTTCGACAGCCTCTGTGGTGTGGCGGTTAAACAGGTCGGCTCATAACCCGGAGACGGCGGGTTTGATTCCCGCGACAGGACAATTATTGGCGCACATGGAAAAAAAGCGTAAATACTTGTTCTCTGTCTGGGTGTTGCTGTTGTGGAACCATGGTCCTCGTAGTTCCTGGGTCCCTAGCTACAGGGAATCATAGTTATGGTCCAGGATCTATGTATGTGATCGTTGGGCGTTATTCATTTATTTATTTAAAAGCATCGAATTTTTCGGTTAAAAGACCATAGTTTCTTATTTCATTAAAGTACCTATTAGGCCTAATTTTGAAGGCTTTAGTTGACAGATCTAAAAGTTCTAAAACTGTTGCTGTTCTTGTCAAATAGACGGCAATGTAAGAGACGGATATAATTTTAGTATTTTAAGAACTGTCAACTAAAGCCTTCAAAATTAGGCCTACTATCTATGTTACACTTAGTAGCTTTGGCCCAATTTATCGGCAAAAAATCTAAATAGGACGTAAGCAGACTGAAGCATCACATACACCAGACAATATCACGCCTGGAGGGCACGCGCCGTATTTATAGCGCGAGCACCACCCGGGGGTTACGTCACCGTTGCGGGATTAGGCCCAAACTGGACAAATCCAATAAGGCGACGCTGCGCTGGCTCCGTCTGTCAATGACATTAGCGACGATAGTTTTATTGCCAATGCAATTAGTTCAGTCGTTACGACATTATGTGACGGAACTTGCGGTTTATGACGCGCGTAACTCATTAGGTATGATGCATAAGTGGTTTTGATAGAACTGCATTGTTTTGTTATCGAATTTTCTGATGTACGATTGATTCCAGACACCTCTTTGCTGCGGTATATAAATCCATGAAACCAATTTGGTTATATACATAACACTTTGAATAAGCATACAATTTAAAGTGAATGTGTCATCCACTAATGCTGAGCTTTAGGAAGCCATACTTTACTGACACTATATTTCGTTTTTCTTTCCAACGATTTTCGTATGACTAATTTCCTGTGGCTACATTCAACTGAATTAGATAAATATTCTAGTATTTCAAGTCAGTAATAATTTATATGGAGCTTTCTCTCGGAATATTTTCAATATTCTCAACAATACATCTCATATACCTAGTACCTACCTACATATCGATGTAGGTAGGTACTAGGTATATGCTTATCTCAAACGCAAAACTAGGTTTATGCCTTGGCACATTTACTTGCCCACTCACCATAAAATTGATATTAGCTTGAATAACAGCTAGAAACTCTGAAATCTATAGTTATCGCTTTATAAGATTGTAGCGACGCCTCAGGTGGTCTTTCAAGACCCTTTCAGTATGATCCCTTTTGTAATGCAGTACCTCTAACTATGTAATCATAAACCTTGTATGCGCACTTTGAAAGTTGTCTATTAGGTATTTTCTATTGAATATTTATTAGGTATGTGGTGTATATCATGCATAACTGCATTGAATATAATAGTTTTGATTTACCTAATCTGAGAAATAGATTATTTGTTTACCTTACCATTGAAAGTAAACTGAGAACATAAGACTGCCTAGCTTGCCTATATCGGAATTATTACCATAAAAGGAAATGAGTAAACCGTGTCACAAATTGGCCACCCAAAGCCAAATGAAGCTCGATGACGTTCAGCTGTGTGCTCTCAACTATAAATAACGGAGTCAACGGGGCATCAACTGAACTAAAACAAGCTGTTAAAACCCATGTCCGATATAGACGACACGGTTCGTCTGCCCGCCCTCACTCTCTAACCCACATTTGTTTGTTTTTGTCAACAAAGCTTAGGGAATCATTTGTGCAGTCGTCAAGTTCTACACTAACTTTCTTGAAACTCGTTTATGTATGTATCGTCTTGGTATACCAATTTTCGTGTCGCATAGTCTTTGATTAGTACTGAATACTGGAAGAGCGTAATTATGGAGTGATGTCTAATATGTGATACTATTATTATGTTTTCATACCGGTAAAAATGATGACTTGAACTCGTCTAGATTCTTCTAGTGTCTTCCAGCCTGTCATTTATTCGATCTGGCTGTAACGGGTCGGAAATAATTTCACGAATGTTACAATTAATCGGTTTACAATCGTCGTTCTATCTTTTGATTTCGGCGTTACGTACCTACTCATACAGTATGGTGTTATATTGTATTCTATGTATGTATTTACAAACAAAAAAAGTATACAAGTATTGTATCCGTTATCTGGTTCCCATAGTACAAGCTATGCTTAGTTTGGGGCTAGATGGCGCTGTGTTAAATGTCCACACATATTTATATTATATTTATAGTAACATTACCCGCATGATTCAAATGTGTTATACTTAATTCAATTTTAACAGTCTTGGTAATTCGAAAACGAAAAATAACAACTGTACGAGAGCTAATAACACGTAGTTGTGATGTAGTTCACTAATCGGATAATGACGTAAATCCATCTGAATGCTTCCATTGACGTGGAGAATTGAAGATGTCACTTAAACTGTTAACAGTAACTGAACATCACAGTTTCACAACTGTGAACTGTCAAATCGTTGGCAACTATCACTTTAGATTGAACCAAATTGGCCAACAGCCACGTTTATAGAGGTGCATCATGAAAAATATGTCAATGGTCACCAACTCACCCACCAGTGTGAATGAAAGATCATCGACCTCGAGTGACCAGCATACCTACGGATTACCTACTGACTGCTGAAGTCATCAATTACATGTACTCTTGGGGCTTATTAAAGCTTAATTGGATTCCTCTTCGATACATGTGGGTGTCGACTCTATATACTTTGAATCCCGATAAATGTCTAGTTAATTGACTTTAAGTAGTGTGTGTGTAATTGGGTATAATATGATGAGCTCAGCACGAGTGATTTCAAATATATTGAATCACTCGTTCCGGCCCGAGAGAGATTGAATATACATTTTCAATATTGAGTTTTTTGCCGCATTCATAACGATGAATAGTTTTGCAGATTGCAGATGCGGTATTGTTTGAGTGATAAATCATGCTACTTTTTGTATCAGCGAGAGTTTAGGTTGAGGCGGTCGTGTTGGGTCGCTGTTGTCAGAGGGCAATATTTTTAGGTCATTGTCGGCTGGCTGCTTGTCGCCAAATGCATAGTTCAAGGACACTGTAGTTTTTAACCCCACTAAATACCTAGATCTCGTTGGTACAAGTTGGCTTATGGGTATGAAATTCACTTTAGCTAGACAACCTGCTTCCCCAGTTTCAATACGCATTTACACATCAACGGTAAACTGGTAACCTATAACCGAAACACCGAAACCGTGCCAAATTTACTCGAACCGGTATCTGCCGATATTTATTTTCCGCTTGTATGAAGAATACTATTACCAACTGGCTTTGTTATTTGTTACACGGTAGTTCATTCGAGAACAGTAGTGCAATTGCGCAACTGAGTTAACTAATCCACCTGCTAATTTACTGAATATGGTGATAAAATGTATCTGAGTTAGGTACAGTCGGTTACAAAGATTCTTTGCTTCCATTATGGCTTTTATTTTATGGAAATCTAAAGGATGACGTCTATTTGGGTTAAAAACTTTTGGATGTAAGTGTTTTTATCGTGATTACGCAAAAAACTTTCGTGGTTTTAGTTGTTTAACTTTACTGCGCTAAACATAATTCATACTTTATTTATGTGCCCATTGTTTTCTCGTCTTTGTCTAACTTGTAACATACGCAACTATTATAACCGTACTATTTTACATAAATGATATGAATGTTTCTAGTCATGACATGACAGATCCAATATTGATACTTCTGATACCGATTTTTATACCTCAACAAAAATACGAAGAATAGAATTTTAGATCGTCACTGAAGCGAGTACATACGGCGCAAGTTATACTCGCGGTGCCGGTGGTTCGCAGGGCATCTGCGTGTGGTTCCATTAGCGGCTACATGTTATGCTGAAATTTCATAATGTTCCTACATGTTGGTTGATCCGTCCAAGTATGCAGGCCTTCTTATTTGCTCTAACCCACGCATGTTCTTTAAAATAATCTGCGATCACCAAGTCGCCTGCCACTGCCAAGCTTGGTGATTATGGGAAATCCTCACTATGATACGCATCCAATTAGTACCAACAAAAACGGATAACACTACTTCGATCATCTTTAAAACACACAACATCATCAGAGCTATCAGTTCTCTATTATTTATATTTTGAGATAACATTAATATAAAATGCTCAAGTGATCCAACTTTATTGGATTGACCTACATCCATATTAACAACCTCAAAAATAAAAATATGCAATCATATTAATACTATGGCAATCATCATTCTGCATCGACTCGTGATCAATGGTTACTTTCGATTTATTCAGACGTAATAAAGTCATTTGTAATCGATTTATTGTTGTTATAAAATCTAACGACGACGCCAAAATGATACATAGCTTCAAATTCGATTGAACGCTATTTGAAGAGAAATTAGTGAAAGTGTGATTTTATGACGCAACTCGCAAGTGATGATTTTAATATTAGTTAAGTTAGTTTTGGTCATCAGATTAATAAATAAGTACCTACTTACCGATTAAAATGTCTTCATCATGTGTAAATAGTGTAATCGAGTTAGGCCATAACAAATGTTACGATTTAACTCCACGTTTATTTACATGTAAAGAACACTGACGTTAATTTACCTGTAAGCGTTTAACCACTCGAATTCACTCGATGTAATCTAATCATCACCTGATTTCATATCCGAACCGATATCCCTTTTTAAAAATGTCATCAAAATGTCATGCCCATTTTCCATAATGACAGAACAGCTATCACCAATTGTGTCCAAATCCAAAGCTTGTTCACGAAGGCGTCACGCATAATCGGTTCCTCCGGACGCGCGACGCACGCGATCATACCTAATCGTTGCATTTATACTTTCACATGTCACACAATTTCACCCACATTTTATATTCTTTATTCAGTCGGTTACTATTACTAGTATCTTGTAAATGTCGATACGGCAGATATTAACAGTCAGAAATTGCGGTATACATTTGTATTCCTGGGTCATTATTCCGTATCGATTCCTTACTTCGAAACCACGCGAATTAACTTACATAAGAAATCTGCAAAACTGTATTCTCTATAAAACGAAAACAAAACCGCGCGAAATGAATTTGAAATTGGCGCGATTTGAACTGTCAAAAATCGTATGTTTTACCGAGACGCGTTCCGAAACAACAACACATCAAAAGATATGACCACTTATATCAATATATTTTATTCAAAATAAAGATAACTTTAATGTAAAGTGAAGGTATATCTGACGCTGTGACACGATTTGAACAAGACACGATAACGACGTGGTTTCGTATCGTGTGGAATCTGTGTTTCCATAGAGAATAACCGCCCTGCACGGCTACTGTTTATCCGCGATTTGTGTCTCCATCTCCGGATTGTGAAAGATTTGTGTAGTTTTGTCCCCAAATGTTTGGCATAATTCTTCATTGTTCACAATACATCAAGAAGTTTCCTTTGCAATAAAAATACCTATCTTCGAGCACCGTAACGTTTAGGCAGATGAATTCTGTAATATACATCATCACAAGCTCGGCAGAGTTTTCATCTGCCAGCATAGCTGTAGGAAACTCCTATTTTCCATCTAGGTTAATTATATGCTTGCATCTTGCTGCGGCTTATGGTCTCCGTTGCATAACAACGACGTGCAAATCGATGGAGTCAGCAGTGATAATCATAGTGCTCTCTTACTTTGCTACCAGCTTGTTCATGTTCAGCTTATGTAATGTCCCTATTTGGAGCTAGGAATGATTTAGCAATAATCAACCTTTGTTATACATAATTAAGAGATTAGCTTGTTACGTATATCAGCTGAACCTTATGGAATCATTTGATCACCTCAGATTGGGCATAGATTCATTTAAATTCATGGGTTATTTCCACATAACTAAACTTTTGATTCTTATATAATTTGTGTTGTAGAAAAATATTTATACTGATTCATTTACGTACCTAGTTAATATTAGTAGTAGTATTCTTTAATTTCATTAGCTTCGTATACATGTAAAACTACATTCAAGTAGTGTTGAAAGTTGAAACAAAATGCTTTATTACGTCTTGCGATAATTCAATGATATTAAATATTTAAATTACTAACAACTTGCATAACGATAACGAGTTTAACATATTTTGAACTAGCTTTATTTGTAATGATCTTTAAAATGTAACATTTGAAGTTCTAGTATTTCAATCTCACTCAGATTTTCATTAACATTCTAAGCTTGAGCAACACGCTCTTGTTTTTTATCTCCGTCTGAAGTTGGAACGTCTCGTGATCGAAGTCGACCATATCCAGCACTTTTACTATTCAAACTGTCATGTTTCATGGTCACGCTTTCTTCCATTATTTTGGAAACGTGCCTCATCAATTGGAAATCTTTTTTTATGTTTTTATTTTATGGTAATACATCAACAGCTTGATAAAGGTTGTCCGTCTAATAAATTATAATCTGGCTGAAAAGAAAAACATACCTTTTTCAGTATTTGGTTCACGAAAATATTTTATATGTACGTAAAGTAAGCCGGAGTGCGTGCTATTACAATTTATTTTGTTTTATCAATAAATAACTTTGACTGATTATTGAGAAACTTCACCTAGAAGTTATTTTTGATGTAGTAACTTAAATAAATAGTTCTGGCATTTAATACAAACAAAATACTTACAGGAAGTAAGAAATGAGAATCTGTGTCGTATTTTTGATTTGATTGACCTTTAATATTTGCATCTGCATAAACTCCAGAGCCATCATCGATTTCACATTTAATTACTGCGGAATTGATGACTGTAACCACAGTTACACCATAATTAGCTAGTCTTGTTAATTATATAACGCGTAACGAATCGAAACGAATTACAACAGTGTGGACACCGATTTTCTTATCTAAAAGTCGTCACGTAACAGTAGTTAAACTTATAAAGTATGCAAGTGCCATTGTTAATGTTATTAGACATGCAATTTTAATATTCGCTTATCTATAATCTTCAAACCGGATGGAAGCTTTTTATATATAAATTATTATGCTTATCTTGTTACAATCATGCAATCCTAAACAAAATCGCAAATGTCTTCGTTTCGTTTGTGGTTCGTGGTTTTAAAAAGAAAATACGTTTATCCATTTCCTCTTTGATTACATTCATATTTGGTTACTCCGATCCATACATCAAAGTCGTTGCGTAGGAAACGTTTAACTGTGCCTCCCTAATGATCCATTCATGTCTTCTCTTTTATACGAGCTTGCTCAACGTGAGTCACGACTACAACTACAACGTTAAGTGTGCACTTACTATCAAAACTAACTTTAGCAAGTGTTTTGTCTTGCTGTCCGTCTACTTTAGATGTATGTAACTGTATCGTTGTAACTGGCTTGTGAAGTATCGTGCTTACTGCTTTCACAATCTGCATCTATTATTCCAAGCCGCTCTGTAAATCGTTTAACCATGTCTGCCTGTACTTAACTGTGTAATTTCCCAAATTGCATCGTTTTTGCGAACTTTACTGTAATTTCATGCAAAAATGAGTAAGACATATCACGTTGTATTACGTTTGTGTTAATGTTAACATCCGTTATACGTCGTGGTTAATGCCTTTGTAGAGTTTATTAAAACGTGTAAAAAATAACAATGCCGGCCGCGACACGAACAAGTACGAGTAGGGTCACGAGAAAGTTTTAAACGGATGTCAGCGGTTCACGGTGCGTTCAAAAATCGTTCACTTGTACATTCAGAGAGACTCTCAGCATCTTTTCACTGAAACGAGGCACTTTACGTGAATGGAACCGGGTCGGGAAGATCTGGTGACTTTCATGTTCAATAAGTTTAACAGCTAGTAAGTGGCTGTTATTATCTACTTTTACCGAGTATCTTTTTTCTGCAAATATTTAATATGATTTACTAGTTTACGAATAAATGTATAGAACGCAAAAAACCTTAGTGCGATAACATCGAACGAAACGATAGAATATAAGACCGTCACAGCACCAAGTATAAATGTACGTATTCATACGTTTTGGTGTGATTCAATAGCTCGATTGTTTCTTCGACTAGCGGCCATGAAACGTCAAATAACCTTATTTTTCTTACATACCTATTTAATCAAGCAGTGCAGGAAAATATTCTCTAACTTCATGTTCAAATACTCCTTATTAACGGAATGGTGAAATATACTTGTTGGTACCGTGAGAAGGCCATTGTCTCTACTCCGTCATAGCGTTCACCAGAGCGCGACATGCAGGCAGACCTCCACTCCACCCGCAAGGCGTCTATGACTCAATGCCGGTCATTTCAAACAGCTACCATAATGACACTTTTTTGACACGACAAATGTATCATTGTTATCAATTTAAATGAATACGTTTCCGCTTGCAAAAAATTTGACGCTAAAACTATCGACTAAGAAGTTTTTCGAGGCGGATCTAAATCATTCGCCTCGCCTTATTAAATTTAATGTTTTAGTGTATTAAATAAAAGTATACAAAGCGAAACATCCGTTGAGTATTTTTTAAGAAAATCCTATAATGCCGAATGCAGGAACAACGAAACGGCTAACTTCCTCTTCTATTCAGATTTTAGCTAGTAAAAGGCGTAAAAGCCACAAGGGCAAGTCATGGTGTGGCTAAAGAATCGCCCAAGGATTTTATGGATGCATTGTTCTAAAGCCGCAGTGCAAACTGGTTCCGTATCAAGTTTCGTTCGTGTGTCTAAACAGGCTCAGTAGAAAGATTTATGTGTTTGGCTTATGGGTAAGTATTGGAAGTGGCAGAAATTAAGATTAAAAACTTTACCAGATAGATAGATAGATTAACTCACCATTTGAAGTACAAGAGGATCTGAATTCTGCACTGTAGCTTTCCAGTTCTGCATGATGCTTTTTGTAGAGGTGATTGAAATTCTAAATATCATGGCCCTTGATTTACTTTTATGGTGATGTATCTTGCGTAAAATTGCGTAGCTCCTACGTCATTCCATGATTTTTTCACATATATCTCTATACTCACTTATTATATTTATTTAGTATGCCAGTATCTTCTCATATTTACGGCGGGATAATGTTAGTCCGACATTAAACGAATCATAAAGTGACTCACTGACGACCTTTCCGGCGTCTAAATTCGCGCACCCGACGGCCGAGCCGGGTTTGCGCAGGGACCCGCCTAATTATTAGTAATGAAAAAGCCGATAATTAATTAATAATATTTAATATTTTGCAAAACTTGTTTTGTGTTTATCTCTGAGTCCCTTTTTAAATCCTGCGGTTATTTGGTTCTTTTTAGTATCAGGATTTAGGATGCTTTCTCACTGTTTTCAGTAGTCTCACGTAACCTTTTCTAGACTTTCAGGCATGGTTTGCTTTTGTTTGTTTCTTGGGAATGCATGTTTTGACACCGAAGACAGTACCTATATCACTTGGAGGCCGAACATTTGAATTCGTTGATGAAAGAAATTCGTAGAATATATTTAATGATCTCCTCTAATTTAGTTTTTACGTTGATTCTTATCTAACGCTTTGTTACTGTTGATTTCTTTATTATTATCGACCTCGTGCAAAGGTCATGGTATTTGACCAAAATGTTAATAGAGCTACGCTGTGCTTTCAAGGTGAATTGAACAGAGTTATGTAAACACACTGCGCTCAACTCTCATTTATATTTACATAGCTTGTGTACAGGTTAGTATTTTGACAACTGCTCAAATAGTCCTTTAGGCTAGCTTTATTCCGTCTCTAACCGCTTCGTCATTTTCAAACAGGTAGGAATTAAAATAATTGTAAAAGCCCTATTTGTTAATTCCATTCATCATGATCATCTACCTGAAGACGTCCACTGCTGAACATAATTAAGCCTCCTCCGGAATCCATTAGCATCCGCAAATTTGCACGCATCTTATTAAACTATTTATGCATCCGCTGTTATTGGGTAAGGCTGAAACGTAAAAAAAAAATCAATCAAAAAATCAATTGTACAAATAACGTTGTTTTACGCTGGTTATCAATAATTCTATCAGTTACGCCTTTCTATCCGTTCATCGACACTCCTTGTGCTACTTAGCCTGAGGTCGGTTCACATCGGTAGGACGCCCAAATCGGAGACGTGTGTTGAATGCCAAGAGATCGCTTTTGTTGGCGATGCCACCCTTGTACCCAGCTTTCATTTGACGAGCCCATGTCTCCCAAATGTAGCAATTCTTTTATCATTGTTACTAAAAGTATTTCACTTAGCTGTTTACTATTTTGATTTTCTCTATTTAAAATTATGCAACATTTCCAAGTCCATTACCCTGCTCTACAGTTTTTAGTTAATTAACTTTTCACCTGAAAGTGATCTACCATAACCAACACTATGTACAACATAATGTCATTGCTTCATTGTTTATCCGCAGACGTTCTAGAAGTGATTGTTTTCGAATACTTCTTTGTCAACTCTAATAGTCTCTATCATTGTACGACGGATTCTGAGCATTATTTTTGTGACACGACTAGTATTTGGGATTAATTAACATCGGAGCTTTCTTTTGAATACAATGAACTTCCCGTGCATGTGTCTCCGAATGAGCGGCATTGTTTCAATGCCTCAGGCACCAGTTCGTCTGTCGGTCTATTCATTACTTTGTTGCACACTTCTATCGCGTGGTCACACCTTATTTATTGTACGTCTTCGTTAGTAGACGTTGTGTCTTTGTTTTTGTTACTCAGGTTGTGACTCACACCGAAAACATTTCTATTTAGCCAATGGAACTTCTAAAATCATTCTTTTTTCTTCTTCAGGAAAACAGTTTCAGGCAATTCGAAAACTGCTCGATGGGCTATATTCGTTTATCTACCCTGCATAAAGGCAAATCATCCCTATGATGGATGAACTGTCTATGCAAATAGAACCCACACCTTGCTGGGTCGTTGACTTCGCACCGGGGTCCAATATCCGATTCACGTGGGTAGCCATTTTTAAGCCCACGCGATGGCCACCGGCGGTCATAATATTTGTGTTTGCATCTCTGCTGAGTTAAAAATCCATCAACCAAACGCACTTGTAAAAATGTTTGGTGTTAGCTCTTTGGTTTGCTGACCTAGTGAGACATCATTTTCTGCCCAACCTTTATGAAGAGCTACCTAGTCGAGGTCGTGGGAGAAAAAATCGGTAATAGAGACAATGGCTTTAAAATGTTTGGATTAAGTTTAATTCAATCACGGACCACATTCATAACCCAACACATTTTTACAATTGATATTACTTTCCATTGTTAAAATTAACGTACTGATGGGAAGCGTATCTGTTTTAGGTGTAATGCAATAAATTTTGCAGATCCATACGTAATAGCAAACTAAAACAGCAACTTGACTCATATCATAAGTCATAAAACGGCATCAATCGGGGAACATAAGCCAGATCAAAATCGTAATTCCACGTTCAAAATACGCACCCAAACCCATCATGAGTTATTTCATGAATCTATTTGATACTGCATAAATTATGTAATTGCATTCATGATTATCCTCGTTTCGAACCTCCGGAGCTTTGAGAATTCTTAACTACTGCTACTATGTTATGATTAGGCGAATTCCTCCACCATAATTAGATATATAAAATATTACTCGTTTTTTGCGTTTTTTGCTAATACACGGTCTCAACTTAGTGATGATTCACGTTGGTCAGCCATGTTTGTTTACAACCTCGACCCGACGGACGCGATATGATTCAACAAGTATTCTCTACCGAGATTGTACAGATTCTGATAAATTGTTGGCGTCATCGGGTCTAGCTAATGGATATGCCAGAACTTTCCTCGGATGGTCTGGTATTGTTATTTATCCCCTTCTCACAGAACTGATGATTAAATATGACAGCATTAGTTTCCAAGCAGGCTTAATGTGCTGTGACATCATCTTTTCACAGTTCTTTATTTTGACACAATTTGGCCACAACTATATCATTCGTATGCTCTAACTTTGATCTTGTTTTATGTTGTGAAGGTATTCGTGTGAAGTCACCTAGTTTCAACTCGTTCATATGGCTTCCTCAGAAAACCGCTATGCTGTTTACCTTTAAACTAAACCAACGAAGACCTGTCGAAGTTTTGATTGTGTCCATTTCCAGTCATGTTCCATTCATTAGTAACCGTTGATTTGACCTTCATAGCGTTGCCAGTTAGGTTACATCTCAGTCCAACTGGTTATTGTACTTATTTACTTGTTTTTAAACCAACGATTTACGTTTATCATCATGATAACATGATAATAAACGTAAATTGTTGGTTTGTGAACTTTTTAGATCCAATATTGAATGAACAAGAGCTGAGATAGAGCTGAGTCCGAGTCTGGCTTACGTTATTGTCAGATTACGATTGTTATGCATCCTGTAGGGTGTGTCCTAGTTGAAGATTGGAGAATAATTTATGATTTGCCCTACAAATACTGATAGCATTCATTCATTCAAAGTGTAAATTTTGACATTATATTCAGTCAGGTATAATTTATAGAAATAGTAAAAACTCTATCACTGTGGTTAAAATGTTAATTAGATTAGCTTATTTTTTTAGTATCGTATAATGATGTGGTATTTTATAGCTTTTTATAATTTCAGTTAGGAATTAATATCAAGCTGAAAGAAATGAATATTGTCTCCACATGAAACAAAGAGCCTTTATGATATTGATATCACGGCCCGGTCTTGGACGTTTAAAAATGTTCGCTTTTAAATTGGTTGACTTTTGTTGTATGGACGGCATACAGAAAATGAACGATGCCGAACTAATTGCGGTGATTTGCTGACTTTGCAAAAAAGATACGTTCGACTATAGAATATTAAAATGAATTTGGTCCTCGTGTAGCGTGACCTAATCCTTTTAGAATCTTTTACGTACCGTTAATATTTTAGTTTTAAATTGATAACGCTCGACTGTGCTATTAAAAATATCGGAATGCCTGACATGTGACATTAATATCCATATACGCATAATATGACATGGTTGAATAGGCAACTTGCACCTGCACCTTCCCGTCTCGTATTCCCGTATTCGTCTATAATTGGCCGCGGTCGTCGCAGAGGCACACTAAGGCCAGGATATGAGTGTAGTAAAAAATTGAAGTAGCAGGGATCTGCAGCTGCAGCCGGGTTTATGGCGTGGGCACGTGCCGCCCGTGGTCTAGCCGACCGTAATGTACAAATACCGGTGGTTTTTAAAAGTATTCGTGGGAGGTGAAATTAGAAGAATTTATCGAGGCCGCACGTCATATTATGAGTCGTGCAATGGTAATAATGTTATCATTCTTTATCTTTAGTACATTTTAAGTAGAATATTGCAGTTCGCATTCGCAGTCGTAAAATCATGCCAGATATTCAGACTTCTTATTTTCGAGTCACTAGCACAAAGTGACGTTAGTAGCATATTTAGTAATCTGTAGCGGCGTGCTGGTGTTTATTTTCAAAGTCTTTGCCAAGGGTAGGGCAGCTTGTTTAAAATGAGTTTTGAAATGAGCCCAGGTACCAATTTCTCTACTTTTTGGCGTTCCCAAAACCGGATCCGTACAGTTTTTATGATAACCAGTGTGTGTTGTTGAAGCGTGTAATCATGTAATTAAGAAAAACAGGTTTCAGCCAGTACCAACATTGCGCTTTTTAAAAATCACATCTTTGTGCAGATAAATTGAGGACATGAGGATTGTAGAACTGAGCCCTAATAAGGGGCATGACTGATCTAATGTTCAATGAGTACCTACCTAGATACCGCAGAACTCGATAGCCATAAAAAGCTGATGGAACAAGTGTTCAAATATGGTGGAAACACGGGGACTGCATTAGAAGGGCCGTGGGTGGACTGGTCTCACGGTGCCGATAAGTTCTTCTACGTGTAACTGTACATAATGGCTAAACGCACTTTGGCATGTGGATGGCCCTAATGTTACCTACGCACGCTTTAAGTTGATGACTTGATGAAATCAAAATTCAACACAGTTTAACTTTTCGTTTCATATCCACCAGCAAGAAATAATTTCAAATAAAATACCAAGAGTTTTGTGTTCAGTCAGACGGAACCAAGTTTGACAGTACTAATGAGTAATTAGCCGTAGCTAAAGTAATTTCTGTCGTGCCACTGTAAGCGTAAATTACGGACCTATGCGGTGAAACATTATGACCCTTGTTAGTCACGTGCTACGTTAGTCGTAAACTGACTATAAAAGACACCAACACCTCGCGCCTTATGTCGCCGCCGCATTATGTCGGAACGAGTGGTCATTATAAAACCACACCGCAAATGAAGATATGACAAGTCACATTATTCTTGTAACGCTATGGAATCTAAACATTATGGGCCTTACTTATAAATGTTAGTTAAATCATCATCATGATGAACAGCCTGAGTCCTGAATACTGAACATAGGCCTCCCCTAGAGAGCGCCACGTTGAGCGGCTGCTCTCCTCCCGCGGTTTCACCAGATCGTCGGTCGGTCTAGTGGTGGCTGGCCTAAGCTGCGTCTTCCGGTTCGTGGTTGATACTCTATTCGAGAACCTTTCTTCTCTATCCATTCTCAGTTCTACGAGCGAGCGATGTGGCCTGCACATTGCCATTTGAACTTGTTAATTCTAAGAGCTATATCGGTCACTTTAGCCCTCTTGCAGATCTCCTAATTCCGAATCTTATCTCATGTTAGTTATCAGGGCATTTCAAGCAATGATAATTTTAATTAAGGTTTTATCTAAAGTTTATAATTTAAGGCTATATTTGATCATCAAACCACGCCATCTCCATCTTCGCCTACTACCATAGAATAAATAATAAGGTACTAGTATAAAGTAACGAAGCCGATTTAAAAAATAATACTTTCTTCCGGTCCTCATGATTATTAACATATCTCGAAATCTCGGGGGACGTATTGAATTCAAATGATGGGGACACGTGGGTGACGGCGCCGGCGCTGCTCTTGTACAAACTTCTTATAGGAACAGGAACCACCTGTAGAACACGGACTGTTAAGAATATACCCACGCATAACAATGTTATTAGTATCTATTCAAATAAACGAAGTTTGATACACTTGAAGTTTTATGTCAATTTAGTGAAAATAACGAGGCACAACCATGATGGAAATGGAACCCATTTTTACAGGCTGCTCAATGTTTCAGTAGGTAAAAATTTTGTTTCTGGTAGAGAAGACTCGCTTAAGGTGATTGAGCTTTCGGAATGAATAATACAATGAGAGCTGTTTGTTTCATCGTATGCCAACGTAATCAAAAACACAAAAAGCAGGGAGAGCCTTGTCGCTTTCTGAATGGGTTTTTTAACATCTTACTGATCATCTCACTTGTGAGAACTCTTATGAATACACATGTATACAGAGTAAGCAACGCATTAGTGTCACGTCTAGTGTTACATATATCCACAGACCACGGTGACCTCTTCTCATCAGGAGGGCTGTATACTTTGCTATCTTCTAGCATTTAAAAAGCATTAATTTTGGCCAGATACTCTGAATATTTTGCGATTGCTTCTATTTAACTTGGAAAACCGTGTTATTTACTCAAACCTAGAACAACACGGTTCAAGTTATATACACATTCTTTAAAAACGAAGTCTTAGGCTGAGTTGCACCAGCTTACTTTAACGGTAACTTTAACCCTAACTATAACCGCTCCACGCTTCGCGGGGCGGGCTAATATCAAAATTTGACCGTAACTTTAACCGTGATTATGGTGCAACTCAGCCTTAGGATGCGTTTCCACCATGTGCGAGGATGTGTAGCCGAGTGTTTTTTAAGAACCAATAGAATCGCTTAAAAAAATCAATGCTTATCGTTTGTTTTTTATGCGCGATTCTAATTGGTTCTTAACAAACACTACACATCCTCGCACATCTCTGGTGGAAACGCATTCGTATAAAATTAGCCAAGTATAAACATAAACATTTTCACAAGCGCCACCGGAAGGCATCTCTTCTAGTTCACGCTCAACTTGCGCCGGCCAGTGGACATTAATCCGCGTGAGATGATTCCATTTCCCTTTCTGGATTCTAGTTTCTTTGAACATTTCGAGCGCATTGATTTGTGAGGTGCTGCAGCTAGATGCGAGATTTTAAAAATAATTTGCTTTGGGTTTTTTGTTTTGCGTCATTTACGTGTTGCCTAGATAAGTGGTAATATTACGTTAGCGTGCTCTTCTGTGTTTTGTACTGTTTAGTAAGTATGTTTATTTCTCAGCCTATCTATACCTACTTCATTGTCGAAGTATTTTAGGACAAGCAAACCCTCCAAGGACGCCAATGGATTCGGCGTACTTTTCAGGTATAACCGAAATTTCTATGATTTCGGACGTTTTTTCTTGTCCCGTGTGTGTGTACAAAAAGTAACAAAAATAATGTGCTATCCTCTAAAGAAAGTTGTGCATTCTATATTATAATATACAAATAGTTATAGGATGTAACACTTGTGTTAAGGCCCGTACACGTACTGCCGTATAGAACGGTTGTAGTTCAGTGCACCAGTCGAGATTTTATTTACAAAATGATCATTCTATGAATGAAATCTTGATTGACTTGAAGTCGCGTTTTAAGGGCAGAGTTTACCTTCTGGCTCCCTTCTCCGATGTGTTTAGTAAAACTAGCAACATTGTCGACGCTTGCACCCATTCCAGCATTTCCAACTATAGACGCAACAACAATGCGCCGGACGTTGTGATGCACTAATAGGGGTTTCCTTTGAACTAGTTGTAACAACAGTCGTCTGCAATGTTGTTGATGTTAGCTTTGAGTTGAGTTCTGAGAAACATGTACTTTTCATTATAGGGCAACATACGCACAGGAGTTTGATTTGTAATTAGTTTCAGGCAAATCGCTTTCCGAAATTACCATTCTTACATAGTTCTTCTATAGCTGTTACAATTCTGAATCAGAATATTCTAGAGATGATCTAAGACAAACCGAAGGTGCGTTTGTACAAAACTCTGATACCATACAAAGAAGACAAGGACCAAGGACCAAGGACTTGCCAATGATTCTGTACATCTAGCGTTACTGAATCACCTATGTCTATGATCTTATTGATCTTCTAATGGTTCTCAATACTTTAAGTTCTAAAGATTAAAAAATAAACGAGCATAGATTCAACATAATATTAAACAGGAAACGAAAACCTCCGAAGCGGTGTACATTCAAAATCGGTAATCCATCAAGAACAAGCCTTCGCTAAGGCGAACGTACCGCTACATCCGTTTCCGGGGTGTGTCTAATTGAATTACGGGGTGCTGACCACCCCTATGAAATAAAAGTATTACACCAAAAGGGCTTTACGTGGATGTACGTTATTACTTGAGGACTTACTGATGGTTATCGGACATGCAACATGGGTTTAATATCTTTTCGTAAATCTTTCGCTTCGTAACTTTCTTTTTGAAACATAAAACATTCAAAATGCTGACCTATTTAATATTAAAAGTAATCAGATTTAGAGGAACTACTACTAAAGTAAGTTTGGAGACAGACTGGAGTTTGTCGGAAAACTTGGAGAATACGTGAACTATAGGCTAATGCAAAATTGATTTCTGAATCTGAATCTAAATTACTTTTGTATTCGTGTTATGATGCGTGAATAATATAAAGAAAAACAAAAGCCACGAGAAGAAATTAACGAAAGGAATAAAATAGCTAGAGATTGATGAAAACCAATTACTTTTGAGAAAAAGTAAGGTAAGTAATGAAGTTGATTTGCGACTCATTCTGAAAGATGGAAAGAAATCTCGCCATCAAATGCAATAAACTATCTTGAAGGAAAGAGGAAGGTCTGGTCAGACATGAAGTCTAAATGAAACGTAGTGTTCTCCATTATTTAGAATCGCCGCCGATAAAACTTATTTCTGTTATTTCAACAAATATTTGAACATCATCAGCTGATTGTTTTCGTAGCACGCAACGGGGCTTCTTCTTCTTGTATTCCTTGGCATGGTTTTGCGACCTTCAGACTTTCAGACAGTTTATTTGATCCACAAACTTGACACTCATTTGGAAGCCTTGTAAATACATATTTAATTACGTATCGATTTTATTATAATGCTAAACTAAAATAGTATTAGTAGAAAAAGTTGATAAAAATGTCGACTTTGTTCATAAATTTCATCAATGAACAGCATCTTCTGTCGTCTTAGAACTGACATTTAAAACCGTAACAAATTACATTAATTATGCATTACACATCAGAATATCGAGTTTAAATTATAATATCGCATTTAAATATGTCACTTACGTGTGCATTTAAATAAAATATCATTCCATATTTGCCCCTTAAATCTACACCAGAATCTTGACATTCGCCTTCTTGCTCATCAAATTGCATTAGGTACATCGTGAATTGGTTAGGCACTTCACAACCTGAATATAAAGTGAGTGAATTGGGTCCAGGCATTCATACACATGCGGACAATAAAATCAATTGATTTTGCCCATCCTAGACGTACAGCTATTGTTGGTCGAACCTACATCGCAGACCATCTCATTCTTCAGCGCTAGCAACTTATCTTTTCTGTTAGATTTTTCGCTGTCTCTTTCTAATAAGGCAAAGAATGACGTTACTAGAAAGAGAGGGTGGATGGTTCAACTCAGATAATATGGTGGCACCGCATGTAGTTGAATCGTTATTAATCGATTCAAAAGAATCCTCTACCATAAGTAGATGAACTATGATTGTTAATTGTTGTTTTAAGAGTTGTTTCTAGGACAGCCAGTAATCATCTGCGCGGATCAATTATGATCTAATAACTAGTTTGAAACACTGATTGATGCTTTATTGATCTATTGGGTCAACATCATATTTTATCAAATTCGTAATGGTTGAGTCCGTTGGAATTCTGTTGTGGAAAACTTTCTTGTATCCTCTCGACTCGTTCAGTGTTCACCGCTTGCTATTTCTTGTTCAATAGTTAGTTGGTTTGCTCATTTCACTTTAATAATGTTTCTTCTTTAATTAGTGTTTCTTTTATGATATAGCGCATTGTATGCTCTTGCTACATTGTGACCTGAATCCTTGAAAATTAATTTGATGCAGTCAAAAACACGACTTGCACACTTTCGCAATAAAACAAATTAGCAATAGTTTCTCACGTTGACCTTACTTTGAAGTTGGGAGTTATTGTATCGAACAATTCATGTAACACTTTATATGCTGATGAAGTAATAGAAAAAATTACAAAAGTGCTTGGTAATTTAAAAGTTTACCATAACTTTTGGATTGAGGATCAAAATCTGAAGTACGTGTAGTGTAGTTCTATTATCTTTTTTGTATCTTAAGTATGCACTGAGGTAGATAGGTGAGAAGCGCCATCTTATACCGGCGCGGCGAACATACGACTATCTCCTTAGACAAATAAAAAAAATTTGTGCAGTAATTAAGTATTGAAAAAACCCCTGATGTTTTAAAGACCTTTGACATAATTAAAATAAACGAGACTACTCAGACAGTAGTGGTAACACAGCTACTATTTGTACGCAATCATACGCGGTCATCGATAACTAAATGAAAATAAACTGCATTAAGTAGTAACAGACTAAAATGTGCTCGTAGATTTCGTAACTAAACATTCCTGCCATAAATAATTGCGAAAGCCTCATCACCACACCAGTGAGTGATGTGAAAACAAATACCTAGCAAATACAATGCAGAACTAAAAATACAGTTCCTTCCCCACTCAATGTACTAGTTTGTTAATATAATTAACTAATCAACATTCTATCAGACATCATTGATGAGTTAATTTCACCCGCATCATTCGAATTGTCCGACCGTCCTATCAAAGAGATGCTAATGGACTGATGCATGGTGCATGGAACTAAGACAAGTTTGTAAGCAATAGAGTACCTAGGTAATTTGATTTTGAGTACTTAAGCAATCGATTAAAAGGTCCCCAAAACCTAGTGTACCTACTTATCTACATAAAATTAATTTGCTAATTAAAGAAAATAATTTTTTTTGGAAGGATGGTGTTTTGAGTTTTAGGTTAGTACAGAAGATCAATGATATCAATTTGGCTATAAAAAAAGCAATATTGATAATTCATTGATCTAGCGGCTAGATGAATGATTTATTAATATTTATATTATCGCCGCAATAAACCAAGGCCTTGACTTGATAGTTTCGACTTCGGCATTGCTCGTGCTCGTATTCAGTCACTTTGGTTTTTGCCTGTAAACGAAAAGGACAGAAGACAGTTTTTATAAATTAATCGTAATCGGAAACTGATAACACCGTGATTGAGTACCTAGATTTGACCTAAAACACTGTGTTAAACCTTTATATTACTATCAACTTTGTTTTGGGATTTTTATTTATATAAGACATTTACTTACCTAAAACTCTAGACCTACCTACCTAAACTTCACCATAAACCTCCTTGCTTAAAAATCTAACTTCCAATATTGATAGAAATAAAACCTGTGATATTATATATCTTCTTACCTACCTACCACATGCGTAAGTCATACGTGCGAAAATGAGACGCATTAAGTAGTTATGAAAGAAATTTCTTCATGAATAACATAATCTTGCATCAATTTCATTAGCACGTCTAGCGTCTCTATCGGACCGTGAAGCCGGTGCCCACTTTCCCTCTCTCCCGAGCATTCTTCCCAGAGATGCCACCGCCAACGATGATAATTTCCCCTCGTGATCGGAATAATGGTTATTCATTTCTAATATCATTGCGTTGCATCAATTGCTTGATGCTCATCTGATCTTATGTGTTTATCACGTGATCACTTCAGTTAATTATCACTAAAAGTAGATTGTTGAAAGGGATTGAAGTCTTACCTAACCTAAACGTTGTGAATATTTGATCAAACATTTTACCAAGTCTCTATAATTCAAAACATTGACAAAGTTAAAAGAAAATTCTGCAATTACCACAGATTACTAAATACAGGTGTAATTTAATCCATTAGCATAAATTGAGCCTCTGATAGTACATCATTTATAGATGATTATTAAAGAGTAAAGAGTGTGAATGAAATTATTTTTATTGAAAATTATGAAGATTGCCGCGGCGCCTAACGCTCTTAGCACGGATGATTTTGATACATTTAAAAGTTTTTATACCTTGTATGTACTAATTAAAAACAGTACTTCATTATTTTAATTAAATTTTGTATTGTAGCATTTAATTATGTTAGTTATTCCATTTTTTGGAGTTATTATTATTACCAAACCAATGTATAAGAATTCAAAAAATTTGGTCCACACGTGACCGGTGTCAGGAGTAGGTACCTAGTTTCAAAGGATGCCAATGAATTCAATTACACCCAGTATACTACGTAACTAATACGCTGATGTTATGTAAACCTAAATTATATTCAATCATTAATTTTATATCATTTGAAACTACTAAAAATGGGTTCCACTATTTAAAAATATTACTCCCAAGAACTAATAAAAATTGTAATGAGTACAGTACACAACAACATAAATCCTATTAGCAGATCCACCTACGCATTCTCTGTCAGCTGTCTACATCTACAAAACTAATTTTAATCACATTCGTAATTAAACGCCTTCCATCCATAGCCTGAATATGAACCAAGCTATTATTTCATTCGGGAACTATGATAAATGAAACATCTAAAATAACAGCTAATATTAGCGAATGATTTACTATTGCATTATACACCTGCAACAAAACCAGTCGATACAATCTTTGAACAGTAGTTCCTAGATCAGGTCTAGATAAACCTGTCGGCCTAGATCCGTTTTTGACGCCGCCATCGTGGCCGGTACAAGTGTGAGCAATATAGAATGTTTAATCAGCCCACATTGGCTCGTGATCGTGCAGCGTTCCTAGCTAACGCAATCACCCAGAGCAGACTCGTGGAAGGTCGACGCATGTTTCTCGTATCTATTATGAAAACTCCACGTGGATTTATGGCCGTTCTGTTTTTATTGCATTTAGAAAATGAATAAATTATGCAAACTGTTACAGTCCCGCCCTTTTGATTACATAGTCTCTCATAATTTGATTTAAAACCACTTGTGAAACTGGAATTAGAAAGTGGTTTAATATTAAAACGTAAAATTGCATTGGTGACAAAAAACTTATTGAACTTATAGATTCTTGTTAGACTTTGATATTATTATAGTATTACGTTTTCATAACAAATTTATTAAAAGTTATTTGAAAGTTTTTTACGGAGTATAATGCTGATAATCTCTCTCTACCGAGTTTTATTTTAATAACGTCGCCACGCGCCGGTCACTAAGCTGATGAACATATTTGATCCTTTTTTATGTCACTAAATTTATTAATAGAGCATTCCAAGTGTTGGTATCGCGAACGATTTATTATGTGGATAGATCAGCATATTTGGTTGATCTTTTACTTTGTGTCATCTTTCAGTTGTTCTGTAAATTTTAATTTAGGTGTTATTTTAGAATAAGAACATTATTCAATGTTAAATGCAAAATTGAAAGGATCTGTGCATTGAAAGGTTTCGAATCACCGACCAACAAAGTCAAAGTTTACCAAACTACCCGAAGTCGCTTCAAAATATCTACGATACTCATTACAGCTTGTTCTAATCAAAGCTTTATTCTTTTCCAGGCAAGCCTGCGTCAACTGGACCTGTCCCTTCTCTCCGAGCTCTGGTCTCTAAGCGAAGTGATGGCGTCTTGGCGGAGACAGCTCGAGCGTGGACCGAGGCTGCGGCCCGCGCCGCCACCGCCGCCGCCTCCACATTACTTACGCACGTAAACTGGAAGACTGGTCTTTTGGGATGTCTCTTCAACATCTTATGTGGAAGAATTGCTGTATTACTCAGAAGTAACAGAGTAATGGACATTCGTAAACCGAACTTCGATCGGCGCAAGGATATCGGGATCTGTAATAGCCGTGGTGTGCGATAGGTGTGAGAATAAATACGTCAGTTTTAGTGTTAAAACCTATTTGGACTTTATTATTTCTGTATTCGAATTTCAAGCGAAGATAAGACAGAAGAAAGTCTATTGTCAAATTGATTTTAACTCACAGAAGACTCCCCCGTATTCCGGAACATTTCTCCAAAAATCCTTCACTTGACTTCTACTTAACTTTGAGGGAAACTCAAAATACATCGCGACGTACCTTGAGTTGACAGTTGCATCAATTATCTCGATTGAGAAAAATTTACGCAGAAATGTCAAGTTGATTATTTATTGTCAACTAAAATACCAAAACACAAATTTGAGGTTAATTCGAGGTTGAGTCGAGTGGAGTAATCTCGAGGTAACGTCTTAGAATATGGGGATCAGTGTGTCTTTCATTTACCTCTTGGAGACTCAACTGCAGAATCGGTTGCGCTGTAGTTTTGGTTCATAGCTCTGTACCCCTAGTACGAGATTTCCAATACGTGAATACGCGCTGCTCCATTTAAAATTTGCACTGTCATTTTTAGTTCATCAACGTGTCCGCTAGGGGCGCTGCAGAGAAATGTATGGGAGAAACGTTTAAACGAACCAAGTTTTAGTAAACTATCGAAACTCGTACTAGGGGTACAGTTAGGTTTTAACTGCCTTATTAACGTGGAGTAGTTTTGAATTAGTTAAACCTCTTGTCTTTTTCGATCGAGTTCTATATTCTAATTCCAAAAAAGACAAAGGTTGGAGGAATTAATCCAAAGCTACTACGCGGTTTATTAATACCGCCATAGTCTGTAAAAGCGTGGTGAAACGAAAGAGTGCAGCTAGTAAACTACCTATATTCATTTGTTTCTGAAATTTTACTGTTCGTTTAATAAAGCAACACTGTTGAAACAAAAAGGTAAAGCAGTGAAAAGGTCCTTGCCGATGCCTTTTTAGCTGTTGGCTGTTATACTTACACCAACTTTTGACGGGCCCGATAGCTCAGTTGGTAGTATCCCTGCCTTCTGAACTGAGGGCTGTGGGTTCGATTCCTACCCAGGACAAACATTTGTGTGATGAACATAGATGTTTGTTCTGCATCTGGGTGTTACATTGTATTCTATGTATGTATTTACAAACAAAAAAAAAGTATATAAGTATTGAATCAGTTATCTGATTCCCATAGTATAAGCTATGCTTAGTTTGGGGCTAGATGGCGATGTGTGAATTGTCCACACGTAAATAAAAAAATAAATAAATAACTTCATTGTCAATGTAGTTATCATCATCATCTACAACCTTTTACTTCCCACTGCTGGGTATAGGCCTCTCTTGTGTTATGCCATTCGATTCGGTTCCATCATCATAGTAATAAGAAATAATTTATGTGTTGTAATATGAACAAGCAGATGTGTTCTGTTAATATAATAAGTATAGAGTTTCAAAAATCGGTTGTCAATTGGCAAACCGTTAAAATCGCTAATTATAGTGTCAAACAGCATAAGAAATATGGAGCTCCGACTATTGAGAACATAAAAGCCCATTATATAAATGTTGTGTCTATGTCTATGAAAATAAATCCAATGAGAAAATAAAATCTCACTTGAGCCATCATGGATCTGTTCCTTGGATTTACTGAGATCGAAGCGATCGACGTCTGCGCGTCGTTTTGTAATACGGCCTAGTTAAATGAAGTCACTGAAAAATGAAACTATCTGTATGCAGCCAACAACAAAATGGGAAAAAATTACCGTTATTTGTCCAATGTCGTCGCTTTCCTTAAGACAATAGTTTGTTTCTCTTAAACATTAATAAAATAAAATAAAATAAAATAGGCACTTCACGAAATAATTATTACTCTCCCCATTTTTTAAACGCAAATACTTTATTCACAAACATTTAGTCAACAACCTTTGCTCAGTTTTGATGCTAACATTAATAAAAAGGGAATTAATAAGAACAGCTACTAGGTACTATTACATACTTTGACTGGGCGTATAGCTCGATGGTAGGCTCTGTCTGCCTTCTGAACTTTTTGAACGGTTTTAATTTGTGGGTTTCATGTAACCCAGGGCAAACAAATATGTATTGATCATTGATGTTTGTTCTGTCCTATATTTTATAGATGTATTCACAAACCATACTTTAGTCATTAATTAACTATAGATGATTCGCGATAATACGTACCTCCGATTAATATTTTGACATCGCAGGTACAAATTAAAGTTTCTCTCGTGTATATGGTTTGAACTGTACATTAAGTAGTAGTAGTTAAGCTAATTTTAAGCATATGTTTTGGTAAATAAATACCTAAATGCAAATTAAATGTTGTTTTCAATGTTTGCAGTGTTTTCATTTTTATGAAACTTTATATGAAATAGCATTTGAGTTTTGGCGGGAACGCGGAAAAGTTCACGTTGTTGCATTGTATTATTTTTTAAAACTTGCTTTTTCCATTGTTAATGTTTAAAATCGGTGGCGTTTTACGCATTAAGTGCTGAATTACGAGCATAAGTGAGGGCAAGTGATATAATGTGGTGAAACGTGATTTTACGTGTTGCGTCCAAAGCTCCATAGAAGCTTGTAGTAAAGTTGCCACCGCTTTGCCGGAGCATGACTTAGACTGGACTATGATATGACTACCTGACTTTTTTTTTTTTTTTCTTATGTTTTGGCTCCACACATAGTGTATTTAGCCAGTGTCAAGTATTGTAATTATTCGTCGTTAAAGAATATATCACGTAAAGTCGAGTCTTGGTCATAGTCATAGTCCAGTCTAAGTCAGGTAGTCGTCGTAGTCCAGTCTAAGTCATGCCCCAGTAAAATGGTGGCAACTTTACTAGAAGCTTTTATGGAATTTTGGAAGTAACACGAAAACTCACGTTTCACCACATTATATCACTTGCCTACACTCATGCTCGTAATCCAGCACTTAATGCGTAAAACGCCACCAATTTTAAACATTAATACTGGAAAAAGCAGAAGTTTTGAGAAATAATACAATGCAACGACGTGAACATTTCCGCGTTCCCTCCAAAACTCCGACTACCTGACTTAGACTGGACTATGACACTGCGTGAAATATTTTCTTCTTCTTCTTCAATTAGTAGCTTTTAAACGCTGTTTGACGTTTTTCTGCCAGTGTCGGAGTGAGGCCAGTGTACGGTATATACTATACTATACGGGTATAAAATAACTTTATTTAAATAAATAAATAAAAAATTGGATTAGGTATTGATTTTATATATGTAGGAGACTTTAAATTACTTACAGACGAATATTATTGGCCTTGATAAATTTAGATAAAACATAAACAAAAGGAGTAAAAACAAATGTCAAGAGAGTTTTAAGATTAATAGGACGAGGGATATCGGATTCTAACATTTCATATAGGGAAGAGCATAATTTAGGACAGCTGAATAAAATATGGTCTAAAGTGCCATCATCCAGACCACACTCGCAACGAGAATGATCCCTGACCCTGATTTTGGCAAGAAAAACTGGGGAACAAACATGCCCCAAACGAGAACGAATTATAGTAGAAGTTACCCATTTATCAGCCTTTTTATATTTAAAGAACCATGGCTTTACGGGGATTTCAGACTGAATGTCACCATAATGTTTGCCTTTAATTCTTTTAGCTCTGTTCCAGACCTGTGATCACTTTTCATATAGCTGTTTGCCAGCTAAACTACGTAAATCATGAGAGAAACCTTTGGAGTAAGTCTGTAATGAAATATTTTATAACACGATGAAAATATAATACTTGACACTGGCTAAATACACTATGTGTGTTTACGTAGAACCCACAAGCAAGAAAAAAAAAATTGCTTCGGTGCGCGCCGTCATATTATTCATAGCTCTGAACCCTACAATAGGTAATGTTTTTTTTTGCATTTACTTTGCCTCTGCGTAGTTTTCTCAGTTATAGTTAATCACGCATCTACGTGTAGAAAAACGGTAAGACGTGGACCCCGAAGCGCATGTGGCTAAATAATTCTTGGTTCTGGCTAAATATATAACCACGTTTAGACAAAACTAATTAAATAATAACCATATTTTTCTATCTGTGCGTTAATCAAAAATTGTCTATGATAAAACAAGTTTGGAGTTTTGGCGGGAACGTGAAAAAGTTCACGTCATTGCATTGTATTCAAAGACTTTTTATCCAGACCACTGATACGAAATTAAAGCAGGGCAAAACCGTACACACCACTTTGGGTGTGATTGATTCTCAGCTGTCAAAATCAAAATCAGTCGTTACTTGGGTGTGCTTTTGAATACATACCAAACAAACGCCGTCTTGCGTGATAAAACTGTATCAAAATCACTCGAGGCACAAATCACAGAAGCACACGATCACATTTCACTTGTAAGTGGCCTTAATCATGTATTTTTATAAAATTATTTTAATTATTTCTATTTGACGAAGCGTTAGAACCATTTCACAATAAAAAGTTGACATGTCAAAATCAGTATTGCCACACGACATCTGAATAATTACCCGATTTCTTTTGTATAGATTTCCAACAGATCCATGTCTAGCTGATCGTTGGATAAAAGTAGTTCGAAAAAGTCGAAATGAAGATTGGTGGAAACCTAATACTCGCTCAACAATATGTTCAGAGCATTTCTATAGTAAAGAACACACAGAACACAGAAGTGCAATTACTGATAATAGTTTTATTGTTAACAATAAACGTTCCACGCGCCCACTGTTTTCCCATTTTTAAGGTTATTTTTTTTATACTAAAATATGAAACATTATTTTGGTTGAGGCCCAGGGGGTCTAGCAAAGATCACAATCGCTAACGCTAACGCCTCACGCTAACTCCAAAAATGAATCAAAATGACATTCGCTACGGAAAAGTTAGCGATTTCCGAAATGTCATTTCAGTACATTTTGGAGTTAGCGTTAGTGGTTGGTATCTTTGCTAGACCCCCTGTACCTACATAACTGTTATTCGTTAATCCTTTTAACTTGGTAATATTGAAAAACTCGTGAGTTATTAAAAGAAATGTTGAATAAACTGCTGGTTATACTTAATTTGAATCCTTTTTATTAAAAGATTGCATGAGCTATCTATAGACCTTTTTCTTGTCTATAGATAGTAGTATAATGGTAATTAATTTTATTATTTTATATTTTTTTAATGTAGGCGTTATATAATTTTAGCTAGATTTTTATTTAGGTACCCGACTAAATCGGGTAATACTATTTATATGGTATGTTGAAAGAGGACCTGACATTAGAAGAAAAAAAAATGTGCTCTATGGTTTGATTCATGTTCAAACAAATTAAGGTTAAGTATGGAGACTTCGGTTCTGGACCTATGTAATAGGGGGAATTCTGTGATTGTATTATTTTTCAAAACTTTTGCTTTTTCCATTGTTAATGTTTAAAATTGGTGGCGTTTTACGCATTAAGTGCTGAATTACGAGCATGAGAGAGGGCAACTTATATAATGTGATCAAACGTGATTTTTCGTGTTGCTTACAAAACTCCATAGAAGCTTCCAGTACCGTTGCCACCACTTTGCTGGAGCATGACTTAATGACTGCCTGACTTAGATTGGACTATGACTGACTAGGACATGACTTTGCGTGAAATATTTTATAACACGATGTAAATATAATACTTGACACTGGCTAAATATACTATGTGTGAAGCTAAATTATGAGAAAAAAAACAAGTTTGACGTTTGACCACAGATATTTTTACTTTAATCTGTGGGTTTGACAATAACAAAAAAGTAGAATTCTCGTTTCTCGTAGTCTATGACATTAGGGATGTTCCGATACCAATCCATAATATGAGTATTTATGCGATACTACTCGTATAAATATCCTAACAATAATAGTCATTCTTACATAACGATCGATCCATTTTTTAATAATATCAACTGTGAAATGAACAATTTTTACCTTTTAGTGG
Source organism: Ennomos erosarius (assembly GCA_963580505.1). NCBI lineage: Eukaryota > Metazoa > Arthropoda > Insecta > Lepidoptera > Geometridae > Ennomos > Ennomos erosarius. The sequence continues at coordinate 12,777,013 of OY756982.1, forward strand.
CTAAGTGTTATTGTTACTTTTGCTTAACTAAGCTTCCCTGTGTTTTATCAAGCTTATGTAGTAGTTTCCGATACTGAATAAATATTTCAACTTTATACAGCGTGTAGAAGAACCTTTTCTTTCAATTTAATCTTACTAATATTATAAACGGGGCTGTTTTAGGCCTACATATGAATAAAAACATCACCTTTTTAGGTAACGTAAGTTAAAACTAGGCGATACAAGGCTACTTTTAAGAAAAAATGTAAGGTTATTCTACCGCCAAGTAGTGTGTAAGCACTATTGTGTCCCGGTTTGAAGGGCATTGTAGTAGTCAAATGAGACTTCATGACCTGATCTCATACCTAATATTTTAGTAATCTGATTACTAGACTGTGTGATGGGAGATGTCTCAGGATGACGTGCACAGTGCAGTGGTCACGCGAAACTTATTTTAAAGTTCCGAGTGACACTGCAACTGTTATGGGCAGGCGTGTCACTTAACACCAGGTGAACGACTAGCTTGTCACGTCATTCATTCTCATAAAATAAAAGGTGACTTCAGGCTACTTGGCGTTGAAGTTTTTACGCGTTACTCCGTTCTGACTTGCCAACGCTGATTCGATACGATACGGAAAGGGAGTATAAGTATACTTTCTTAGTAGGTCTAAGAAGGTATCGCAAGAATGGTTCGATGATGTATACTTGTATATACCGGTACCGTACGGATCTACGGATTAGTATCCTCTACTTAGTTTGTGCTACGGATTAGGAATGGAATTGGTACATCCCTAATCCCTATTACTAATTTTGTGTTTTTTGGCCGACGACGACGTTTAGTCGCTGCGATTTTTCGGAAATCGTACTTTTCAGTTCTCTGTTTAACAAACAATAATCAAATGAAAATTATCTCATTTCAACGCCCCCAATAATATAATTCTGGAATTTTCTGTGTTGTAGTTTCTTCGGATGAGAATTTAATATTCCTAACCCATGTCAGATCCTTCAATACAAGCAAACCAACCCCTGAAAGAAGAGCCACCATCCAAGATATCTGAATCTGTGAAGGTTAGTAATTCTAAAGGTTCAAGAACACAATGTATTACTGCAGTTTTACTAATACTTTGTTTACATATTTAATTCAGTTGAACAACTGTATAAAGTGTATACTTTACTGACTGTGAGTTAAATAAATCACGACATATTTTTCAGAAAATAATAGCAATGGAAAAAGAGAATGATCCGAACGGCAATCGGAAATCCAGAATTGATCTCAATGCTCTCCCTACGCGCCAGTACTTGGATCAGACAGTAGTACCTATACTGCTGCAAGCCCTCTCATCATTGGCCAAGGAACGACCTCCAGACCCCATCAACTATTTAGCAGCTTACCTTCTGAAGAATAAGAGTACCTTCGAAAACAGTGCTCCACGAGCCTCAGGGGATCAGCCCCCACCACAGACATAGAAATTATTTAAATAAACAATGACATGCATAGTGATGAAGTAGAATGCTCAACAGTGTGAACATCATAATGTTTATAAGTATGGTAATTCTTAAAGTAAGTTCTGATGGAGCTTGGAATATGTTGACTGTGACTGATTGCTAATAATGGGTGCTTACACACATCAAATACCAAACTCATGGACAAACTGCTGACTTAATATCTGGAGGGTATTTCATTGAACCAACCAAATACATTGTTGTGTTGTTGAAAAGAAAATCAGTTGATCCATTTCAAGTGGTTGCAATGCCTGCCTGAAAGCAAATACTGTGTGTGTATGCACCTAGCAAATTGTCTGAAAAGATTGCCAAACTTTCAGTTTTATATACCAATGTGCCTATAGATATGTTGAGTACATTTCAAATGCCAATACTAGCAATATGATAAATAATTTAGATGATAGAGTTAGGGGCTTGTCTTAAATATTAGTTAAATTTAGTCAATGCTAACATGCTAATATTTTATTGTAGCACAGAACTGCATGTACAAGCAATATTATGGGTGCATTCCAGTTGATATAATTTTTGACCACAAAAATCATTCCACTAGCAATAAAAGTGATCACTGTGGGAGTCTTTGACAGTTTGAATGTGGTTGGTTTTGGTGTTCTTGGCATTCTTAGCAGCCTGGTTACATTGTCGCTCTGTGACATTTCAAGTCAGAGGTTCATGTTGACAGGATATAAGTATGCATTGATTAAATCTAACTAACGTTTTATTTAAAGTAGGAGTTAGAAATTTTAGTCACTGCATTTGTGTCACAAAAGCTCTGGCCGGGTTAACTATTATTAGAACATATCTGTTGAAAATGCAGATTTTTTGAAGAGTTAACAAGCCAGTATTTACTAGAATATATGTGGTTACCTAAGTAATTACATATATTAGTCTGCAGCCAACTATTTTGTTAATGATAATAATTATCTATCTGTAACTGATTTTTTGAGCAATTAATTATAAGGCCCTAACATTTTAATCCAATTTATTGTCTTTAATGCCTATCAAAAAAAAACATTCATCTGGTGAACTAACTCTTGAAAATAATATGCAAATACTTGAGCTAGTGTTGGGTAGTTGATAGTAGTAGGGACAAGTGGATAAAATATTAAATCCATTTTTATTAAATTTAACATTCTTTTTGCACCCTGATGTTTAAATTGAAAATGTATTTTTCATGTTTTAAATCTATTCACTGTATTCACACTGCCTGTAAATATATATTATTATATTTTAACTAAATCTTATAAAACAGTTGTAATTTTTATTCAAAATGTAATCCATCTTATAATGTGTTTGAACTAAAATTGTGCCTGATGGCATGACATAAACCGTAAACCCACCGGTGGATACTAAATGTTAGTATATAACGGGCTAAGTGTGAGTCGGACTCGCTCATGAAGGGTTCCATACCATTATCTATAAAAACGAGCAAAAAATCACGTTTGTTGTATGAGAGCCCCCTTAAATATTGATTTTATTCTATATTTTTTGTATTTGTTGTTATAGCGGCGACAGAAATACATCATCTGTGAAAATTTTACTACTATCACGATTCATTAGATACAGCTTCGTGGCAGACAGACAGTGGAGCGTTAATAATAGGGTTTGCGTACCCTTCGGGTATGGACCCCTAAAAGATTAAAATTTGTAATTATTAATAATTTACCATATTAAGAAGCTGGTCATGGCCAGGGCCCATTAATGCCTATATTCATTTTGACTGAAGATACCATTTCATCATGATCTCATGTACGGAGTCAGTATGCATGTTGTTCACCCATTTAATCTTATGATATAGAAATGTATGTAGTACATACATAAGCCTTGATAATTGTCTAAATGATAATCAATAAAACTATTGTTCCCTACAAACCGGAATGGTTTAGTTGAATGTAGAAGTAATATTATTTTGCTTATTTAAAATAAATATTTTTAAGGTACCTATATGATGTTTGATTATTTAAATATGTTAGACGTAATTTTTTGGGTCACTTGCTGACTGTACAAAGGTGAGATTCATTATATTTTATTCATCTATTTTTAATTGTTAATGTTCACATCTATTTTCATCAAGATTAAAGAAAACAAGATTGAATTTAGTTCACATAGGCACAAACTGCAGGAGGTGAGCAGCCGCTCAGTGACGCTCTCCGGGGTAGGCCTATTTTCAGCAGTGAATGTCTTCAGGCTGTTGATTTTTGCAGTTTTTCTCATAAGTAAGTCTCTCTCATATTCATTTTATTTTTGGGAATGCTAAATCATGGTGATGGTTAATTACTTGGGGTGGAGTTTATCTGTAGTTAAGGTAAAATGGTTCAAAAATCTTAACCAATGATTACCTTAACTACAGATCAAAAACCCACAATTTTAAATAGACCCTTTCTTCAGCATGGCGTACCTAATGTTAACTTATTTTGTTTTCAGATGCATTCCCATTACTCCTACATGCTGCATACATATATATAAGGACAGGCCTAATGACAGATTAAACCGTCGCTTCAAAGAGGGTGTCAATTTCACAGATTGACATCCACTAGCGCCCAGTCTGTGTTGGAAGTGAGAAGATATCGGTCGTGTGTCTCAAAGAAAATATGCCAAGTTGTGTTGTGAAGGGTTGCACAAACTACACTCTAAAGTGCAATAAAAAGAAATACAAAGTTTCTTACCACAAGTAAGTCAATATTTTCAATATTACACTCCGTTTTGGACGAAAATAATCGAATTTATATTTGGGATAATCATTGTAAACATAAACATTGACGGACATAATGGCAGCGATAGGGCCGTTCTCATCGTAGTTCCTGAGTAATCTAAGAGATGGCGCTGACTTTTCCCCACACCATTTTGAGTAAATAAAATGTTCCTTGGGGCATATCCTGATATATAGATCTATGCCTAGCACGAATATTTACGCGCGTAAGTGTAGCGTTAACGTAAGGCAGTTGTATGGGGCGCTCGCGCTGATCAAATACCTACCATACAAACGCCTTACGTTAACGTTTCACTTTCGCGCGCGTAAATATTCGTGCTAGGCCTGCTGACCCCGTGGGTTAACTTAGGTACATTTTAGCGTTTTACACCCTCTAATAAATTCTAACAAAACCTTTTGCTTTTGGTGTCAATCGTTTGAAAGAAGAAGTTCTAGTTTAGTTCTAGTCTAATCTTGGGATTATATTATATCTGCTTTTGTCGTAAAATAAAAAACCGATGTATGACGATAATCAGCTTTATCTATCTAGGAAAAAAACGAACTAAATAGAAATCCTTATTATCCAACGTAATACCGACACCACAACAATTACACAGTCTTTAGACTTTCTTGCCTCTCTTCCAAGAACTGCTGCCGTTGTACCAGCCAGGAGTCATTGTCGTCTCCACCCTCGAATTCCTCGCCTACTGAGGTGCGCTCGAAGACAAGCACGTCTGTCTCGATGCAGCTCTCGTCAGTGAGTGATGGAAGCGAGTCCTGGATTGGTAGGGGCACTGGTTCAGGAGGCAAGAACTCTGCCATATAGGCGGTGACGTTGCGTGCGCGCCATACAGCCACCTTGCCTGCAAATTGAATATCCATTAGCCATCAGTCTTAAACTAAAGTATGGCAGATAAAATCTGCCATACTTTAGTTTAAGACTGACTTTTATCTGGATCTTTCAAGTTCTCGTCTGTATCAAAAAATTCGGGTTTTCATAATCTATGCCTAAACCCTAAGATTTATTATCATCATAAACATTTCAGTGTGAAATACTTACATCTATTAGCTCTACCTTAGACAAATAGGAAGTTTACTCCTAAAATCGACAAATCGCGATCGTGTCGTCCCCCTACCTATCTAAATCTTTCATCTGCGTTTGTTCATCCATATCCCATACCCGTCCATCGTTGATTTGCTAATATTATGTTTACCAATGATTCGAGAAGTCCTCAAATGCCAATACATTTGACCATCGCATATTTAAGAATACAAAACTTACCCAAAGTCTCATCAATCTCAACCTCTTCTTCGGCTTCATCCAATCTCTCTTCCTTTACTTCTTTTTCTTCCTTCTCCTCTTCGCCTTCGCCGTACTCTTCAAGAGCCGGATCTTTGGTCAGCAAGTAAAACCCGTGCTGCATGCAATTTGTATCGAACACGAAGCACCCTGGTTCCTTGGGCTTATTCTTGATCCAGGATCCGTGATAGCGCACCCGAGGGTATATTAATTGACCGGGACCTGGAAAAATATATCATGCAGTAATCACATGTTTTATACCACATCACACATGATCAGCTGAATATGCAATGCTGAATATCCCCTAAAAAAGGGAAACTGCGGGATGAAGGTTTCTTCACCAGCCTAGTCCGGGCGGTAGACAAAATTTTTTTCGTTCCCTTTTTTATGTCACTTTCTTCATACTTGTTTCCTTTCTTGCTTGTTGAGTGGAGTAAAACAGAGGAAAGACAATTTTGTCCACTGTGTTTGTCGTAAGAGTCAATTTATAAATGAGGAAGGCCTAGTTTTATATTAGCTATCCTTGATAAAAGATTGAAAAAACACTAATGGGCACGTATATTTTTTGAACCACTCGTGCTAGGTCGATGCCGTATGCTCAACAATTTTCTGTTGACGTGTAGTAGAATGGCAATATGAATGCTAGGCCTAAAATGTAAATCTCTGTTTCCATTTTGAGACCCACCTTCAATGACTCCATTCACCCAAGTGCCCATAAACTTGACCTGCCATTCCGCAAAGAAGTACGTCCCCAAGCCATGACGCTTTCCTTTGAACCAGGCACCCTCGTAGATGTCCCCGTTAGGGTAGTAGTAAGCGCCGAAGCCCTGCTTCAAGTCATGCCGCCAGTCCCCCTCGTAGTGCGATCCATCTGGGTACACCATTCGTCCAACTCCGTATTTCATTGCTTTCCGCCATTCGCCTGTAATATGATAGGTACGGTTCAGATTTCTTGCGGACTACTTACAAAGGCAGGTGTAGCCTAGATATCAATGTTATCGAACTGCCTAGTTTGTAATGAATTAAATACACGGAACTAACTAGCATTAGTATCTACTTTCTTACAGTAGGTATTTTTTTTTTTTTAGGTTTACTGTTCGTGTAAGAAAACGATAGATGAAATGAACATCATTTTTCGAGAGCCCATTTAGCCTGAACATAATTTATTCGTTCTTTTACCTTCATATCTCGCGCCATTCTTGAAGACGTATAGCCCTTTGCCGTTCCTCATCCCGTTGCAGTAGCAACCCTGGTAGTAATCTCCGTTCGGCAGCACCGCCCAGCCTTCGCCATGTCTATCGCCTTCCTTGTTACGACCGCCTACGTAAATCTAATAGCCAAAACATTGTAGTGCAAACAAGTAACTTTTATTTTATATTTCATTTATTTTATTTTCTCTTGTTGAATAGGAACCATCAATTCATTGATTATTTCTTTTAATATTAGTATTTATATCATATCTATGATATTAAAGTACTCTGATATTAATTACTACATTTGGAACCTGACTGGCTAGGCTGAAGCAAGTGTACCTACCTAATGATAATAACAATTAACATTGTAGAAGACCCGGTATTGGAAAAGTTTGCAACCCTTGATAAAATCAAATCAACCCTTACTATGAGGCACAAACTTTCTTAGTCCTAGGTATATCTATAGTTTTTGCGGTTCGGAAATAATGCAAATATAATAATAAATATGTGTGGTCATTTTACACAGCGCCATCTAGCTCCAAATTAAGCATAGCTTGTACTATGGGAACCAGATAATGCACTTTTAATACTTACACCAATAGTATCTTCATCTTCAGGTCCTTCTCCTTTATTCTCAGCCATTATTAACAGTTTATAATGGTATAATACTAATTAATTAACGGAAACCACGCAGAACCAAAATATTTACTATTTACTTCGGTCATATGCCACCACAGAGTACATTGGTAAAGACTGTATGCCACTTTGACACTAAATTTGCAATGACGCAGAGGTATTTTAATTTTAGAGTTTGCATTGATATCAAAAGCAAAAGTTTACTTATGTAACTAGGTACCACAGAGTACACTGGTATAAACTGCTAGGTACCTACATAAACCAAGTTTAAAAGCGGGTTTGCCACGAAAAGCTTTTGTTTTATTTAAACTAAGTGCATGAACATTTCGGTTTAAAAGTGGGAGTAGGTAAATTAAATTAATAATATTGCCAGAATCATGATTAAGTATAAAATTAATAAATCATAACCATTGAGCATAATGAGTCTAATAAGTACCTAAGTCGACTGGTTAAGATAGAGCAAGCTAGGAATGTTCTAGCTAAATAAAATAAATAAATATGTGAGGACATTTCACACAGCGCCATCTAGCCCCAAGTTAAGCATAGCTTGTACTATGGGAACCAGATAACTGATAGCTAGTCTACCGTGAGAGATATAGTCTTATAATGGTGTACCTAATATGTTCCAGTGAACAAAACAACAAGGTAGTATCAGAAAAGTAGGTAAGTAATGATAAAACAAAAACAAAATAAAACTTATTTCTATTGAATCTAAATAAATTAATAAAACAAAGAAATTGGCGCAAGATTTACAAAATAACCTGGTGAGCTGAACAGGCAATAAGTTATAAGTAAGTATAACTTAATAGTGCACGAATTTACTGACTAGACGTTATACTATACACGGCAAAGTAAACAAACATTCGATGTTAAAATATAGAAATATTACTTTTTGTATAATGCATTATTTGTTGAGCAAAAAATTCAAGGCAAGCAAAGTCTCAGTGAATACAATCTATCATTCAGCTCAAGTTAAAGATCACAGACATTTAAATGATGTAGGTAGGTATTTAGAATTATTTCGTTAGCCTCTACCTACCAAAATGATTGGCAATCATGAGACTTTTCAGCGAAGAAGCATATAGCTTAATTTACAAGTTAAAAGGTGGTAAGTTAGACTACCTAATTAAATTTAATATTAGTATCTATTTTGTACTCTCAATGTTGTTTTACATTACAAGTAGGCATATAAAGTGGCAAGTGTTCATCACATCGGTTTATTAAGCCCTTAGAATCTAAGTTCTTTTACTGTTATGTTTAATCACTAAACAAGGTCGACACTTAACTCCATTCTCTGGGTCACGGCACGGCACGAGACATCGAGGCGTTCTCGATGACCTCAATCAAGTCGGATTCCAAACAAACAACTTGCATTTAGCGCACGATAACTTCCTTTCGAATTTTTCTGGTCGTTAGCACTAATCTAGCAAATGGCTGTTGGTATCAGCGAGGTGGCGCCTGCGACGGAGCTTCTTCTAGCTTGCCCCACACGACGTTGCACATTTCTCTGACCAGAGCCTGCTCGCCGGTGTCCAGGTCAGGTGCGGGTCTCCGTCGTTCTCTCTCCACGCTCTCTCGTACCTCCAACACTTGCAACGCTCGCACCACAGCCTCAGGCCGTTCATTGCCTCCGCTGTTCAATCCCTTTTCTGCTTCGAGCCGTCGCACCTTTTGCTCTAGGTCCCTCACGTACTGCACCGTGCGCTCGGCGAGCTGAGGATGCGTCATGGTCATAGGCATGACAGGCGGAGGCCGAGGACCATCCTCCACGTTGGTACTGCTGCTGCTGCCGTCGCCGTCGTCTCGGAGCCTGCCCGAAGGCCGCCCGCAATTAGCACAACTTCCTCTTTCCCGCTCCTCGACTAAATATAACCAGAGCTCTTTTAGCTCCAAGTTATCGCTGATTAGCTCCTGCTGCTTCTCGTCTAACTCTCTCAGCTTATTCTGATACGCGGAAACCTCCTGGCGCATCACGGACGCCGTATATCTTCCGAAACGTTGCCACTCCCGGGCCAGTTTCCTCCCCTTCTGCCGGTCATCATCTAAAAAGCAACACAAATCTCGAAGCTCCTGGTTATCCTCGCTTAATTTCCGGGTTTCTTCTTTCAACGCCTTTATTTCATCCAATAACGCCTGTATTTGTCGTCGCTGGTCGGTAGAGGCTCGCGGGGCCTCCGGATCGACGCGCTTCGTGAACTTGAGCATGTCCGCCGACCTTCTGTGAATCTGTTCTTCCTCGATGTTACGTTGCACTCGCTGGGTGTCGTCGGCGCTCCGGGCACGCTCGCTGGATTCGTGGACGATAGCCTTTGTGATTACTTCAGAAGTCGGTCGCAACACCCTTATAGCTCCCGGTGGCAGGGGATATCCTACTGGGTACCCCTGATTATACTTGACGAGAGGGATCGAGCCACCCGGGTAGGGTCCCGGGACGACTGCATGCACTCCCGGCGGGTACTGCAGCTTACTGGGATCGATGTGCTTGCCCGCATACGGCGGTTTGAACTCCTTCGCGGTCGTGTCGTGTGTGCCGATGGCTAGTTTCTGGCCACCTGCGGTCGGGGGCGGATGATAACGAGGTGGAAAGTTGACCGGTTCCGGGCCCTGTTTACCTAGTTGTTGCTTCTGCTTGTTGAACTGGCCCGCGTTCTGATTGATTGACATTGTCGCTGGCCGCGTCGGGAGGTCATCGGCTCAGTCAATGCATCGCTGCGAGATTTTGACGCTCATTTCCAAATCGGCATGTCGCGTCCAGTGTTTCGTGCGAAAGCCGCGGCGGCATCGGCATGGGTTCAACGATTGGTCCTTGAATGAACGGAACGGAGGAGGGGAACGCGCCGCCGGCTGCGTAGGCTGTAGACCGTGGCATTCGCGCAATTAACTTCACTTATATTTTGTTTCTTTTGTCTATGAACAACACTTTTCCGTCACTAGTATGAAGGTAACCGGCGTTTCCTTGTACGTTTGTTGTTGTCAACACTGCGTAAATGTTGTGTTCAGTGATGTTGTGCATAAGAAAGCAGGTTATGCGGTGTAGGACGCGAGCGCGCGTGGTAGGTACGTGCGGCGGCGGGCGCGGGCGCTCTACCTGTGAAGGCTCTGGCGGTCTCTCTCTATACCCACTGACTGTCTCACCTGTGCCGTTGCTTCTACTATAGTTTCTATTGTATTTGTACGCATACAAATACTAAACACTGTGTACTCATTCAATCTGTACCATCTGATGCTGTAATCTCATGCTCTAGAATTAGATAGACCAAACAAAAACAAAATGCGTATAGGTTTTCTGCGCAGGTTATGTATCTGATACCACGTTTTGTCATCAAATTAAAATACGGTTAATTATCTAGTATTTCTGGCGAAGTATAATGTAATGCGGCAATGATTTCTGATACACTGTTTTATTGAAGCAGTGTCTGACTTGACCGTAATCAATAAAATCATTATACACAATAATAAAAGTACCTTCTATACCTAACCTACTGTTGGTTTTAACAAAACTAATAAAATACTAAAGTAGTTAAAGTAGTGCTCGCATAATATATTTAAAAGCTTTCACCAAATCACCTCTATTATTCACTTTGTTTTCAGTACAAAATACTAGATATTATTTTTGCCCCTTTCATACAAAAGACATCAACGCGCTACTATATTCAATTTTTCATTGTCGGTACATTTTGTTCAGTTAAATTCGTTACGAAAGTTCATTTTTTATTGACAATAGGTAATATACGACAAAATATCTCTTTTTCATTAAAATAAATTAAGTTTATAAATTATTTACCACATTACTCACTTCGTAGTTGTCGCATTTTAGTGAACGAAAACTTTCTGCACGAATTTTTGCCGTGATGTTTTTCACAGGCGTTTCATAAAACTAACTAAGTAATAAGTTTCCTCTATGCCTTTTCGGAAATAAAATAAGTTCATCATAGTTGAATACACTAGGAAATTCCTGAAAAAATACAATCTCACAGCTGTTGTCTGGTTTTAATTACATTTTAAGCAGTACACTGTAGGCGTCGTGCTACGAAATCTTCAGTATTTGATCGTACAAATCATAAAGACATAGGAGGCGCATCGAAAAATGGTGGCAGAGGCATTACTACACCTTCAAGTAATAGACAGATGGCTTTTATTTCTTCTTCTTCTGGTGTAGGCAAATGGTCAGCCCTGGTGTCAGAATTTTTAGGCTGTTTAAAGGCTTCCGACTTGGCTTAACTGTGTTAGGGAGGGTCTGTTCTGTTCGCCGTTTGCCCCTTTATTCGTGCCATCTATGCCATCCAAATTGTGGATGTTTGCCCCTTTTTTGAAATCTACTTTTTATTAGTTCGTTGCCTACTTTAGATGACGCCTACGGGAAGGCACGTTTTCTTTATGAACTAGTAAGGGTTCCTGATTTAATAAATATTTGCTTAATTATATTATGTCGATATATTTGCCGACTGGAACACTAAACTTAGGTACGATAAGTGGTAACATTATTAATTTTCACTTTTCATTGAGCTAGTTGATACCGCCGTTACTAACTGCTAGAATACTTTGTAATAATTGTCTGGTAGGTGCGTACCGTAATTGTCACATCCAAGCCCGCCTACGCCGATTACAAATGAGCTGCCCCTCCTGACTCCTGACTCCACGCAGTAGGTGTCGTGCGATCGGACGAGGATGCGGTGTCAAGCGCTGCTGGTTATCGCCTTCGCGATTTTTGTGCAAGGTACTTGTAAAACGTAATCAGTTGATGTACATCGAATTGTGAAATCGGTAAAGCGGCTCTCAAAAAATCAGTCGATTTAATTAATTTTTTTTTAATTTATTTAATGGTGAAAATTATATTACTAAAATTGGTTAATAGATTAGTTAAAAATATAATAAATGAATTATTGATTAGGGATTCACCGATTTGTGCTAAGTTACTTTGCGGTAAGCAAGTTTTCCCACACCATAAAAAAGAAGTAAGTATAAGTACTATTAGTAAAAAAATGATTAATATGAAATATAATCCGCAAATGAAATAAGTATTGTACATATTTTGCAATCATTCAATGAAGCCTACACAATAAAAAATCTTGCTAAGTAGTACCTACATATGTATATCAAACTTTCTTTTAAATTTAAACATTATAAACATCAGTATACTTATCTAGTAAGCACTACGTCTCCTGTTAACAATTCATTAAACAAACTAATCTTGTTACTAATGGATATAAGTAAATAATTAACAAATCATATTTATTTTTTGACGCAATCTTCTTTTACTTAAACCTAACGATAAAGTATGTTATTAGGTACTTATACTTGGTCGAAACTGGATTCACAGAATGTGTGAAAAGCTTTACTTAAAATGTTGTATGCAATGGCCTTTTTTCTCAGTCTTACTCGCTGCTGGTCTGTATCGACCTTTACAGCGTTAGCTGGTTGACCATTACATTATGAACTCTAATCTAAGTACCTTGTCCTGAAGAAAGAAAATCTAGGTCTGCACCCAGGAAATTTTTTAGACCTAATTAAATTCTGTGGTAACTAATAACAAACACGTGAGTACCTACTTATGTGTAATTAATTCCTTTTGAAATACCGATGATCGTATTTTTATACCTTTGACATGTTTGAGAACATAATAATGCCGTGGGAATCAAAATACAATCAATTTCTGTAGCAATCAATTGTTTTTATTGTTATTTGGTTACGATTGCTTATAGTTAACATTATAGTTATAGGGTATAGGTATTATTAGTCTTACTTATTACCTATACATGCTGTTATTTAATTCATTAGCATAAATTGAGTACATGATAGTACATCATTTACTGATGATTATAGAGTAAAACGTGCAAATGAAATTATTTTTTATTGAAAATTATGAAGATTGCCGCGGCGCGCGGCGCGGTGCCTATCGCAGTTTGCACGAATGATTTTGATACATTTAAACGTTTTATTACCTTGTATGTACTAATTAAAAACAGTTATTTATTATTATAATTAGTAGCATTTTATTTAGTAAGTTATCCCATTTTCGGAGTTATTATTCTTACCAAACCAATGCGTTAGATTTCAAAAATGTTGGTCCACACGTGACTGGTATCAGGAGTACCTAGTTTCAAAGGATGCTAATGAATTTAATTACACCCAGTATACCTACATAACTACCTCTGTTACAATACCTAAACATCAGCGTATACGACCCAAGCAGGGTTAGCATGGATGGTAGACAAAATGTCTTTCCTCTGTTTTACCCCACTTGACAAGCAAAATGTACGAAGTAAATGACGTAATGTTTTACGGAGACCTCCCCCCCCACTGTCTCTGTTGGGAAAGAACCCTGCTGCTGTGGGAACGTATCCACTGATGAAGAATACCTACCTATTCCCTGTAGAGACCACAGCACAGAAAAGTTGAAAAACATTGGAAAGTGTGGGGTTTCCAGCAATAACTATAAATTCGTGTAATTCTTGCCGTTTTTCCAGTTTCACAAGTTATATGATTGTTTAGTGGTAAGCTATGACAAAACGCAATATGCAAGCTTGCGTAATGGCGGTGGCGCGAGCAGCGAAGGAAACTTACCACATGCTTAATTTTCTTGACTCTCCAAAACAATCTTCATCGTACGACATCGCGTAACATTTACGCCTTCATCATAACATTTTAGAAATTAATTGCCCAGCTATGGGCTAACACCAGTGACTATATTAACGTTATTGAAGTTTAAATATTAGGAAGGATATTTTCAGTCTTTGTAGCTTCGAGTAGAGTAAGATCCTAAAAAACTAAACCTATTACTTTAGCGAAATCCTTAATATTTGTTTTCTCATCATCAACAGCCTGACGATGTTCACTGCTGATATAGGCCTCACAGAGCACCACTTTGAGCGGCTGCCTGCATCCATCGGCTCCCCGCGGTTTTTACCAGTTTTAAGTAAATATAAGTAATCTGACTCTATTGTGACAAGCGAAGCCAGTATCAAACGAAAACTGATGCCAGATGATCGTATTATATTACAAAAGTTTACATCATTAATTATAGTCGTTAATAATTCTTTACTTATTGAAACACTTTCTGTTTTGCACATTTTGCAGAACAGGAATCTGCAAACGTTTCCTACATAATCATTGATCACACAACTTTTCATCACAGAAACGAAACCGCAGCGACCTGAGCGGCCGGAGCGGCACCCAATCAAAGAAGCCCTGTACTTGCACAACGATGCGTTCGAGAACGCGACCATGGAGGACTGCGTGTGGCGCCGCGACCGCGAGCCGTGCCCTGACCCGGACGTCCGGCTACATCTGTATACTGAAGCTGAACCGATCAAGAACCCTGTGAGTTTATAAAATGTTTCAGCTGTGTGATAAGTATCCTATGTGTTAATCTAGCATTTTGAAATGCAAATACCTAGCTTTTAAATGCAGGGTGATTGGTTCGTAGACCGTATCCTTTCAGGGTGTGCTTAAACAGGTCTTGGGCTATCTTTTAAGCGTACATTAGTTCAGGGATTTATTTTTATCTTTATAAGGATTATTCAAGATTTCTGAAAGTACGGGTATTAATTAGGTTTTTGATTACCGCACCGTGGAATAGATAGATATATACAACCTTTACAACAAACAAAAGCCAATCTCATTGGCTCTCTTTGTTCCCACGTTCTCAAAACGCTCACAATATATATATATAAAAGCGAAACACTACGAATATGAAAATAAACAATTCGTTCTTACAAATTCAAAACATTTACGAAACTCATAAAGTTGAATATTAGCATATTACTAATGATTACACATAATCATTGGTGTATAATAGCCGATAGATACTAGGAGGCAAGTATAGGCGCTCAAAGTATCGCTCTATCTAGAGGCTTTTTTTCAGCAGTGGACGTCTCTAGGCTGATGATGATGATGAATAAGTTACCCACGGTTTTTGGTACGACTAAATTTTATAAGAGTTAGAAAGAAAGCAGTCCATGGTCGCGTTCTGTCGACTACACGCGCCTTTGTGTGTACTTATGTTACTAAAAAATACTGGATTTGGTGCCCCGTTTGTTTTACTTTAATATTGATTAAGTAATTGAACTTGTGTTAAACGTTTGTTTTTCTTTGCAAGTTGTGGAATTACTTATCAGTATTCTCAATCACTTTTACTTATTGCCATTGATATCAATATTTAGGCTGCCACCATAGCGTGAACCAGGAATGCGAACAAGTTACCGCTAGTTGTCCTGGCAACATCCTTCCTGACTTCATAAGTATTGCGTGCACATACGCAACCTACATACTCCCGTTCTTATTAGTTTTTGGAAAAGTACGCGACCTTGATGTATATTTGTCGTGAACCTACATTTTTTTTCCTACATCAGCCACAGCATTACGCTCAATACGTTTAATAAGATGTATTTTCTTTTTTTGTTAGGGGATGCGATTAACTTAGGGTCGAGTACCTACCTACCTAATATTATTTATTCTATTATGTAAACAAAGAATGTAGCTAAAGTCAAAGTAAATAAAAGCTAGCCTTTACTAGGTGGTAGGACTTTTCTGCAAAGTTCGTCTAGGTAGGTACCACCGCTTTGCCAGTTATTCTGCCGCCAAGCAGTAGTGTGCAAGCACTACTGTGTTCCGGTCTGAAGAGTATTGTAGCTAGTGAAATTACTGGGCAAATGAGACTTTATAACCTGATTACACAGTGTAGTAATCTGATTACTAGACTGTGTGATGTCTCAGGATGACGTGGGCAGTGCAGTGTCACGCGAAACTTTTTTATTTTAAAGTTCCGAGTGACACTGCATCTGTTATGGGCAGCCGTGTCGCTTAACATCAGGTGAACGACTAGAACGTACCGTCATTCATTCTTATTAAAAAAAATAAGTTAAAAAACCACTAGAATATGAACTAAATTATTACTCAAGCTAACTACTACAATAATAAAATCTAAACTAAACTAACTACACTACACAATAACTAGCAACACTATACCAAGAACATATGGACTGTATAATAGACCGCGATGGCCTATAGACAGTCTAAATGCTCCAGCCCACTGCCGGTAGGTAGCGTACCCAACATGCTGGCAGCATTGCCTCGTTGAATTGCAATGCTGATGCGTTGAGCCAAATAAGTGCCAGCATTTTGGTCACGCGTCGCATCGACCAGGCGCTCTGATAGACTTTGGAAAACCGGTCCTCACGGACCCAGGGTCTCAACGCCAAACGGCTCAAATATATAACCGCTACCGAGGTTATATTTGCGCCGCTTTAGCTGCTCAGCCGAATTAGCCGCGGCGCCGCGCCGGCCCTAACGTGCGTCTCGGGAAGGTGTGACGCCGCCATAGTGTCGACGCAAGTAGCGTCCCACACTAAATATCCAAAGACCATCAGTATCATACCGTTAAATGGAAAGGAAGACCTATCGACTTATAAGTCCACTGCTGTGTATATCCATAACCATGCCTAGCAGTTGATAGGTTCATGATGACGATATTCCAATAAGAAACACAAAAAAGGCGATAATAGCTAAAGTTAATTTCTTATTTAAGTGTGCCTAATTTATAATAACGTTTTACATGCAAATAAAACACATATGAATTCGTTTAGAAAACCATTCATGCGAACAGAATTCTAATGTACCTACCTAGGTAAATGTCGCAACACCAAATAACAATGCAGATGGGTGAAATTACAAACAGTTCGACTGCCTACTGTGCATACAATACAACCGTCACTTACTACATAGTAAGTATGTACTTAGATGTTATCAGTTAAGTCAACACAGAGCACAAGTGCACAAGTGTGCAAATATTAAAAAGAATTTACACCCTTATTACAATTACTGATGCTGTCCATAGCTACGGGTCCTGGCATAAATTGTTCGATTCTAATTTGTTTGTTAACTATGCTAGGGCACTTGGCTCTCTCAATAATTGACGCTAAGTACTTGTAGTAACGTATACAGTAGGTAATCTGTGCTTGTAGGCAACAGTGCCAGTGGGCGGGCCACATCGCTCGACAACCGATGGGGAAGAAAGGCTCTCGAGAGGTGCCAACGAACTGGAAGTCGCAGCGTAGGGACCGACGACCAGAACCCCTAGTACGAGTTTCGATAGTTTACTAAAACTTGATTCGTTCACGTTTTCTCCCTTTTCTCCCATACATTTCTCTGTAGCGCCCCTAGCGGACACGTTGATGAACTAAAGATGGCAGTACAAATTTTAAATGGATTCGCGCGTATTTGCGTATTGGAAAACTCGTACTAGGGGTACTGTTTAGAACCGTGGGGAGCCGATGGATGCAGGAGGCGAGCGGCTGCACAAAGTGGCGCTCTTTGGGGAGGCCTATGTTCAGCAGTGGACATCTTCAGGCTGATGATGATGAGGCAACAGTGGTAAATTTTTATTAGAAAATGCGCTACATCACAGAGTACCTACCATTCTTCATACAAAAGGCCTACACCACGCTAGGTATCACTATACTCAGTTTTATGATAAGACAGCCTACAAAGCAAAATTCTTAAAAGCAATTTGGCTTGAATCGATGTCTAACTTGCAAATTATCTATGGCATAATATGCCACAATAAAAGCATTATGATTTATGCCTCAATCAGTCCAACTACCATTATGGTGCGTTACAGGTGGACCTCTTCAGCGAGGACTGGCTCCGACAGAGCGGGTGGGAGCCATCGCACGAGACCATCCTGCTGATCCATGGGTACGCAGGCGGTGACGATACGCTACCCATCATTGTGCTCAGGGATGGTGAGAACTTTACTAGAAAGATATAAGGTTGATAAATTCATTTTAGGCATAATAAAATACCGCATTTATCGCATACATAGTGGTTCCGTTACGTGTAAGGACACACATGAAACGTTTTACGGAAGCGGTAACTTCAAAATTCTCCCGCTCGCACATCATTTTGCATAGTAGGTAAGTAATACCGTAGGTAATAATAAAATAAATAATACTGTAGGTATTATATTATCTGAGGTAATACGAGAATCTTTCTATTTTTTATTCAATCGAAGAATACAATTCTTCTTCTGTAACTGGTTACGAACCCCCGGCTTCGTATGTGGCCGAAGAGGATTTTATATGCAAGCGCTAGCCACAAAAGCAAAAACCTGTGATGATTTTGAATTTGTCGTTTGAGAGTTAACGTTCCACCACCAGGGTCCTTTTTATTCCTATACTTAAGTTGTGTTGCATGTAAAGTCAAATTATAATATTGGTAACAAATACCCACTACCCCACTTTACTTATTAAGTTTTTGAACAGTGAGGTTATTGCACTCGCGCTATGTTTAATAATATACTGTGGAAGACGACTCTTGGTAGTCACGGTCATTTGGGCTATTTTGGGCATTCTTCAACACCGGAACCGATGCTTCATAGTTCATCAATCATAACGATTTACGAGCTAATTTAACCCAACATGTCGCCACCAAAACGTCTTGCAATAAATTTACTCCATTTACGTATTACGAAACGACGTAAAATGCCAATGAAAGTGGCCGATGTTCAAGTTTGTGGTATGTTTATTTATTGCGAGTTCCCATACAAGAGTGAAAGTGTACAGCGCTCTCGTATGCACTTAACGATTGCTTCTTGCTACCTACCGTTAAACCATAATGTACCACGGAAATTAAAAAGAAAACACGTATTTACAAACGAACACAAAAACATTCATACTTTATCAATGTTGAACAATATTACCGGAAGTCATGTTAGCAATAAATTTGTCAACCATGGACATGACAATTTTAGACTGTACTTTGTTGCATGCATGCCAATACGGTAGTCAACTGAACAGCAAATGAAGTACCTAGCAGCTTTCTCCGGAACATGGATAAAGTCAGCGGAGTCAACGACCGGAGTTGCACAAATGTATCACTCATGTTTGTTACACATCCCGCGGATCGTGCCCTGCATTTATGGTTGCGTCGCGCTTGCGTTATCTGACGAGTTGCATAAGGGCACCCACGAACAAATCCTTCTAGAGTAGATAATTCTATGTACCTAGGCACATTAATAAAGGTAGAGAGCGCCTTTTCGTGAGTAACTCTACTTTATTGACAGCCTCTGTGGCGTGTTCGTTGAGCAGGTCGGCTTATTACCGGGAAGCGGCGGATTCGATTCCCGCGGCAGGACAAGTGTACCTTAGGCCTAGCACAAATATTTACGCGCAAATAAATGTAACGTTAATAACGTAAGTCAGTTGTCAGTTGTGGGGTACTGATCAAATGCCATACAACTGCCTTAAGTTAACGTTACACTTGCGCGTAAATATTCGTGCTAGGCATACTGTTTGTAGTCAGAAAAAGTGCATATACTTGTTCTGTGTCTGGGTCACAGACCTACAATTTTTTTCGTTAAATTTATGGTCTGGCCCTGGGTGTTGTGGACCATGGTCCTCGTAGTTCCTGGGTCCTTAGATACAGGGAACGCTAGGGTCTTTTCCGTGATCGGATTACTATGGTTCAATGTAGATACAACTTAAATAAAACGTGATCTCTTTTGCTATTTTTGTGTTTGTGGCCGCGATCTATTTTAAATCTAATTAGCAGTTTGTAGATTGTAGGGTTCATTAGGAAACAGTCTGGCAGAACATTATGATAGCAATGATTACTTTGGTTTGCTAATCACCTTACTAAATATTATCAGATTAAGGTAGGTTCTTATTTAATGTAGGTAACCTTATTTGTGTGCGTCCCATAACGACTAGATGGGTATAGGGCACTGACCTCTATAACACAAGCTATAGAGGTCAGCGTAATAGGGACAGACAAGAATTTTACTAACTGTGAATTTCTAACTACCGTCATCGTCAATCAGTGCTGAATTTGAGATTTAAATCATGAAACGAACATTTTGTGATTGAAATCTCAATTTGAGTACTGATTCACGTTTGAGCGTCTTTCTGCAGGTTGTCGGGCGGCGTCGGTAACTTATACCTACCACAACTTACATTTGTGAAAAAACTCGAATATTTTTTTCTGTACGTTCCAGCGTACCTCCGGCGCGGCGGCTACAACGTACTGATGTTGGATTGGGGCGCGCTCTGCCAGCCGCCGTGCTACGTGGCCGCGGTGCATAACATGCGTCCGGTGGCGCGGTGCGCGGCCGAGGCGCTGGCGAGCCTGCGCCGCGCGGGCCTGCGCCCCGACACACTCACCTGCGTCGGACACTCGCTCGGGGCGCATCTCTGCGGCATCGTGGCCAACTACCTTACCTTCAGGCTGAATAGGATCATTGGTAACTACCCACGTCGCATCTCTTTCCCCATGGGTCAAGCTGCATAGAGCATCAACATCGGTTCAACCGATAAACCGTGAAAATGTGGTCACATTTTGGCAAAGTGACCAAAAGGCAGAGCTACTTGATAAAGCTTAGGATGTCAGGGTTCTTTGAAATTTCATTAATACTTTTCTGTCCCAAATGGAAAAATTCTCATTCGTCAAAAGACAACAGCCTAAATGTAACGAAAGCTGAATCTGATCTGAAATGAACTAAATCGGAGTTGGATAATGAACTATTTAAATCGGGAGTTGCAAAAGGAGGGGATAAGAAGGAACAGCAAATGGACTGAAGGAATGAGCAAAGGGAAGAATTTTTCCCGTGACATTTATTTTCTGGCTACATTTGCTCTACTCGCAATCATCTCTTAATATACCGTGAGAACTCAGGGGGTCTAGCAAAGATACCTTTCCATTTGCGTTAACGCCAAACGACAGATGTATGGAAATGACATTTCGGAAACCGCTTACGTTTCCGCAACTAATGTCATTCCAATACATTTAGGTTTCGCGTTAACGCCAATGGAAAGGGATCTTTACTAGACCCCTCAGGCCAGCTAGTAAATAGTGCCTGGCTGTACCCGTTATCTTTCCATTCCACGACCATCTAAAGTCCGTGTTTCCCCAGTAAACTACTATATAATGATCTCCATTCCCATGCCAGGGCTAGACCCAGCCCGGCCTCTGATCCGTTCAGCGCCGGCGCTCCGCTTAGACCCGGGCGACGCGCGCGCAGTTCACGTGTTACATACCAACGCGGGCCGGTACGGGGAGGCGGCGCGGCTCGGACACGCGGACTTCTGTCTTAATGGCGGCCGTAGTCAGCCCTACTGCGAAGATACGCCTAGTGAGTACCATCACTTCTTTAATAGACTAATAGATAAAGTTCGTCTAAGTCGTGCAACGAGCTATGGAGAGAGCTTATTGTCGGTATTTCCCTACGAGATAAGATCCGGAATGAGGAGATCTGCAGAAGTAGTGACTGATGCAGTCATGATGTTCTCATGTGCGACCACGAACTGGAAGACGCAGCCTAGTGAGGTGGACCGACGATCTGAGCTGCAGAGGTGATGGATGCAGAAGGCGAGCAACCACTCAAAGTGGCGCTCTGTGGGAGAGACCTATGTCCAGCAGTGGACGTTATTAGGCTGTTGATGGTGAGTGTGATTCAAAGTCAATGGCGGCTGTGAAGTGCGCTGCAAGCCTCCCGTACGCTGCAATGCGCTCACTGCTTAGAAGTTACCTCTGCATGCGCACATCTAATTTTTGCTATTTGGCTTCACTGACGCCATTACGTTTGAATCGCTCTCTATGATAACGTAAATTTGTGCCCTTTTTTAAAGTACCTACATAAATAAATATTCAATGAAAAGTAAATAACATGCTGTCATTTTTTCCACGCCCTAGTTCGAGTGTTTCCCAGCGCCCCCTTTGATTCTTGTGTACCCGCGACTGGTAACACCGAGCCCTAACTTCCAGACGAGGCCCTATGCAGCCACGTGTGGTCGATCTGCTACCAAGCCGAGAGCCTGTTCCGCATCCGTCCCGCGGCCCCGTGCGGGCGGCGGTGCTCCGTGCGCGTGCCGCCCGCGCGCGCCCCCGCGCTCCCCGTGCCGCTCGGCCAGCCCGCGCCCATGTCGTGAGTATACTCCTAGTCTACGCCTAGTGTGTACACCCAGTATACCCTAGTATACACCCAGTATACCCTAGTATACACCTAGTATACCCTAGTGTACACCCAGTATACCCTAGTATACACCTAGTATACATCTAGTATACACCTATTGTAATCGTGCATTCATTCGAAGATAAAACTTTTAACATGCAGCATTTTCATTTTCCTGGCAACCCAACGCAACTTAAGAGCCTCCATAGAGCCCTAAAACAAAAACTAAACACACTCTAGTCTATGTCACGCGTCCTGTCATTATCACTTTTTTCAGAGCTTATGTAGTTAGGTACTCAACATTGCCCCTGGGTAGGGTGGGAAGGGTGTGTATATCTTCGAACAAAGCATTTCGTACAATAATGATCAGCTAACGTCAGGTAAGTAGTTTGATCACTTAGTATACCCTAGTATACACCTATACCCTAGAACTGACAACCGATGGTGAAGAATGGTTCTCGAGTGGCGGCCCCGCATCGGAAGGGTCAGCGTAGACCGGCCCCCCACTAGGTGGACCAACGATCCGGTGAAAGCCGCGGGGAGGTTATTGATGCAGGAGGCGAGCAGCCGCTCAGTAGCTGGGGGGGGGGGCTATGTTCAGCCGTGGACGTCTTCAGCCTGTTATTGATGAATATACCCTAGTATACATGTACCCGTACACGTTTTTTTTTGCTCTGTGAATTCATCGCAAACATGTGGTTGCTAAATCCATCATCCTAACTATCCGTCTTAGGCCATGCACTCCTTCAAACCTAAATCCATCATGATAACCAGCCTCTTAGACTACACTCTCCCAAACCACTAAACTCTTCACTGCCACAGATTACACTTTCCCACCTATAACGATTATTTCCCTATCTCCAGAGCATCCGGCGCCTACTGCATAGAAGACTTCACAGCCCCGTTCTGCCCTCACACATCAGGGCTAGTGGAAGGCGACGAGCGGTGTTGTCTCGACGCACAATACTTAGCCGCAGCTAGCTCACCGCCGAAAGTTAGGCCAAGACCAGGCGGAAGACTTAGGCGGTTGAAGAATGCACCCGGAATCAATTCCTTGTTTAATAATACTATAGAGGCTTTAGATTGAGTTGGTAGTGAGTTGCGCAAATGCTAGGCTAGCATGTACCATCGTAGACCGCGTCATCACTTTCGATCAGAGCGGTTATTCTCTATGGAAACACAGATTCCACACGATACGAAACCACGTCGTTATCGTGTCTTGTTCAAATCGTGTCATAGCGTCAGATATATCTTCACTTTGTATTAAATTTATCTTTATTTTGAATAAAATATATTGACATAAGTGGTTATATCATTTGATGTGTTGGTGTTTCGAAACGCGTCTCGGTAATACATAGATTTTTGACAATTCAAATCGCGCCAATTCCATATTCATTTCGCGCGGTTTTGTTTTCGTTTCATAGAGAATAGACTTTTGCAGATTTCTTATGTAAGACAAGGAATTCGCGTGGTTTTGAAGTAAGGAATCGATACGGAATAAAGGCCCAGGTGAGATTGATGGTCAAATTCGGACCTATTCATTCAATTAAATAAAGGCCAGTCAATATCTTTTAATAAGATAGCATCCTTGAGAGTATGATGTGGAAAACATTTCATAGGGCCATCGTTCAGCTATTAGTATAGACTACAATATTATAATATTATATTTTATCGCGACAGAGCGTTGTTGGCTTATAGATGTTTTGAGGGCTATAATATTTACATCGATAAATGTGATTATAACCGAGAAAAGGCCATTTAAACCTCATGATTTTTGAACGCGTTCAAATTGTGAGCTTTAAATGTAATTTGGCTATGGATATGGAATAATGTTTAAGGTGTACATAACAATTGTTTGGGCGGTGAAATAGGTTACATGTTAATTTAAGTAATAGGTTGGTAACGTAATATTGCGATATTAGCAAGTTTAATCTAGTAGTTAAGCCAAAGATTGTCTTACCATTGTCATAAAACATTATTTTTTATTATTTTGTTTTATTATGTACTAACGAACCCTTGTTATTAAACGTAGAATGTAAAACCCAAATAGTTTTAACAACTCTCTATGTATAGATGAACTGACACTGGTGATTTTACTACACAAGCAAAACTATAGGTATAAGTTCTAGGTTCTATCTAATACTATCAGGCGACCTTGTTATTTCAATCTTTAATGCTTGCTTTGAAATTATTTCTTCACGCAAGACCGAAAAGGATAAAAATCCTGGATATATTACACCTGGATACATTATACTTTCTCCGCTAGCATGCCAATCGTGACAAAATTTTCTCGAGATTTTTTCTCGTGTGAGTCCGTGACAAGACTATTTTAGCGCCTAAGTCTGTCTCACTCTACAGCAACGATAAATTTTTCTCGTGATGCGCATTTTTGGCCATACATTTTTGAAGCTAGTCAACGATGAAATAAAAATGCTATTCAATATCATGATAAAAATTGTTTATTCTAAATTTCAGTACCTACAAAACCAAATTATACATTATGCCGTTTTTTAAAGAATTGCGGATATTTAATCTAAATTAACTTGATTATATTAAATACAATGAAAAATATATACAAAAACTCAATGTTAATTTGCCGATACGTATACACATTGTGAATATTTTAATTCTACATACAACTTAAAAAGCTATTATATAAACTATTGCATTAACTCTTAACCGCACTGCGACAAGGCAACGTTTGACTCAATAGGCCTTTATAAAACATGGTTTTTTACGCAGACATGTAGCCGTAAATGAAGTTGCTGTGCTTTGTTTTATCTTTTTCTTACGGCTATCCTGTCACTAGTAAAAAAGGGATAAAAAATCTAGTGATAATGATCAACGTAATTCCCCCATCCCCTTTTTACCATCGTACAACTAGACGCACGGAAACACGGCATCCGTATATGGTAGAGATTCCTAGAATACGTACAAAGTGTTTTGATTCCTCGTTTATCATTCGGACAGCTAAGGAATGGAACACCTTACCAGCGTCATTGTTTCCTGACAAATATAATCCGGGAGTTTTTAACGCCAGAGTGAACCGGTCGGTATTTTCTAGGCAAGCATGCTCCATCGTCGACCGCGTCGTCACTTACCATCAGGTGAGACCGTGGTCAAACGTAAGCCTATCGTTGATAAAAAAAAAAGTGGCGCCACGCGTAACACACATTCGTAGTTGTAGCCCTGCATTTTTTCTTTCACTCACGAGCTCTATTATCTCTTTCACTCCTACAGAGACGAGAGCGACAGCAATAATATTTTCTAACACCAGGGGATCTAGCATGGATCCCTTTCCATTAGCGTAAACGCCAAACCATAACTCAAAAATGAATGAGGACGACATTAACTACGTGATGTCGCTTTCCGCGGGTAATGTCATTGCCATACATTTTTGAGTTATCATTTAGCGTTAACGCTAATGAAAAGGTATCTTTGCTAGACACCCAGCACGGTCCTCTTAAGTACTTGGCGAGCGATTCCTAACTTAAGAGTTACTAGCTATCCAGAGTTCCAAACACACCAGAAAATGTTTTTTTTTTTGAACGGGCTAATGCTGTTGGTCTCTAACGACCTTTACAGCGTCACCGGGCGGGAGGGCAGGCGCTTAAGGCACCCAGCCGACAAAAGTGGGGGGCAACTAGCTCAAGGGCACCCCTGGGGTGCGAGCCTCGGCTTGGGCTGTTACCGGGATAAGAGGATCGAGAAGGCTACGTCCACTGGAGGAGTGGACCCTGTGGAAAGTCGCGACCGTTCTAGCTAACCTACGGAGGGTATGTCGACCTCGCCGGCGGGGTCGGTGCCTGATTGTATAACGCTGGTATCCTATACCGGTGCCGAAATCGGTACCTGAGCCAGAAGGGCTAGACTGGTCCGGTGATCCTAACGCAGCCGAAACATACCAGAAAAGGTTATATTACTAATCTCACCCTTATGTAAGACATAAATTAAGCAAATATCAGAAATTTCTACATTTATATATAACAGCTATACATACTAGTTCAGTTTTTATTTGCCCGTCATAAGGAGAGAGAGCAAAGCCGCCTTTTCCTTCTCTTTCTTCCTCACGATGTCTAAGGAGCGGTTCTTCCATGAACTCTTGCGCAGCTTGATCGGCCGACTGCCTACGTATCGACCTGGAAAACAAATACGGTTTTTTATATTTATCATCACCACCATCATCATCATTAACACCCTGAAGACTACTGCTGAATATTGGCCTCTCCAGGGAACGCCACTTTGAGCGTTTTATATTAGTTGAGGGTTTTATATTCATAAAAACTAGTAATTAATGAGATGACAAGCTAGTCGTTATGAATGAATGAATGAATGAATGAATGATTTATTATTGCAGAAACTGTGTACATTTAGGTCTTAAAAAATAACTAATATTAGGACAATAGGGTCAACAGTTTGTCCATGACGGACATGCAATATATTATTGAGTCTACATTAAACATTATTATTATAATTAGAATATTTTTAAAAAGGCGCATAATGATCATAATGTCAAATAATTACTTATAAAAAAAAACAGTCACAATAACAGCTCTTTGAGGTTATAAAAACATTTATCTACCAGCCACTTGAACAGTTTTGTCTTAAATGGCCGAGTAAGTAGTTCCCTTACCTCTCTTGGTAATTTATTAAAAACTCACGATTAAAAACTTTCTGGGCGGTTATTCTCTATGGAAACACAGATTCCACACGATACGAAACCACGTCGTTATCGTGTCTTGTTCAAATCGTGTCACAGCGTCAGATATACCATCCACTTTACATTAAAGTTATCTTTATATTGAATAAAATATATTGACATAAGTGGTCATATCTTTTGATGTGTTGACGTTTCGGAACGCGTCTCGGTAAACATACGATTTTTGACAGTTCAAATCGCGCCAATTTCAAATTCATTTCGCGCGGTTTTGTTTTTGTTTCATAGAGAGTACAGTTTCGCAGATTTCTTATGTAAGACAAGGAGTTCGCGTGGTTTCGAAGTAAGGAATCGATACGGAATAATGGCCCAGCTGATGTTACGCGACACGGCCGCCAATAATATTTGCAGTGTCACTCGGAACTCTCATATAATGTTTCGCGTGACACTGCACGTCGTCCTGAGACGTAAGATTACTAGACTGTGAGATCAGGTCATAGTCTCATTTGCCCAGTAATTATTTGACTAGCTACACACCATCAGCTAAACGACATCGACTGCTGAATATGTTGTGTATTTTAGTAGTTTTAGGATTTATCGTTTTTATTTCTAATATTTGTATTTACTGTACATCGCCAACCCTAATTCATAATATGTTTCTATCCATCCAAAGGTTGTCTGGAAGAGATCGCTTTAAGCGGATAAGACCGCCCATTGTACTAATTGTTGCCCTTTTGTAAATTTTTCGTATTGGTATCTATGTGTATATTTGGTGTGCAATAAAGCATTCTTCTATTCTATTCTATAGGGCTCCCCATAAACCACCACTCTGGACCTTATCATAGAAAGGATTTGCCATAATCACCATCCTTGGCAGCCGGCTTGGTGATCGCACAAGATTTTAATGTACTGAGGAAATTCTGCAGCCCATTCCCTGGGTATTAGCCAGCTCTCAGCTACAATGCCCTTTAAACCATAACTAGTAGTGCTTGCACACTACTGCTTGGCGGCAGAATAACTATAAAATAAGGTGAGAATAAAATAATAAAAGAATGTTATAGTTTATTTAAGAGTTTATAATCTGGGTGTTATATTGTATTTAATTTTACTGGATTACACATAGGTAGCGGGCAATCGATGGATGCAGGAGGTGATCAGCCGCTCTAAGTGTGTGGGGGAGGCCTATATTCAGCAGTGGATTTCTTTGGGCTGTTGATGGTGATAATGATGATAAAATATGCCGATGGATGCAGGAGGCCAGCAGCTACTCAAAGTGGCACTCTCTGGGGAAGGCCTATGTTCAGAGTGGGCGACTTCAGGCTCTTGATGATGATGATGACACATACGTAAGATAAGGCACTGGTAAGGTAAGATAAGATAAAAAAGTACTGACCATCCATTTCCTTCATGGCTTTGATGAAATCTCCAGGGTCTTTGAAGCTGACGAATCCGAAACCTTTGCTCTTGTTGGTGCGCTTGTCTCGGACCACCTTGGCTCGCTGGAATGATGTGTACTTGCTGAATGTACGGGTCTGGAAATGGAGGAATAAGGGTAAAACAATATAAATATCTTCTTTAAAATTGATTAATGGCAACTAATATGAATAAAAGTAAAATTCTGTTTGTTAGTAAGTGCATCAATGAAGAACAAACGTACCATAATTCAATAAACCTTTCAAGATAAAAAAAATATCAGATTTAATAATATTAGATATAAAGATAAATAGATAATAAATTTAATATTTCTCAAGTGTTTATTTCTTGTAAAAACTTAAATAACATAATATATATACTAAACTAATACTAGACATATAATAATAATAATAATAAATATGTATGGACATTTCACACAGCGCCATCTAGCCCCAAACTAAGCATAGCTTGTACTATGGGAACCAGATAACTGATACAATACTTATATACTTTTTTGTTTGTAAATACATACTTAGAATACAATATAACACCCAGACGCAGAACAAACATCTATGTTCATCACGCAAATGTTTGTCCTGGGTAGGAATCGAACCCACGGCCCTCAGTTCAGAAAGCAGGGATACTACCACCTGAGCTATCGGGCCCGTCGGACATAAAATCTAAACTATACCTAAAAACATTAAAACTAATAAATAAAATTTAAAATAAACCGTTGGTGGAGGGAAAAGTGCCCAGAATGCTGGCAGCATTGCCACGTTGAATGGCAATGCTTATCTTTTGTGCAAAATAAAAGCCAGCATTCTGGTCATGTGATGCCTCTACCAAATGTTTGGCCAAGTCCCGGTGTAACCATGGCAGCGGGCCCTCAGGGACCCATAGTCACCACCCCAAATGGCACAAATATGTAGGCCCTGTCAAGATTTCTCAAGTTAATAATAAAAAACATAATGAATGAATTGTGATGATTTTATAATAGACGTGCAGCCTAATTAATAACTTCAAAACAAGGTGTTGGTATTTTTTCTTCAAGCTTCCTGCTAAAATATTCCACCCACTCATTTTAGACGCACAATAGACCAAATTAAAAAAAAATCTACAAAATATATGTTTCATAAATAACCAAATTTTAAAAATGTGTACTGTGTCATTTTACAACTAACTTTTAATATGGAGTCAAACATTCAAATGTTCTTCTTCTTCTTTAATGGCTTTCTACAATAATTCTGCCAATGTCAAGTAAGTAACGATTTGTACGGTTATGTCAAGTCAAAGTCATATTTTGTCAGGTCAAGTGTGGTCAAGTGATATAATATGGAGTAACGTGGTTTTTCGAGTTGCTTCCAAAATTCCATAGAAGCTTCTAGTAAAGTTGCCACCACTTTACTTGTGCATGACTTAGACTGGACTATGACCCGACTTAGACTGGACTATGACTATGACTAAGACTAAGACTTGACTACGTAAAATATTCTAAAACTCGATGAAAATATACAATACTTGACACTGGCTAAATACACTATGTGTGGAGCCAACATATATAAAAAAAAAAAACGCCATCAGTAAAATGGTGGATATTTTACTGAAGGCTCTAAAAAGGCCGTTGAAGAGAAAACGGCAATGCATGGTCTTATAAACTTGGAACCATTTGCCAACACTCGTGCACGTCCATAAACACTTAACGAATAATAATCCACCCTTATTACACATTAAAATTCAAAAATTCACAAGTCTTGGTAAAAAATTCAAAATTTACAACCGCCATTGTCGGATTTTCTTCAAAAAATTAAAAAATAACTTAAAAAATTGTTAACATTTGAATGGTCAAATGTTAACAATTTTTTTTAATATTGAAATGTCATTGTCGTCGGCCAAGACCATACTACCAACACTACAGTACAGGGATGGTCTTGTTACTCTGTGTCACACTCGAAGATATGCTAGGCCTAGGTATTTGGTTTGGGTACTAAACATTGGGCATTGTAGCTACTGAAATTACTGGGCAAATGAGACTTTATGACCTGATTACACAGTGTAGTAATCTGATTACTAGACTGTGTGATGTCTCAGGATGACGTGCGCAGTGCAGTGTCACGTGAAACTTTATTATTTTAAAGTTCCGAGTGACACTGCAAACTGTTATGGGCGGCCGTGTCACTTAACATCAGGTGGACGACCAGCTCGTCACGTCATTCATTCTCATAAAAAAAATTGTCCATTTGCTCATTTGTTCCTTACAGTGTGAACTTACCAGCAGTTCATCAGTGACGTCATTTCCGAGGTCCCCACAGAACATGCGGAAGTCATCGTCGGGCCAGTCGAGCAACGTCACATCCTCCCACACCTGCCCACCCGCTGTGCGAACCACCTAACACACGAAGAAGAGGGTTATAAGTGGGTGTTAAAGAAAAATAAAATAAAAATAATCAAAATGATAAAAGTGACATAAGAAACAAGGTTACACATAAAGTTAATCCATAATAATTTTGGATTTTTCAAACACTCTGGTTTTGATTTATAATAATATATGCGATTGTTTTTGTCTAATCTGTGGATAAACCCACATGTTACAAGAAAAGCAATTGTTACTTTGTAATCAAACCATGAAAAACTGTGCTTCTGATAATATATTAAACATTCTATTGGTCAGCTACAGTGTCGCAAGCAATAAATATTTTTATTTAAACCCAAACATAAAAAAATGGAGGTGTGAATAAATTTTATTGAGGAATATTATTAATCTTCCATATCATTATCATTCCATACAATAAAAGTCATGTCCTTTTAGTTTAGTATTAAGCACGACCAATGATTACAACACAACATTGACTATAAATCCAGTTGACGAACAAACGATGCAACTTTCCCTCGTACGAAAATTAGTAGTTTATTTCAACTGCTAATCCTGCGAGAGGAAGCGGGACACCCAATGTGTCTTTTGTTCCATCCTGCTCTGTCCTTTGTAATTTCGTATGACTTTGTCTCGTGTTGTTACCTCGCCCCTTGCCCCGTAGGTGATTCGTGTTTGTACGAGAAATTATGTTCACAAGTTATCAACGGGCTTTATAATCTTTAACAAAGGACATTGATGATGATGGTGATGCAATTACTTAAAAAACGAACTTTCGACCAAAACGATGCAAAAAAAATTGTGAGCTACCAAGTAAATACCTCTGTCACCATTCTAAACCATTCTGGTTCCAATGTCACGGGACTTGAGCCTAGTATGGGAAAAAGGTAACTCCAAAAATGTATTGAAATGACATTAGCTTGGAAAGTAAGCGATTTCCGTAATGCCATTCCAGTACATTTTGGGGTTAGCGTTACCGTTTGGGATCTTTGCTAGCCCCCCTGGTGCTCCATCACTTTACCTTGTTCACTTATTTTTATGCCTAATAAAAAAACTTTCATATAATTATTTTTTCATTTCATTTCAACCCACGTACCTTTCTATTCTTCCTCTCCTTCTTAGGTTTGGGTGGGTCTGCGTGCACGGGGGGCGGCGGCGGCGTCGGCTCGCGGACCGGCTCCGGCATCGGCGTCGGCGCAGGCGGCGGGGAACGTTTCTATATATTATAATAAGCTTAGCTTTACTTGATGGTCTTCAAAAAGCGTATGCTAACATGGGATGGAATGGAGTAAAGTGGGCTGGAATGGAGTAAAATGGGTTGGAATGGAATAAAATGGAATCAAGTCGAATAAAATGGGATGGAATGGAATAGAGTAAAATGGGATGGATCGGAATGCAGTAAAATGGGATGGAATAGAATAGAGTAAAATAAGACGAAATGGAGACCTTACCCGCTTTTTACTTTCTTTCTCTTTCTTCTCTTTCTTTTCATCTTCTTCTGGCTTTTTATATAGCTTCGGTGCAGCTGAGAGCACAATAGGTTGCGGTTTAGGTGGTGGTGGTATTAGTTGTGGTCCTGGTAACCCTGGCCTGAGGAAAGGCATTGGTTGTGGGTAACCATCATCGTCTCCGATTAATGGTGGAGCTGGTGGAGGTGGAAGTGGGTTACGAAGACGTTGCACCTGTGGGGGAGAGGTGTATTCAATATTTTAGTTATAGTAATATAGATATTTCAACAACCATAGCTATAATGGAGAAATTATAGATTAACATCTTCGACGGCATTATCACTTAACACCAGATGAGACGCAGTCAATTGATTGGGATCAGATGGGAGTCAAGATTGTATTTTGTGGTATCAGTAGCAAAAAATATAATATTGGATCCATTTGGTGGGATCAGTTGGGTCTTACCCAAACGTTAGCCTATTTGTAGATCAAAAACCAAATCTTATTGTACAGTGCTACATAGTGTTAACTTTCAGTTTGGTACTGATATCCCACTTAAAGTGGTATTTTGCATTTCACTTTGCCCATTATCAGGAGCGACTCGAGCAATCATAGCTCTACAAAAATACCAAGTATAGTTGCTATAATATTCTTTTTTTTGTAGTAATTCAACTCACACATTCCAACTCACCACATAAGATGCTCTCCCAATTTAGCTATGATCGCATACTTTAGTGGCTCGGACAACTTTTAGAAATTTATTTAGGAACTATAGGAACTCCCAAATCCTGGTTAATGGACTCTGTAGCAGTAGAAGCTGTAGTATCTTTGTAGATAGCCTTGGGTGGCAATGGGCGGGCCACACTGCTTGTAGAACTGACAACCAATGGGGAAGACAGGTTCTTGAGTGGCAACCACGAACTGGAAGATACAGCGAAGGCCAGCCCCCTACTAGGTGGACCAACGAGCTGGTCAGAACTGTGGGGAGCCGATGGATGTAAGAGGCAAAGCAAGCAGCCGCTCAAAGTGGCGCTTTTTGGGGGAGGCCTATGTTCATTAGTGGACGTCTTCACCTTCAGGCTGATGATGAACCTTGAGTGTGGTTTACAATTGTAAAATCTGTTCAAATCATGCAACGAGTTGCTGTTCCAGCTGCACTTATGTTGAGTGTGAAGATGATGCAACATTTTTGATTTCTAGAGTATGATGTATACCTCCTTGGGGTCTTCTGTGTGTGTGTGTGTGTGTGTGTGTGTGTGTGTGTGTGTGTGTGTGTGTGTGTGTGTGTGTGTGTGTGTGTGTGTGTGTGTGTGTGTGTGTGTGTGTGTGTGTGTGTGTGTGTGTGTGTGTGTGTGTGTGTGTGTGTGTGTGTGTGTGTGTGTGTGTGTGTGTGTGTGTGTGTGTGTGTGTGTGTGTGTGTGTGTGTGTGTGTGTGTGTGTGTGTGTGTGTGTGTGTGTGTGTGTGTGTGTGTGTGTGTGTGTGTGTGTGTGTGTGTGTGTGTGTGTGTGTGTGTGTGTGTGTGTGTGTGTGTGTGTGTGTGTGTGTGTGTGTGTGTGTGTGTGTGTGTGTGTGTGTGTGTGTGTGTGTGTGTGTGTGTGTGTGTGTGTGTGTGTGTGTGTGTGTGTGTGTGTGTGTGTGTGTGTGTGTGTGTGTGTGTGTGTGTGTGTGTGTGTGTGTGTGTGTGTGTGTGTGTGTGTGTGTGTGTGTGTGTGTGTGTGTGTGTGTGTGTGTGTGTGTGTGTGTGTGTGTGTGTGTGTGTGTGTGTGTGTGTGTGTGTGTGTGTGTGTGTGTGTGTGTGTGTGTGTGTGTGTGTGTGTGTGTGTGTGTGTGTGTGTGTGTGTGTGTGTGTGTGTGTGTGTGTGTGTGTGTGTGTGTGTGTGTGTGTGTGTGTGTGTGTGTGTGTGTGTGTGTGTGTGTGTGTGTGTGTGTGTGTGTGTGTGTGTGTGTGTGTGTGTGTGTGTGTGTGTGTGTGTGTGTGTGTGTGTGTGTGTGTGTGTGTGTGTGTGTGTGTGTGTGTGTGTGTGTGTGTGTGTGTGTGTGTGTGTGTGTGTGTGTGTGTGTGTGTGTGTGTGTGTGTGTGTGTGTGTGTGTGTGTGTGTGTGTGTGTGTGTGTGTGTGTGTGTGTGTGTGTGTGTGTGTGTGTGTGTGTGTGTGTGTGTGTGTGTGTGTGTGTGTGTGTGTGTGTGTGTGTGTGTGTGTGTGTGTGTGTGTGTGTGTGTGTGTGTGTGTGTGTGTGTGTGTGTGTGTGTGTGTGTGTGTGTGTGTGTGTGTGTGTGTGTGTGTGTATATCACATGTGTATATCCTCACTATGGAGTACTATTATTTATTCTGTGCCTTACACTCAATCTTGATCTTCTTTTAAACTACCAAATGCATAGGTTTAAATTGAGCCATTATTTTGTCAATATGCAATCGTTATGGTTATTGTTGTATCCTATTTCACTAAAATGTTGATAACAAGCGATATACCTGTGCGGGCACCATAATATTTGGAGGTGGTGGTGGAGGAGGCATTCTTGGGTACATCATGCTGGCCAGGGCCTGCTGCTGTTGCTGAAGTTGCTGCTGTTGAAGTTGCTGTTGTTGAAGTTGCTGTTGTTGAAGTTGCTGCTGTTGAAGTTGTTGATGTTGAAGTTGCTGCAGCATTTGTTGCGAGGCCATCGGACCCTGCTCCAGTTGTTGCTGAACTGCCCCATATGTGCCTGATCCAATCACCGGCCTGATGATCCCAGCTGCCGCTTCTTGGCCTGAGATCTCAGCTTCAAACCTAGAATGTTAGTTGTGTGATTATTGGAACATTTGGAGCCTTTGTGCCATGACTTTGTTATATTTATATTTATGATTTTTAAAGCAGTATCGCCTGCTCAGCGTAATCTCCAGATTAATTTGTAAAGGAAAAATTAGAATCACGAGCGGGGATTGAACCCGCATCCATCCATCTCTCAAGCCGGGATATGCTTTACTAAAGCTACCGTGACAAGTGGTCTCATGTCCGAATTTTTCCTTCACCTTTATAACCAACTTACGGGGTTGGTAGCGCCATTGATTGAGTGATTTAAGAATCATCCCAACCAGCATGGTCAAGTTACATCAACACAAATGCTGTACAGATAACGCCTCCCAAATCAATATTTATGATTTTTAAAGCAGTATCGCCTGCTCAGCGTAATCTCCAGATTAATTTGTTATATTTGTTGTTCCTTTTCGTACATATTATTATTTGAGTTTTGGACCATTAGTATAATTTTAAATGTCACTTTACTACACTACCCTAGCTATAACAGTCATATTACAAGATAAGGATGCAAATAATATTTATTTCCTAAAAGTACTTAACTTGCACTTGTCAATTAGTCAAGCCCCAATAACTGTATTTTATGGAAAAGAAAATTTATGAATAAAGTCACTTATATTCATATATTATGTATACAATAATCCTTACCATGCATTACTTGCTAGTTACCCATACAACCATAATGTTGGCATTCATTTATCTCTGTTTGAGACATTCAACTTGCTTCAGTTCTCCTGCGGATCTCCTCATATCAGATCTTATCTTGCATGGAAACACTGAGCACAGCTCTCTCTATAGCTTGTTGTGTGACTTTGATAATTACTAATGAGGCCAACAGTAAGATACCACATCTCAATACCATAATCACTGCCAACACACACTAACTTAACCTAACCAAACCAATAACCGATAGGGATGAAAGGTTCTCGCATGGTGACCACAAACCGAAAGATGCAGCATAAGCAGGCCCCCCAGTATGTAGACCAACAATCTGGTAAAAATAGTGAGGAGCCAACGGATGCGGGAGGCGAGTATTCGATCAAAGTGGCACTCGCTGTGTGAGGCCTATGTTCAGCAGTGGAAGTCTTCAGGCGTCTGATGAAGTGGGATATTCACCCATATAAAGATTTGTATTAGTTTCAGGAACTCAACTCTTAGCCAAAGGAGATTGAACTATTGAAGGTTCCATGCCATGTTTTGTCTAAAACTATGGCATGGCAAATAATGTCAACAAACCTGCGCAGTAATCCAATCCAAGATATACCCCGCTACATTCTGATCACATTGAAATGGTCATTCCAGCGGAGGAATGGTCATGCCAGCATCAGATGTATGCTGTAGTTCTCGCCTCTAATCAAATACTACATCGTACTTATACTTTACTACTTTACTACAACGGGAAACTGTTGTTTACTTCTTACCTAGACATTTCATCTTGCATCTGTTGGAATTTACTATGGTCTTCCATGGTGTTCCTCGAAGCTTAACCTTAAAGCAGTCCAAAATATTTACGTAGTAAAAAGATTTTATTTTAATGCTATCAAGCATTTAATTCTTGATACATACAGTTTCTTGCATCTTGTAGAAACTTGTTGATGCCAAGATAACTAAGTAATCCCGCTAATATATTTAAATAAAACTAAGATTTTGTTAAAATAAGCCAGTTTCTTTTTTTTTCTTATATTTTGGCTCCACACATCGTGTATTTAGCCAGTGTCAAGTATTATATTTTCATCATGTTATAAAATATTTCACGCAAAGTCATGTGCTAGTCAAAGTCATAGTTCAGTCTAAGTCAGGTAGTCATAGTCCAGTCTAAGTCATGCTCCTGGAAAGTGGTGGTTACTTTACTAGAAGCTTTTATGGAATTTCGGAAGCAACACGAATTCTCACGTTTCATCACATTATATCACTTGCCCACACTCGTGCTCGTAATTCAGCACTTAATTCGTAAAACGCCACCAATTTTAACCATTAATACTGGAAAAAGCACAAGTTTTCAGAAATAATACAATGCAACGACGTAAACATTTGCACGTTCCCGCTACCTGACTTAGACTGGACTATGACTAGATGGCCTAGCATGCGCACCGCGGGAAAACTTGTCGTCGCTGTAAGAGTGAGACGCACTTAGGCGCTACCATAGTCTTGTCACGGTCACTCACGAGATAAAGTGTCGTGAAATTTTTGTCGCGGTGCGCATGCTAGCCCGGTATGACTAAGACTTGACTTTACGTGATGTATTCTTTCTTCTTCTTCTTCTTCTTCTTTAATGGCTTTCTATCGCTTTTTTGCAATAATTCTGCCAATGTCAAGTGAGTAAAATTTGTACGGTTATGTCAAGTCAAAGTCATATTTTGTCAGTCAAAATGCCAACGGTAATATGGTGGAAATTTTACTGAACGCTCTAAAAAAGGCCGTTGAAGCAAAAACGAAAATGCATGGTTGTATAATCTTAAACCATTTGCCAACACTTGTGCACGTTCACGAACACTTAACGGATAATAATCCACCCTTATTACACATTAAAGTTCAAGATACACTAGTTTTGGAAAATAAATTCAAAATTCACAACCGCCATTGTCGGATTTTCTTCAAAGACCGATGTATTCTTTATCGATGAAAAATTACAATATTTGACACTGGCTAAATACACTATGTGTGGAGCCAAAATAAAAGAAAAAACAAAATTATGAACTATTTGGGGCCCGTTCCAGTAGCTGCTAAGAATGCCAAGAACGCTAAAAATGATCACATTCAAAACAGTCAAAGACTCCCACAGTGATCACTTTTATGGCTAGTGGAACGACTTTAATGTGCGATCGAAATTAACAAAAACAACATAACACCCGTCGGCAACGCACCCTTGATATGAGCTGCTATTACGGATTACGGACGAGCTAGCAGCGCTGCTGACGCGAGTGTGCCGCTCAATTGCTGTCAAAATTGTATGAAAATTGACAGCAGTCGAGCGGCAGACGCGCGTCAGCAGGGCTGCTAGCTCGTCTGCAGTGCTGCCAATAAAAAAAACTCTATTCCCCGCGTCAGTTTCACCAATTCCCCGAAATTCCCCGTATCTTTATGATTAATTTACCGAAACGACATTTTTGGAACAAAAACACTTTACGTTTTATACATGGTTTGTTTAATATACTACTAAATACAACTTACCTAGACTAAAACCGTAGTCTTACTATTCACAGAGTTGCCCCCCTGCATTATAGTTACAATTTCAATTAATAAATTGCAATTGTTTTTTTTTTGTTTTTGTTTATTGTTTGTTTGTTTGTTAGTTTACATACTCTTTGCCCTCCTTGGGCCAAATCCGGAATTTCTCATGCCGGATCCATCTGATCATTTTTCCCTACAACTACACGACGCGACTAAGAGCCAAGTCCTAACTTAAGACAACTTTTCGGTGGCGCAGCGCGATGGCAGTATGACGCCGCCCGCGGTGTTTTGTAAGCAGCAATGACAGTGCAATATGAAAACGCGAGCGAAGCGAGCGCGAAAAATTTCTGTATTTGCCACATTTTATAATCCAGAAAATAAGTATGGCCTTTTTAGCAATTGATTCCACAGTGCTCATGTGCAAAAAAACGCCTTAAGTAATTTGTATTTAAATTTTTGGTAAATAATAATTACAAATTCTCGAATAATAAAAATAGTCAATAGTTAAGGAATTTAATTTATACTGGCATATAAGCTGGACAGTGCTGCGCTGCTGGCACCAAACCAGTGTTATATACAATTTTACAGAATTATTATGTCAGTACAAACGCGCTGGTTTCAGATTAAAATAATGTATGTATAGAAACAATAGAAGTGCGAGCAAAGCGAGGGCGAAACACTTTTTTATCTACAAAAAAAAA
Organism: Ennomos erosarius; assembly: GCA_963580505.1. Classification (NCBI taxonomy): domain Eukaryota; kingdom Metazoa; phylum Arthropoda; class Insecta; order Lepidoptera; family Geometridae; genus Ennomos; species Ennomos erosarius. The sequence goes on from OY756982.1 coordinate 12,815,808, forward strand.
TATTTTTGCCCACCAAAAATAAGGTCTGAATTCCCCGAAATTCCCCGATTTTGGTCATTCCCCGCGCTCTCCCCGCTGCAACCCTTGATTCCCCGCAAATCGGGGATTTTCCCCGCAATTGGCAGCACTGCTCGTCTGTAATAGGAGGGCCGATGACTAAATAAATGAACAATCAAAGGAGATCGGAGTATTGCAGTTCAGCCTCCCTATTACAAAGAAGCTAGCAGCGCTGCTGACGCGAGTCTGCCGCTTAACTGCTGTCAAAATTGTGTGAAAATTGACAGCTGTTGAGTGGCAGACGCGAGTCAGCATCTATGCTAGCTCGTTCGTAATAGGAGGGCTGTCCCGCTAGGAGTATAGTGTTCTGTGGTTCAGTAAGTCTACAATGAGGCGTTTTATTGAAAAAAAGGAGCTGTTATTTTATAAAAACCCGATAGATGGCGATAAAATGAGGGTTCTGTCATTGTTAAGATAATTATGTATCTTTCACGTTATCGTGTATATATAAAAGTCATCACTTGTCTGCGTATTCTAATCTTTACCTAGCCTACCGGAAATTGGAATAAATAAAAATGTCATTACTTTTCACCAAGTATATTGTCCAATGAAATGAACACAATCAAAAATAAAATAAATCAACCCGGGGTATGTGCGAACACGCGTCTCAAAGGCAAGTATATGGAGGAACTATCGAATTCAACTCCCGCGAATGCCTGAGAACTGAAACTACTTTCACCGCTAAATTGGAACTCTTTCTGCCCAATTGTTCTGATCCCGCGCGCTTTTTTTTTTTTTTTTTTTTTCTTATACTTTGGCTCCACACATAGTGTATTTAGCCAGTGTCAAGTATTATATTTTCATCGTGTTATAATATATTTCACGCAAAGTCATGTCCTAGTCATAGTCATAGTCCAGTCTAAGTCAAGTAGTCATAGTCTAAGTCATGCTCCAGCAAAGTGGTGGCAACTTTACTAGAAGCTTCTATGGAGTTTTGGAAGCAACACGAAAAATCTCGTTTCACACATTATATCACTTTCCCTCACTCATGCTCGTAATTCAGCACTTAATGCGTAAAACGCCACCAATTTTAAACATTAACACTGGAAAAAGCAAAAGTTTTGAAAAATAATACAATGCAACGACGTGAACTTTTCCGCGTTCCCGCCAAAAACCCAAAAATCCCGCGCCCTTTAAATAGGTCGGCGCCGGCGTCGTCATTAATGTAAACACGTGTGTCCCTACTAGGGCATGGATACCGGTATTCGGTAATACCGAAAAACCGGTAAAACCGTACTATTTAAGGCACTTCTCAATACCGGTATTGAAAACACAAATACCGGTATTTCGGTATTTTAAGTAAAATGCTTAAATGGTTGTAAAACTAATAAAAAACCTTTATGGCGACTCTAGATATTAATAATCGTCCGTTTAAAATTTACATATTCAGTTTATTTTAATCATTATTGAAAATATTGTAAGAAAAGCTTTTGAATTTTAAAAGGCATGATGACAGTAACTAAGTATCACTTAGGTAATGTGTTTATCTAATAAGGTAAGAGATTTAAAACGAGATTGATATGTAATTTAATAAACTGAATCTAAAAAATACAGCAGGTCAGGCCACCATGATAAGTTGAATACTAATCAGAGTAAATTAGGCACGTCACGTATGGGTAAACAATAGTTTCTTGATTTCCATCGATCAGTTAGTTTAGTTTTTCTTGAAACATGGAAGAGTTTAGTAAGGCAAATATGCCTGAAGTTGATTTTGTTCCTCCCACAAGGTACCGACGACCGATAAAAAATACTTCTTTAGACTATTACAGGTTATGTTACTTTAATAAATTGTTTTAAATCACTAGGTCTATATAACTATCACTGATGCTTACAAATTGATTCTTTGTTTCTCATCATTGGCCTATTTTCATCTACAAGAGATGATTCAAGTAGCGTCCGTGTTAATGCATCTCCGCTCGTGGCTTATTAAGCCGATGCGAGAGCCACAGATGCGGTCACATTTTTGTCAAATATGTTGTGACGTGGAAGGTAGCCGAATTTCTACACGTTGGTGTCTTATTGTGCGTTTTTTAGCAAGTAGTTCAAACCAGGCGTTGTCATGAGCGGTTATACCATCCACCGTAACCTTTCTCCACTGATGGCAATCCTCTGCAATTCGCTCCCAATCGGCAACTCCGATACTGAAACTCAACATGTCGTGCTTAATCTTTGAATCTCAATAAAGGACGACCGACTGGTCGCTTGGCATCTGCAATTTTTCCGAGAAGGGTCTGTCTTGGCAAATGAGATGGTGCCATTCTGTGCACATGCCCTAGCCAGCGCAATCTTCTCTGTTTGAGAAGAGCGGCTGTACTAGGAAGCTGTGCAGTATGCAGCACCCTCTCATTCGTTACCCGATCCCACCATGAGATGCCCAAAATGCTCCGAAGACAGCGCATGTGAAATGAGTTTAATCTTTTCTCTTGCTTAGCATACGATGTACAAGCTTCAGCTCCATACAAGAGTATGCTCAAGATGCATGTGTGATAAACGGTCATCTTAGTCTTGATTGTAAGGTGTTTATTATTCCATACTCTTGTACTAAGCTTCCCGAACATCGTAGCCGCCTTGCCAATGCGACTGTTAATCTCCGCGTCGAGAGATAGGTTGCTCGATGCTCGCCACGCTTGATCCTAGATAGCAAAAGGTTTCTAAGATTCAAAGGTTTGTTTCTACAGGCCCTTTTATTACGGGGATACTCTGTAAAACTGTTAGGTAATATCTTTTGACATCTGGAAAATAAATCGTAAACAAATAATTTTTTGACAGTTTTTGTGACGTATTAACGCACTGAGGCACCGCATACCAATAATGTACTTTGGAATTAATATTCAATATGTAAAATAACTGATTGCTTAGGCTTCGTGTTTACGGTCTGTTTACCCAACCGTGACAAGTAGACGCCATCCACACCGACAGTTGCTTTGGCGCAAACTTTAAACTTAAATATAATTTTAATAACCGGCTAGGTGCGAATTGGTCTCGCGCACGGAGAACTGCGTACCATTATCTATAAAATCGGGCGAAACATCACGTTTGTTGTATGGGAGCCCCCTTAAATATTTATTTTATTCTGATTTTTAGTATTTGTTGTTATAGCGCCAACAGAACTACATAATCTCTAAAAATGACAACTTACTAACTATCACGGTTGATGAAATACAGCCTGACAGGTGACAGACGGGCAGACGGACAGAAAGACAGATAGACGGATAGCGAAGCCTCGGTAATAAGGTTTGCTTTACCCTTTGATTACGAAATCTTTAAAGTGTGTATCCTTAAAAGTAGTTTATTTATAATGTTAAAGGAACTTTTAAAAATAACAAGTTTTATAATAATTTAGGCATATTCATTTAGTCTAAAACTAAATATGTGGAGTGGAAAATATCGGTTTTTCCTCGTTTTTAATATTTATAGTCCAATACCGAAAAAATACCGAAATACCGGGATCCCGGTTTTAAAAATATCAATACCGAAACAATACCGGTATTGGCAAAAGGCCAATACCGCCATGCCCTAGTCCCTACATATCGAGTTTTATATCCTATCCTTGGGGGTTATTCGCTATGACACATGAGATTCCTTGCCAATAACGCGTTACGTGTAAATGCAATGTAACTGAATGTAGATCTTATATGCACAGTCATGGATGAAATAAAAAAAAAAATTTTTTCATTAGCTCCATGTGCACAGTTTTTCTTGTGTAATTTAACATTTTTTATCTTTCGCTAGATGGTGTAGCGACACAATCATATTGCACATGCATTGATTTCTGCTGACACTAGCGATCACAATGCACCACAGATTAGGCAGTGCTGATTTAATATCATAGACATATATATTAAGGACAGGTCTAATGATAGGTCGCTTCAAAGTGGGAGTCAATTTCACAGATTGGCATCCACTAGCGCTCAGTATGTGATGGAAGTTAGAAGGCATCGGTCGAATGCATAGACATATATATTAAGGACAGACCTAATAACTGGTTATAGGTCGCTTCAAAGTGGGAGCCAATTTCACAGATTAGCATCCACTGGCGCTCAGTCTGTGATGGAAGCTAGAAGGCATCGGTCGAATGTCACAAACAAAATATACCATGTTGTATTGTAAAGGGTTGCACAATCTATACTCAAAAGTGCAGTAAAAAGAAAGACCAAGTTTCAAGTCTCAAGTAATTCAATATTTTCAATATTACACTCTGTTTTGTAACAAAATAATCGAATTTATATTTGGAATAATCATTGTAAACATAAACATTGACGGACATAATGGCAGCGATAGGCACCTAATTTTCTCAACTTGTCGTAGTTCACGCGAAATCTAATAGATGGCGCTGACTTTTCCCACGCCATTTTGACAAAATAAAATGTTCCTTCGGCATATCCTGATATATAAATCTATGTTTAATATACTATGTATTATGTAGTAAATCAGTTTTTACCAATGTACTCTGTGGTAATAAATACTCAATTGTCTTAAATTTTCTGGTGTGAATTGCTGTTGTTGTTGTACAATTTTTTAACAATAGACCAACTTTTTTCTCACTGAACAATCATCGTTTGTTCTTCTTCTTCTTCTTTAATGGCTTTCTATCGCTGTTTTGCAATAATTCTGCCAATGTCAAGTGAGTAAAATTTGTACGGTTATGTCAAGTCAAAGTCATATTTTGTCAGTCAAAACGCCAACAGTAAAATGGTGGATATTTTACTGAAGGCTCTTAAAAAAGGCCGTTGAAGCAAAAACGAAAATGAATGGTTTTATGATCTTGAAACCATTTGCCAACACTCGTGCATATTCACGAACACTTAACGGAAAATAATCCACCCTTATTACACATTAAAGTTCAAGATACACTAGTTTTGAAAAATAAATTCAAAATCCACAACCGCCATTGTCGGATTTTCTTCAACGACCAATCTTCGTTTGTTGTTCTATCTTAGTCCACGTGACATTGGCAAAATTGTGGTCACCTCTCCACAAAGGCCACGACCAAGACCAAGACCAAGAGTTGAAGTTGAAGTTGACAAACTTTCTGAACTAACTTTACTAACTATATTTATCATTTTCGTACAAAATGATTGAAGAAAGTAACAACACACTTTGGTGCGGTAATTTAGCTGATCAAGTCACAGAAGAACTTCTATACGAGTTATTTTTGCAGGTAAATAAATAATCGATGACCTAATAAGCAATTTAGAAACCAAGCTCTGTGGAATGTGGTCAAGCACCAGTCTAAATATAAGTAGGTAGCATCAGTCTGTCGCATAATAATTATTACCGAAATTTACGTATACACAGGCTGGACCATTGGAGAAAGTGAGGATAGCTAGAGATCGGGACGGACGACAGAAAAGTTTTGCATTCATAACATATTGCCATGAAGTATCAGTACCATACGCTATAAACTTGTTCCGAGGGACATCCTTATACAATAAGACACTGTTGCTGCAGTGCAGAGGACGCATGCCATTGCTACCACCACCAATTCGCTGTTATGGATCAGAACCGTTGTTAAACTTCAACTCGCAACCTAAAGTGGCCGAACAGTTCTCAGACATGACCAAACAGTTGACAGAGCAAGACTTACGGAGTGTTTATTCATTGCGGCAAAATCATGACCATCTTGATAAGCTAGTGGTAGCCAGTTTGCAAGGTAACTGGTCTCACAGGCACCATCCATACAGGGGTAAGGAGAAGCCCCATGTGCGAGAGGAGTTCAGGCCGAGAGAGCCACATCACAAAAGTGGCAATCGGAGTGCACAGACAAACAACTGGCGTGACCGAAGGAGCAATAGGAGGGGTGGTTACCATCAGCATCATCATGATTGAGGTGTGCGTTTATGCTGTGTATCTGTCAGTAAGTTAATTATTTTAGTATTGGCCTTATAAACCTAAAATTTTGCTGGCAGGTTACATACCTACATAACATGATATTATTGTGTTAATAAAAATACAATAATAACAGTGACTAAAAGATTGAATAGTCTGCTAAACTAAAATATTAAAGTAATTTAAAACAACATGCTGTATTTTTTTAGGTGTTTATTAATAAAAGTTTGAAATTGTATTATGTATTATCTGTGCAGACTGGTATGTGTGACATTATAATTGGGAGTATATTTGCCTTGTACCTGTGTAGTACATAGCCCATGACATCATATATTAGCCCTATTGAAACAAAGTAGAATACCAGTGAAATTAATTTCTCATCTAAGTCAAAGATTTGCGAGCCCATAATTTTATATATCAGGTATGAGCCTAGCAAACCTCGGACAACAAGGAACATCACCACATAGGTTGTCTCAACTATGTAAAATGTAGTGGTTTTCTGATAGCCTTCATATTTTAAAAACCTGGAACAAACAAAAACATTTAGATAAAGCCATGTATGCACAAGTTAGTCAGTGCAGTGTATGGTTTGAGCAAACCTTTGCCACCAGCACAATTACACATATTGGCTCTGAACCATCAACACTCATTAAACTATTTGTAATCAAAAAATAAATATGTAAATTGAAGAACAACAATTTCTTAACTTATTTAACTACTTATTAAAAAGGTGTAGACATAACTCGTACATCTTTTTGGTCCTTCGAGCCGAATCTGGACCTGCAACCTTTGGTGTAGTGTTGCAAGTAATCGCGGGACACGTGCGTCTGTCCGGCGATAATGTCGAACTACATTTCGGTCTACACATTTTGTGTGAATAAATGGCGTAACGAGCCAGTCGTTCACCTGATGTTAAGCGACACGGCCGCCCAAAACAGTTTGCAGTGTCACTCGGACCTTTAAAATAATATAGTTCGCGTGACACTGCACTGCGCACGTCATCCTGAGACATCACACAGTCTAGTAATCTGATTACTAAACTGGTTAAACTGTGAGATCAGGTCATAAAGTCTCATTTTCCCAGTAATTTCACTAGCTACAATGCCCAAACCGGAACACAGTAGTGCTTGCACACAAAAACAGAACGGCGGCAGAATTACTGGCAAAGCGGTGGTACCTACCTAGACGAACTTTGCAGAAAAGTCCTACCACCTAGTAAGATACCGAAGTTGTGGTCGCAAACTCAACCGAGAAGGAGTAGGTACGTAGGCGTAGTATCCATTTTCATTTGCTCTGTGACCTTCCAAGTTGCGGAACACACAGAACCGCGCGTCCAGACTCTCCAACCAAATCCTGTCACGGGACAGGATCACGACGGTCGACAGTCTACACTCGCCAAGCGTCAGATACCATAGAATACTGGCACAGTTCTCAATCGATTCGACATCGACAGAACACATAAGTTTTAAATCAACCTAATAAAAACTAGTTAAAATACAAACCACCGCGCTTGTAGTAGAGGATTAGTAATCTCCATCATGGCCAGGTTACAGGCGAAGGTGCAGCCTGTGTAGTCTTTCTGCATGTAGATCGTGATGGCGACCAACGCGCTGGCGTGGTGGAGGAGTATCAGCCGACCCTCGGACTGGTACACCAGACACCACAGCAGGTCGAACGCGAAATAGCCCCACGACCACAGCATCAACACGTAGTGCTGGGTTGTTATTTTCACTGGGAATATTGAACTGATATAAGAAATGGTTGAAATGGGGAAGCAAAACAGCCTTTCGCGTTCCGAAGCCTATATAATGTTCGTACTTTTCGGACTTGGGTAGGAATTGTGTTATGAAGGGCTCTGTAAAGACTTTATCGTATTCATCATCATCATCAACAACCTGTGGACGTCCACTGCTGAACATATGCCTCCCCCGGAGAGCGCCACTTTGAACGGCTCCGGTTCGTGGCCGCCACTCGAGGACCTTTCTTCCCCATCGGTTGTCAGTTCTGCGAGTGATGCGAGCGATTATCGTATTATTAAAGCCTTTTATACTCCCCTACTGGAAAGAGACATCCCTTTAGCTTTACAATATATCCTGTCTGACTTGACAACGGATTATCGTAAAAGTGCACGATTTACGAGCCCGATAGCTCAGTTGGTAGTAGCCCTGCCTTCTGAACCGAGGGCTGTGGGTTCGATTCCTACCCAGGACAAACATTTGTGTGATGAACATAGATGTTTGTTCTGTGTCTGGGTGTTATATTGTATTCTATGTATGTATTTACAAACAAAAAAGTATTTAAGTATTATATCAGTTATCTGGTTCCCATGTACAAGCTTTGCTTAGTTTGGAGCTAAATGGCGCTGTGTGAAATGTCCACACATATTTATTTATTTATTATTATCATCAAATGTCAAATTGAGTATTATGGGCGCAAAATTATTGTTTCCATTTGGGGTTTGCTATTTAAATTTTTGCGCGAATTGGCCACACCCTGCGTTTTCCGACTATGTAGGTTAATCCGGTTATACTGTTAAGTGGTCTATTAACCTAATAGACCACTTAACCATAAAAACCAATAGGTACTATTAACTGTGCATGCATAACTATACGCAACTTGAGCGGGCGTGGTTGCAGTGGTCCTAGAATCGCAATTCGAGAACATGTCATCCACCACTCCACACTCGGCAAGCTTCATGAACTATAGGCTACACGCATAGACATATATATTAAGGACAGGCCTAATGACTGGTTATAGGTCGCTTCAGTGGGAGCCAATTTCACAGATTGGCATCCGCTAGCGCTCAGTCTGTGATGGAAGTTAGAAGGCATCGGTCGAATGTCACAAACAAAATATGCCAAGTTGTATTGTGAAGGGCTGCACAATCTATACTCAAAAGTGCAGTAAAAAGAAAGACCAAGTTTCTTACCTCGAGTAATTCAATATTTTCAATATTACACTCTGTTTTGTAGCAAAATAATCGAATTTATGCTTGGAATAATCATTGTAAACATAAACATTGACGGACATAATGGCAGCGATAGGCACCTAATTTTCTCAACTTGTCGTAGTTCACGCGAAATCTAATACATGGCGCCAACTTTTCCTACGCCATTTTGACAAAATAAAATTTTTCCTTCGGGCATATCCTGATATGTAAATCTATGGCTACACGAGAAGAGGCCCGTGTCCCAGCATTGAGGACGCGTTGAGCCGATGACGACAAACGTTGAGTTCCATGTGGTCCCAAGCTTTTTCCTGTCAGCTAAAGATTACAAAGATGCTTGCAGCGCTTATGGAATATGTACTGATAACTTTTACCCTACGTGCATCTTACTGATTGGATGATTAGATCCCATAAATTATTTTCGAAACTCACTGTTGAGTCGCCAGTAAGTCAAGTTCATGATGTCACACTGCGACAGGCCTACGATGGTCGCGACGCTGCCATGGAGCAGCGTCACCAATCGCGAACTCCATTCGCGGGCTTTGCCCGGTCGGGTCAACGCAATGTAGTGGTACAAAGCGCCCCAGAAGACAAACGAAATCAATTTCACCAGCGACGTGATAGACAACTCGTGCACCACAGCCATTCAGTTGTTTACAAACATTGTCGTTTCAATCTTTACTAGGAATTCCTGATAAAGTTACATGGTTGATTTTGTGCGGGTTATTTGTATTCATACATGATTTATCAAAGATTTTATTGGTGTTTTGATTGTGTCAGATTTGACTGGTTCGGTTTGACATAAGCTAATTTCCGTTTCATTTCGCACGGGACCGGATTTCCATTTTATTTGATGAAAAACCGTGAAATGAAACCTTCTTTTCATTTTTAATCTTTCAGTTAAGTTTTTTTATGAGCACCGCTCTCCTCTTCCTGCTTCTTTGAACGGTGCCAGTTCAATACGTATACAAGGTGACCTTGAATTGATATGTTATCCCGAAAGGGGGTAAATCTACACCCCAAGGTAGACAATGTTTCTTCCATGACTTTACTAAATTAATAGTTTTTCATTGAAGAAATGCCATGTAAAGTTTACGTTCCAAAATAGCCTTAGCACAGCTGGGTGGTTGAACTTCGTCTTTGACCGAGTGCACATAATTGAGTTTAACGACCCGTGTTTAGAAATGAATTTATAGTATCTTGTTAACTCTCGTAGCGATTGCACGTGCAATTTTGCGAGTGGATTTATTTTTTACCATGGAAGATTGTAAACACCCAGTTTCAAGTAAGACTCTCACAACTTGTAGGGTATCATGGTCCCAGTAATTAGGTACCTACCTAATTACTGACTACACTTGATAGGTATAGGCTGAACTATATAGCACTAATATTCTACAAGGATGTTTTGCATTACAGCAGTCTAAATAGGTAATCAAATATCAATCACAAAACAAAGTTCGCTTCTTGAAAGCTGCCAACGATTTATTTATTATCTCTTTAATTTATAAAATCAACATTGTACACATTGTTACAATAAAATCTTAAATAATCTTTAACTGATTTCTTATAAGTAGATTGGTACCTACTTCATTGCTTTAGACTTATTTTAGAGTTTGCTACAAAAATACCTTTCGCACATATCAGTCATGTAAATCAGATGTATTATTACATTTTCCCTCAAATAACCCACCTACCCAAAGTAGGTAGGTACAGTAAGTAAAGTACCTACTTTAATAGTTAATTACGATATACTTACATTAATGTTAAATTACCTACCTAATAGGTAAGTACCTACCTACTTAAAAAAACGTGAAAACAAAATATTACAACCCAAAGTACAATACGACCTAAGTACATACCAGCGATATATTCTTTAACATTTTTACTTAAATAACAAACAACATTTAAAAGTCAACCTTGCGATAACGGACGGAACTAGTGAAACCCTAGTCGGATTACCGATACTGAAGTTTGTCTACAAGCTTCTCAACGTCGCGGTACCGCGAGATTGGCAGCACTTCCTTCAGGAGCGGCTTGAAGCGCGCGTCCTCCGCTAGCGCGATGCACAGCAAGCGCGCGTGCGCTCGCGCCTCCGCGCACGCGTCCGTCAGCAAGGCTGCCGCCGCGCGCAGTAACAACGCGCGAGATTCCGTCGGCTGGTCGAGCGCCGCGCGTGCGCCTGCGCGTCTCACTTGCAGGGCTAGCGCGGCCGCAGCCGCCGCGCGCACCGGACCCGCGCGATGCGCCGCGCCCCGTCGGCTGATCGCAGCAGCCGCGCGTGCGTTCCACCCCGTCCCGCCCAGCCTTGCCAACGCCGCGCTCGCGTCCGCACGCAAAAACCTGTTGACATCCGCGCATCGGTCCAACAGCGCTGCCGCTGCTTCCTCTAGCTCGGGGTCGAGCGCGCGGCCGCGGTGCTCGAATAACGCGCCGAGAGCGCGGCAAGCGGCGCGCGCGACGCGGGAGCGCAGCGAGCGCACGTGCGCGGTGGCGCTGCGGGCCGCCGCGCGCCAGCTGCCGGCCGGCGCGCGCGCGCTTGTGTCGCCCGCTAGCCGCTCGCTCTCCGCCAAGCCCGACACTATCGCCTCCCAGTCCTCGTGTCGCGGAGGGACGATGCACTCGGCGAGCGCGGTGCGCACGTCTCGCACATCTCGCACCTCTCGCACAGGCGAGGGCGAGGGCGAGGGCGTGCGCGGCTCGCTCGCGGCCGGCGACCCGGCGCGGCTGACTCCCGGCGTGGACGACTTCCCGCTCGGGCTGCGACGCCCGCTCCCGCTCGCCCGACTCCCGTTCGATTTCAACGATGCGGGCCCCTCGGACCCCTCCGCCGGTCTCCTCCAAGGCGTTGCTGGAGCGTCTACCGCGCTCGTCAGAGATGGATTTGAAACTGATTTTTCGGAGTAGTCCTCGACGCGAATGGAGGGCGACCGGGACGGTCGCGGTGTCGGGTCCGCCTCGGAAGGGTCAGCATCCGCGGAAACTGAATCTCCAAAGATGTCAGCGGTGCTGTTGGAGTGTGGCACTCCGTTGCCATTTAGAAGTGGCGTCCCGTTGCCTATAGAAGGCAGCGATTCGGTCTCGATCTTTTCGGCAAGTTCTGACCGGGTCGAATCCTTCTCGTCGGTACCCGGTGGCGCACTGGAATCCCTGGAAACAAACAAAATGTCACGTCCCGGGGCAACGGTGTTTACGTTAGGGTTGGGCGTGGGAACGGCAGCTACCGGGTGAGCGGGGGCAGGTCGGCGACGAGGTCGAGCGGCAGCGGGGAGCGGGGCGGCGGGGCGGGGGCGACCCGGCCGCAGCAGCACAGCCCGAGCATGCCACCTGCGACCACCGCCGCGGCGCCTCCGCGACTGACGGACGCCGCCACCTCGCGCCCACGCCCGCTATCTACTCGCGATTCACCCTCGGGTGAGGTGGCTTTCTGCCCGCGATCAATTTATTAGCCACTATAATGACCTCACCTAGCCGCCTGCATAGTATGCAAATTACTTCAAATTCACGAAGCTATTAAACACCACCAGATATAAAAGAGCCATTAGGTTGGTCTGCAGGTTTACGTATAATAGGTATTTGATGTAGGTCATGTATGTGTAGGTTCTATATCATTACCGATAAGTGCTACATTTTACCAATTAGGCATTCAGACCAACCAACAAAACACACATTCTACAGGGTTACTAAGGCTGTAAAATCCAGCACGCTTCAGACCTGTTAGTGCCGTTTGACGGACGAAAAGTGGAACGATCCAGCGATAGCATAAATGGGTCGTCTAGAGCCGTGTCCGTCGTTCATAAGCGCCCCTGAATGGAAGTGGGCCAATAAATTCAACTTTGAAAATGTAGGTTAGTGGTGGCACGCAATTATAATCCCTTTAGAGCGATATACGAACTTAATGTGTCGAATGGTTTAACATCTATTGAATAATGTCTGATTGATTGATAGCCTCAAAATACTTCCAAATCGATGAGTAGGTCTATAATATTATAACTAAACAAAAGCTTCTACTAACTGCTACTACCTACCCTATAAGTGTAACACAGCGCATTTACAGTCACGCAAAGCTTTAAGTTCGCACTAAAGCCCTATACTTCCATAATTTATTGCAGTAATTTCTTGGTTCACGGTATATCGTAAAGGCGTAAATTGTTTGACATTCTCCTTGAGGTCGAGGAAATTATGACGCATTTCTTGAAAAGCTTTTGTGACTACAATTTACATGTGTGGTGTCTATTGATTAGTGTTAGTCAAACGGCAGCAGGGGTGGTTGACTCCGCGTGGGTGTATACCTAATTGACGTAGTGAAATTGTATTTGATTAACATAGATACCTATCGCTTGACGAACACTTTGGTCAACGGGAGCAGAAAGCAAAAATAAGGCCGCGAATCTTCAGATCTCAAATTTGTTAACGACTCAAATCGACGTACCTACCTAATTGGTCATTAATCTCTATAGGAGCTATTTTTGTTTCAGGTTTCCCATTTGGATCAAGGTTTGATTACCGTTTTGATATTGCCTACCCTAAGTTTATTAGATGCGATTAAAATCTAGGGCTAAAATTATTCGGTTTGTACTTAGCTGCCCGCCACCACTTTTACGAATTTGTTCCGTAGTATTGCTATTACCTTGCGGTGTTTTAGCATATTACATTTCTGAAAGTCGTACATTAGTAAAATGACTGGCAATTTAGTAACAATACTTGTATTTTTCCATTAAAGAATATAATAACAACACAGCAGTCTTCTGCGTACCTACTACCTACTTATTCATGAAACCGTTTTCACGGTTAGGTAGGTACTTCATTAACATTTTATTTATGTACCCAATGAATATCGTCATTAGCCGGTAGACGTCCGCTGCTGAACATCATAGGCCTCCCTAGAGCGCCACTCATGCATGATGACTAAAATATTTTTTTGCATAAATTAAAAATAGTCTTCAAAAGATAAACATTTGTGAAAACAAAAATGAAATATCGCAAAAAACGACAAACTTACAAGCATTTTAAAAACCGGAATAGAAAGAGATAGCTCAAATGGCAAGTGACGTCAGAGCAATGTCGTCATTGTACCTCATTACTAAGCTGTGGTAGCTTTACATACAAAACCTTTGGCATGTGACGTCACATCACAGGTGGATTTTTCATAGTAACTGGAGGCGCTCTGTTTCGCGAGAAAGAGACAGGAGATGCCCCCTATAGAAACTTTAAAAGCTTATTACTCCGTCATTTATTTACCGATTTTACTTATTTTTTCATTTATTGCATTGTTTTTTAATCTTGTTTATGATTTATTTAATTGTTTATTTTTAATAGTAGTCACCATGTCTTTCTATTAATTTTTTCGCCTTCACAGTCACACTGATATTTTTGGTTCTTCAATCCTCTAATAATACGGTGACTTCCGAGGAAAATTGTGACTCACACGACGAAAAGCTGGCTTAGTCAAATGATCTGACGGAAAGCTAGGTGGGAGCTTATGCTTTATCCTACTGCTAAGAGTGCTCAATTTCCTACTGCTCGTTTGACGTCATCGGCTAAGTTTAATACCCTGTTGGGTAAACGCCTTTATCCATCTGATTGATATTTCACCAAAGCACAATAAGTAGGTATTATAGATTCTCTAACCAAAGTGCCATTCACCTAACCTAAGTTTAGTAACTACCTTTACCTAGGTATAATTATTGTATATCAAGTTAGACTTAAGTTTAAGACAGCAATGAACTCAACAAGCTCTTCAATAGTCAGCTGCGTCGTCTCTCACAAACGAATGTCAATACCACAAACTGTCAGTTCAAGGACTATGTCTTCCATCAGCCTTTGACCTACGAAGCTAGGGATTATAATTACATATAATTGACAACACAGCCTATTACCTGAACTAGGTTTCGGGTTGACAGATGGGCGTGTAGATTCCATCGTAGAATTACAGCTTTGGGTAATCAAAAATCAGCAATCTATCAATTTAACACACGATAAAAAAGAAATTAAGTAAGAAGTTCTATGTGGATCTCTGTCCTACCAGACACACTGAAACTACCGATTCAGACTTTTCTTGAGTCAAGGATCTTTCTTACAATAGTCTGGCTGGAGACAAGTCATTCGTTGCGGTCACTACTATGATGGGTGATCGCTAGAGCAAAAAAGTGGTATTTACAACTGAGCGCTACCGTGCTTCGGAGGGCACGTTAAGCCGTCGGTCCCGGCTGCTGTCGTAAGTCAAGTCAGAAGCCTTTGGGCGGCCTATAAAATTCTGACGCCTGGACTGACCACTTGCCTACACGAAAAGAAGAAGAAGAAGACTAAAGTCATGTGTGAAGGAAGGTAGGTACTTAAATAACCTAAACCTAACCTTAAATAAAAGTTGTATTGCAAAACTCACCTATCGCTCAGAGGGATCGGAGACAGTCGCTTTAAATGATATTCCCTCCCAGGTTGTGTAATACCTGTAAAACGTACAGGCAAATAATTATCTCTTAATTAATTTAATTATAGATTGACTTAATAAATTTTGATTGACTGATAAAATTCAAACTAGAAAACTATTTGTATGAGACTTCTTAGACCTCGT
Organism: Ennomos erosarius; assembly: GCA_963580505.1. Taxonomy (NCBI): domain Eukaryota; kingdom Metazoa; phylum Arthropoda; class Insecta; order Lepidoptera; family Geometridae; genus Ennomos; species Ennomos erosarius. The sequence goes on from OY756982.1 coordinate 12,831,212, forward strand.
TTTTTTTTTATAACATGGACAGACAAACAAGCAGACGGCCCGCCTGATGGTAAGCAGTTACCGTCGCCTATAGACACCTGCAACACCGGGGGCGTTGCCGATGCGTTGCCTACCTTTAAGGACTCTATTTACCCGTCGTTTGAAGTGCCCCCTGTTGTAGCTCAGCGGAAACACCTCAGAGGGAAGCTCATTCCACATCTTGCACGTGTGTGGCAGAAATGACCTCGAGAAACGGACTGTGCGTAATTTCCATGGGATTTTGATGATGTTTTAACAGTCAAGTGGACCTTGATCAAATTAACGATCTGACTTACCAAGACCAGCCACTCTATAAGATAAGCGTCCAAAGTGGCATTTTATGGAGAGGCCTCTGTTCAGCAGTGGACTTCTAGCGGCTGATGATGTGAGTGTGAAACTTACCAGGCAGTGGTGCAGAATCCGGTAGCGGCCTGAGCTTCCTCGGAAGTTGAGGCCCGGCAGGCGGAGGAGTAGACCGCGCTCGTCTTCTCACAGGCACGGGCAGTTGAGAACTCCTGGTTAAAAGGCCGTAGTGTTCATTTAGGTCTGTTCAACAGCAGAAGAGGATTTTACGCTTCATAAAGCTTGGGTCTTTTTAAAAAACAGGTTTTGTATACGGTTCCTCAAGGAGCTAAATAAGTTCCTTGGGTTTCCTTTATTTTGGTGTACCTAGTATAGTATATTTAGTTTAGTATTTTTCGGGTTGTTCCCTTTCTTCCCGCCAGCTTTGTCACACCAGGAGAGGGGAAGGGTGCGCAGAAAAAATAAAAATGCCCTTTGTTCCTACTATGGAACATATTATTTGATAGAAGGGACTTGGGGAGAAAGGCAATTAGACCCTTCCATCTCAAAGGCTGACGAACGGAGCATTATGACAACCGTTGAGGACATACTGAGAAGGTAAGTACCTACCATTGATAGATGTTATAAGTCATGTAAATAAGTAAGTGAAAAATTACCTCGCGCCGTAACTGGGTCTGATGTTCTCCAAAGGTCTACTCAGTCGCTCTCGTAGCTGTAAGTGGAAAACAAACATATTTTTATACTTAGGTATAGGTACCTGGTAAAAAATTCTATCATCATAAATAACGGGATTCCTGGAAGACTTCTCACGAGAGTTCTTATTCTCACGGGTGTGAGGTTTCTTAATTTAGTTTTCAAGCATCTTTGTAAAAAGGAGATGCTTCTCAATTCGGCATGTCTTTTTTTGTTACCCCTTTAGATGAGTGTATCTGTAGTTACCACAGAACTCCGTCGTTTAGGTATTAACCGATTGAAACGATCTATTTTCAGCATTTTCAGATTAGTCCCATAGAAATTTCATCAGAATCGGTTTTATAGTTTTGTTTCAAAAATAACTGCTATAATAAAAATGTATTACCTACTTATACTTATGCTAAATCATCCATCTCAATATGAAATTAAGGCGACAGAAGCCGTTTTAAGCCTTTTTTTAAACGATATTATTGAAGTGTCCATCATCTTACTTACTTTGTTACAGAAGTGTTCAGCTCTTGAAGTCCCAGCCAGCCGCCGCCGGACGGCTGAGAGGACCGCAGCGGGCCCCGCCGCGCGTGCCACGCACATCGTGGCGCGGAGCTGAGCGCTTTGCACTCTCTCACTGTCCCCTGACACCTGGACAAAATATTTACAACTTCTAACCTTAGAGAATGTCTTCAAGAAGACTACGAAAATCAAGGATACGATGTAGACTACATTTTTGGTAGTAACTTATCATTACCGAGATTAGAATCATTTCAGAGTTCCTGAAAATGTGGTGAACAACCGTGAATGTTAAACAATATATGTACTTACTTAAACTGGTTTTGAGTTTTCATACAGAGTAGGTACAGATACTGTTACTGATAGATACGTAGATACATGTATGAAATTATGGATAGATATTAAGTAATTCATTCATGTCAGATTTTGGATTAAATTAGATCTCCACTACTTATCTAAGTAAGTCATCATCATCATCATTAACAGCCTGAAGACGTCCACTGCTGAACATAGGCCTCCCCCAGGGAGCGCCACTTAGAGCGGCTGCTCGCCGCCTGCATCCATCGGCTCCCCGCGGCTTCACCAGGTCGTCGGTCCACCTAGTGGGGGGCCGGCCTACGCTGCGTCTTCCAGTTCGTGGTCGCCACTCGAGAACCTTTACGTAAGTATTATGAATCTATTATCCAATATCGTTTGAAAAATTTAGTTTACTGCCGACAAAGGACTAACATCTTTTATTTTAGGCAATGAGCTCAAATGGCAATGGTCAGACCACATCGCATCGCATGCAGAACTAACAACCGATGTAGAAGAAAGGTGGCTCGAGTGGCGACTACGAACCGGAAGACGCAGCGTAGGCCGGCCCCCCATTAGGTAGACCGACGATCCAGTGAAAACCGCGGGGTGCCGATGGATGCACTCCATGGCTCGGCTTAGGTTCAGCAGCCGAGGTCTTCAGGCTGTTGATGAATGAGCTCAAAACTGCCTACATCCAGTTATAAAAGAACTCTTACTTACTCCAATCATATAAGGATCAAATATGAGATCCACGAGATGATGCAGCGCCAGCCGCTGCAGCAATGCGTGGGGCAGTGCAGCTGGCAACGGTTCCCTGGCCATCCTGGAGACCAGGGCTGGTAGCAGCTGCCTGGCGCAGTCACTGCTGGCTCCGCGAACCAGGGCGCATACCGCGCCTTCTGCGGGAGCCTTGGCGGCTGTGACCTGGTGAGTAGCCACTTTTTAGACAGGTAAGGCTACTTTCCGTTCGTTTACCGCATCACTTAGCTACTGTATCTACATACGTTGGAGCTTTCGGTGATAATTATGCGTAGGTACCAATAGCGTTTCGATGATATGGTTGTTGCTATAAGCTATAAGTCGATGTGGTTCAGTCTGTCCGTTTGGTTCGTTCGATAACATCATCATCTTAGCCTTTTCCCATTTGTTAATGGAGTCGGCTTCCAATCTAACATGTAGCGTTTCCGTTTTGTCTATAGATAACGTTACTATTTACGTCCACTAGGCAGCTGTATACCTCCGAAGAATTTCGCATTGGTTATTTTTTTACCAAAGTATTTTACGAGGGATTCAGCACCAACAAGAAATGGTACAAACATGAAAACCTTGTTAAAATAAACAAAACAATCTATTTCTTGGACTCCCCTATAGAATGTCAAGTTTAGTGTTATCACGCTACCCACACCACATTATGCAAATGGTAGACGTGTAAGCTATAGGTACTTTTACTACCTTTCCCTGTGGCTTTGATTGTGTCGGGCACACTTGTTTATTTTTGTTCAAGTAAGTAAGAATTCTTTAAGATTGGTCCTGATTCTTTGATTCTATCCAACATCATAACGAACGAACGAATATTTACAGATTTTCCTTTCCCCCATGTCAGACTGACATGACAGCACTTAAAGTAAGGCTGACCTATTCTTATTAAGTAATAAGTAAGTATAGATTTAAATAGAACAGAAAATCTAAGAAAAACATGCTAAGCCGAAACAGTCTGTATGTGAGTAGGTACGTAGAAGCAGTGTGTAAGTAAATTCATATAAGTACTGAGGTAAAATACGTACTGCGTCGCTAAGTGCCCACATGTGCTGCACCAGCGATAAGGCCGCAGGTTCCACCTTCCTCACCACATTCGTTTCTAACAGAGCGCTGTGGAGTTGGTCAGCTGCCTTCACAGCTGCTATCCAGTTCTCCTACGGTTCAAACACAGATTAGAGAAAAAGCAGGTTGAGGGTGTTATACAGGTTAAAATATGTTGTGGTTAAAGCATAAATTAAATAAAGTTCTCAGGCTCTAGCTAGGTAGTCAAGTCTTTCACTCAAGATACAGCGGTTAATGAGTTATCTACAATCTTATATCAGTAACGGTCATTTTCAAAGTCCTGCACTGACAGGTCCGCTTGGCTCATCAGCATCAGTCACTGACAAACTTTTACGCACAAACACCCTTCGTGCCGTGACCCGTAGTAAGTAACCGTAACGCAGATTATCTCACACAACTTCTAATAGGTGCCTCGCAGAAATCTTTCATTTCAGTTTTAAATAGCAAAATTATTTAAGCGTAAATAATTGAGGTGGCCGGTACCTTTACCGGCAAAAAATCCCAAAAGCTTTACTACATCACACAAAAATTAAACAAAAAGAAAACAAATTTTTATCATGTCTCAATTCCAAGGAATTAGAAAAATAAGGGATAAGCTTTGTAGTGTGCCAGAGTAAAAACACAAACAAATTTTATAATCAATCTAAATTACCGTGTTATGCAGTTGATCAACAACATATTGTGGCACTATATCTAGCTCTTCCCAATCGTAGTGAGGTTGTAGAGGCGTGGGGAGTCGAGGTGACACCAGGTCCTCAGGAGGGGGTGGTGAAGATGCCAGCAAGCTCAGGATGAACCTAGCACAAAAATTGAACGTCTGACCCCATGCCCAAATGATCTACACCCAGGAGCCATGCTAAAAGTAGAAATTATGCACGTCATTCTTATTCAGCAAACTTATTATTATTATTCTAGTCGCATACACGGCACTATATAATACTTTAGCTTACGTAGTAACATATTCAGGAATCTGTGCTTTAGCTACTATACTAATACCTAATAGGTGTACCTAAATGTTTTATTTGAATAGGTGAAATGGCAAACATCGCGAAAAATAATAACTAACCGATCCAATTTAATATGGTGTGATCAGCGCCCCAAAATTTAGTTTTTCAACGATTTGGATATTAGGAGATTTAATTAACTAACTTGACTTCTTGGTTTATTGAAGTGTAAGTAACCTTACCCGTCTTGTTCCAAATGGACTCGTGTGTGAGACCGACGCGGGGACACCACGGGACTCCGCTGCAAGTTGTGCAGCACCTCCACTTCCCTATGCGCTTCTACAGGGCTCCGGACTGTCTCCGGAGAACGCACCTCCGATATTGTCAATGCAAACCCAGAAAATTCTTTCGACTTTCGACCATCGTGCACCTCGTTTTTAGACCTAAAATAATCATACAATTCACTCAAAGACTTTGATTTTAACTTCACTCTGTTATATTGCTCTACATGTTCTTGTTTATGAGATTTGTTCTGGATAACGGGCAGGGGAATGCCGCTTTTCTTAGGGTGTTTGATTTGGGTTTCCCTTTCAAACGCTTCGCGCTTTATTTCATTCATTTTATTCACTATCGTCGGAGTGACAGGTCTTGAAATTTGCTCCATGTTATTATCGTTATCTATTGGCACAACTTTATTTTGATTAAGATCGTCTTCACTGGTTAGCAAGTTTTCACTATCCGGCGTCCTTATTTTTACACTTTCACCACCGAAACGCACTTTTTTCACAACAACATCCGTATCTTCCGAGTCTCCATCATCACTGTACCTCAACATGTTCCGGTCTGAGCTGTCGTAATCGTCTTCACTCATCGTGGTTCTCTCAGAGTCCGTATCATTTTCTTCTAAGACCGTCATCGTAATAGCAGTGTCCGAGTCAAACTTGATTTCTGTTTCTATAATCACTTTTGCAAAGTTATTGTTGTAATACGGTCCAAAGCGCCTGATCGAATCCTCCGAAGATGAGTCCGTGGACACGCGGATGGGGGTAGCCAGCGAATGATTGAATATTTGATTAATTTTAACCAGAGGCTGATTGTTGTTATCACGGTAAACAGTTTTCCTAGGTGCGTAAAAAACATCGTGTGAGTCTTCATCGTAGTTGTCACACAAAACTTGGAACTTTTCCTGAATTTTTTGGTCCAATCTTGATAAATTTGAAATGTAGTCCCTGGATCCGCAAACTTTGCGAAGTTTCATCATGGCTCGGTGAGCTACGTCTCTGTGTACGGGATCGAACAGTTTCTCTCCAAGTATTTGAAACACGGGAAACATGTCTAGTGACCCATTTCTTCTTTTCAATATGCCCATTACAGAAGGAATCGATAATATCAATCCTGTAATGACATTCATTTTCGTATCGACGCCCGCAGAATGGGGCCGTATGTTGTGGTAATAGCACTTGTCGAGGATTGCCCGCGCCGCACATTCCGCGTCCTCGCAGTGCGTGCAGAAAACTTTCAAGGCGTCCAGTGCAGCTTTTCGTACGTTAGGCGAATTGTGCCCCAAGTTGTCGACGACTTGGTCGAAGGGAAACGATAGTGCGTTTCCGGAGAGCGGGAGAAGGTCTGCGAGTACTCTGAGGGCATGCAGCCGCACTTCCCATTCGGGATGCGTGAGGCGGTCGCGGATGGCAACGTAGAGGAGGCCTACGTCTAGGTCCGGCGGGAGCGCCCGCGCCCTTAGCACGCGGTCCCAGAGCGGAGCGAGTGGCGGCGGCGGCGTCTCGGGCACTTGCATGCCGGCGGAGTGAGCCGCTCGCGTCACCTCGCGTGCCCGCGCCCGCCGCCCAGCGAACAACAACTGGGTTAATGATCGGCCGGTACGGCACGCCGCCACCGCCCGCGCCGCCGCCCCTGACCAATCGATGGAAGCATGTGTGCATTTTACAACCTATGTCTAACGTCGCCGACACACTTTCCTTACAATTTTCTAGGTTTTGTTACCTAATTGAATAAACACGTAGGTATACCTAGCATATAGGGTAGGACGTTGGTATTTTGGTATGATCCGTACGAATATATGCTACTTAATATGCAATTTAATGTAGTGAATATTAACAGACAATAATGTTATTGAAAGTCTACAACCCAAAGAAACTCATTAAAGTTACCTACACTGGTAATACTGCTACCAGCATTCATTACACAGGCGTGATAAGGGCAATTACCTACTTATTTGACTGTAGGTCAGGAGTTTCGGATGGAGAGTTGGGATCTCCTCTTTCATGCTTTCTTGTATCTTAGACACGTACCTATTAAAGAACAACGCTCAATCATGAATCGGTGCGCAAGTCATGATTTCAATATAAGTAGTGATCATTTTGAACTCTTGACTTCAGTAGGTACCTACCTACCGATTAACGATTGAGCTTCGTTCTTCACGTTCTTGTAATACGGGTACGGGCCTTATACTCTCAAGGAATCCGCTGATGGTGATGACAATCTACTTAATAAGCTTAAAGGGTGCTCCAGAGAATCACCTCATTATAATTAATATAATATTATGGAGAATGAAGTTACACTGAAAAAAATCTTTATTAAACAATGCGGTGCTATATTATATTTATGTTATATGCTAACATTTCTAAGCTGATCGACGCTCTAATGAAGCGAATTGATGGTATTCGATTCTCTGGATGGTTACGTTACCTGCCCTCACCCGAATAGTACCTACCTATAACTGTACCTAAGCTTTCGTGGACACGTCATTCGATGTAGGTTACCTAAATACTTTAAAACCATAGCCATGGCTTAGGCCAATTACTTAATCTAGTGGTTAATATCTACAAATAACATAATTTTCATTATCATAAATTGAGTAGGTAGTGGGTACCTACTAGGTACCTACCTTGGTACTTACTACCTACCTACATGATAGTAGGTACATTGTTTATTGATGATTATTAAAGTGTAAAGAGTGCACAAAAGAAAATATTTTTTATTGAAAACTATGAAGCTAACTGCGGCGCCTAACGAAGTTGGTACGAATTATTTTGATACTATGTATACAGGGTTACAGGAAAAATTGTGCTAGATCCGTTAAGGGCATGGAGTACCCATCATTTCTGACTTATTTCACTATGAAACACCCTAGCCTAAACTTAACCCTTTTCGAAATATTCGACTTTTAATTTTTTTTTTTTAAATATTTTGTGTGTCTTATTATTATTATTATTGCATTTTTACATGTGTAATAAGATGCTTTGGGACGTCAATCAATAAAATAGTATATAATATAATATTTAATAGACTATAGTAGACAAGTGAAAGTTAAGAAATAAATAAATATTTGAATCTGTATTTTTTTCTAACGGATATCTAAAAATAATATTATAAGTTTAGGCTAGGGTGTTTCATAGTGAAATAAATTAGAAATGGTGGGAACTCCACGCCCTTAGCGGATCTAGCACAATTTTTCCTGTAACCCTGTATAATATATTTATATATGTAATAAAATAATACCTAATTGAAACCACAATTATAATTATTATTTTAACTTTGTATTACTTACAGTTGTTGTTTAAGTAAGCAAGCTCGAGTCAATAATATTATATTATACCTAATCACAGAATTCCCCCTATTAAGTACATAAAGTATTTGTACCTAATATTATAAATGCGAAAGTTTGTATGTGTGTATGTTTGTTACTTGTTACTATTTCACGCTCTAAACAGCTGGATGGATTTGGATGAAAGGTATGGAAATAACTTATACTCTGGATTAAAATATCTTAAGCTCTTAGGCTACTTTTTATCCCGAAATCGAGAACGGTTCCTGTAGGAAGGCGAGTGAAACCTCAGGGTGCTGCCTGTGTAATACATATAATAAGGAAACAGGAAAATACGTTACCCCAAAACATTTAAGATAAGTTTAGTAAGTACTGTAAATATGTATTAATTAATATTAATTACGTAGGCATGTAGGTATTTTTTATCCCCTCTTGATTCGACTCTAGCGGTTTATCTAAATCGAGCTCTCATAGCATAACGTAAAACATTGACAGGAAGTGGCCCGTGGTCACTGGACATTGCCAAAAGGTCATTTTACAATAGATAATATACTTGATAATAAAATTCATTTGCCATATTTTAATAATACGTGCGTAGTGCGTAGGTACCCAAACTTTGTTGAGTATTGTGTTAATCAAAGTGCCTAGTATAAACTTGCAAACTTAGCAATAATGTGTTCCTTTAAAACGTTATCCCTATTTCTTGTGACCATCTTCAACATATTTTTGTTGGTACGTAAGTAATAGTTGCTCATTTATCATTGCTTTTCTTAACCAAAGTAGCTACCTACAGGCAGCGTTAGTTAGTTAGCTGATTGTATTATTTATTCTGTGTAGATTCGACTTAGCGCTTCGTTCTTTATATTCGAGTAAAGTTCCGAGTTGGCTAGCCACCACGTAATGTCACTTGTAACTGCTGTGGGCCTAGCACGAATATTTACGCGCGCGTAAGTGTAACGTTAACGTAAGCCAGTTGTATGGCGTTTGATCTGCCCCTCTATTACGATTGAGCTAGCAACGCTGCCGACGCGCTTCTGCCGCTCAACTCCTGTCAAAATTGTATGAACTTTGACAGCATTTGAGCGGCAGACGCAATCGTAATATGGGGGTTTTACGTTAACGTTACACTTACGCGCGCGTAAATATTCGTGCTAGGCCTACAGTAATGAATTTCAGAATGTCCGAGTAGCGCTAGCCGACCCGTAAACCAGGCTGCTACTTACAGGACACATCAGCTGCCGATTAGTACGGTTAATCGACGGCTATAGCAAAACTTGTTGCAACCTCGCATGTGTTTGTAATTTATTATTATAGTTTACATGCCAAAAATACTGAGATCTACGGAACTGAAAACTACCAACCCTGTTGATTACGCTACTGCTATAAAAACATCGACTATTCCTGTTTCTATTTTGAGATCAGATAGTTATGAATATAGAAATCATTGTATTTAATTAGTAAAACAGTCCGCTCAGAACCATGGAAAGCCGATGGATACTGGAGACTAGCAGCCGCTCAAAGTGGTGCTCTTTGGAGGAGGCCTATGTTCAGCAGTGGACGTCTTCAGGCTGATGATTATGATGATGATGATGACTACTAAAAAGTTTTTGTTCAATTATAATATGTTAAATACTTATATAATATTATGATATTTTTGTTTTGTGTTGTTTTAATTATTATTATTGCGTCAAGATAAAACCATATTTCAGGTACCTATAGGTATTACTTATTACATTTCCCGTTGAACTAAACAATGTAATCTAAATTCGTATTACATTCCTCATTACATTAATTTAATTAGTTGATACCCTTTTTTGTAGAGGTAAATCCTTACCTACTTACTGTTTTTAGGTAGGGAATAAATACTCTTTGAAGGGCATCTACCGAACCGCAGCATATAGCTGGCACATAAACATGTCAAAAAAAAACGAACCCAAAATGGCGTCACTGACAGCAGTCAGAGTGACTATTGAACGAACGAAATGAACAGTTGACGTTGCTACAGATCACCCTAAATTTTTACCCACTGAGTAGCTGATCGAAACTCAGTTTTCGTTCGTGAAACTGGGAAGAACTACTCGACGCCTTTACGTCCCGATCAGTATTACTCACTGGCCAGCCAACTCGGAACTTTACTCGGATATAGAGAACGAAGGCCTTAAAGTTTTACAAAATAAACGAGCGTGTTGGATTTATTTTCATATGACATAACAGATGGAAACATGACAAAGATATTCTTACTCCGAACTACGTAGTTGTCTATTCTACATTGTGTCGGATTGCTTGCAACTGTAGAAGGTGACCTTAAATAGGTATGTTATCCCGAAATAGGGGGACTGGGACCATGATACCCTACAAGTTGTGAGAGCTGAGAGCCTTACTTGAAACTGGTTGTTTCAAAACGATATTCAAATTTCAATATTCTAAAATAAACGAATATTTTACACTAAGTATTAACTAAAATTTTATTTGTTCACAGATGGCAGGCATAGCCACTCTAGTAAAAGGATATCATTATTCCAAAAAAGCTATCGACGATATTATGAGTGATAACCATGGTGGTGTCAAAGCTTTGGTGATAATCATAGGGAAGAAAAGAATAACAAAATATGTTCGGTACCTTTTCTTTATCCCTGGCACCATTGTGAGTTATGTTGCAGCGTGTGGGCTCTTAGGTCTGATAAAACGGGAGTCGTTTTGGTTGGTAAGTATACTTTCTGTATCTACTAGGTATAGTATAAGTAACTACTACATTATAATATGTACTTTTTTGGAATCGTTTTAGGCAGATACTATAAAAATACATCCACTATACACATTATACTTTACATTATTAGAAAATTCCTGAACTTGTGCGCCTTTTATTTATGTTGTTTTTATTATGAAATATGTATGTTAGGCTGTAAGGTATATGTAAATATGGGCCGCTAGTTGCCTGAAACAAACGAATTATATTATATTATTATACATACCATGTTCTACATAGCTGCCCAACATACATATTATGGACCTAGCTTATAATATTAGAGACTTGATACCTATTTGAAGGTTGGACGGGCCTTCATTTAAGGCATATGTGTAGGCCGTTGGTACTAAGAAAAGGGTTTAGTAAATTCATCTCCTAAGGGGGTAAAAGTGAAGGAATTCCTCTTTGCCTTACGGCAACCACACGACTTCGGAAGAGTTTTGTATGGTAGGTTTGGGTAAGTTTCTCAAAGCACATGGTCTAATTTACAGACTAGGCGAATCAACTATGGAACTTTTTTGTTGAATGCGCGTTAACAAGGAGCTCCGTTCCCGATTCCCGATTTTTTGTAGTACCATACTCGTTCGTATAAGTAATTACCTATGTAGGTAGTCAATTTGCTCATGCAAATCAGTCACACAGACAAACGTGGGTTTTTTTTGTTATATTAATAAAAAATAAACAAATGAACATACTATGTATAATTAATAATTCACAACCAAATCAAAATTTTATTTCAGTATTCAATATGTATACTCTCATCAATTGGTGGAATAATTTACCAGTTCTGCAAGGGAGAGTGGACGCTAGTGGGTTCAATATTTTTCCTTACCGATTTAGGTTATTTTGGTTTGGACCGTTTAGAACCCGTTACAGAACTAATATTAGAGGTAAGATTTAGATTAGTACTTAAGATGTAGATACCTAAGGTACTTATAAATAAATACTGGGTGTAATTGAATTCATAAGCATCCGTTGAAACTAGATGTCTATTCATGACACCGGTCACGTGTGGAAAATGAAATCTAACAAAACGATTAGGGTTTGAAAATAACTCTAAAAATGTAATACTTTACTTAATCAACTGCTACAGTACAAAATTAAGTTAGAATAAATGAGTTCTGTTTTTGATTATGAATTTAATCCATTGTACTATGTATAAAAACTAAGTATCAAAACCATTCGTGCCAACTACGTTAGACCTACTTCATAATTTCCAATAATATTATCACCTGCTGTATATTTTCACCTGCACTCTGACTCTGATGACTCTTTAATACTAAGGCCCTAGGTATTAAAGAGACATCTATAATATAGAATAAGTTCTTAATAAACCTACTCAATTTAAATATGCTAATGAATTCAATTGCACTCTGTATAAGATACCTAGTATTTTCCTTTAGGCTGGTTACGATATCGATAGTAGAAAATAGAAACCTACGATATTTTAGGAATGGGGCCATGTAGATGCACTCTTGTAAAAATTAAATGGTGACAGGTAAGTAAGTATATCTACTTACACTAATTTTGATTATTAAAGTATAATAGATAATAATAACCCCCAACAATCACATACGTAGATCCTGGACCCTAACTAGGATTCCCTATATCTACGGACCCAGGAACTACGAGGACTATGGTCCCACAACATCCAGACACAGAACAAGTATTTGCGCTTTTTTTTCGTGCTCAAATACTTGTCCTGTTCCGGGAATCGAACCCGCCACCTCCAGGTTATGAGCCGACCTACTCAACCACTACACTACGGAGGCTGTAATTACCAATCTATACTTACCTATGTAAGACCTACTAATATTGGATTGTCTGTATTTTGTATTATTATCGAATGGCAATATCGATTGGCAGTTCACTTGTATTTTTAAGTAGTCTGTGATTCCGAAAAGATGTCAAGAGGACGGTGACAGTTGACAGCTGGCAGTGCAAAATGGGGCGAATTTAGTAATGGTCTTTGAAGAAAATCCGACAATGGCGGTTGTGAATTTTGATATTATTTTTTAAAACTAGTGTATCTTGAACTTTAATGTGTAATAAGGGTGGATTATTATCCGTTGAGTGTTCGTGAACGTGCACAAGTGTTGGTCCAAAATGGTTTCAAGATCATAAAACCATGCATTGTCGTTTTTGCTTCAAAGGCCTTTTTAGAGCCTTCAGTAAAATATCCTCCATTTCACTGTTGGCGTTTTGACTGACAAAATATGACTTTGACTTGACATAACCGTACAAATTTTACCCACTTGACATTGGCAGAATTATTGCAAACAAGCGATAGAAAGCCATAAAGAAGAAGAAGAAGAAGAATTTAGTAATGGACAATAATGTAAAGTAAAATATATTTTGAAGAACAACAATAAATCTGATTTATAAAGAATCACGCTTTCATTTCTGAGATAAGGATCTGATCCTTTTACTTAAGTAATATATTAAGGTATCTATATAAAAATAACCAGCCAAGTGAGAGTCGGACTCGCGCACGAAGGTACCTGTAAGGTACTACGAAGGTACATATAACTAACCTATACCTAGGTAATTAATATCTAATCTACCTACGCAACACGCATAATCACAGATTAACCTAAAAACAATATTTTCAGATATTGGCCCTGCTGCTTACATTGGTTTATCTCTACTGCAGTTACAATGAAGACAAAGCATTTCTGTGTAACGAATCTACACGGTCCGAGCGAAATTCATATCAAGCAAGGGATAATGAGAGCTGCGAATATGCAAAATATAGATCTAATTCTGACATTCCTGATGGCGACTCAAACACTGGCTCATCGAGCAGGAGATCTACATCATCATAGATTATTTTATATACTTACTTAAGTATATTAATTTAAAATAAGTGACATCAGTATTTGATGAATAATTGAATACTGAGTAGGTAGGTACCTACTTGAACTATTTTATTTTATTACTTTTAATAAGATTAAAATATAATTTTACTTACTACTTACCTACCCACTTACTTATATTGACATTTACCATTCATTAAGAGATACCTAACTAGTAACTAACCTACAGTCTGTTAAGACATACTTAGTAGTTAAATTAATTAGGTTATTATTATTAATAATTTTCAAATAAGTAGGTACTTACATAACACAGATCATTTATAATATATTTATGATTTTTGTAGCAGTATTGCCGGCTCAGCGTAATCTACAGATTAATTTGTAAAGGAAGAATTAGAATCACGAGCGGGAATTGAACGCCGCATCCATCCATCCCTCAAGCCGGGATTATTATGCTTTACCTACTTAAGCTACCGTGTGTACAAGTGATCTCTTGTCCGAAATTTTCCTTCACATTTTTCAACCAACTTACGGGGTTTACTTTTGTCATAACATACCTACCGGTAAGCAATCCAACGAGGCAATGCTGCCAGCATGTTGGGTATGGGTACGCTGCTTACCGGTAGTGGGCTGGAGCATTTGAACTGGCCAAAGAGTATATAATTTACTACGAACTGTCTATAGGCCATCCTGGCTAGTTTAAGCGTAGCTTTATATCCTCTTTGGTTTACAGTTCAAATGTTATTTGTAGTAGGTAGTGTAGTAGTAGTTAGTTTGAATAATAAATGCACTTGCCCGTTAAAAAAAAAACCGGTAAGTACCGGTAGGTGGTACTTAGGTAGATACCTACATAATTTGTATTTTTCACCGTATTTTTGATGAAGATTAACAAGATTTTCATATTTCATAAAAGACTGTATGGCCGCGCTAAAACGGATAGTGTAGAGGAGGTGCCAGAATATTCTGTGCTACTAATTAGTTAAATAACGTGGACACGTCACGTACATTATGCCCTCTTAGGCCTCGTAGATATAATTATAATAGGTAGGTACAATTGACGCACTATTTTGTATTGTATTGTATTTTGGTATTTTCCTGAAATGTGCCTTATTAATTAATTGTATTACCCGCCTGCTCAGATTACTCAGTCCATTACACAGAATTAATAATACATAAATATGTGTGGACAATTCACACCGCTATCTAGCCTTGTACAGATGACTGATAGAATAAGTACCTATATCTACTTATAAATATATTTTTGTTTGTTTGTAGATACCTAGGTACCTACAATGATACCACATAACACCCAAACCAGAGGCAGACACTGAACAAACATCGGTGTTCAGCACAAAAATGTTTGTCCTAGGTGGGGATCAAACCCACAACCTATAGAGTTCAGTAGGTAGAACTACCAACTGAGCTGTCAGCCAGTCGCCGAACTCACACTCACAGAATTCCCCCTATTACATAGGTCCAGAAACGAAGTCTCCATACTTAACCTTGTTTGAACATGAATAAAACCATAGAGCACATTTTTTTCTTCTTCTAATGTCAGTTCCGCTTTCAACATACCATATAAATAGTATTACCCGATTTAGTCGGGTACCTAAATAAAAATCTAGCTAGATGTAAAATGTAAATAATAAAAATTATATAATGCCTACATTAAAAATATATAAAATAATAAAATTAATTACCATCATACTACTATCTATAAACAAGAAAAAGATCTATAGATAGCTCAGGCAATCTTTTAATAGAAAGGATTCAAATTACGTATAACCAGCAGTTTATTCAACATTTCTTTTAATAACTCACGAGTTTTTCAATATTACCAAGTTAAAGGGATTAAAGGACAACAGTTATGTAGGTACAGGGGGTCTAGCAAAGATACCAACCACTAACGCTGACGCCAAACGCTAACTCCAAAATGTACTGAAATGACATTTCGGAAATCGCTAACTTTTCCGTAGCGAATGTCATTTCGATACATTCTTGGAGCTAGCGTGTGGCGTTAGCGTTAGCGATTGTGATTTTTGCTAGACCCCCTGGGCCTCAACCAAAGTAATGATTCATAAACGTTGTTCTACCAGTTTTCAAATATACGTTTTAACTCATTATTCCTTGTAGTGCATTATTAAACTAAAATCTTTTATTTGATGAGCAAAAAGGGAGTAAGTGACAATTATAAATCTCTGTCAGGAAAAGAAAATGAGAGTTTGTGTCTGCCGACAAATTGCTCAGCAGTTTGGCAGTATGTTGTTAGTTAGAGTAAGATTTTGTGTTCTATACAATAAAAAAAAAAAAAAATTTAGGATAGAAAAAAAATAACCTTAAAAATGGGAAAACAGTGGGCGCGTGGAACTTTTATAGTTGACAATAAAACTATTATCAGTAATTGCACTTCTGTGTTGGAAATGCGCTGAACATAATTGTTGAGCGAGTATTAGGTTTCCACCAATCTTCATTTCGACTTTTTCGAACTACTTTTATCCAACGATCAGGGCGGTTATTCTCTATGGAAACATAGATTCCACACGATATGAAACCACGTCGTTATCGTGTCTTGTTCAAATCGTGTCACAGCGTTAGATGTACCTTCACTTTACATTAAAGTTATCTTTATTTTGAATAAAATATATTGACATAAGTGGTCATAATCTTTTGATGTGTTGATGTTTCGGAACGCGTCTCGATAAAACATATGATTTTTGACAGTTCTAATAGCGCCAATTCCAAATTCATTTAGCGCGGTTTTGTTTTCGTTTCATAGATAGTAGAGTTTTGCAGATTTCTTTTGTAAGACAAGGAATTCGCGTGGTTTCAAAGTAAGGAATCGATACGGAATAAGGGCCCAGCTAGACATGGGTGGATCTGTTGGAAATCTATACAAAAGAAATCGGGTAATTATTCAGATGACGTGTGGCAATACTGATTTTGACATGTCAACTTTTTGTTGTGAAATGTTAAATACTCTTCATCAAATAGAAATAATTAAAATAATCTTATAAAAATACATGATTAAGGCCACTTACAAGTGAATTGTGATCGTGTGCTTCTGATTCGTGCCTCGAGTGATTTCGGCACAGTTTTATCACGCAAGACGGCATTTTTTTGGTATGTATTCAAAAGCACACCCAAGTAACGACTGATTTTGATTTTGACAGCTGAGAATCAATCACACCCAAAGTGGTGTGTACGGTTTTGCCCTGCTTTAATTTTGTATTAGTGGTCTGGATAAAAAGTCTTTGCTCACACTATGTCCATGGAATAGAATAGGTACCCTACCTACAGCAAATAGAATAATAAAGTATGACTGTATGCAGCGTTCAATAAATAAGCCTATGGCTGGGGGAAAGGAGGAAGTTGCATATTCATGGTAGTATCAGAAAAACATGAGAAATATTAGTTTTTTTCTTTGGTAATAATATAATACCCTATTAAGCATATCCCGGTATCCTCAGAATTCCCCTATTACAGATACAAAATCTTTGCCGGTATCCTTATTCCACAGATTATTTTTCTCTAATCTGTGCCTTATTCGGACTAAGACTTTGACTTTATGAGAAATTACAATACTTGACACTGGCTAAGTACAATATGTGTGGAGCTAAAATATAAGAAAAAAAATCGACATGACATTGACATAAATACATGTCATGAATTAAATTAGGGATGGAACTGGGAGAATCGATTATTCATTAATCATATTATTGTATGTCAATTTTTCAATAATAATTTGAATTTTTTATTTTTATAACTGCTTTTTTTTTATTTGAAAGAAAGAGAAAGAAACATTTTACTTGCACAAACTGTACACAACATGTATTTCATTTTATTAATTTGAATGATATATCTGCTGAAAAGTTTTTTAGGTCCAATAATTTGAATCCCGCCGCAGCAATACTTTTTAACGTACTGTAAAGTTTCAACATTTAGATGGTTCAATTTACGCGCTTGTTTTGCTCGTTTGTTTTGATTTTTATGTGTCAAGTCTTATTACCAAACAAAAAAACTTATTTACTGTATTTATCAAATCTTGTGGAATCTAATTTAAAGTAACCTCTAGGCTGAGTAGTATTGCTGCTGCGGGCATCAAATTATTATAATAATCTTGTTAGTACATGCATGTTGATTAATTGCAAACAAGTCACCAATAAATGCCATTTATTGGTGACTTGTTTTGGTGACCATGCATTAAATGTTGCGTTCCAGTTCGCGTTATTTTTGCCATTTTCGTTATTTTCGATCACAAAAGTCGTTTTCCACTACAATAACACTGGAATTCATAGTCAAGGTGGGGGCTCCTCTGGGGGATGATTCAGGCGCTGTGTAGCAAAATCTAGTTTTATGCATTTCATAAACAAAATTAAGTAGCCCCCAATCTGACAATTCTGACATTGTCAAAGGCAGGATGCTATGAAAGTGAAAGAAGAATGATTCAAAATTCAACCTCTACGTGAAAGTTGAATGATTGTTGGTTGTTTTGGGCTTTGTTCACCCCTTGACTATGAATACCACTGTAACACTGGAATTCATAGTCGAGGCGGGGGCTCCTCTAGAGGAAGAATCAGGCGCTATGTGGCAAATTCTAGCTTTATGCATTTCATAAACAAAAGCAGCCCCCAATCTGGCATGATGGGTGACCTTTTGGCGCGACTTTTGAAGTTCAAAAGTCGCGTCAAAACACACTCGACAAAATTTTCATAGACAGCTTGATTGAAATCGTAGAGTATTTAATTATAATGCAGTTCCGTTAGGGGTTTTTCCAGTGATTGTTTATGTAAGTGAAAGAAGAATGATTACGCATTTAATCTCTAGGTAAAAGTAGAATGATAGATTTTCGGGGTTTGTTCAACTTTTGTTTATGAATACCACTGTAAAAGTAATCACTGTGGGAGTCTTTGACAGTTTGAAAGTGGTCGTTTTTGGCGTTCGTGGCATTCTTAGCGTGTACTGGAACCAAGGAACTTATACGTATACTGGAACACACTCAACATCGGTTTTTTGATAAACATTAATCGACCAATAAAAATCGATTTAAAAACAAACCAATCGATTTTTTCAACATCCCTAAATTAAATAAATCCAGCAGAATAGCATAATATTCAGTGCTGCCAATTGCGGGGAAAATCCCCGATTTGCGGGGAATTAAGGGTTGCAGCGGGGAGAGCGCGGGGAATGACTAAAATCGGGGAATTTCGGGGAATTCAGGCCTTTTTTTTCGGTGGGTACTAATGGTACTATATATATTATATATAGTACCATATTTTTTTTGTTGGTCATTCGAAGATAAAAAAGTGTTTCGCGCTCACTTCGCTCGCGCTTTTATTGTTTCTATACATACATTATTTTAATCTGAAACCAGCGCGCTTGTACTGACATAATAATTCTGTAAAATTGCTTACAACACTGGTTTGGTGCCAGCAGCGCAGCACTGTTCAGCCTAAATGCCAGTACAAATTAAATTCCTTAACTATTGAATTTTATTTATATTATTCGAGAATTGGTAATTATTATTGATTTACCCAACATTTAAATACAAATTACTTAGGCGTTTTATTGCACATGGGCACTGTGGAATCAATTGCTCAAATGACCATACTTATTTTCTGGATTATAAAATGTGGCAAATACAGAAATTTTTCGCGCTCGCTTCGCTTGCGTTTTTGTATTGCACTGTCATTGCTGCTTACAAAACACCGCTGGCGGCACCATACTACCATCGCGCTGCGCCACCGAAAAGTTGTCTTAAGCTAGGATTTGGCTCTAAGTCAGGTCTTGTAGTTGTAGGGAAAAATAATCAGATGGCATGAGAAATTCCGGATTTGGCCCAGGGAGGGCAGAGTGTGTAAACTAACAAACAAACAATGAACAAAAACAAAAAATAGACAATTGCAATTCATTAATTGAAATTGAAACTATAATGCAGCGGGGCAAATCTGTGAATAGTAAGACTACGGATTTAGTCTAGATGTAAGTTGTATATTAAACAAATCATGTATAAAACGTTAAGTGTTTATGTTCCAAAAATGTCGTTTCGGTAAATTAATCATAAAGATGCGGGGAATTTCGGGGAATTGGCGAAACTGACGCGGGGAATGGAATTTTTTTTATTGGCAGCACTGATAATATTGTATAATTTCATGTATTTTTTTCGTCTGATTGTTCTGACTGGCTGGTTGGTTGGCGTTAATATTACAGAAGCGCTTATTTCCTTGTTTTACATAAATTAATTTGACTGACACTGGTAGAGATAAAATTTTTGGTTGAAAGTGATCATCGCTGTGCTGTGCAATAATGACGGAATCACACACGACTTCAACGTCCAGTCTTCCGCAAAATGTAAACAAATAACTCTTAGATTTCAAAGATAATGCCGATACCGACAAGATGAAGCCACTATCTTTAATGTTAATGGTAGCGACATGTATTGGAGGGCAACTGGTTCTTGCTCAGGATGATAACTGCACTAGGACTAACAGCCGTGGCGATTACAAAGTATGTCTTCGGACCCTGGCGGACACATTGGCTAACAAGTTTAACGATTTAGTCGTGAAAGAGCTTGGCAGTGAATACACATCTCACTTCGAAGTAAGAACAGCATATAAGGTTAGTCAATATCAAACATCTGATGCTGATACTCTGTTAAAAATAGCTGAAAAACTGGCCCACAAGCTCGCTGCAGCCATGAATATACTCCATGATATGAACAATATTATAAACGATAACAGTACGCCATCCTTCACTCATCCATGTCCTTTTAACTCAATACGTAAGTCAGTTTCTATAAAAGGCATAAATATAGATACTTTGCAAGCATCAGGACCAAAATTAAAATGGCCACATTTCAAAGATTTGAAGGTGAAGCGACAATATTTTCTGTCTCATATGGACTATGCCACAGACAAAGATTGTGAATCAATGCCACATACAAACTTGAGATATTTGTATCATAAAGTTGTGCATCCTGATTCAAAACTTGTTGTATTTATTGTGGATAATAACATGAATGCAGATTCTCTACAGCATGCAGTAAATGTTGTGAAGGAAACTGCATATGCCCTGCAAAGTACTGATAGGATTGCTCTGAAAATGACCAACATGACTGATTTTGTTAAATTTGAGGACACTTGCAGCACTGATGGAATGTCAGACCTTGGAAATGCAACAGATAACAATAAGATGTTACTGCGGGAATATTTGTCAACCCTTGATGTTGTACCAACAAGTGTATCACCGCTGGCCATCAATAAAGAATTAAAGATGCTGATCGAACAGAAAAATGTTCCAAAAAACAAACTATTCATTTTCCTGACAGATTCTAAAGTGCTGAAAAATGAAACATGGTTAAGATTATTCCCATACTCCTCTAATAAAGATGACACTCTAAATTTTGCAATTGGATTGATATATGACAACGAAGTAGACAAGAATTGCTCATTGGGAATTTTGCGTATTGATAAGTGGCACACTCACACAACCAACCATTCGGTGATGAGACTTCATATAAACAACAGTGGAGTTGTTGGGCAGGTTGCATCAGCATTCATATCTCTGCTGCCTGGCAAGTATGATAGCAATAAAGTTAAAGTTGAAGGCCCCATCTGGGAAGCTACAGAAAGAGACTTCATGATTTCATTAGTACTACCCACCCTAAGTGGGGTGATAGGGCTAGATCTGTATTGGTCAGATCTTGCTGAAGATATCATTTATTTCCAAGGCACTAATAAAAGGAAAAGAGCCTTTGTAATGGATTTTACAGGTAGAGTTTTGATGCACACTTTTTTTCCTCGACCAGAGTCAACATCTGATAAAATTAAATTTACAAGTATAGAGAGTATTGAAACATATGATTTTATTGACACTGTTAAAACAAAAATGCTATCTGTAAATATAGGAAACACATTTCATAATATATCCGAACAAAACTCTACTAAAAGTATTGTGTACTCGTGGAAATGGGTTGAAAACCTATATATTGTTTGTATTGTGTCTGAAATAACGGAACAAACAATTTTTAATAAAACCAATATCTTCTTTTCAAGAAGCAACAAGGAAATATTGTTTCATAGATTAGATTTATTTCCTCCCAAAACTGGAAAAATGTGTCGACATTTCAAGCAAATAGCCACTGTTGATCAGGGTACTGTGTACTTAAGTCCTTCCAGTTTTCAGTCGCCTTTTACATATCTTTATGATATGGGGGATGGCCAAGAAGCCCTTACTTATATGCAAAATTACTTAGCTTATTTAAAAAGTGTTGCCCATGGCCTGCTTTCCAACCCAGGTTTAAAAACCGAGATCCAGCAGGATGTAGGTTTTTTGAACTCCATTTTGTCATTTTATAAGAGGCAACATTTACATGGTGAATTTTCTAAATACATTGTCAGGCGGTATGCAGTCACAGAAAGTGGAGTCCTTGTCATGTTCCCAGGAACAGTATTGGAATATGATTATGAGCCTGTCAGAAGACCATGGTATACTTATGCCCTTGACAATCCAGACAAAATAATCCTGACCCCACCTAATTTAGATGTTGGTGGTGCAGGATATGTTGTGTCCATTTCATATGCTGTTAAAAGCTCTTTTTATCCCACTATGGTTGTTTCAATGGATGTCACTATGGGATTTTTGTACAAGCTCCTCATTGACAGTATGCCTCTCTGTGCCATGTCTTATGTAAAGTGTTTCATCATGAACAATCGGGGATACCTAGTCTCGCATCCTGGTTTGATGGATCCCAATAGTTCCGGTCCTATCGAGCAACAACACATTACGCACAAAGAATCCATGATCGCCATGGACATGTTAAACCACAAAGGTTTCGTCACAAAAAGATTATGCAACAATTTTTATGACAAAACCATTCAGAGATTTTATGAATTCAACACATCTTTGCCAACTGTGCTCTCTAACGTAGTCTCTGGTGATCATTGCATCCATTACTACGTGGCTGCTATTCCTGGCACGAACGCTTTCGTCGGTCTCGTGAACGCCTCGTGCAGCGTCGGTGCTTTCTGCCCCTGCAGCATGGTGGACCGCCTGTGTCTTAATTGCAATCGTATGGAGCAAACCGAATGCGAATGTCCTTGCGAGTGTAGCTCGGAAATGTACGAATGTCCAAGTGCAAACATATCTCGATCTAATCAAGATATACCCCTCTGTGGAGTCATGCTTGAAAACAACAATCACAAGTCTCATTATTTTCACAATTTCGCGGAGAACCTAAGATCTTGTTTCGATTTCCAATGCGAAAACTATTTGGACCATGCATCTTGCTTAGGTGTTTTAGGCTGTGAGTGGTGTCAGATAGATACAGACGGTCACACGCCGCTCAACGCGCCTTTTTGCACGTCACAATCCACATGTTTTAATGGTGTTCTTGGGGCCGTTACTCCTTACGGCGAAGGCACATTCGGCCACGTTAACAGAGATGCTTTGGGAAGTTACTCGGCTATAGGTCCCATAGCTGGGTGCATAGTCACTGTGAGCCTCATCGTAGCTGTTGCTATATACTGTTATAGACAGAACGTGACCACAGCTAGTTGTCATAATTTGTACGTAGACGGCCCTGCAGAGACGTGGCACGACGCGGACTTACAAATGAGCCACTTACAATCTGATGATCCCCATGATCAATCTGGACAAGACAAGTTGTTGCCTGCTATGGAAATAGAGGCTCCGATCTCGCCATACAGAGTTGTAACTGGATACAGGCGGGGACACACAGCCGGCGGCTCTGATCATGGCTACTCTACCATGACTCCTCACGAGGATTCAGAAGCCACGGCATTTTCAATCAATGATCCAATAATTTTATCAGACGATACTAAATCTGATATTAGCTGTCCTGTCCCAGCGAAAATTAAACCGAGGTTAAAAGTTGGGGACCTAAGTGTGACTGTCTTGCCTTGTGGTAAGAACAGCGTGATTGCACCAGTGACCGTCCACAGACACATGGAAGCATCATAGCATAACGCGCATTTAACTGTGTATAATAAATCTACCTCTTCTGTACATAATAATTAACCAGTCCATTATTGATTTCTATTAATTTGTAACAGTTTTACATGTTCGACAATATTTTAAATAATAATAATTTATTTTTAAGTACAATAAATTAGCACGTTTTTTTACTATTTGCAGTATCGGTGCTCATTGTTATTTAAAGAAGTAGGTATACCTATGTATTATGCTTTTATTATATTTTTGTTAACCTAATTAAACAAAAAAAATTATGATGGCGCTTACTACTTACTTATCATAAATTGTAATGTTTTTATCTAATCAAATAATCTTGACAATCATATCTAGATTTAAGTAGGTAATTTTATTGTGACTGATCATTAAAACTGACTTCAAGCAGCTATAGGTACTTTAGTAGACTCTTGCCAGCTATTCTAATGTACTTTCGTCTAAGATTATTCATAGTACTTAAGTAACAAACTTAAAACAATCAGGTTGTAAAATACAGGTCTTTTGTATTTCTTGTATTGATTTTTTCAATGTAACTAACGTTAAGATTAGGTTGTAAGAACTAAATATTTGTGCCAGTGCCTACCGTATTATTATGTTAAGCTAACTAATTTTAAGACTGAACTTCATTGATGTTGGCATTTACTTTATGTAATAAATTTTCTTTTGTATGAATATTGTTGTCTTATTTGGCATTATGGTGTCAAACTAAATAATATAAACAGTGAATCCACCAAAATGATCTTATTTGAAATAAGTCTCTAATATATTTGTCAACGGGGGCCAACGAGGAAAAAATATTCCCGTTGGGCCCTATAGGAGAAGACGTAGTACCTAATGTAAAAAAACACGTATGTAGTTATTCAAGAATGACGATTTTGACATATTAGCACTGAGATGGAAGAAGCAGCTGCTCAAAGGGGCGCTCTGTGGCCTATGTTTAGTAGTGGATGTCTTCCAGATAACGATGGTCTACACATTACACTACACAATGTAAAACACGTTACAAACTTTAAATCCTGTTTATTTTTGTTTACAAATATAATACATTACTACTTAACAAGATTACAATAACGTTTGTTTGTGGCTGTAGCATACTGAGATGGATCACTCCAGCAAGACTAGCATGAGCCATAAAATGATCACATAGCGTTTGACCAATAAAAAATGCAAGTGTTTTATGTCGTAATTGGCCAGTTATTTATTTTATCAATCACTGTACCAAAGTATCACAATAGTCACTTGGTACAGTAAGGAAAGTGTCGACTTGCCCTACAGGGCGGTTATTCTCTAAGGAAACACAGATTCCACACGATACAAAACCACGTCGTTATCGTGACTTGTTCAAATTGTGTCACAGCATTAGATATACCTTCACTTTACATTAAAGTTATCTTTATTTTGAATAAAATATAGTGACATAAGTGGTCATATCTTTTGATGTGTTGATATTTCGGAACGCGTCTCGGTAAAACATGATTTTTAACAGTTCAAATCGCGCCAATTCCAAATGCATTTCGCGCGTTTTTGTTTTCGTTTCATAGAGAAAAGAGTTTTGCAGATTTCTTATGTAAGACAAGGAATTTGCGTGGTTTCGAAGTAAGGAATCGATACGGAATCAGGATTCAGGGCCCAGGATATGTTAAGGAGTTGATCTAGTCGTATCGTATGTGCGAGGCCGGCGCGTGCGCAGTGAGGTGCAGCAGCCGCGCGCGGCCGCGCGGGCGCCGCGCGTGCCGCGCCGCGTCCGCGCGCGACCACTGCTCTTGTTCCTCCGCCGCCGACAGCACGCGGCCGCGACCGGATAGGCTGCAGTACTGCGGAAAAGTTCACGTCGTTCCATTGTATTATTTTTCAAAACCTGTGCTTTTTCCAGTTTTCATGTTTAAAATTGATGGCGTATCTGGGAAACCACCGTCCGTATATTTTTGCGTTATTCCTTTCCATGCAAGGTTGTCTGGAAGAGATCGCTTTGAGCGATAAGACCGCCAATCGTAATACTTTCGGTAAATTTGTGCTTTGTTTATAATTTGTGTGTTTCAATAAAGAGTTTATCTATCTATCGTTTACGCATTAAGTGCTGAATTGCGAGCATGAGTGTGGGCAAGTGATACTATGTGGTGAAACGTGGTTTTTCGTGTTGCTTCCAAAATTTCACAGAAGCTTCTAGTAAAGGCCGCTAATTAATTTTCAATCACAAATATAGGCAGGAATTAAGGAAATGTTTAGAATATAACAGTAAGCCTAGCACGAATATTTACGCGCGCGTATTTGTAACGTTAACGTAAGGCTCCCCTATTACGATTGTGTCTGCCGCGCAACTGCTGTCAAAGTTCATACAATTTTGACTGCAGTTGAGCGGCAGACGCGCGTCAGCAGCGCTGCTAGCTCAATCGTAATAGGGGGGCACATCAAATGCCATACAACTGTCTTACGTTAACGTTACACTTACGCGCGCGTAAATATTCGTGGTAGGCCTACAGATTGGAATAGATCACTAAACTGAAATAAACCAGTGAATTACTTTATCTTTTTTACCCAGCTGAATGCTGAACGGAATCACAAATATCCCAATTACCTCATTAGCAGCGTTCGCCGAATCGAAGCGGATAATGACTTCGGTTTGACCTTCCTTGACGTCTACGTGAAGTGCGTGGACATTGCTTCTGATCTGAAATTTAATTAAAACTCTTGAAAAAGTGGTATACTGGCAGCTGGAGCATTTTTCTTTTGCCAGAAAAAAGCCTACAAAAAGGTTAACGGAGACCAAAAACATGTCGTATCAGCAATAGGCATTATGACTTATAAAAAAACGAACAAGGAGGTAAATAAATATTATTTTCATTAATTAGATTAAATATTAATGCAATAATTGAAAAAATAAGTAAAATCAGTAAATAAATCACGGAGTCATACGTTTTTAAAGTTTCAGGAGGGAGCTTCCCCTGCCCCTTTCACGCAAAACACGAGATTTTTTATAGTTACTATCAACACGCATGTTGTGACGTCACATGCCAGAGAGACTACGTAAATCTACCGCAGCTTAGTAACGAGGTACCAAGAACTGTACCCCTAGTACGAGTTACGATAGTTTACTAAAACTTGATTCGTTTGCAGAGAAATGTATGGGAGAAAGGGGAGAAAACGTCTCCCTTTTCTCCCATACATTTCTCTGCAGCGCCCCTAGCGGACACGTTGATGAACTAAAAATGGCAGTACAAATTTTAAATGGATTCGCGCGTATTCACGTGTTGGAAAACTCGCACTAGGGGTACTGACATCACTGCATGTTTGAGGTTTCTTTCTATTCCTGTATTATAAAATGCTTGTATTTTTGTAACTTAATGTAGACATTTAATTTTTGTTTTCACGGCAATTTATTTTTTGTGGAATTTTTTAGACTAAACAATTTTAGAGAAAAAGAAACAAATTTAACTTTTTTTTGTATTATCTCACCGTTCGTTTAGTGAGTCGCACGTCAAGGCATGGTTCCGGTAATATCTCCCTAACGAAGACGCCCGGTATCCTCTCCAGCTTAGCTATAGACTTGGAGCTTTCTGCTGCACACGATGATGTCACTGAAATTGAAATAACATTTAATTTATCAATAAATTGAGGAATACAGCCATACTGAAAATCAAACTGGTCAATATTATAATCATAGTATATTTATAACAGTATCGCCTGCTATAAATATACGTATATATACTATTAGTATAAGTAGATTACGTGGCACGTATATACAGGGTTACAGGAAAAATCGTGCTAGATCCGTTAAGGGCGTGGAGTACCCATCATTTCTGACTTATTTCACTATGAAACACCCTAGCCTAAACTTAACCCTTTTCGAAATATTCGACTTTTAATTTTTTTTTTTTAAATATTTTGTGCGGCTTATTATTATTATTATTGCATTTTTACATGTGTAATAAGATGCTTTGGGACGTCAATCAATAAAATAGTACATAATATAATATTTAATAGACTATAGTAGACAAGTGAAAGTTAAGAAATAAAAAAATATTTGAATCTGTATTTTTTTCTAACGGATATCTAAAAATAATATTATAAGTTTAGGCTAGGGTGTTTCATAGTGAAATGAATTAGAAATGGTGGGAACTCCACGCCCTTAGCGGATCTAGCACAATTTTTCCTGTAACCCTGTATACGCGCCACGTAATCTACATATTAATTTATAAAGGAAAAATAAGAATCACGAGCGGGAATTGAACCCGCATCCATCCTCTCTTTCCTTTACAAATTAACCTGTATAATTATAGTACTATTTAAAAAAAAATATGCGTAAATGGGCACGTACAACAACTCACCATGGTAATTGACGAAGTTGTTTAAAGTGGAGCACGTTTGCCCATGAGATGCCCATTTACTCTTGTTTTTTGTTAATCGATAGGCTAAAATTTTGATTTGATTTTATGGTATACAAGGTGACCTTGAATTGGTATGTTATCCCGAAAGGGGATAAATCTACACCCCAAGGTAGACAATGTTTCTTCTACGACTTTACTAAATTAATAGTTTTTGATTGAAGAAATGCCATGTAAAGTTTACGTTCGATGACAGCCTTAGCGCAGCTGGGTGGTTGAACTTCGTCCTTGACCGAGTGCACATAAATGAGTTTAACGACCTGTGTTTAGAAATGAATTTATGTTATCTTGTTAACTCTCGTAGCGATCGTACGTGCAATTTTGTGAGTGGATTTATTTTTTACCATGGAGGTTTGGAAACACCCAGTTTCAAGTAAGGCTCTCACAACTTGTAGGGTATCAAGGTCCCAATCCCCCCATCTCGGGATAGCATACCAATTCAAGGTCACCTTGTAGAGATTTTTCTCTATTCCATAAATTTCAAACATGTATAAATAAAAATAATATAAATAAATTCGTATGAAATAAATATTCTTTATTTCATACGAAAGAAGAGAGATTGGAATGCAGACCTAAACAGATGGATAAGAAAGGTTCTCGAGTGGCGATCACCAACCGAAAGGCGCAACGTAGGCCTCTAGGTGGGCCAACGATTTGGTAAAACCGCGGGAAGCCGATGGATGCAGGAGGCAAGCAGCCGCCCAAACTGGCGCTCTATTGGAAAGGCCTGTTTTCAGCAGCGGTCGTCTTCATGATGCTGACAGCATAGAACTGGACGATAATACAATAATGAATTTTTTTTTATTGCGGGTGTTTTTTCTTACCTGGTTCGAGTTCCGCCGGTGCAGCCTGTGGTGGAATGGTGGAATACTGGTACCGCTGGTTGTGGAGCTGCGCCTTCATATCTTTCATGTACTTCCTTTGAAGGTTCAAGTATTTATTCCTAAGAGCTTTCCACTCCGACTTGGCCAGAACTTGCAAGCCCCAGAGAGCACCTGGAAAATTATATTAGTAGAGGATGAATCAACAATAATTGAAAAATAAGTAAAATCGGTAAATAAATCACGGAGTATTAAGCTTTTAAAGTTTCTGGAGGGGGCATCACCTGTCCCTTTCTTGCGAAACAGAGCCTCCGCGATTACTATGAAAAATCCACTTGTGACGTCACATGCCAAAGAGATGGTATGTAAAGCTACCACAGCTCAGTAATGAGGTACTTACTATGAACGACTCCATTCTGACGTCACTGGCTGTTTGAGCTATCTCTTTCTATTCCGGATTTTGAAATGCTTGTAACTTTGACATTTTTTTGACATATTATCTTTTGAGGAATATTATTTATATATTATTTAGGAATATTATAATTAATGCAAATAGTAGTCACCCTGCTTATTACTTTTAGGGTAAAAGATAATTTTTATTGCTGCAAAAATGCGTCCACGCGTGCGAAATCGCGGACAGCAGTTAATATTAAAAGTGGATGTATACTGTTAGGGGTATTCATGATAAAGGTTATTATTTTGATGCCGATATTATTAATATCGCCGTTTCCTGTCATTTTTCAAGTTTATTAACTTAATTTTGGTATAGTGTCAATTACTAATACTAGTCATTATAAATCATTTATTATTTGTTTTACCGTTTATGAAATACTGGAACTATTATTAGTTAAATTATTTGATCCAATTGTGTAAATAATGTTGAGTTTCCGACTTTGACGTGCCTGCACTTCCGGGTGAATATCAAGGAAGCGCAGACACGGTCGGAGGGTGGCATTCTGAAGGGAGGCAGCAAGGAAGCAACATGTCTTGGCTATATCGTATTTATTGTTAATAATGATAATTTTGGGACGATAATTATGACGGAAAAGGATTGTTAAATGAATCTGTGGATGAGCCTTTGTCAAAAATACGGAATCAGATATCGTACATTGGAATGAGGAGATATTAAGATATTAAATAACTGCCTAATATGCAGGTCAATGGCAAGAGTTCTTGACGTAACGAAAACTATAGGTACCTTTGGGAGCTTCATTCTTTTCCAGGGTACCCATCTTTTCCCTGGAATGCTTCCTTGACTTCTTCTTTCTTGGAGTATCCTGACTTTTCCCTTCATCCTGGCTGGTCAGCTCATCTTTGGATTCTACATCTGGTGTTTTCAATTCCTGGAAAATCAAATAATGGCTTTGCCTTCTGCACCAACACGTAATACGTTCCTGGGTGATGGCCCTTTTCTCACATAGAATGGCAATAATCACCAACCCTAGCTTACAAGAGCTAGCTACACGAACGGGTTGGTAGATGACACGTGTTTGAACATGCTGCTTTCTTCACGATTTGTGTTCTTTTATCATAAATTCATTGTAAAAGGAACTGCAAAATGTACACCTAACTACAGAAAGCAGGCGATACTGCTATTAATCATAAATAACCAGGGAAAGTATTGTTCCAAAAAAGGGTAAAATTTATGTCCTTTATTTGGTGCAACCATGGGGTCCCATCAGGTACAATTGGAAAATAAACCCGAACTTGAAAAAAATTTAGTAATCGTCTCTAGAGAGTTACTAGTTAGTGTCCAGTGTATTCATTTAGCCCAATACTTCGCCAACACGCAATAAATGTCGCTTGATAATCTTGCTTGATAAAATAATTCTTAAAATAGCCCGCGTTATTCCTTTGTATGGGATGAGGCATCTGTACTGTAGGTATTATATTATCTGGGGTGCAACATTATTAAAATGATATTTGAGCTTTCCCATACCTCTGTGGACGTGATGATACTTTTATTTTCATCCTGAAAAGAAAAACACAATGTAAATAAGTAACATAATAATATCTTCTCATTTAGATTGATGTTAGAACCATATCAATTTGTATAGCTCACAAAAAGTCTTGATTAAGCATTATTTCAATATATTTGTTCTGCGTCTGGGTGTTATATTGTATTCTATGTATGTATTTACAAACAAAGAAAAAAGTATCTAAGTATTATATCAGTTATCAGGTTCCCATAGTACAAGCTTTGCTTAGTTTGGGGCTAGATGGCGCTGTGTGTAATGTCCACACATATTTATTTATTATTTATTATTTTCATTTTTATTTCTCAAAAAATTAAAAATACTACAAATAGCTGAGAAGCAGCCATATTAAGTGTTTTTAACTATTTACCTCAGTTGGGGTTGTGATGCTTTTTGTTTCATCCTGTAATTAATAATAAATCACCTTGTAATCCTAAAGATCAATCATTAAAACGATTATACTTAAACATATTCAATATACATTTTATTTGAATTATTTGATTACTATTAGCACAGAGACAACAAATGACGCTTGTATAGAGGAAGCGGTTTTTTATTGCTTAGTGACTATTAGTGTAGTGAAGTACATACACCTACACCATGACATAAAGAACAGCACATATAATATTGCAAGAATGTTCCCTGCACATTGCAGCAAAGAGTGTCAATTTTGCTCCAAAGCGAAACCAAAGTTCTTACACCCCCCTCCACCATCCTTTGTTCTTAAACAGTTTTTCTTTTTTTGTTTCTTAACCCAAGTTTAAGTAAAAGTTTGTAACTGAAGAACACAGGACTACAAAGTCAATGTGTAGTCCATATTAGTTGCAGGACAGTGGTCCCAAAATAATCAAAAAAGGCTGCATTTTGAAAGATCTGCTAAATGCCAAGACACCGGCAAAGCCCATCTCAGCCACACTCGTTCCTGCTGAGTGTGAGCTATAAGTTTACGGTTCATTTATTTTTGTAACCTTTTGTATGAAATGGTCAAAGTCAATGCACCATCTATATTCTATCAATACTGAGTAGGTGGCTATGTATTAAGACGGTTAACTTACAGTAGGAGTATCCACTTTCTTCTCGCTATCACAATCCTGGCCAAGTTTAAGATCCAGACCTTTCTGTGGCCGTTTATCTTTCTTCTTTTTTTTCTTTGGTGGTTCATATACCTCTTTCTCTCCGTGTTTCTCCAGTGAATCATCAGGCTCTTCTATTGAGAACATTTTTATAGATGAAAGTTCCTCGGGAGGCATGCAAGTTGGTAATTTGCACCCCATTTTAGTGAATGTATTTAGACACTTCTGTGCATCTTCTGGGTTTGTGAACTCTATGAATGCATAACCCTGGAGTAAGATATAATATAGTGCATTATTCTTTTACATTTCACATGCGCCATTGAGCGCAAAACTAAGCCTATTTTGGGTGCGTTCCAGTAGCTGCTAAGAATGCCAAGAACAAAAACAACAAACACATCCAAACTGTCAGACTCTCACAGTGATCGCTTTAATCGCTGGTGGAACAAATTGTGATTGAAAATAACAAAAATAAAAGCAACTGGAACCCACCCTAAATAAGACTAGTACTGCCTTTTTATCAATAGTAGGTTTTATAGTAATTATAAATAGCTTACCTTTATTCTTTGTGAGTTTTTGAACTTAGGCAGAGAGATGTATGCTACCGGACCATAGTCAGAGAACACCCGTTCAACCCACTCACGGCCCGCAGTCACCGGTATTGATTCCACATAAATAGTTCTCAAGTCTGCATTATAGGGTTGCAGTGGAGTCTTTCTCTTTATCTATAAACAGAATATTCAACCTGTTTTTAGTTATCTAAAAACCTAAATTTATATAAAAATTGGGAGGGGCATAGATGCAATTTAAAATATGTATAATTTAGGAAATATGCCATTGAAATATGTAATTACTTTATATGAATAACACTCCATCTATTTCAAACAGTAGTATTGCCCTTTCTCTATACAGGGTTAATATTAGGTGGCACGGAGCAGGCTCACATCCAATGGCAGTCCTTGCCATAGTCAAGCTCCCTGACACAGGGTGCTCAACTGCTCACAGAATATTAGCCACAAGTATAATTATTACCTTAGACCTGTTCTCAGACAGTTCCAGGAGTGTAGAATGCTTCATAGCTTTCGCGATATCATTGGTATCCTGTGTCAATGAGCGAATTTTGTTAAACTTGAGAAAAATCTCGATTGGCACGAATGGATCATTCTTGACAAGGTCTCCCAAGAACCTGTCTTTGGTAAGATTGGCATCGCTAAAATAGAACTCCATTTGCTTGCGAATATTCTCGTACAGT
This sequence comes from Ennomos erosarius, assembly GCA_963580505.1. NCBI lineage: Eukaryota > Metazoa > Arthropoda > Insecta > Lepidoptera > Geometridae > Ennomos > Ennomos erosarius. Next base: position 12,864,410 of record OY756982.1, read on the forward strand.
TGCTTCTTGCGATGCCGAATACGCTTTCGCGGGCTTTGTTCATGTTTCGCATCTTGTTCGGCGACCTCTGTGCCGCCGTCAGATTCTGGCATACTATAATATTAATTTATTACTCGATTATTAAGATTTATCTTATCTTTATGTTCACAATAGAGAACCTACCTGACTGATAAAAATAATACCATTACAAACAGTGCTGCCAATAAAATAAACTCTATTCCCCGCGTCAGTTTCACCAATTCCCCGAAATTCCCCGCATCTTTATGATTAATTTACCGAAACGACATTTTTGGAACAAAAACACTTTACGTTTTATACATGGTTTGTTTAATATACTACTAAATACAACTTACATCTAGACTAAATCCGTAGTCTTACTATTCACAGAGTTGCCCCCCTGCATCATAGTTTCAATTTCAATTAATTAATTGCAATTGTTTTTTATGTTTTTGTTTATTGTTTTTTTGTTTGTTAGTTTACATACTCTTTGCCCTCCTTGGGCCAAATCCGGAATTTCTCATGCCGGATCCAACTGATTATTTATCCCTACAACTACACGACGCGACTAAGAGCCAAGTCCTAATTTAAGACAACTTTTCGGTGGCGCAGCGCGATGGCAGTATGGCGCCGCCCGCGGTGTTTTGTAAGCAGCAATGACAGTGCAATATGAAAACGCGAGCGAAGCGAGCGCGAAAAATTTCTGTATTTGCCACATTTTTATAATCCAGAAAATAAATATGGCCATTTGAGCAATTGATTCCGCAGTGCTCATGTGCAATAAAACGCCTTAAGTTATTTGTATTTCAATTTTTGGTAAATCAATAATAATTAACAATTCTCGAATAATAAAAACAAAGTCAATAGTTAAGGAATTTAATTTATGCTGGCATATAAGCTGAACAGTGCTGCGCTGCTGGCACCAAACCAGTGTTATAAACAATTTTACAGAATTATTATGTCAGTACAAGCGCGCTGGTTTCAGATTAAAATAATGTATGCATAGAAACAATAGAAGCGCGAGCGAAGCGAGGGCGAAACACTTTTTTTATCTACAAAAAAAAAATATTTTTGCCCACCAAAAACAAGGTCTGAATTCCCCGAAATTCCCCGATTTTGGTCATTCCCCGCGCTCTCCCCGCTGCAACCCTTAATTTCCCGCAAATCGGGGATTTTCCCCGCAATTGGCAGCACTGATTACAAAATTACATTAAAATAATAGCATTTTTCTGATTTAATAATCAGTGTTCCAGTTACAATTTTAGTTTTACCCTAGATTTTTTATGAATTATCCCTAAAATACTTTAAAACATCTTTTCATTCCTTGATTTAACGAGCATGATTATAATACATAATTATGAACAAAAAGAATAAATTATGTTGTACAATTATATGAAATAGATACCTACAAAATATTCATTAAAAGGCATCAATAGTATTCAATAGCCAAAGAAGCATAAACTAAACTTTAAACCTATTCTCATAAAACACAACGTTGGACGCATGTTGCTCATCGCTTGGTTTGATAACCAATCGCTATTAATTTTTAACGTTCCGTAACGTTGTACGTGTCCTAAATCTTGAAACGAAGAACATGCTTATTCATTATTTACAGCTTTTAAAAATATTAGTATTACTAAATGAAAAAATAAGTACTACGATATTTACTCCAAGCTCCATGAAAAGTATATAAACTCTACGCATAATACACATCTAACAGAGTTACGAGAGCATTGCCTAAAATGTAAGATGTCACTGCAGTATATTGCCTATAACACCGAATGACCACATCACTGTCGTCTTCGCAAACGTTCATGAGTGTGCAAATGGCAAGGCAAGACAAATCCCTCTACTGGTCATATGAGGCTATACATATTACACATTATCGTAGTGTTTGAATATTTAATATCAATTATTCAACTTCACAATAAATATCCAAAAAAAAAAACAAAAAGTATAAACAAGGAACTTAATTAAAACATTACAATACAATACAATACAATGCAATGCAACGCAACGCAATGCAACGCAATGCAACGCAACGCAACGCAACGCAACGCAACGCAACGCAATACTATACAAGCCAATATCCAATACAACACAATTTAGTTCAATGGTGACGTTACTGTGCATATTAATTATTAAAAAAGAATTTTCATGGTGAAGCTAAAAGGGCGTTCAGCATAAATGTAATTTGCGCATGTGCTATGCGTATTTACCTCATTTCCCGTCAAAATCGGCTGAAAATAATATTTGCGGAATACTCAAAGTACAAGTTCATATCATACATCCATGAATTTTTGTTTTCTTTTCAACGCTCTCTAGAGTCTTTAGTACAAATAGCCTCTTTTTTACCGTCGGATTTTGATTGACAATATAGGAGTTCGATGGACATTACCGTACAAATTTTGACTCACTTGACATTGGCAGGCAGGGTTATTGCTAAATAGCGATAGAAAGCCATGAACGAACGAAAAACATGTCGTTATTAAAAACGGTAATAGATAGTACCTACATTCAATACATGGTAAATAAAATTACATTATCTTCAAAATATTATGTTGTATGCGGTCGTTGGGTGTTATTATTTGTTGGTAATTTTACCCTAAAAAAAGGAAAAAATCCTATTAGTGGAAACACTTATTTAGAAAAACCAAAGAGTATATAAATAATAAATAAAAAATTAGATAGTCTGTGCTAGAACAGTACCAATAATAATTATGGGTGGTTCCAGCTGCCACAGACCCTAAGTAGAAGTAGCCTGTGGCAGTGTGGTCAACGTAGGCGATATATTGCCATTTAGGCTACTCAGGACTAGGAGTCGGCTACGTAAAATCTGATCGGCGACTGGTCGCCTTTTAGGCTACTCCAGGGACAAATAATTTAAATAAATAAACTACATTTCATAAAAATTAAAGCTATGTGATATTAATAAAGAACAGAAAAAATTAAAAAAAGAATGAAGATGTTATGACGTGAGCGCGAAGTTACATGAATTACCAAAATATCTACCAAAAGAAATTGATTTTGTATTGTAAAAGCTATGCAAATTTTGTGTTAAAATCGACCGGCCAAAATTAGCTTCACTCTCTGTCAAAATTATTCACAGGTTATATTATATCATCTAAACTATCAGCCTTATCTGTGTCAAGTGTTAAAAGCTATAGTAAAAAACTGGCCAAAAAAGGGAACGAAATAATGGAAATCAATCAAGGGCTTTCTATAATTGAATAAAAATGAAGAAAAGCCAAAAGTATTTATTAAATTAATATTTGTTTGTCTGTATGTCTGTACCTTGGCTGAGCATCACGCTGAAACTATTAATTAATTAAATAAATAAATATAAATAATAAATAAATAACGCCCAACGATCACATAAATAGATCCTGGACCCTAACTAGGATTCCCTGTATCTAGGGACCCCGGAACTACGAGGACCATGGTCCCACAACACCCAGACACAGAACAAGTATTTGCGCTTTTTTTTTTCGGGCACAAATACTTGTCCTGTCGTGGGAATCGAACCCGCCACCTCCGGGTTATGAGCCGACTTGCTCAACCACCACACCACGGAGGCTGTCAAGTGAAACTTTGAATGATTTGCGCATATGTCAAGGTCGGTTATAGGATACTTTTTATCCTGAAAATCAGTGTGGCTTCTGCGGTAGAGGGGACGAAAGTTAAAATATGTACTACATCATCAGCCTGAAGACGTTCACTGCTGAACATAGGCCTCCCCCAAAGAGCGCCACTTTGAGCGGCTGCTTGCCTCTTGCATCCATTGGCTCCCCACGGTACTGACCAGGTTGTCGGTCCACCTAGTAGGGGGCCGGCCTACTCTGCGTCTTCCAGTTCGTGGTCGCCACTCGAGAACCTTTCTGCCCCAACGGTTGTCAGTTCTACGAGGGATGTCGCCCACCCACTGCAGATTCAGATACAGATTTTTATTGCTTCCATAGTGTGCAATAGGTGGAATATAAAATAAAGTCTCCTCAACTTGCTGAAAACTATATCGGTTACCCCAGTTCTCTTGAGGATCTTCTCATTTCGGATCTTGTCTCGCAAGGAAACACCGAGCATAGCTCTCTCCATAGCTCGCTGTGCGACTTTGAGCTTACTCATCAGGCCAACAGTAAGAAACCACGTCTCAGTACCATAAGTCATCACTGGCAACACACACTTGTTGAAAGCTTTCGTTTTCAGGCTTTGCGGTATTTAAAATATGTACCTACTTATGTACTATGAGAAAGAGAAGGGAGGGGGAAAAGATAAAGGAAAAGGATGAATGGGTGAAGGCGAAGCCGTCATCTTTTTTCCTTATCTTTTCCCCTCTTCTTTTATACTGAGATAAGGCGTAAAACTAATAAACCCGTGCGAAGACAGGACGGGCCAGCTGATAAAATATAAAGTTCGTCAAAAACTTCTATTTCATTTCGTTTAACGATATTTTGACATTTGAGGCTTAGGCTACGGAACCTGAAATTCGGCTACTTTAGGCTACTTAAGCTGAGAATATGGCGATATTAGTCCCGTCGTCGTTTGTGAAGTACCTATGTCTTACGATAAGACCTACTTATAAGATCTCTCTCTCTATGGCTGATGATACTTGTGAAGTGACAGACTTAACGTTTGACTAATGTACCTTTCAGATCTCTATTAATATTATATTTCCATTTACTTAATTATACCTATTTAAAACTACCTCAGTGCACGTTTCTTTATATCGTTGTTGGCAACACTCTGGTGCTCAGACAGAGTTTCGTTCGATCTTCATCACTCCGTTTGATTGACCCACAGATTGACCTACCTAATCTGACGTATCAAATCAGAAGGTGGCTCTGGCTCTGTCCAAACTCCAAAGAGTATATAATTTATATGACGTCGTCGCGCGACGCACAGACTATTATACGCTAAGCGCGACGGGACGGGAGTATGTGGGAAAAATCATTGTTTGCTAATTAATAAGCAGGTGTTGTCTATCGTGGATTATGTTGTATTACGTTAACTTACATAGTCATTATTGATTTTTATAGTATCGTGATTCGTCTTCCTACGTCTTCCTCTCAAATCTGTCACAGCTGACCGTGCCGTTGATAGAAATTCGATTTAATTTTGTGCTCAGTGAGAAAGATGTTAGCTCCGATGTTCGACAGTCATAATTCCGCGTGAAGTGTTTGTTGTTAAAAATGACTGCGAGTTCGCGATCGGCTAAAGTGAGCTGGAAGCCCATAGAGGTGCCCAAGGCGCTGCAGGATGGCGATAAGTTCATTAAGTGGGATGAGGTCAGTGATCCATTCAAAGCATTCAAAAGTTCAAAGCATTATTGATTGATGTAAATTTTACTGAACCGTCTGCTGGTTAAAAATATATTTTATAAGGCAACATCATTTTTTTCTAATTTAGAATGATACTGAAATAAAACAAGCAATATAAGTCTATTTCTTATAAAAATTTTATATTGGCACAATATTAAGTTGTAACTGCATAAGTAAGCCTACATTGCCTACAAAAATGTGATGCAATTAGCCTAATTAGGTCTACTTTGATAATAGGTTTAGGTAGCCACTAAAATTGTACCTACCTGCCAACAGAAAGCTCAAAACAACATTGACACTTAATTTTATTCAAAACTATGTTTATATCCATATTTCTGGTTATTTAAAAACATATATTGACCAGGATTCAGGCACTGGGCTTCCGGTCACACTTCGGGTGGATCCCAAAGGGTTCTACCTGGTCTGGACCGATCAGAACATGGAGGTAGAGTTGCTAGACCTGGCTACCATCAGAGATGTGAGGACAGGTGCTCATGCTAAAGTTCCAAAGGTAAGACCATTGTTGATATATTTCTGTTGCTTGGGGATTCTAGGATTTGCATGTTTTAGCTGTAATAAAAATTCAAACTTATGTCTAGTGATTTTTGTTGTGTATAATTATTTAAGGCTGGAATACAAGCCTATTATATAATGACATGCGGAATCATAATTTATAATTACGTTAATTAGAGTTCTAATTCTACCGTGTAATGAAATAGGCTATTGTAGTCAGCAATAAAAGTTGCCTGATAGAACGAAAATCATTCTGTTATTATTATATGTACTTAATGTTTTTGGTTTGTAATGAATAAATTATAAAAAATAAAGATAAAGATTTGTGGATTCTTATACAGCACCACTAAGCCCTAAACTAAACTAAGCAACACTTAAATAAAATGGAAACCAAATATATAATACACTCTTTTAAAATACCTAACAGTAAAAAAAAAATATTTTGTTCAACCCTAAAAAGTAATATTAACATACAATTCTGTTAAAAACCCAAAGCCAATGTATAATGTGTCTTATTGTCTCCTAATTAAACCAATAGCAAAGGAATTTAATAATAATGCAACAATTATTTAAAAAAATACAAAAGTTATTAAGTCCTTTATATTAATTTTGCGCTGGAAAAAATCTTTCCTTACTATTTTTCTAAAGTGTAATAGTCAATCAATCCTTTATAACAATATTAAGGTATAGTATTTGAATTTATTGCAGTTACCACAGATTTAATGGAACATATTAGCGGCAATTCTTGCTAGGCTTGGGGAAATATTTGGCTACAGTAATTAAATGCAAATATGCCTATAACCTGCATCTTAATTCTAATTTGAGGTGCTCCGATGGTGTGCACTGATGTGTCGTTTTGGGTGTATCATGCATTTCCTCCAACAGCATCTACCCTAGCCAACCCAGCTCCTTAAAATAATGGAGTGCAGCTTAAGGACCTGCACTAGTATACAACATAGTTTATGGAATTGATTTTTAAAGTGTAAACCACAAGGCGGGACTTTAGGACTTTTTTTAGGAGAGGGATTTTAACCCATTCAATGCCGGCGACCCTCCAGGAGGGTTCACCTTCACCGCATTCGCGGGCCCGAGACCCCTCCTCGAGGGTTCATATTGAAAATATGGTTTTTATCGTAAATACACTATAATAAAATCAGAAAAATTATTACAGTGTATAATTTAACAAAACGTATGTAGTGCACACATTGGTTTTCAGGTTTAATCATATTTATTTTTTAATTATTTTCGGCTTCTTCCTAGGACCCAAGGGCCCACGACGAGGGTCCTATTGCAGGGGCGGAAAACATTTCTTTATGCTGTCGTCCTACTTTTGGCTAAACTCTATTTTCCATTAGGTCAAGGTTTCTATTTTTTTTTCATTTTTTTTCTATTTTTTGTATAAGGGAAAATAATCAAAAGTTTTAGCGAGATCGTAAAATTTTTCCGGTACTATTGCTTGTTTTTTATGTTATTGAATGACATGACGAGCTGGACGGTCACCTAATGTTAAGCGTCACGGCCACCCATAACAGTTGCAGTGTCACTTGGTACTCTTAAAAATAAAGTTTTGCGTGATACTTACTGCACCGCACACGTCAATTCTGAAACATCACACAGTCATTACTAGACTGTGGTATCCGGTCATAAAGTCTCATTAGCCCAGTAATTTCACTAGCTATAGTGCCTTTCAACCGGGTACCGGGATACAGTATTGCTTGCACACTACTGCTCGGCGGCAGAATAACTGGCAAAGTGATAGTACCTTTACAGACGAACTTTGTAGAAAAGTCCTACCACCTAGTGTTTTTTTTCTTTTATATTTTGGCTCCACACATAGTATTTAGCCAGTGTCAAGTATTATATTTTCGTCGTGTTATAAAATATTTCACGCGATAATGTCCTAGTCATAGTCATAGTCCAGTCTAAGTCAGGTATTCATAGTCCAGTCTAAGTCATGCTCTAGCAAAGTGGTGGCAACTTTACTAGAAGCTTCTATGGAGTTTTGGAAACAACACGAAAAATCACGTTTCACCACATTATATCACTTGTCCTCACTCATGCTCGTAATTCAGCACTTAATGCGTAAAACGCCACCAATTTTAAACATTAACACTGGATAAAGCAAAAGTTTTGAAAAATAATACAATGCAACGACGTGGAATTTTTCCGCGTTCCCGCCAAAACTCCCACCTAGTGTTCTTTTGCTTTTCCGTTTAATAACTATCAGTTTTTAGCACAGACTACAGACCGCTATTGACACACAAACATTTAACGGATTTATCCACCTTTATTACGCATTTAAATTAAAAATACACTGGTTTTGATAAAAATAGTCAATATTCACAAACGCTATTGTCAAATTATTTCAAAGACCTCATTTATACAATACTAGTCTATGGACCTTATGATTATTTGTTAATTTGGATTTAGACCTGACTTTGAATACGATAATATAACTCGAAACTAGAACAAAAAGTGAACTTGACAATGGCTAAATACACTAACTACATGGATCCAGATTAAAAATACATTAAAATAAAAATTTCCGTTGTTCCTTGTTTTAACTTGATACATTATGTTACTACCTGGGGTTACTACTTACTTGTATGATTCAGTACTTTCTTTCAATCAATCAATCAATCAAATCGTTTATTTGCTAAAATACATGTATAGTATAGGTCTTACAAAAAGTTTTGCTCATGTATTCAGTCTGCAAGCAGACGTGCAAATGTTATTTAATAACTAATCACAATCAAATTTGCTGGATAAAACATAATTCTAGGCCAAAATTACACATTCCGAGTGTCATAGGATATTATTATGTCAAATAAATGGTATGTCATAAAAAAAGGTTGACGACACCTGTCACTGGATCGAAGTAAGTAAAACAAAACATAAAACGTATTTTATTTATTTACGCAATTTTAATGAAACTATCACCGCCAGGCCACACATGATCACTTCCAGTGAATATTTCGCAAGGCTACTGCCATCTTTATAATTATATAAATTTAGTAGAACGTACGTAAAACCGTAGTTTTTAAGAATACAAATATTACGAGCGCATGCTGTATGCCGCGAACCCACCTCGTGGGCTCACTCTGCCGCATCTCTAATGCCGGGGACCCCGCTCGCGGGCTCACTAGTGTAATGTATGGCGGCACGGGGGGTGTGCACCATGAACGGGGGGAGGACGCGAATGTGTTAAAGACTATGCCAACATATTTTACCTACACTAGTTATTTTACTGGAGCCTTGCCCAGTGTGCCAACCTTTAACATGTCACTATATGGTTCTAGATAAAAACAAATTAGGTAACCTTATTTTTGCAGAAACCTACATTTAGGAAAACAAAAGTTTCCTTACATTTTGTATTTCTATGAATATTTTATGACCTAAAGCTAAATGTACGATGTTTTAGCGCAATAATGTTATAATTTGGCTGGAGTCCAAACGTTTTGGTTTGCCTCTTTGCCCTTTCTAATCAGAGGAAAGAGTTCTTATGGCTGTCTGACTCAGCAGCTACTACATATAATATTGAATCAAGGTGTTTGTTGGTAAAAACAAAAGTTATCATTTAACACCTCTGCATCACACCTCACATTTATCGTGGTTTATTTTGTACATGGTATAAATTAAATGGATTATTATTATAACAAACATTTACACAATAATTTAGGGTAGCTCGCAATGGATACTGCAAAATAGATCCCATTTTGCAAAAATTGCCATCAAATCCCAAACGTTAATTGATTACAGTCCCATCGGATACCTCACTGATAGTACCATCATCAACATAAGTGCTGACACACTGCTGTTGTTGCTGCTGCTGTGCTGAGCATGCACTTTTCAATTTTAATTAATGGGTAAATAAAATTGAAAAGTTCAGTCAGAACTTATGTTGGTGATGGTACTATCACTGAGGTATGGGACTGTAATCGATTAACATTTGGGATTTATAGAGTAACACTATAATAATTGTTATTTAAATCCTTGAAACTTTAACTCCAAATGAATAACAATAATATGACTCTTTCCAGTGAAATAACTAATGTGAAATGAAACAGCATATTATAACTAAACCTCTGAATAAGTAACACAATAGTTTCTTTCCAATATATATATTTTATCTCTATAAAATTCTAAACTCCAAGCCAATATTAAATAACAACTCTCGGTTGTGACTTATGAATGAAATCTCTACTTGAGCATTGATTCACAGCTGGGCGTAGTTCTGTGAATATGAAGCCTGACAAAAATCATTTCTTTTTCATTTACAGTCTATCAATGAATGTCATTCAAGTAAATTATTCTTTTTAAAGATAAGGGATTCAAAGAATGTTTGAAACTTTCACGGCTGTTCACTACATAGTACATTTTTTTAGTTCTTAGAGGATCCCGAACTTTACCCTGATTTGATTCCAATCAGGGCAAAGTTCCCAGTAGTAAGTATTATTGAAACAATGGGATTTGGTTATCATCAATCAATACATATTAATAAAACTGTAACTGGGATTAATTTGTACATTGATAAATTTTTTAAAATTGTGACTGCATATCTCTTCTTAATCGAGATAAAAACATAAACATTTTGTTTTAAATTTTCGTCTGTCTGTCTGTCCCTTTGAACACGCTACTACGCGGAACTACTGAACGGATTTGGTATGGTAATAGCTGATTATGCAGAATAACATTTAGGATACTTTTTGTTTTTTAAAACGGCCAAGTGCGGGTTGCCCAAGCAATAAGGATGTAACTTTTATTCAAGATTGTTTTGTTTGCATATTATTATTATATTTGTCTATCAATTTTAATTTCAATAAAGAAAAAAAAAATTAAGAAATAAGTATGTATACTCTGCCGAAGGGAAGATAGAAGAGAAAGGTAACAGAGTTAAGACTTAAAACTAATTAACCTATGCGAAGCCGGGGCGGGTCAGCTAGTTCTTATAATAAAAATATGCGCTTTTGCTATGCAATCTATATTTCTTTTGTTAAGACATGGTAATTTTTATGTAGATGTTATCATTCATTACGGCTCGTGCATTAATTTCCCACCGCACTATTAAACATGTACAGAGCATATCAATGGAATACCTTTACATGTCACGTGTTTTTATTATTCATCCCTTCTTTTATAGGCATGTGGTTAGTTCGGTGTCAGAAATTAGAATAGGCTTTTTGATTTGATAGTTGGCTTTTTTACCCCGGTTTCTTTTCTCGTACCTACTTTTATCAAACTCAAGCTGACATAACACACCAAATAGTGGACCACGCTCATTGGTTGAAGACAGCCGATAATTCGACAGGCAACCAATGATCGTACAGTATTTAGTGTGTGAAGTTCATTATTATGTAATAGTTATGTAGTAGTTGATACGCGTTGTAAACGTAGGTACGAGAAAACGGGGTCTCAGACATGTCAAAAAAGTCTTAGGCTGAGTTGCACCAGCTTACTTTAACGCTAACTTTAACTGCTAACTATCTTCTTCTTCTTTAATGGCTTTCTATCGCTTTTTTGCAATAATTCTGCCAATGTCAAGTGAGTAAAATTTGTACGGTTATATCAAAACAAAGTCATATTTTGTCAGTCAAAACGCCAACAGTAAAATGGTGGATATTTTACTGAAAGCTCTAAAAAAGGCTGTTGAAGCAAAAACGAATATGCATGGTTTTATGATCTTGAAACCATTTGCCAACACTCGTGCACATTCACGAACACTTAACGGATAATAATCCAACCTTATTACACAATAAAGTTCAAGATACAGTAGTTTTGAAAAATAAATTCAAAATTCACAACCGCCATTGTCGGATTTTCTTCAAAGACCCTGCTAACTGTCACCGTCCACGCTTCGCGGGGCGGGCTAATGTCAAAATCTGACACTAACTTTAACTGTGATTATGGTGCAACTCAGCTTTACTTTCGACATGATTCATTGAATTCTAGAATGGGTATGAAGCTCATGATATTATTAGGTTCTTTCATATCTACTTAGGTATAACTCAGAATCGAACCCATGTTTCAATGTTCATTAGAGCCATTTGCGCTGCACATTTCGCTGCAGGTGCAGACTGGGAGATTGTAGTTCATAATATGATAATACATCTGTATGAGCGAACGAGCATTCCCACTTACTGATATGGCACAAACAGAACTACTTATCTTTGATATTCATGATATTTCATGTTATGGAACCATTAAGCAGATTAAGCTCGTTCATATTACTTTGCGGGTCGTAGCGGGAGAGTTACAGGGCGCGGTAGTGTATCATTCTGGTAACAGCGACGTTTTTGCTCCGCCTGCCTTATCGGATCGGATTTCTTTATTAATGAAGTTGTGTCAATCAATTACGTTTGTAAAACAGTATCTTTCTATTGGATGAGAATAGCTGAAGACCGGGACCGGGCTCAGTGGCGTACCTTGGTAAGAGCCTATGTCCAGCAGTGGACTATTGCAGGCTGATGATGATGATGATGATGATGTTGGTTTAACAGAGTATTTTTCAAGATGATAATGTCTCACCTGGCTGTCGCCAACGACGACCATTAGCGTCGAGAACTCGTATCGGGATTTCGGGGCATGTTGACTTTCGATTTGATACATTGACGTTGAATTTACGCGCGAAAACTATGAATTCGACGCCGATGTACAGTTTATTAAAGATCAGAATCTGCCAACTTGCCAGTACCTGCTTGTTTGGTATTAAAGCTACTAACCTGTTGTGTTCATAGCGCAATAACATCATTAGAAATCATCATCATAAGAGTGAGTTCCATGAGATCCACATTGAGAATAATTGAAACACCAAAATCGCATGTTATTATGAGACGTTAACTCACTCTTAGATTTGATCCAAGGCATTCATTATATTAGGTAGCCAAGTAGGTAGGTACCTATTACAAATTGGTTTTCTCAAAGCAAAGCCATACAATTACCTATATTTGTAAACAAATATTTCTCCCTACATTAAAGAGCTTTTATAGAAATGTCCACAATATCAATAATAGGTATAGAATAGTTTCTAAAGTAAGCTTATTCCTAATAGCTTTTGTACAATACTACAATAGGTATCAATCATAGATCTATATATCAGGATATGCCCGAACATTTTATTTACTCAAAATGGTGTGGGGAAAAGTCAGCGCCATCTCTTAGATTACTCAGGAACTACGATGAGTTGGGAAATTAAACGCTGCCATTGTACATCGTGCATTCGTTCGAAGACATAGAACTTTTAACATGCAACAGTCCCATTTGCTGGCAACATAAACGCAACTTTAGAGCCTCCATAGAGCCCTAAAACAAAAAACTAAACACACCCTAGTCTATGTCACGCGTCCTGTCAAAGTCACTTGTCCTATTTTGCGGTGCAAAACACGCAACGTTTTTAACTTTAATTTTCTTTAACTTTGTATTTTTCTACTAAAATTATTAAGAAAACGAGTTCAGGGATATTATTTTTCAGCCAAAGCGTCCTAAGGGACGGAATATGTGAAATATTACCTAAAGAAAATAATAACTTAACACCAAAGACTTAACACCAAACAATGCTACAATGGTAAGACTACGATATTTTATATCCGTAGGAAGCCAGTATCCCAGGTAAAGAATGATCAGGAACTGAAATCAGATTCGGAGATGCAAATAAAAAGAGGAAGACAGCCGGTTTCTTCATAACCTCAAAATGGGTGGCACACGTCGAGGTTATGCTTGGTGTAAAAACCGAAGACACGAGACACGAGATGTGTCGACGTGTTTGTTTACAATGATTATCCCAAATATAAATTCGATTGTTTTCGTACAAAACAGAGTGTAATATTAAAAATATTGACTTACTTGTGGTAAGAAACTTTGTATTTCTTTTTATTGCACTTTAGAGTGTAGTTTGTGCAACCCTTCACAACACAACTTGGCATATTTTCTTTGAGACACACGACCGATATCTTCTCACTTCCAACACAGACTGGGCGCTAGTGGATGTCGATCTGTGAACTTGACTCCTTTTTTGAAGCGACGGTTTAATCTGTCATTAGGCCTGTCCTTATATATATGTCTATGGTATCAATCGAATAAAACGTGGCTGGTATACTTTCATATATATAGAAAGTGGTAATATTCTTTTATGTGAAGAGGTAAGAGAGTATGGGCATATTATTAGGGCTGAACGTTCAATATCGATATCACGTAGGTATAAGTGTTTTTATAGCGCGCTACTGAAATGGCCCAATGTCAGTCAGCGCTGGTAGGGTTGCTACGCGGGATAATACGCTTGTACGTTTGTGAATTTTAGCTGTAAAAATTGGTATGATTTAATAATAACATGTTATCGAAAATATAATTCGGATGGATATTATTGCATCTGTAATCTGTATACTAATATATAAATGGTCCATATTTCGATCGTGCTTTCTGCTAAGTTTTCATACAGCTTGGCAAATCTTACTCAGTGCTAGTTTTTTTTTATCTTTATTAGAATATGTGCTGTCACTCAGCGTATTTTACATTAAAAACTGTGCATAACATCACCCTGATTATTTTTATTGTCATCACAGTCCAAGTATTAGTAATATTTATAAAAATAAAACGGAAAAGTATTTATTTATAAATACTTCACTGGGCATTGGTTAGTTGACTCCTACCGACTGTAGCTGTAGGTCAAATATAAAATATTGCGTGACAACTGACAACCCTATGCTAGCGAATAGCTATGAAGAAGGCTATATATATTCTCTTAGATACGGCTATGAAGTATTATAGTACCTTATAATATTACTAGCAGTAGATAGCAAAGATAATGGACTGCTAATACGATCGTAGCGGTGAACTCATTCATCTGAAGTACATAATTATCATATTACGCGACTATATAACATGAAAATGTCGTAAAACAAATGCTAAACGCAGTGGTATATTCGCATGTTGGTCATAAAGTCATAAGTCATAACATAAACAAATGAAAAACGCAGCACTTGTATTCGTATGTTGTAGTAAACACGGACAATTAAATAAATAATGACAGGCGCCAGTCTCTATTTTGGCGAAAAACATAGGAAAAACACACGTATTACGGTAGTCATACATACTATACATAGACAGTGAGTTTCTGGAGGGAGGAAGAAAGAAATACGTCAATCAAATAGATATTGCTCATTACATAAATTATGTTCCTTTTACGGTAGTGTAACGTAGTAAGGGAAAACAAGTTGGATAAACATTTCTGCAACCCGATTCCGATCATCGGAAAGGTTCCGCTTCGATATCTATACTCTCCGTTACCTACATTGCCAACCTTGACCAAACTCCCACGGAAAGCATTAAAAGAATTTATAAAAAAGTGATTATATTCTGTGCCGTTAGTTTCATTCTGAATGAACTTTTAAGAAAATTAAAAAGTGCGCGCAATTCTGCAGGAAAATTCACATAATGTGGTTTTTAGTATTTACCGCATTTAATTATGTAAGTATGCACTGTCGATCAGTCGATTAATAACGCCTCGCTTGTTGCATTACAATTCACATGTACTCTACTAGCTTAGTAATCCTAGTAGATAGAGAACTCTTCATTGTTTCACAAATAAAATATACAAACAAGAATAAATAAATCTTACGAACTAGTACGACAATGGGCGGTCTTATCGCTGATAGTGATCGCTTCCAGATAACCTTTGGATGGACAGTATCAGTAGAGAGATTAATTAGGTATAACATGTGGTACTTACTATCTTAGTTATCCTAGTATACTAGTATGAAATTACCACAGTAAACGTCGGCTGTCAGTTAACGAAGCCTTGCGGTTACTCATATTACTTATCATGGTTTCTATGATGAGGAAAATAGTTTCAATCTACATGAAAATTTGTTGGCAATATTAGCACAATGTTCTTGGTTCCGTCGGTGTGGGAAGAGACCCTATCTTTTACCTTGTTGGTGGTCTTTTTAGTCGTTTCTATTTCGAGGAGCCATTTGCACGCGGGGTCGACAGCGATGGGTATGCGTTTTATGCTCTGAGAACCTAATTGTACAACTGAATTGTACTTGAGGAGGTCAGCACTGAAAAATGAGGTTACTTATATACCAATGAAATAACTTTACGTTTTAGTCTTCAACTTTGTATCGAAAACATTCGAATCCTGTTTTGGTTTGACAGCATGTACTGTTGGTCATTTATAGGTAGTGTGCAGGGTTACGTTATTTTGATTAGATTATCCTGCATCCCGGGGACAGATTTAAGCGACTCGGTCTCAGAGAAAATAGCAGAGGTTGGGGTAGCAGAGGTGAGATGAAATAGAAAAGCCCGGGCTGTATTTCAATCATGAAACAATGATTCAAAGTTGGTTTAAACTCTAGCTCTTGTTTTTAAAGCATGGTCAATGGTTCTACCATCTGCTATTCTGAAAGGCTGAATTTACGTAACTGTTATCAAGTGATCCCAAAGATCAGTTCGGAAGGTCAGTGCTACTTTTCCCTTCCCAGAGGCATTTTCCGTCACACTCGCTCGTATTTATAGTCGATGCTCGTATCACATCACCCTTCATCACTTCTAACTTTGAAAATATAATCCAAACTGTCACCGGGTGGTCTGTGATATCGCTAAGAGCTCTTGTTAGTAAGTAAAAGCTTTTGTTAGTTTCGTGCTCTGTGAGTTTACAGTGACCTACTTATTAGAGTTTCCCCTAGAGTTTAGTATATTTCGTGAATTCAGTGATTTGTCGTTGTTTTTTGAGTGGTACAATGTTTGGCCAAAAACACATTACTCTAGTAAGAGTAGGTATTGGTGGTTAAAATTTAATGGCCCTTACAATCTAAATTGAAAAGTTACCTCTTCAATGAAGTGTAGTGCATAACCGAATACGAGACCAGTAAGAAATGTTAGTTTTATAGTCAGAAAATTCAAAGGATTCTAAAGTGTCTCCATCACAGCTTTGCTTGTTACTTGTTAGCGAGCTCGGGAGTTGGCAAACTTCGCCAATTTGCCATTACCTTTCAGGAGCAAGGTCTCATCAAATAAAGTATTCAGGGCATTGATTTTTACAGGGCTTTCGCTAGGGGGAAACGACAACAACGAGTATTGAAGACCTGTTGCGTTGCGTTACAGATAATGTTCGTGAACGTGGCTTTTGTTTTGTTTGCGGTAATAAGGTTCTTGAGTTTGTTCTATTTTGTGTTTTAGGGATGTTGTGTCATTGGCTTGCGTAATTTTTTCGGTCGGATTTCCAGTTATATTGTTTACCAGCTCAATCATCAGTTGCGTGTTGGTTTGACTGTTGTTGTTATGGTATGAATGCCATTTAACTGCTAATTTAGCTTGCCATTTAGCCTTTCCTATTTATGTATGGATTTCACCGCATCGCTGCGTAGAAGAATCACTTTACAAAAGATTTCTCAGAATAATAGAGTCACGTCGCGTTCGCCACCCCACATTTCATAGCGGCAGCTCCACCAATATTGCGTATAGGTACGAGGAATGTCGGATGCTAAGCTAAAATTACCGAACGTCCAGCCGATCTTTATCGATTCCGTGTCATGCACTAATTTTAGAAAAATCCACGATATAAATTATCGTCGACATCTTGCAAACGGCTACATTGCGACGGAATTTATGGCGGGGTTCCTTCAGTCAGGTTTACATCTGTTTACGGAACTATCTCCATATAATTCCACATTTCTCGTTGATCTTCTTGAGCTACTTTACCGTACCGTATGACTGTTTTTATGGAATCAGTACAAATACTTTAATGTGTTGTATGATGGCATACACACATTGAATGTGATTTAGGATTGGGAGTATCGAAAATGCCTACTGATATATGAGATAGTGTTATGCTTTTCCGATCGCTCAAGTGGCGCTGGCTCGTCAGTCCAATGAATGGAGCTTTGTCGCTAAGCACTTGCTGTTTGCAACACAATAAATGTCTTGTATCATCACCAGATGGGTGAATACACCTTCTACGACCACTAAGCCAGAGTATTCTGTCTTAAAGCTATATTGATAAACGATCTGCGTCGACGGACGTTTTGTAAACAACTAGAAATGCGTAAACAAGTGGGAGTTGAGTGTAACAAAGTACGATATAGCTACCGGGAAAACTCATTAGAGGCTTTCAATTTGCGCCATTAGGTAAAAGGCGCGGTGTCGTTAATTTATAGTTCCGTGCGTAAGTTTTCCGCCTAAGAGAAACCTATTTAGTTTAGTGGCTGTCTATTGTGCTTTTGTGTGTTCGAATTGCGAACTTGATTCGATTTTTACACCAACATATTTCATCTGATCACTTTTTTTTTTTTTTTTTTTTATAACATGGACAGACTTCCTAGAATGGGTACTGTATACCTGTATAGTATTAAGTAGATATGTCTGTGATTATAATATACTCATTGACCTCATTCGCTTATTTCGCTTGCAAATTGGTTATATGAATCTCTGAATAATTTATGACGTGAGACCAGGAGATGAATATTTTGTCTATTCCGGTTTGAACCCCTGAAACGATCCCTAGAGGGATCAAAAATATTTAATCAACCATAGAATCGGTACCGGTATTTTTGTTGGACCGCAACTTATCTAAGCTGTGAACACAGCATACATGAAACATACAGCATCCACTTCGATTTACAGCTACCGATTTAACCATAAAGGGAGATAGACGTAAGCTCATAAATTAAAGATGTGACTCGGAATTAGAGTACATTGTGTTGCAGGTCGAGATGCCCGCAGTTTATCACCAAAATAATTTGTAAACACCTCTGTTTTTATATTGGACAATACAGCCCGTATAGTCTTCAGATAATATTGCATGCATAGAATTACTTATTCTAAGATTGCATGCGTTGATTTGTCTTCCAACGCACGGCATTTTTCACTCGCCGCAACTAAACATTTTTAAAGTAGAGACGACGTTTCGCGTAGGTGTGTTTTGTACCGGGCGGGGTTGATGCGGTTACTACAACGATTATGTAGGTACTTCCGACGTTATGTTCCCACGCTGTGACACATCCCGATTTTATCTCCGGTTTTACGCCTGTTTTATTGATATCGCGCGCATTAAATCTAGAACCCGATTTTGTTGTATGTTGTAGGCAGATATGGTGTTTCAGCGATACGAAAAACGTCTAGATGATTTCAGTTAATCTTGATTGTTGCCACCTTGATTTATTTATTTTCCTGAAACGGGAATCTAGTCATTTTTGTCTAAGATATATGGTTAAAGGGGAACGAACACGTATCAAACAAAAAGACTAAATAGTTGGTTATAATTATGATTAAAATATTATTAAGGTCTGTAATCTGTAATCTGTCGTAATAATCAAACCTATAAATGGCTGGTTTTAACATTATTAATCATATTCTAGTCTTACTTACAAATAAGTTTGTACAACTGATCAATCATTATAGATTACAGCTTTTTTATGAAACTAAGAAAAAATCGTCTAATATTCATTGTCATTCACCTGATGTCTGCCACGCCACGCTCTATAGTCCTCTTCTTTTAGTTTGCCAAAAAAGCTTCAGGTTATTTTAGACATTTATTTGTTTTGCTATCTATCAGCAAGTGCCTACAACGTTGTTTTCCCAGTCGTACCGATCACGCATGTTGATTTTATTCAAACAGGTATACAATGTTCGCACGTTTAGTACCGGCAGTAAATCGCAACTGATCGATGTGTATTCAGAGCGTAGGCTACATCTGAATAATGAGATTTTATTCGATCTTAGCGATGATCTGATCTTGTCTAAATATATTGACTTATAGAGCTAAATATTAGTATCAGGCTGTAGGAGTAAATAACCGTTATTTAGCTTAGTCTAAGGCACAGCCATCAGGAGTATTCAGGGAATGGGCTGCTACCAGCACTTACTTGAAAAAATAAGATCGACTTAATATACCCCTTGGTGTGCATTATAACCTACTGCAATCACCATCACCAAATGCTACCTAAGCGTGGTCATTCTGGTAACTCCCCCAATGGGGAGGCCTATGTTCAGCAGTCGACGCAAAGAGAGTGATGTTGTGGAGGCAAATATTATTATGGTATCATGTGCAGGATCATGCATTTTCTCTTGTCCCATTATCACAGAATATTTATTTGCCAATAATTGTGTAAAGGTCTTCCACGATCGAGTGGTCGTCGTTGCTGCCTAACCGACATCTAATACAAGTATACAACAGACCTCGAACATTTTATTTGGCTTCTCTCTTTAGTCTATGAGTATACACGTCTTCGCCGATCCGGACGATCATGATCGCTCGCCCAGCTCCTCTAGGAGTTTTTGATTCGAAATCTACCCGCCGTCTCCTCATGATTCGTTCAATGTAAAAACCCAAGACACCAGCCACTTACTCTAATTAACACTTCACTGTAGGTCTTCGGTACAATCGTGTACTACATGTATTGTGGATTCTGGTTAGTGGTACAAAATCAAATTTCGAACTTGTTTTTCATTCACATTTCACATACCTACATCGACTCTTATACTCAGTCCCTAAACATGAAAGCCCGATTCGTGCTATCCCTAAAGAACGCTTTACCTAATCATCATCATCATCATTAACAGCCTGAAGACGTCCACTGCTGAACATAGGACTCCCCCAGGGAGCGCCACTTAGAGCGGCTGCTCGCCTCCTGCATCCATCGGCTCCCCGCGGCTTTCACCAGGTCGTCGGTCCACCAAGTGAGGGGCCGGCCTACGCTGCGTCTTCCAGTTTACCTAATAACTCGAATCTAATCCGAAACCAAATGCACCATACAATTTTGTACAGAAATGTGTTCGAATTCTGCAAATGTGAACTCGATTAATTTGAGTGAGAATGGAACGGATTCAAAAGAGAGGCATGAACAATTTTTCGTCCCGTTAAAATTTCGACCATTCATTCCGTATATTTGGTAGGAAAGTACGCGGATGTGACTTGAATCAAATTGAGAGGGTGAAGATCCCTAGAATCTTAGCCCCTAGTAGATGTATCTCTGAACTGGTTTCAGTATACTGTGTAAGAAAGGAAGCGCAGGAAGCAGCATGCAGTGCAAATATGTTAGTACATTGTACACGTTCTGCAAACGTTGAAATGTTTTATAATCTAACTAATGCTTACAATAAAGTGATAGTCTAGCAACTAAATGATCACGAATAGCTCGATACGCACGATCTTTTTATAGATAGGAAGATAGGTGATATTCCTAAATTGTATTGTTATTAAAAAAAATGGGTTGTTCCCCTTAGACCCCACGTTTTGTGCCCCCACGGGGAACTTTTTTATTCCTAATGGACCCCATGCGGGTTCTACCCACAGGAGTTTATATTAGTTTTATGTGATTTAATATCAGAAGATTATCGAGTTTTGTTATCTAGCCAGTGTCAGTGTGTGTTCAAGGAATCCTCATGGTGTTGGTATTGTAAAAAAAGGCAAAGAAAAATATCTACCGGGTGTAATTGAATTCATTAGCATCCTTTGAAACTAGATACCTACTCCTGATACCGGTCACGTGTGGACCAAAATTTTTGAATTCTTAAAATTTTTGATTACTTAACCAAATGCTACAATACAAAATATAATTAAAATAATGAATTACTGTTTTTAATTAGTATATACAAGGTATAAAAACGTGTAAAAGTATCAAAATCATCCGTGCCAACTGCGTTAGGCGCCGCGGCAATCTTCATAATTTTCAATAAAAATTATTTCATTTACACTCTTTACTCTTTAATAATCATCTATAATTGATGTACTATCATGGGCTCAATTTATGCTAATGAATTAAATTACATCCTGTATATTTATCGATAAAAAAATATCACTTAACTGAATTCTGTCTACATTTTCCTTTTTTATTTTCCAGTAATGGTTTATATGTTTATTATATGATACTTACTATGTTTATGTACCTACTTATAGCTAGATATTTGACTCGGAGCTCATTACAATATATGTATATGTTTCCTAAATTTACACAAATATTTTGAATTATATATTAAACTTCAAATACGTTACACGCTAAACTAAAGGGTAACACAATACATTTGGGACGGCTCGCAGAGCCCCGAGCGTAGAGAGATTACATTCCATCAAAGCTGGCTTTGACTGGGATATTATGTGCAGTGTATCTATATGGTCCATGGTAGCTGGCTCCAAATCCGTGGTATAATAACGTGTTGCCATGTGGTGAAGTTGGATTTAAACACACACACAACGTAAAAGTTCTTTGACGTCAGTTAAATTGGAGCAAACTTTGGGAAAATCTGCTTCTGTTTTGGCGTTGTCGAATCGAGTCGTAGAAAAATATCGTAATCACAGAGAATTGAAACAAAAGACGCTTCGCACCTAGGGTTTTTTGCTCTGTTATCGTAATGTAGGATGCTCGACGATTATTCCAAGTTTTTGGATATTGAAATTATTAGTACTCAATTAATGATGCACATAAATTATTGAAAAAAAAAACACGACCAGTGATGATGATGGTGATGATGACGAGCTAAAAACCACCCCGATTCTACGAGCGTTTTAATAAATATAAATCGCACTAGCTTTGTCCATCCCATGTCATGTGTGTACTGTGGACTCGCGTGTCGGACATACATAGGCGTCCAAGGTGTTATATAACCAGTTTATCGATAACAGGAGTTAACAAAAATTACACTAGATCTTCTCAAACAGGAAGTTAACAGTACTGCATAACTCGTGTTAGAATTAACACAATTCCCGACCCGAGTCTAGAAGCCCAGGATAATTAATTTATCTAGACTTGTGTGGCGGTAGCTAAAGTTATACGGCGCCACTACCTTTAGAGTATTCCACAACTAATACCAAAGTTGGATCTATTTAAAGCTGACTTTTAAAATGGGTTATACAAATATACAATTAAAAGATAGGCACCAATTGTTAATTATCAAAGGCCTAGGCTTATAGGCTCATATTTACTCGTATTAAGACTGTCAATAGCATCGTGACAGATGATAAATGGCTGTATTATCATACGCTGTCATATGGTCTTGACTTTCGGGCACCAACTGTTGAAACCACCCAATGACTAATCTTGACACCATGGCTAATAATATCTAACTAAAACAAAAATAGCCTAAATTTAAAATAAGCACTCGTATATTTTTTTAATATTTGTGATAAAGAGATTTTCCGGAGAATTCTGGAGACCAAAGTCCGCAGACCGGATAGCAGCGAAGCGACAGGTGTCGCAAGTTAAAAGATGACACCATAGCGCAGACTTTTTATCTCTCAAATTTCTGTTTGTATGTTTATTTGCTTCTTAAAGAGATAATACAAATAGCATTACCTTCCGTCTGAAGTTTTATTGAAAGAGATCATAGAGACAAGCTAAGCAGGATAAATAATATTTCGGGAACGACATTAGAATCAATTTTATGTTATGCAAATAATTTTTAATTTGTCCATATTCAAAGACACAAAAGACGGTGGAGGTGTTGTATACTGCCTGGGTCACAACAGTGACACATTTCTCTCGGATAAAAGAAATACATAGGTATCTCAGTGGCGCTTTATGAACGCAAATACAAAAATACTAGCGACACATTAAAAGCACCTGTCTATTCATATGCGCGTGCATGTCATTGAATCATACAACGCTTTAGTGTTCTGGGCTGGTGCTAATTATAATAAGTCCGCAGTCCGAAGCTTCAGAATGTTTGATTATAGGTAGAGACACGTAGAGGATGTTATTTAACGATGTGACGAAGCGCAAGTCGTATAAATTATGTCTACTCCAGTCAACCATAGGTCCATATAATGCTGCCCACTTAAATCTATAAATCTAGATGAACGAGAAATCATTGTCTGCTTTTTGGCTTGTCGCTGACCAGTTCGTCTGGAAAATATCATTCCACCTCATAGAGTAACTTCACTCTCAAATATTGTCCACCATATTTAGTTGCATTAAACAAATAGTAATTTCATTTCAATAGGCAGGATGACTAAAATTTTTTTTTTGCATAAATTAAGAATATTCCTCAAAAGATAAACATTTGTGAAAACAAAAATAAAATATCTCAAAAAACGACAAAGTTACAAGCATTTTAAAAACCGGAATAGAAAGAGATAGCTCAAAAGGCCAGTGACGTCAAGAGCAATGTCGTCATAGTTCCTCATTACTAAGCTGTGGTAGCTTTACATACACTGGGGCCAATTTTAATGGCTTTAGTTGACAGATCAAAACCTCCTAAAATTGTTGCTGTCCTTGTCAAATAGACGGCAATGTAAAAGATGGATATATTTTAGCATTTTTAAAACTGTCTACCAAAGCCTTCAAAATTAGGCCTAATATCTTTGGCATGTGACGTCACAGGTGGATTTTTCATAGTAACTGTAGAGGCGCTCTGTTTCGCGAGAAAGGGACAGGAGATGCCTTCTATAGAAACTTTAAAAACTTATTACTCCGTGATTTATTTACCGATTTTACTTATTTTTTCAATAATTGCATCCATTTTTAATCTTCTTTATGAAAGTATTATTTACTTGTTCATTTAAATAGTAGTCATCATGCCTATTCCTTGAAATCGATCGTTTGATTCCACGAAACTACGAAAAGAATAGAATTTATGTTAGATGAGTATCTTAAAACTTTATTATTTTAAAGATGAGATCATAAAGTTACATGTAAAAGTGACCTGAAGTAGTAGGTTAAGTGAATTGAATCACACTATACGGACAACTCCCTCGAGTGAAGACCAATAGAATTAATTTACGAGGACTTGGAGACGAATCTCCAGCTTTACCGCCAGCCGTAAGAGATTAGATTCTCTACCTCTGTCCTCTACCTATACAAGGTTTGAAGCTATGACCTATTTACTGCGGGGCTATAGAGCCTGTAGACTACGGTGCGCTCGGCACTGTTACGGGGATGGGTTTGGTTTTTAAACATGTATAATAAAATGTAAACGGAATAAGCGCTGATGGAGCTCTAAACGCAATCCCTTGTTGTAAATTTTTACATCTCTGTAGTGTAGTATTGTTATTAGTAATTTTCTGAACGAGAAGAGGCTCTCAAATCTCAATCACATTACGTGACCAATCAAGATCTGATGATAAAAAATGGTGGAAGTATAGAGTTGCCACGCCATTATTGTTTGATAGAATCTTACTGCACTTCAGTTCCTTATCATGCATTTTGAAGATCTAAGGCAATTTTTAACAAGATCAGATGCTTTAAGATTCCACCATCAGACCTCGATGAAGTTTACTTGGTACCACTGCTGGTGGACGGGCATATTAAAGTCTATCAAGCAAAACGACCTTTCAAAATGGTTTTTAATTGCATTAATTTTCATAACCATTATAAAAAATAGATACAAAGAAGACTTGAGAACCTCCTCGTATATTGTAGTCTGTTAGTAAGATTCTATCTGATCTTTTTAACATTGTATTGTACACCATGCCTTTTCCTTCCATGCTTCGTCTCCGCATCACGGCTCAGCATCGGCAAGGTGTAAGTAGAGCATTCTAGATTAGATTCACTGCGATATCACAAACAACATACGCAGCTACTCAAAACTCAAGAAGAAATCGAAATGAAAACATTTTTTTAAAATCAAATTTCGATACATAGGTAATTTTATTTTTCGTTTCTTGTATAACTTATCTTTCACAAATCATCGCAAGGCTACGAATACACTGTTAAGACTACCATATTCCAAGCCATCCACACATTCCCATGGGAATCCACTAGCTCGTCACTCACCTTATCTCAGATTACACACCATTACTCTAGACAATAACTATGCAGTGTGCATGACTATACTATAAGCGACTTTCCAATTTCAACGGCTTAAAATAATAACTTAGTGAGTTGATAATGGACACTTAACTTTCGTGTTTTATCTTTATTACTTTTCTGTTTATAGCATCATTGAGGACAGATGGAACTGTTTATGATGTACCTAAAACAAACACATATGTAATATCTACGTGTGTTTGAGAATGAAATAAAGGTTTAGAATGGATTTGAGTGACGTATTATAAATACGTATTATAAGCATAATAGTAAGTAGTATAAGAGGTATTATAAATACGTCACTCAAATCCATTCGCTCTAGGCGAAAGCCTTACTGTCGTCATTGTCGTTCTGACTACATTTTTAATAAGTTTTTCAGGTTTTTATAAAATTGAACCCATATAATTGGTCTGACTAGCTAGACAAGACTCCTTTTTACTCAGAAACGACTGGAGGTATTAAACTGTTATTGAGATGAAGAATTCAATACATCCATGGCCCCATAATCGTGTAACAGCTTCTATGAAAAAAAAAACTTATATTAAAGTTTATTGGGCAATTATCTAGTCACTAGTCTATGGGTATTTATCGCGTAAGATAACACAAGAGCTGTTCAGGAGGTTGCAGAACCCTCAGAACTTGCAATTCACTCCTTTCTTGTTTTCTTATTTACTTGAGAACAGAAGTGGAATATTGCTCATCTAAAGTTGAAAGATCTTCCTTTAGTTACAATACAAAACAAATACAACACGGAGGTCCGTGAGCCTTCCATAATAATCCGGGGCAGGTATAGCTCATGTCACAGAAAGGAGTAGCTTACGATCAAACTTAGAGAAGGGACATCTTCAAAAAGAACAGATAGGTGGAAAAATTGACCTTTTCTAACTGTACCATTTGTTTTGTCCAATAACGATACAATCAAATAAAATACACATTTACCTAAAAGATCATTTGAGGGGTGTTTCTTTACGGCCCCTCCAGGCACCAATTTGTCGGAAGAGCCCCTCGAGTTATCCGATAAACAGTATTGCGTGTTGTTGTCCGACTCAAACTGTTATTACCGCCTTGACAATTTTGTTTTTCTCGAGATTTTCGCTTCCGAGCAAGATTGGCCTGGTTTGCTCAAAGACGTAGGATGACATTCTCCCGGGGAAGCGTTGGAATTTACGCTTTGTCGTTTTACTTTTAGACAAAATAGTTTTTGAAGTGAAAATATTAGGCTCAGTCAGTACGTATCTCAAATCTGTTCAAATAGTCGGACCGTGTTCTGTTCATACCTACAGCAGTTATGTTAGTGACATATCCAGGTCACCGACCAGGTCGGTACCTAATCAATAAATGGTAGGTACCTACTCATTTTATTTGAGCTCGCTCGGAAAAAATTTCGCTGATAGACATCTCGAAAGATACGTTCCGAACCGATTAATCGAGATGACAATGAACTGTGCAATAATAATCCATCCTTCCAAAACGATTCGGAGATTAGTAAAATGAAAATAAATTTCTGAAATGTTTTGCTTATTTCAGTTGGGTTTGTATTCGATGTTCGACGAAATATTTTATATTTTTTTCTATTACGTATTATTGAAAACAGACTATATTATACACATTTTTTTTTATTAGATAAGGTACTCTAGATGAAAATCTAACAATTTGTGTTTTTGCTGGAAAACGCTGAAACAAGTTTGTATTTTTATATTGGCTTCAAATGTTAACAAATTAACAATTTGTAATTTTTTTATATTAGATGGGTTTGCATATTACTACAATTCGTCTGATGTTAACCTTAACATACATTAGTCGACAGCACCCGACTATAACACGGTCGCCAAAAGAAAAACTATTGAAAATCTAGAGAGAATCTTTATATTTTTTTTACCTTTACTTGTAATATTACAGAATATAATAATCATACGAATAGCTAATAAGGTTATTGTTGGCAGGACCAGAAAATCCGCAGCGTAGTTTTCATCGGGTCTCAAGGATCCCTGGAAGAGAAGACGGTTACCGTGTGTTTCGGGACGGACTTCGTGAATGTCACCTTCATCAATTTCTGCTGCACTAGAAAGGAAATCGCACAGGTAAGCGGTATAAGCCAGTAATTCCGTAAATGGGTCGATCGATGCAGCCTCGGGTGCATAATCGACTGAATTAGTTCCAATCTGCAAATTGAAACTGATTTCTAAAGCTGGTACGATTAGCCAATTCGATAAGCTCGACGACGGCGAGGTGAGAGAAATAACATAATATAGACGCTAATAGTACTATTTAGATGATAATATTTCTAGAAGGATAAGACGTATAATACAATAAATGCATTGCGTGATTTCTGTAATCATTAGTGGACCTATCCAATTAGGACGGTGATGATAAATTATACAAGCAAGTATATGTCCAAAAGTGGCCTTTATTATGATGGAAATTCGTGATCAACGGTTAGCACACCGAGGGACAATGCGGTTGGCATAACAAGCAGCCTCGTAACTACGATGTAGATAAAGGTATCGTAGGTATCTCGTATTGTGTTGTACTCTCCATCCGCGATGTCTGATATTCGTGCCCAGCAGAGCGCGATGGATCCGTAGCGCAGTTATTCCAGATTAAAACTCTTCTATTTGTATATTGAACCGTTTGCCTCGTCGAATGCAACCTATATTACGTTTCTCATAGTAGCGGTGTACATGTATGTTGTTACTACAATATATTCGTATAAGATGTAAACTCGAACAAAGCGTATGCCCCGCGTCGCGCTGATATGCACCGCTTCGTCTAGACTTTCAATGGGGTGCGCATGACGTGGGGTTTGATTGTTTAATTTCGCAAAGCGTCGCCGTCGTAGTGAATAGTTTGAAAAGGCTTTGTTCATGCGCTTTCTGAATTCAATGGAACTGGGTCGAGTACTGACAGTCGTTGTATTGGACTGACTGGATTTGTAACAAAATCTGTAAAAAGCTTTTCATTGAACGTAGACTGTCACAGAATTACAGAACGAACCAATGTGGTCCGGCTAGACTGACGCATACAATACTAAAATAATATCATTAATACGCAGCAATGGTTTAGGTGGTTTTCATCATCACCTTCATCATCATCAGCCTATTCTCGTCGACTTCTGGACATACACCTCTCCAATAGCACGCCACTCTAAGCGGGCTCGGTGTTCCGGTCTCTGTATCCAGTTTTACCGCTTTCCGCAAGTTATCAGTCCATCTGGCCGCAGAGCGTCCTACACTATGCTTGCCTAAACGTGGTCTCCACTTAAGAACCCGTCTAGCCCAGGCCACATTTCTCAAAGAATTGACAACCGCTGAAACAGCTGGTGGAAAAAGAGACAAGTGCATGTTCGCTTAATTTATTCTAACATCTGCATGCTTAAAATAGACCGTTGTTGTATTTCGTGTTGGTGTCGTGGCCTCAGTTTCACATTTCCTTGTGGACGTTTTCCTATTTGCGTAGACGTAGGCAAAGGGGAGCCCGGGTGGGCCGTCACTCACGCTCGCCCCGCATCGCATGAGGCAGATCCATTATTAGGAAAAAGCGTACTCTCCGCCGCAGTATTGTGTCGTGTGAGTGATATATTGCGCGATCGTCTTCACACGCCGGAGCCGCCTCCATGAATACGATAGTATTGTTAGCCTCTCCACCGCAGAGAACCAACTTCCTCGAGCTACAAATTGCATCTATTTATTGTTATTGTCAGTTGAATGTTGTTTCTTATGTGTTCGTTTTACGGATGATTTATGATATAATTTATCTTCCATTTCGTAGTATCTGTATAATATGTAACCGTTGTTGTGCCAGACCAACTGCCAAAATATTTGAATAACAAGCAGTCGTAGCGTAAAATTGAAGTCATCAAAAAGCGATATGGCCGTGCATGAGCTCGCGTAAGCACCAGGTGCTTCGAGCTAAGATCTCACGTGCAGTTTACATTTGCTTCTTTATATGCGGTGTTATGGGACAAGCCATGCTCGTAAATATAGCTTTGAGCACGGCTCAGTGGATGGTTAGTTTTATGTTAGAGGCGTAGTTCCGGCGGGTCAAGGCTTCGCTTTGCTCATGGCGCTGCTCTTGTTTATGAGCATTTGGACGGCGATGTGATGAGTGTACTTTTCACCTTTGTATCTAATTCGTTTTTGCACCTTGACATTTGGTCGCCGAGTTGGAGCTCGCGACCTTTTGTAATGAATGGCTCAGTCACGAAGGGATGCTTTAGACTAATCCGGGTTTCTTGTATTAAAGTTTATAATAAGTACCTACATAGTACATAATTTTAACCTGACTAAAATAACCGAAAGATATGAAATTTTGAAATCTTTTAAAAGCATCCTGCTACAAAATGTGCCTCGTAGCGACAAGCAATAATTTGTGAGACATAACATTCAGAGTTTGGCTTCTACCTTATAGTATATTTTCGTCGGTTACGGACATTTCACGTGTCTAAAGTTTCTTTGCTCGCGTTATGACGATGACGTTAATGTGATTGACACTTTGAGGGAAAAGTTCGTGCGACGCGACCTTTATCACCTTTATGTTCTTGCAAACATTGGAGTGCCTAAAGCTAGTGATCTATTAACGCAAACTTTTGTTTGACAGCAATTTTATATGCGGCCAGACTCTTGGCACTTTCAGAGTTTAAGCTCGTAAGATACTGATTGACCGGCGGTTGGTGATCCACGTAGAAAACTGTCAACGGCCAATCTCGCAATGTAACATGCCCCTAAGCAAAGAATAAGAAAGCTTGCCCTTGAGGTGTGTCAGGCTTTGAGGGGGTTCGTGAGGTCGCTGGCATTAAAATAAATTAGTAACATCAACCCCGAAATTTAGTTGTCCGTTAAATCACTTTTGCTTAGCTTTGCGGAATAAGGTTGGGAAGTCCACGACCCGTGACCGGGCATGATGGTGTTTGAGGTACTGAGATTAATGTGCCCATATCTACAAAGGTTGAACTTTAGTTTTCGGAGCCTTACAGTGCTTTATTCCGGTTCTGGATTTAGTTTGAAAGATTTAAAAGATCGCTGCCGTTTGTGGAAACAGTAATCAGGCTAGTGAATAGAATGCTGCAGGGTAAAACCTCGTGAAACTGTTGTTGGGTAGCTGTGACTGTATTTTGTTGGCAGAGATTGCCTTTGATAATAGATTGCAGGTAGCATATTACATACTGGACGCTTTCGTAATAATAATTGTCGTTGCTGAGGTATTTTTAATCCTCGCGGTGAGAAACGTAAATAATTTAAGCTCCTTTTTATTTTGTTTAAATAAATTATTGTATAAGAGTCAGCACTTCAGCGGTGAGCAATAAAAGTTCACGTAAAGCTTCGTTTGCTATTCTGCAAGCGTATGCAAAAGCATCGGTTGACATGCGGGCGTAAATAAACATTATTGTTACGACCTGCCCGGTTATAAACCGTTAACGTAAATGAGTTTAAGGTAATTCTCTTTGTATTAGTAATTCATTGTTTTAATCGAAGTTCGCGCCGTCAACGCTTTAGCAGGGCTTATTAAAAATTTAAGTAACGCCTCGTTTGCCATTCTTTATGCTTGTTCAAAGCTCCCCGTTGATATACGTAAGGACTGAAATTACAGATTCTTTTTACGATTTGCTTGTGGATGTTTTATCCTCTAATTCTCTACAGTTTTCAAGCGATCCTTTTGGTACGTTCGACAGTTTCGACGTTATTCCAATTTGTAGGTTTGGGTTTTCTAATCAAAGGCTGGAAAGGTGGCTTGACGATTTAAGTGGCTTTCAATCCGGGTGGGTAGAGATCGCTAACGGAAGAAAATGGGGGAGACGTTTTCCCAGTAGTGGGCACAGCAGGTAGGCTAGCGTTAGTTGGAATTGTTTTAGCCGTTAATATTATTTTAACGACGATATTTTGTCGACGATCTGGTGAAAACTGCGGTGAGCCTATGTATGCAAGAGGTGAGCAGCCGCTCAAAGTGGCGCTCTCTGGGGAGGCCTATATTCAGCAGTGGACGCCTTCAAGCTATTGTTGATGATGATGATCATTTTCAAAATTGGTTATCTTGGATATAAAAAAATTTGGCAACTATTTTACCAAATTTAGTATTTTAGAGTGGAAGGAGGGTAGGTAGGCCTTTGCCCTGCAGTGGGATGACCATGGTTGAATAATAATAATGGTATTTTTGCCTACAGATGTGGACGGAAGAGCTGTTTACCCTGGCGTACAACTTGAATCAGTCCAACAATCCCACAATCAAGTTCCTCGAGAAGCTCCACACTAAGATCGTCCTTAAGGCTGATAAGTCCGGGAAGATACTGGTCAAAAAGTAAGTCTTGAGTTGGTACTTGTCTCTAATATAGGTACAGCCTGCCTGGTACGGGCGGTAGAGGACATTATCTTTCCCCGGTTTATGTCACTTTCTTAATACTTGCTTACTGGTCAAGTGGAATAAAACAGGGGAAAGACAATTTTGTCTACCATCCATCCTAGTCTTTCTCACCCAATGCTATCGCCTGCTCGTTCCGTTTTGAACTGATTTAAGCTAAATGCATTTTTATCATTATGAGACTGATCAATTTTTTGTCAGGTTTCATACCATCTTTGTCTACCAGCTTAGCGGGGTTGATTTGTCAAAACCCTTTCTCAGTACACCTCTTACGCCATGAAAGAAAAACACTCCTAATCAGTCCAGTAGTTTAAGATGTACGTTGTATGTCAGTCAGGCCTTTTCTTAATATAGATAAAGTACTTATTATCCAGGGTGTACCACACTATCCCATTTTGTTAAAGTTTGTCAATCAACACCTGTTAATTAAATACTTACTCTACTGAGCGATAGCCATTTTTTTCTTCTTTTAATTACAACCATGATTACTAACGTAAGATACAAACATTGTTCGGATCTGCAGTTTGATTAGGACTGACCATTTGTTTACTCCCAACCTAGTTCTGGTTCCATCTTTCTGTGTAATCAAGTGTCCTGCGCCCACTTCACTTTGTAATTAGTTTCTCATCTCAAACTCAAGCTTTGTCTAGGCTACCAACATTAGGCACTTGGTCTCCTTGAGTTGTCCGTGGTCCATTGAATTATACAGTAAGAATAATTTAATTTAGAACTTTGAATTATAGCGATCTTCACTGTGCACCTGACCTATGTCCTGAGCATTAAAATTCCACTGCATCAACGGGATCGGAACCCCAAGCATGGCCTGGCATGCTCTTGACAAGTTTGGCTTATACTTAACACTTTTAGACTGAAAAGCCAAGACAAAATTAGTTTTTTGCCAATTGTTGCTAAACCAATGATTTATATTTAGGTGATACTTTTAATCATAATTTGTTGATACATTATATTTATTTACGGCAAACTAGTTTTCATGTAATTGCGTTGAGTAATTAAGCTGTAATTAGCAAAAAACGCAAGAAAATTTGAATTTGGTGCGCTGAGCGTGACGTTCCACCTTAAACTTTCGCGACTTGAACTCACATTATAAAGTTAAAACTGGGGTTTCAGTGCGCGATGAGACCCGTTTTAACTTTATTATATAAGTTTATATATGTGTAAATTATGTCATCATTCAATACACGCATGTTTAATTAAGGTAGTAACACAAAGTTAGTTTTAATTTTGAATGAGCTAATGCTTTTGGTCTCTACCGACCTTTACAGCGTCACCGGGCGGGTTTACAGCGTCACCGGGCGGGAACATAAATTTAGTAATCTGTGCTGTAAGTAACGTAAGGTACGCGCGTAAATGAATCACCAAAACAATAACACTAAACAAAACAAGTTATCGGTGGGTTTTTGAATTAATTTATCATGACCACGATTTGGAACGTCAAAGTCCTTTCGCTCCAATATTCCAATGAAATAATGTAATTAAATAATACTCGTTGTATTTGAGGAAAACGCTTGGAACATTTGTTAACATTCCTGCGGCAAGTAAAGCGTGGGAAGTCGTTACTCAACTCGAAGAATTGGAATACCTTTACGTTTAAATACCGCAGGCTTTTGCTTCAATTCATCGTTATGTCACAGATTAGGTAATATTAAATTAGAGATAATGAATTTCCCACCCACCTTACCTTACCCTTTCGAGTTTCGTACAACAGTTCGTGAAGTATCTGCCGCGATGTTCCTATGAAATCGAAGTTCTCGAGGTTTGAGAAACGTGCTTCAGGTTTGTAGTTTCCTAAAATGTGCCTACTCTATTTTAAAATACGATTGCATTGTTCTACGAATGTAATGTAAGTTTTCGACAAAAATCGACGATTATAAACACGTTATTTAATTCTACGTAATTGAACTCTACGTATTCAGAACAGGTATGGTGTAGTGAATCTTTTTAGTATTATTTTGTGATTAGGTACACAAAATAATACTAAAATGATAGACCTACGAGTCCAGTTGTCCATATTTTATTTTTAGAAGAAGAAAGAAAGGTCGAAGGAAATACATTTATTCAGGCCATTTTAAATGTATATTTTTGAAACCGTAAATTCATAATGTTATCAGAGGTTCGTAGGGATGCACACATACATAGTGTCGGACTGTATGGTACATATTATAGATCCAATAGTTATGTAATGAAGTTTTTCTATCACAAGAGTCAAGAACTAGCCATGCAAACGTCCGCTAGCAATAACAAGAGGGGCACTCAAACGAGTCAGTTCTGACAATATAATAGACGAGGCCATTATCGCGATGTCTCGGCATTGACAAGAAAACAAAACACAACCTCAGGAGTATAAATTAACGCATATTAAGCATATAATAGACAGTAAATATTGGCTTAGCCATGGCGATGAGGATGTCGACCTGGTACTACAAACTCTTCTATTATATACAAGGCTTTGTCCTGACTGAGTGACAGACAACGCACAGCCCAAACCACTGAACGCAAAAACTTGAAATTCGGAATATGGCTTCCTTTTATAACGAAACAGCGTACTGAAAAAGAATTTTTGAAAATTAAACCCCTAAGTAGACGAAAAGGGTAAAAAATGTTTGTAAACTCCGTCTCACGAAGTTGTCCCGCGGCAATAAGTGGAACTAATTTTGAAAATAAGTAGTTTACGTCACTACATAATATATGTACCTATACATTACTTTATTTACTAAATAAAATCGGTATTCAGAAATTACATTATATAGAAATTTTTAGGAGTCTAAAATATAGAGGTCAGCAACATTCCGTGCTGATGTCTCCGAATGAGAAATTAAAGTTAATGAATTGACGGGCCCGATAGCGCAGTTGGTAGTATCCTTGCCTTCTGAACTGAGGGCTGTGGGTTCGATTCCTACCCGGGACAAACATTTGTGTGATGAACATAGATGTTTGATCTGCGTTAGGGTGTTATATTTATGTATGTATTTACAAACAAAAAAGTATATAAGTATTGTATCAGTTATCTGGTTCCCATAGTGCAAGCTATGCTTAGTTTGGGGCTAGATGGCGCTGTGTGAAATGTCCACAGTATTTATTTATTTTATTCATAATTTGAAATGGTTTTTTTGTTATAATTATTGTAAATGAATGAGTTTTGTTTTGAGGTTGTGTCAATTTATTCTTCTATTTAGACCGTAGCTAAGAATACATTCTATTATTACCACTAATTGTTTGTCAATAGGGCAACCAGTCAAGGATTACTACAACTTCTACATCTGACATCACAGTTATTTCAAGTTTAGTTCGCTACAAAGCTCTATAAAGCTTCTCTACAAAGCTCACGTACTAATAAAATTATTATTAGTTGTCAATGCAAAAGTTACGATCGAAGCACTATAATGAGCATGCAGATCAAATACCCGTTTTACAACAGATACACCAGTGCTCTACGTTATTTTAATATATTATGTGTTTTATAGATGGATAACTAAATTCGTTATATCAATTGAAAACTCATTAAATAAATTAATTAGTAATAATTTGTGACCTTAATAGATACTGTAGTAAGCACTATCGGCTAAGGTATATTTTATTTTTGTTGTTAGCCCAACAACAAAGTATCGCGCGAGTTTTGGCACCTGTTTCGTGCATGTCATGTATAAAATATTTGTCCTTACATACTGACTCATTCACATTCTACAAAAAGTTATTTTGATACAGCAGTTCATTCATAGCGTTTTATTTATAAATACAATTTATTAGTTAAGTACTCTTAATAAATATGTTCATTTGTATGACTCTTATTTTAGATAAACCACTGGATAGTTAACCGTATAGGAGTTGGGAGTTGGGTTGATTTTTCTATTTCAGAAACGTAAATTCAGTTAAATCCCACATGTGGATTTAAACTGATTTACTTTTACCTACCGATTTGATTATGTTATCCTTCAAAAATTCTCCTTTTACTGCCTTGGATGTGCCAATTTGCGTAAAGATTAATCAAAAATATTCTTTGTCTACTCCAAATTATTATTTAAAAATGCTTGAAATAAAATAAAACGCACAGCAGATAATTCAAGATTAAGGTTATGGTTAAAAAACACAATAAATCTGAATGAGAAGTCTTCATAATCTATAACTCACTTGCGTTAACAGTTGATATGCTCCTCGAGTGTGAGTGTCCGAGTCGGTAGAGCCATTAACTCGGCTTATATACCATTACACATATAAATTATTATGCGATAATGGTTTCAATCGCGCCTATTCGTCGTCGGTGTGATTGATAAAGGTGCTTAAATGCATAATTTTTTGGTGTTGGTACTATACCCATAGTAGAAATGTGGCTGTTATGAGTTGTTGGTCAATGTTAATTTTATTGGGGCTTTCGATCTCGTATGCGGGTCACATTTTTTTTTTATCAACGATAGGCTTACATTTGACCACGGTCTCACCTGATGGTAAGTGACGACGCGGTCGACGATGGAGCATGCTCATCATATCATATCATATGTTATACTAGATTTACACGAACCAGAAGACGCAGCGTAGGCCGACTCTCCACTAGATGGACCGGCGATCTGGTGAAAGCCGTAGGGAGCCAGCGTGTAGCTGCTCAAAGTGACGCGCGCTGGGGGAGGCTTCTGTCTGAACATCATCATAATTAATTTCACAATTTCACACATCAAGTTGATGATGGTACGGCATTTAAACTATTGGTACGTAGTGCTACGTTAGGACCATATTTTCGTAACTCATGGAAATTGACGCTCAATAAGCATTGTATTCTATGCTTTATATCGAACTGCCCTGTATCACAATATAGTTTACGTCGCAGCATTATCATGAGTTCAAACTTTTGAACTAGTCCCCTCTTAAGAAAATTTAGGTAACGTTGGAACTTGGGAAGTAAATGGAGTGGGAGTATAGTTACGTTTACGTGATCGTTATTCTCTGCCTCTATGGTTTTGATACAATAAACAAACCCATCAATGTTGATACTGGCAAGATAATACAAACGTTACCATTACCAGGCAGCTGACAACTGTGATATCCCCATTGTAATTGGCACGATTACGTCAATCACATAAACAGCGAAACAAACCGTGTAACATCATAATAAGATCACAATCTTATGTGTTATGCCCAGTCTTTCCCTTATAATAGAATTTAACGGGAACAGCCTTTGTGAGGAAATTCAAATTCGGCCTGCTATTTTAACTTTGTACTGTGACTAAATGTCAAACTCTCGTAAAAAGGATGAGAGGATCGATTATTTATTAACGCGAAGGTCCGGACGGTCTTCCACGATAAAATTAGCGGGCTTTATAAAAAGCTTTATCACCGGAGTCTCGCGATGCTGCAAAAAACTGACTGACCTAGATTTCGTAGTCGTAATGTGCTCGCTTTAACTATCATTTGAATATTTGCCTAGTTTTCAAAATGCGCTGCCATCATTATAGTAGCGTGGGCGAGTGGGTTACTGTTTATGGCTGAGAGATAATAACTGTTTACGCGGTAGTCAATCATCGCGCGGCTACAAAGTGGCCGGTACGGTTGGAGACTACGTCTGGCAGACCATCAACGTGATGGGCAGGCGACATGTGTCCAAATAAACTCATGGACTTCCAAATTGCATACCTGATGAGAGATGATGCAAGTGGGATGATGATGAGATATTAAGGTCAGGAAATGAAGATTACATGTATAGGAGGATAGAAGATTCAAAAATTTGAATTATTTTTCTCATTATTTTTTACCAGGTGGCCAACTTTGTATGTTTTTGAGTATCAAATTCTTAACACATAGGTAAAGGATCACGCGCTTGGAAGTAGAATGTGATTTCGCATCTCAAACTATTTCCCGGAGAGCTTTACATTCGCCAGACATTCTCTAAGACCCATGAAACGTGACATTTCTATTAACAAAATGTTCCATTGTTGCCAGTATCGTGCGGCTATTCGCTCAGAACAAGGATGACAAGAAGCGAGTGGAGAAGGCCCTCAGTGAGTCTGGCTTGCCCACCGGCAAGACGGACACCATCAGCCAGTCCAAGTTCCAGTTCGAGGACTTCTTCGCTTTCTACAAGAGCCTGACGCAGCGTTGCGAAGTGCAGAAGATATTCAACAATCTGTGAGTTCAAAGTTAGCTTAATTTATCAGGCCAAAGCGATACCCTCAGACCTTACTCTAAGATCCTATAAAAGCAGCGGCATTTTAGTTAAATTTTGGATCGACAATAACAAGTTTGATTGAAACGTTTTGGAGACTATAAATATTGGAGAAACTCTTGAATGAGTTCGACCTTGCAACCCCCATGCCATTGCCATCAACGGTGGCGCCTTTATTAATTTAGTTACAGCCAGAATTGCCTCTTTCATTTGACTAACTTCTGAGTTAATTAAATAGTACATTTTAATTGTTTATTATAAAGTGCTGGTTGTGATAATTTATTGAAGAGGGTTGTAGTTCGTATAATTATTGAATAATGATTCACGACTGGCCCCCTTATTAAGTAAACTAAATAACATTGTATATACCTACCAACAGATTTAGCAATCGGTTTTCGATTATTAAGAAATGTTTTGCCCGAGTTCGGTCGCGCCTTTACACGCGCGGTTATTTGATGCCAAACATTTTCTGCTTTCTGAGAAACGAACGTGTTGAAGGATCAAATATTTCAATTCAACGTTTGAAAGCATCAAGCTTGTTGAATTATTCTTAGGGTCGTTACACTTACTGAGTACTTTTGCCTTTGTTTGCGATCTCTGAACTTTTAGCTGACTGATTTGTTTACTTCGAAATGCAAGCCGTAAATCAAGGCGTGCTAGACAAACATTATCCGACGCCCACCGGGGTTAGTTTCGGCGTCTAAACGATGTCTCTATCACTTTGTCTCCATTATGGGCTATTTACACGGGGACAGTTTATACGAGACGTGCAGTATATATACGATACGGGTGAGACACTCTGGTGAATGTAAAAGGCGGTTGTTTGTTAGGATTGAACTGATTTTGACTTATCGTAGGAAAGCTTTCATCAGCAGTTTATTGCTGTTCGCTTCATCCATTACAATAATGTCCAGTGTTCGTACGTAAACGCACTGAATCACAAACACACAAATAGACCGTGTGGTGAATTCAGCACCTCAAAGTGACACTAATTTCAACCTCCGCAGAGTTCACGGGTTCAAATGGTGCGGCAATTCATTATAATTGCTCACATTGTGCTTATGATCGTGATTCATATCATGTCTCTATTCCTTTGGACTAGCTTTGCTGCGGCTTCGCATGAATCCTCCATAATGAATGCGTGGTCATTCCAACGCCTCAAAATGACACTAATTCCAACCCAGTCGAGTTCGGAGTTCAAATGGCTCTGCAATTCGTTATAATTGTCCGGATTGTGCGAGAATTAGCCGTCTGTCTTCTGGACTGCGAATAAATCACAATTAGAATAGACATGGCAATAAAAATCGCGAGGAATTTTTATAGGAGTTTTTTTCATAAAACAAGATTATGCAAACAGGCAACATTTGAATATTTTTAAATAATGAACGAGCTTCATTCATTAACTTCGTTACGAGTACAGAATAGGTGTATTTCAAGCGTTGCTTTCTATTTAGCTATTTGTTTTGGTTATCTTTGTGACTCGTGTTACAATGCCAAAACCTACCGATTTTTCTGTTAAATTATATGCCATATCAACACTTCTGTGTTGTTAATTCGTATAGTTAGCAGAACAGAGGAACCAAAAGCAAACTACGGTGCACCTGCTAAGGAATTTCTAAAACAAAAGTAGGTCTGTACTGTACAAGTTATTTCTTCCATCCCATTGTAACTCGATCGCGTCGAAGTTCGTAGCTTTTGCAAACATCTCTACAAAGCTTTAATTAGGCGTCTTGTATTTTGATCTACAATGAAGGTTTGAAACAACGAAACTTTATTTATTTCAGCGGCACAAAATATCACAAAATGGTTAGGTTTCCCGACCGATGATCTTCTTTAAAAATTTTAATGAAAGCAACACTATTGTCATACGCTAAGGCACCGTAGTTGGTGGCTTATTATAATACTTAGTTTCTTCCTTTACACAAAAAATACGTACTTCATCAGCATCCATCAATGATAATAGATAGAGCACGTTGAATAATAGACCTTATTTCTGCAACACTAGAACGGATGGCAAGCCCCACCTGTCGGCCACCCAACTGGTGGATTTCTTGAACGTTGTGCAGCGAGACCCTCGACTCAATGAGATCCTGCATCCGTACGCCGATCTGCAGCGAGCCAAGGACCTGATCAAGGCGTACGAACACAATAAGTATCACCAGCAAAGATCGCAGCTCACTTTCGATGGATTTTTGAGGTAACTTTTATGTAACAATAATTAAAGTTACTCTTAGTTGATTATAATTTTGATTATCGAAGGTAATTTCTGCAATAATATCCTAGAAAAATAAGCTTTTATAGATTGATAGACTAGAATAAATAGAATTTTACAAAATTTAAAAGTATTAAAAATGTACAAGTATGTACAGAAGATTCTCGCCGCAAACTCATTTAAATAAACATGATTTCTGCTCCAACGTAATAAAGTGCAAATATGCTCGCACAACGCTGCAAAATTCAACTACTAATTACCTCTCTTTCTAAGGCTAAATTATACCTAAGTTTTAACCGATAACACGATAAACTAATGTTGTCGATTAAATAATTCAAACCTGTTTGTCATCTATTCTATGCGTGCAGTTGAGCAATGACATAAATACTTTAGGTACATTATAGTCAAATGATATGCCTCTCTCGTATTGGCTTATGCAGCCAGCAAAAGAAGTGTTTTTCAAATCCCCAACAGACTGTTTAAATAGTCTGTAATAGACTTAAAGGCCGCTGATGATGATATTCAAAATGTTCCAAACCTCTCAATCCACATTGTGTTGACTGTTGAAGGAAAATCAACCGTACCCTACGGACTATAAGGTCGTAATTCCTCAGGTTCCTAATGTCTGAAGACAACCCCATCGTGGCAGCTAATAGGTTGGACCTGTGTGACGACATGGACCAGCCGATGGCGCACTACTTTATCAACAGCTCCCACAACACGTACCTCACGGGGCATCAGATCACCGGCAAGTCCAGTGTTGAGATCTACAGGCAGAGTCTGCTAGCTGGTTGCAGGTTGGTACTAACGTTGCTGGAAAAGAGTGGATTTTATATTCTTCTCATTCAATATTCTTGACCGATTGGTGAGTAAGAAAAGTTTCTGTCCATGTGTCCACACTACATAAATATTTTGTATCATTTTTCATTTTGGCACGACTCAATTTTTCTTCTGTGTAGATACTAATCACAGTAAATTATGAAAACGGAAAACCTAAACGGATTTAAATCGGGACTTAGTAATGCTTCCGCACTAAGTTTGCCATCTTGAATTACTTTATAAGTTTCCAATTCTTTTTTATACGGTTATTTTTCAGTACCCATTAATTTTGCATCATAAAATAGACAATCAGTTATTAAAACTGTATGAATAATGGTCGAGCGCTTCCATCAACACTTAAAAAATATCTTGTGCCACTATGTTTAAATGATATCGCCAAGTACCGTATTAATTAATAGAAAGGCCGATATAAATTTTATTATATCGACCATTCAACTTATAAATAGTGCACATGCAAAATCAATGACTAATAATGTCACGTGATGCCAAAGAACCGATAAAAGTTGCATACAAGTTCGTGTGT
The DNA here is from genome assembly GCA_963580505.1 of Ennomos erosarius. Classification (NCBI taxonomy): domain Eukaryota; kingdom Metazoa; phylum Arthropoda; class Insecta; order Lepidoptera; family Geometridae; genus Ennomos; species Ennomos erosarius. The sequence goes on from OY756982.1 coordinate 12,906,063, forward strand.
AGAGGTTTTCTAATTACAATCTGATATTAGTGAACTACATTATTGTATCTCAATAAGAACGTAAAAACATAATAAGTAGGGTAAAAACGTTAACTTTAACGTTAAAAACGATAAGTTATATAGGTTCTGATTTTAGCAATTAGCAAACCATTTTTTTAGGGAGAAGGACAGATGTTCTGCATAATAAACTTGTTACAGAATGCTTAGACAATTCTTCATTAGCACCAACCACAGATGGTTCAGTAATTAGTCCGGTTTAAAGTACTTTTAGGAGCGCTGGGTTTCAGGCTTTTTGGCTTAAATTTAAGTCCAAAATTATGAAGATAAGTGCGTGTAATTTAACTCTGCTTGAATACTGCTTGTGTTTGCCTTTTTGGTCTTTTATTTACTGCTAAAAAGGTACATTTTCTGTCGCTAATCTGTTAAATTGTTCGGATGTTTTTTCGCAAAAAAGAGGCACCTGAATTTCTCATTATATACATACATAATGTATCTGATGTATCTATACAAATCTGATATTTCACATATTTTAACTGGTTGAGCGATGTGCAACTGCGTAGGTGATATCGGACGTATCACAATTGAGTTCTTCCCTACGAATCGGATGCTCAGTAAAATATAAACCCAATATTTCAGAAACGCGGAATCTTATGTTCCATTTAATTAAAACTAATTGAAATCTGATAAACTTTCATCAGGCTTATTATTTACAAGCTAGTAAAACCTCCGAATATTGATAAATTGTTAGAGATAAGTAATCCTAATCAAATCCATTTCCGGCTTTTGGAGTTATAGCGTTAAAATCAAAGCCTATTTGAAATAGATAACTTTATCCCTCTATCGATAACTACCGATACTCATTTCACATCCCTATTCACGTGCTATAACACGTTGTAGCGCTAATAAGAACGCTATCGCACCAATTAGCTCGCCCGAAATCTCCACTGTGGCCCCGATGTGTTTTTAATCATTCAATTAACGGACCGCTATCGATTAACGAATCATCGCCGTGGCTGCATTATCGATACCGTCGGCCGATCCGCCCTAATTGATTGCAGGCTGGTGAAAATTAATGTAAATATTTAGGTATGCTAGTTTACATTGTATACACGGTATAGTTGATGTGGTTTGCATAATTATGCAATTCTATACTGAACTAAACGTATAGATAATTATGGTGACATATTTATTAAAAGTTAGAAGTAACGATATTCTTTTAGGGAATATGATAAACTGATTGATTTTGTCATCCCAGGCCTAGCGTTGTCATCAGTACCATTATCGCATTATTGTATAAAAAAGAATAAACCAACGCTGTTTCTGTAATAAATGTAATGTTCCCTTTACATTCTAACTGCGTAGTGTTCCTTCGGCTTTAAACTGTGGCAGGCAATACCCCAGCCGTTTGATATTTAATTATTCATAGAACTTGCTCCTATATGGGCTAAGCAAATAATCCGCCCTAGTGAGGCGAGTAGAGCGCATAAACCCCTAGATTTATACATATTTTGCTTGCTCTCTAAAAGCCAACAATACGATAAATAATAATGGACAGTAAAATCAGTAAGGACTATTCGTAGAAGTCCACACTGCTACTTATATTGACGGTTGTTATGTTAACCTTAAGTTGCACGACTCTTTTTATTTACTACTGAATTAGTAGTTTTTGTTTTCATACATCAGTAGTACTGATGTATGAATACTGATGTATGAACACAAAATCTGAATTGTATTCAAATTGCCAGAGATGTACCTAATTGTAAAAGAAAACGAGATAACTGTACCTACCTATGCGGAGCGGCTCTAAATTTATGTGTACCTGCCCTTACTTACTTAACTTTAACGAATTTAGGTTCACACTAAGTGACATTTGTCGGAGCCCATCTCAATCATTGTTAGGTATACAGGAAAGGGTGGGAGGAGTCATATTTTTCTTTAAACTTAGATTGTACAAAATGTCCGTTTAAATTACGCTTGGACGGAGTACCCTTACTCTGGTTACTGTGCAGAACTTTACGACCGGCGAAAGTTTAGTGTTTTCATTTGCTATACGAGTATTGTTTTGAACAAACATCAGATGAACCCAGATTTTTCAAATACAAACTGTGTTAATGATTATTTCTAGCGAAATGGACGTTGGATTGGAATGTTTTAACGGATATAAAACATGAATAATTAAGATACCAGCCCGCCTAGCATGCGCACCGCGAGAAAACTCGTCGCAGTTAGAGCGAGACGCACTTAGGCACTGACCTTGTCACGGTCTCTCACGAGAAAATGTATCGTGATAATTTTGACGTGGTGCGCATGCAAATTTTTTACATATCGAGATATAATGATGTCCTTAGTCGTTCGCTTCTTTAACTATACGGTACCAATACAAATAGTGGTTCAGAATAAATCGTAGCCAATTTATCGTCGACAAACCATCTAAAAGCTATTATCTTTGTTTTTTCTTGTTTATAGTAAACGGTACGTTTATAGTAAACGATCAGTTGATCGGTCGTTAATGTTTTCCACTTATAACGGAATATTTTTATCAATATTTTATAGCTTTTGCACTTAAGATAAGACGATTAATAACGGCGCAGCGTATTGTCGATAACTTTGGTATTTGGGTAAGATAAATAATCAAATCTCAGCCACAGATGTTATTAAAAGAGCTCAGATGAGGTTAAGGTACTCACATATTTGTCGCTCAAGACCAAGACACGTATTAGCATTGCACAACAAGTTACACCTAATTTAAAGAGACCACTTTCGAGCACCTATCTATTGCATTATCTTCCTTCTTTTATTTACATTTATGATCTCAGCCGAATATTCTCATTGAATATTCTTTCTTTGTATTATTGAGTCCAAAGAATCGAAACGAATAGTTAAACTGTTAACACTCTCATGATTTATAATGTATGGCTTAATGTTTGGCTTCTCATTATTAAATTATATTAAACAACATAAATTAGAATTACACACAATTGGGTTAATTAATTGTTCAAAGAAACTACAAAGTCAACAAAGGTAACACAGTGGTTTTAGTTTGAAAACTGGAATTGTACAACCAACACTGAATACGCTGTGATTTCCAAGTTAAATACGTACCTATATGAAAATTTACCGTCATTCACTGTAAGTTACAGTAGTTTTTGAGTTTATTAGACTGATGAGGTGCGGTTTCAACAGTTATTTAGGTACCCATGTATTCGCAGAAACTGATTTGCTGGAATAATTAGTACCCTTTGTTTTGTTGCCCCGACAATATAACCTAACCCGAGCCTAAAATGTCATCGAAATCTGTAGCCATTTTCGCGAGGAAACCACACAAGCAAACAACACTAGAAATAACGATCAATATGCCATGGTGACACGTAGGTATCCACGTTAGAGTCCTACTTAAAACTTTCTCAAGACGACGGTATTATATGCAAGCAGTTCGTCGTTCATAGTAATTTTATGCATTAAATGCCTAAGGTCATCAAGAGCTAGAAGAAAAACTTCTAATATAAGCATTTTTTTTTATGGGAATGAAGACGTGACGAGCTAGTCGTTCACCAGATGTTAAGCAATACGGCCGCCCATAACAGTTGCAGTGTCACTCGGAACTTTAAAATAATAAAGTTTCGCGTGACACTGCACTGCGCACGTCATCCTGAGACATCACACAGTCTAGTAATCAGATTACTACACTGTGTAATCAGGCCATAAAGTCTCATTTGCCCAGTAATTTCACTAGCTATGCCCTTCAAACCGGAACACAGTAGTGCTTGCACACTACTGCTTGGCGTCAGAATAACTGGCAAAGCGGTGGTACCTACCTAGACAAATTTTGCAGAAAAGTCCTACCACCTAGTAAAGCATAGGCCTCCCCAGAGAATTATTAGCAGTTTGTTCCGTTCGCTGCAGTTTATACCTAAGCTTCTTTTTCTACAGGGGATTGGGGACCTATTTCGGACCCAATTTGGACTCCTTTGAGGATATGTTTTTTTAAATCATCTTAATCTTTTCTCTAGACCGATGATGATGTTGATGATGAAGATGATGAATCTTGACCAAGATTTACAATATTTCGGAATATTATCGACTTTGTACGAAGATGTAAATTGTAAAGTAAGATAATATAGGACCTCTTTGTTACAGATGCGTGGAACTAGACTTCTGGAACGGCAGAACAGAGGAGCCCGTCATCGTTCACGGGTACACATTCGTGCCAGAAATCAGCGCTAAGGAAGTGCTTGAAGCGATCGCTGAAAGCGCTTTCAAGACCTCCGACTACCCCGTGGTACTCAGTTTCGAGAACCACTGCAACCCCCGGCAGCAAGCGAAGATAGCGAACTACTGCAGAGATATATTTGGAGATATGCTGCTGGATAAACCGCTGGATTCCCACGCTTTAGAACCTGGTAAGTACAAAGTACAAAAATCAGATATCTGAATACAGCAAGAGTAAGACTGGGCAGTCTTTCTCACGCGAAAACTCCTTAATTTGGTCAAATGATGACTGAATTATCAGATTAATTTAAATGTAAACGATTTTGAATCACGAACGGCATTATAATACTGAATGTATATCAATTAATTAATTCACGTCATCGGTCGACAATAAATTGCTCTTTATCTGCAAATTTTATTCTCGTACCAGTTCCCGGAACGTATATCTCGGGATTTTATAGGAATACAAAACCACATGGAAAGGAAACTCATCATTTGACATCGTACTCGCTTCCCAGAATATTTCCGCTTCGGAGCTCGCGATTATTTCAGTCATCGCGTATCAATGGATCATGATACCGCTGAATCGTACCAAGCAAATATTTGGCGGAATTATCCGGAATACAGCATCGGAATTATCCTGCTTTCCGTTCGTAAATTCTCAAGCGCTTGTTTGATCTCTACATGCACAGCTGTGAGTTTGCTAACGGGAAGAATTCTCTTCGTTTAGCGCACAGGAATTTTGTGTTTATTATCATTAGTAACTGTGTCCCGCGGTTTCACTTCCGTGAACAATTTGCTATGATAAAAAGTTACCTCTACAATTATTCACCTTCATAACATCCCCCATTGCTTTGTTGGTGCGTCAAAGGAAAACCAATAAACACATTTTTGCATTTCAATTTAGCCATCGTGCATCGTCAGCAACTCAGCAAGGCTGTGCTTGAAGATCTCAATTGGTTTTCGTTCAAAATCACCTACTTACCCAGTTTTTCGAACTTGAAGGATCAGACACGTTACACTTTGTGTCCAATCCTAAATCCAATTCCACAGTTCTCGCCTATTCTATAGTTGTGTTTTGTCCATGAAAGTTCGATTCGAACCGTCCTTCAGGCTCAGCTATTTGGACTTATTAGTAAACTAATGTATTCTATTGTGGAACCCTCTGGGACGATTATTGAATGACGTTTCAAGAGTTCTGTTGAGAAAGCGTTAAATACGTAATGCTCTACGGTTGCATACGTAATTTTGACCTTTTCTAGGACTCCGTGTCATTTGGATGGATGGATGGATAAATGACGTAGTTCAGCTTGGTCTGAAAGTTTCTATTTCTATATTAAAGTTACTAAGGTATTAGCTGCCAATTTTATAATTTCCATTACAGCGTAAACAAACTGACATCTTTTCAATGGTATGGTATGGTGTTGTCCCAGATAATATAATACCTACAAGTATTGTTATATTACAATAGTCGGCCCTTTGTGAATGTGAGGTTTAATTCTAATATACTGATGTATAATAAAAAAAAAATTAAAAATAAATGAAAAAATTAATGATGAATGTTTGAATCTAGATAGTTTTGTCTAGAACAAGACTATATCGAGTTTTTATGCTGTTTTAATTATTCGAACTAGGCAGTAAGTATTAACTTTCAGATTTCTTCCTTTGTAGAGATTACTAAATGCATTAGAAAATAAGTAGCTATTAATTAGATATTACATTTTGAAAACCACGAGTTCTTTTGGACCTACATTTTTCGTGCAATTTATTTATTTATTTGCAACTACATATTAAGAGCTAACAAAAATCAGTAAACACTAATTTTCGCGGTATTCCAAACCTATATAGCTACACTATCAACCGCATTGGTTTCCACGATAACATTATCAGCGTCCTTGTCGCCGCAATTAAAAATAGTTTATTTAATTAAACAGGCATTCCTGCGTTACAATGGTTGAATGGGTGTACCTTTAGGTAACAGTAACACCCTATATTTTGTTTCGGTACGTGTGCTAGACTATTGTTGATATAACACGTTAGCTATGAATAAATTACACAATGTAAGCGTAACTTTGCGCTCTGAACTGTGCTCGTAGCGCGCCCCTTCAGTCAGTGTAAACAGTACATCAACTTGGGATATATTTTGTAGATAAATGTTAGGGCAATTCTTTTTACGATAAATACGAAAACATTTGGTGATTTTGTGATTGACGATCCGCTTGTTCTTTTTTAATAGTAATAACTTCCTTGTTACTGTCCTGATTTTGATATTTTTTGGCATTCATATAACTTTCTGTCGCGCTCACTTTGCATCATCATCATAATCATCATCATTAACAGCCCGAAGACGTCCAGTGCTGAACATAGGCCTCCCCCATAGAGTGCCACCTTGAGCGGCCACTCGCTTCCTGCATCCATCGTCTCCCCGCGGCTTTCACCAGATCGTCGGTCCACCTACTGGGGGGCCGGCTTACGCTGTCTTCCGGTTCGTAGTCGCAAGTCGAGAACCTTTCTTCCCCATCGGTTGTCAGTTCTGCGAGCGATGTGGCCTGCCCATTGACATTTCAACTTGCTCATTCGAAGAGCTATATCGGTCACTTTAGTTTAGATCTATAGGTAGATCTTAGCTACTGTTAATTATTTTAATACCGTAGAAAAGCAACTACAACCTCTGCATGGCTTGCTCAAATTTCGTATGTTACGAGCACAGGCGACCTGCCAAGAAATATCGGGTGGCGTCTGATATACGATCTCCGCTCGGCTGTGGAAATACTTTCCTACTCGATCTTTTATCGCTAACCTGTGTATTTACAGAACATTTATCTCTGGGTTTTCAATTGTAGCTACACCAAAGCTTGCAGTTTATTTTCCGGTTTAGATTATAGTTTATAATCGGTAGTTTATATTAGATTTATGGAATAGATTTTTAAGCGTATTTTTGTTATGGCGTTTTATTACACCTAAATTATTTGTCTTAACATACCCATTTCTGTAAGCTCTTAGTTTAATTTACTATACCATTGTATAATAGGTACTTACCTACCTATACGCTTTTAACAGCATTATCTGAAGCATTATTTCAGTACGCCCTACGGTACGCAATTCGCAGTGCAGCATTCTGGTAGTTTTTGTTATTACTGATTATGTTTTATTTGTCTACTGATTATGTCGACGTGACACAGTTTTCATGGATAGCTTGAAGGCATTCCAGAATTTTCGATTGCCGACGATATTCATGTTGTTTTATGCCGGGCGTATCGCAATCCACGCGATTTGAGCCGTCACTTTGAACTCGCGCCACCTGTGTGCATTGTTTGTATTGGTGTGTTACCGATACTTAGGGCTGAGACAAAAAATAAATCTCAAGTCATATGTTTTAATCATGGTATGTTGAAGTTTTGTCGTCGTGATTTAGAAATGTAAGTTTTTTTTTAAATTATCGTGAATTCCTAGAGTGTGTAACATAAAATGTGAAAAAAATTCGCCGATATGATGACGATCGGGCTGGTGGTCAGTTCACTCACCTCGTTTCGAATCATTCAATGGCCAGTTACTCGTGCTAAAATTTCAGTTTTCCGGTGTGGTTGCTCTTAGAAAATAAATAATGTTGTTGTTTTGTTTTAGGACAAATATTATTTATTTTATTTTTTCCCTTTTCGATGATAAAAAGACGACGACTTACTACGAAAGAAAATCTTAGCGGTTGCGCTCGCGGGTGTTCCAAATACCTAGCGTATTTAGTTTTTTTTTTATAACTTTTTTTAATTTTTTTTAACACTTGATGAAAAGTGACGATGCGGTCTACGATGATGGTACATGCTTGCCTAGAAGATTACCTATTCACGACTTGAAGAGCTCCAGATTGTACTTATCGGGAAACAAATACGCTGGTAATGTGTTGTTGTGTGGTAGGATGCTTACCTATTTGACCCTGCTGTCTGTTTTACAGATTACAGGCAGGGTGGTTGACAACCCTATTCGAATAATGCTGGACGCGTAAACATCGCGACAGCTTGTTGCCAGTACACTATAGACTGTAGTGATGCGTTCAAACACTCTCGATGTTTGTTGCTCCTGTCCGTCATTGCACCTTGACATTATGGCTACGAAATTCCCTACGAATATTGTTAGGAGTGTTACTATTTCAAGAACGCATTACTTTTAGCTGAAAAGCAGATTGTTGTGTCGGTTGTATTGTACCTAAGCATTTTCTCTAACATCAACCGTTGTATTATAAATCGCACAAAAGGCGTCAATTTTAATAGTGGACAATTTTAATAACATTGACTCTATAAAAATGACAGAAGGCGTATTTTTATAAAACGTCGTAAAAGATATGGATGGTTTTAGGATGATGGTATTACACGTTAAAAAAAGAGTGGTAGATGATCTACTAGTATTTAAATATACTGTGGTTGCGCTTCGAGAGATATATGGTGTTTACGTTGTAAAAGAAATGAAAATAAACTAATTTCCATTGTGTAAACTAACGCTAATGCGATCTTTACATTATACAAGCGGGAAATTTATGCGATAATATTATATGCAATTTGTACGTGCTTCGTAGTAATAATAATTAAATTGTAATCAACCATAGGCGTAGATTTGGAACTACTTTGGCTCAGGAATACATGGACTTCCACTGTTATTCTTGCTACACCCTGTTTTCCTTTTCATCATCGTGGTAACTTCCTCTGGATTAGATTAGTTCATTTAGGTAAGTTCAGTGAGTGTAGAAACCATAATTTGTAATGGTTCCGAACTAGATAATCATTATTTGATATGTCAATTTTCATTCATAATATATTTGATACTAAGATTATATTTATTGACGGGCTTTATGCCCGATTTACGTTTGAAGCAACTAGCGTGGTGTATTGTTTTCTGATATGAATTTGACTTTCAGGGTCTTTACACAATATAAATGATTAAATACTGTTAAATAGAGTGAAAGTACCTTTAACCACAATAGTTCTAAACTTCTAACCACTGTCATTTTATTGGCAAAATCATAGCACACAAAACGTTATATTATTATTAGTTCTTATTTCTATTTGTTGAATAATATTTCATCGATCGATCGACCTGTTTGACATGTTGTTTTTTTTCTCAGGAGGAGAACTGCCGCCACCTTCCCTTCTACGGCACAAAATCATAATAAAGAACAAGAAGAAGCACCATCACCACCACAAGGCTGAGGAATCCACGGTTTCTGAAGAAAGCGAGCAGCGGATTGAACCGGTGCCTCAAGGCAATGGGGAAATCCCACATGCTGTGGTAATTACACTCTCAAAGCATGCAGACAATTTTTTAAAGTGAAATCAGTGGCAATCAAGCAGGTGGCCCAACAATGAAATATTGCAATGTATTATGACAATGCCGCAGATCGGCAATGCTATTGTTTCGAACTTTTCTCTTGTACTATTTTGTTCATAATAATATTAATTTGTGTGAAACCTTTATTCTGTACGTGTTTATTTAAATATCACCATACATACAATTTTACTAGCAGCAATGACAAACGCTTCTTTGCAAGGCTTTACAAGATGTCGCCGATAATTTCTAAATAATTGGTTGATCTACTTATAGAAAAACTAAGCGATATTTCATAGTTGACGGCAATATGTTTTCCGTCAATACCTACAACACAGTTAGGGTAATGACAAACTCTTACAAACTTACATCGTTTCAATAACCAGGTGGTCCGCCGAGGCTCTAAGGAATCCATAGAGTCGTCCTCATCGGATAGTTCCTCAGGGGAGGAAGAAGCAGGGGGTGAAGGCGGGGAAGGCGGAGAGGGGGAAGGGGGTGGAGAAGAACCGAGAGAGACTCACGCCGCTGCAGAGATATCGGCGCTCGTCAACTATGTGCAGCCGGTGCATTTCTCCTCATTTGAAAGTGCTGAGAGTAAGTGTAGTGCTTTACAAGTAGACAGCTTGGTAGGAAGTGTGGTTACCTTCCAGTATAAACATGTTTTTTACGTCTCGTAATTTGCTTTGTACGCAGTTGGTGTTATAACACTTTAGATAAACTATGTTTTCAGGTTTATTGGATGTGTCTTAATAGCCCTGTTGCTTGCTGCTTGTTGGATCACTGTTGTTATTATATTCTCCACTGCTTATAAAGGTTTATTGCTTTTTTATTATTGTTAAAGTTCTCTATAAATTTTTTATACTTTCTTACATATGAACAGAGAAGAACCGTTTTTACGAGATGTCTTCGTTTGATGAGAAGCAAGCCACAACACTACTGAAGGAGCGGCCGATAGAGTTTGTCAACTACAACAAGAATCAGCTGTCGCGCGTCTATCCCGCCGGTACTAGGTTCGACTCTTCCAATTTTATGCCTCAGGTAAGATTTATAAAACATTATTTTTTGTAAAACAGGTGCTGGACCACAAATATCGCCGTAAACTGGCTTTGGCTAGAAGTGAGGCGTTCCGTATTTACACTGATATAATATAATTTAAATTAATTTTTAGACGTTAAGCCAGTCTGTCTGTTAATGGGTGCGAAAATATATACACTAACGGTTAGAATGGTGCAAGATTGGGTTTTATAAATAACCCAAATACTACAGGATGTAATTTAAATCATTAGCATAAATTGAGCCCATGATAGTACATCATTTATAGATGATTATTAAAGAGTAAAGAGTGTAAATTATTTCATTTTTATTGGAAATTATGAAGATTGCCGCGGCGCCTAACGCGGTTGGCGCGGATGATTTTGATACATTTAAACGTTTTTATACCTTGTATGTATTAATTATAAACTATGGAGGAGTTCTGTGTTCAGCAGTGGATGCATTATGCCATAATGACTGTGTTGAGTTTAGCCTTGTAAGATACCTACTTGTTATTGTTTTAAATTGCGACTAAAATATTTGCATGCCTACCTACCTGGTGTGAATGTATAAGGGACATTAGTAATAAATATATTATCATTTTCTGTAATAAGTACCTACCTTCTAACAAATAAATTGAATTGAATTGAATTGAAATTGATGTCTTCCGGCTGATGATGATGATGATGATGATGATGATATTTGATGGAAGGTGTAAAATAGGCATGATGACTACAATTTTTTTTGTTTAAATTAATAATATTCCTTAAAAGATAAACATTCGTGGAAACAAAAATAAAATATCTCAAAAGAATAGAAAGACGGCTCAAACGGCCAGTGACGTCGGAGCTGGGTCGTTCGTAGTACCTTATTACTAAGCTGTGGTAGCTTTAGATACAATCTCTTTGGCATGTGACGTCACAAGTGGATTTTTCATAGTAACTGGAGGCGCTCTGTTTCGCGAGAAAGGGACAGGTGATGCCCCCTTTCAGAAACTTTAAAAGCTTATTACTCTGTGTTTTTTTTACCGATTTTACTTATGTTTTCAATTATTGCATTCATTTTTAATCTCCTTTATGAAAGTAATATTTACTTGTTCATTTTTAATAGTAGTCATCATGTTTATTACAATATGGCGCCATGCTACGCCTACATTCTAGACGGGACTGTTGTTGTAGGTGTTCTGGAACGCCGGTTGCCAGCTAGTGGCTTTGAACTACCAGACGTTGGATCTCGCAATGCAACTTAATCTCGGCACTTTTGAGTACAACCGGCGCTGCGGGTACCTACTCAAACCTGAGTTCATGCGGAGAAAGGTAAGAAAAAGCCTGACAAGTAGCAAGTAAAACTCTTGACCGTACCTCACAACCGGACTTTTTGTCGGTGTAGAAATAAAGGATTAAAGATTTTGAATTTTTATTTTTACTTCTGCTATAACATTTTCTTTCGTCAGTCGCTCATGTATATAACAGCATCAAACTTTTGAAAATTGGACTTCTTAGATAAGAATCACGAGATTCATCTGCTACGGATTGCGAAGTTGTTTTAGTCTGTTTTGACAATTTAGGATGTTGGCAACATAGTAATTTTTCGTAATTGGCAACATCTGTGTTTCTACCAAACGTGTAAATCTACCAATTTCTACCAATCCTTAGGATCGTCGGCTAGATCCGTTCGCCGAGAGCACAGTAGACGGTATCATAGCCGGGTCGCTTACCATCACGGTGCTGTCTGCTCAGTTGCTCACGGACAAACGGACAGGCACCTACGTCGAGGTCGATATGTTCGGACTACCCGCCGATACCGTCCGTAAGAAGTTCCGGACCCGAGTCGCCCCAAACAACGGCATTAACCCGGTCTATGGGGAAGAACCGTTTGTGTTTAAAAAGGTACGTCAACTGTCCTTACTATAATAAATTAATAACACATCATGTTGTATTTTAGGTCCCGCAATTTCACCCACATTTTTTGCATCGACTTCATTTTCCGGGAAAATTAAGACCCCGCGAGCAATGCTATGTTGACCTCAATAGTATTGGCAATCCGTGCCGTTTCAGCCGTTTTCTCTTCAAAACCACACCAACGAAGAAACAAGCAAAGTTTAGCTTTTATTTATTTATTTATTATTTATTTATTTAGCTATCTATTCTACAACATCCTTAACGGTACCTCCATAGAACATAAAATAACATAAAACGAAAGAAAAGAATATAATATTTTCAATGGGTCAAAATTTAAGGATTATCGAATTAATTTCAATATCGAATCCATTTTACTTCTGGCATTCCGTACTAAAATCTCCAGTTGGTACTTAATTTTATTAATACACAAATCTGTGCGTTTATATTTAGAGATCAAAGATATAATTTCCATAATTAAATTTCAATTCACGAATTTAGATTGAGGGAGATTCGCCACTCGCATTTTGCGTAAACATGCATCAACATCGACACTTTCAGTATTCAAAGAAATATTGTTCAAACACTAAAACAAAGTTCTGAAGATGTAATCTAATTAATACTTCTAATTCTAGAAAACTTTACGGTATCTAAGCAGGATCGCGTCCATACGGACCGTGTCATGCGGTAGTTTACAGCAAACATTCGTTCTTTGTTTAACCTTCCGTGAAACATTTGCGATAAATTCGACGGTTTATGCGAACGTAGCGTTTTGTGTGTATCAAATAACCACTGGATTTTTTGGAAATGTATATTTTACAATACAACATAGACATATTAGATATGAACCAAAATATTGGGAAAAATCGAATGGACCATGAAGTCTTATTCCAAATTAATAATGCATTGCATATCTCATTAAATAGTAAAATAAACTGTTCCTCAAACCATCTGTATGATCTGTATCCATCGTCGATATAAAGCGTTTAATTTCGACGCAAAGAAAAATACAATCGTAGTTTACAATATGTGCCGACAATATTTATTACCTAGACTTTTAGTAGACGTGGCGTTGACGTTGAAAAATATCACGAAATTAGTTCCATCAGGCTTTCGTCTAAAATTCGCGGCACTAATTCAGTTGACGCGATATTCTATTAAGGGTTAACTAGGCCGTCGCGTCGCGTCGCCTCGGTCAGTGATATTAATATGATACCAGATCGGCGGATCCGAGCTGCATAATTGATTAATGGGTTTAGGAAGTATTGGTGATGTGACGCTACGTTTATTTCGATAACGTTATTTAAGATCCGGCGACATACTTTTCAATTTAGGCCAAATGTTATGTTGAATTGAAGTTATTTGACTTTTTATTGAAGATAAATAAATAAATGAAAATCTTTTATATAAGTTATTAATTACACAAAACATAATAAAATAATAAACAAATAATGGCTATTGATCGGATAATCGACTGTAATATAACCGATAAACGATGTTGAAGTGGCAACCACAAACCGGAACACGTGGCGTAAGCTGATTCCTCTCTTAATTGATAAACACCGAGGGAAGCTGTTGTATGAAGGGGCAATAGGCATCAAAATGGTGTTCCATGGGGCATTTGCGTTTAGCAGTGCAAGTCTTCCGACTAAAGATGATGATAAGATGTTCTTCGCACAACTCTGGGAGAACAGTTCAGTTTTTGCAGTAAGAATATAAACGTTGGTTGAAAATCAATGCTTATAAACTAATGTCGTAGTTACTTTACATTTATGTTATTTCATTGCAGGTTGTGCTTCCAGACTTAGCCATGATTAGAATCGCAGCTCACGAAGAGAGCGGTCGCCTGGTCGGGCACCGAGTGTTGCCGGTGGTGGGGCTGTGCCCGGGTTACCGCCACGTGAACCTGCGCACCGAACTCGGCCTGCCTCTAGCTGCTAGTGTTTTACTACACGTCGTTGTCAAGGTGAGATGGTTGGGAAGTAGCACAGTACTTTCTTTTTGGTTCACAAATGAATCTTATAATCTTAATAGATAGGCTTACGTTAGTCCATTTCGCCTGATGTTAAGTAGTGATGGGAAGGATGAAGTAGCACGTTTGCCTGGAAAAAATGTTGTCACTCTCTTGTAAATTATGCCATGTGTGCTGATTATGGCAAACCCTATGATAAGTGTCTAAAGTGGCATTTCATGGAGACCTGTGTTCAGCAGTGAATGTTTTCCGATTGTTGATAATTTATAATGTTGTCTGTATAAGTTCGGAGTGGGCGGAAGCGAATCCGATCAAATACTAGAGCGAGTTGGACAACTTCTCCATCTTCAAATTTTCAAAAATGTCGTCTGTATATTTGTAGAACAATACCAATCTGAACCTTATCTCAACCCCATTAGGACTACGTTCCGGATGGCCTGTCGGAGTGGGCGGAAGCGTTGGCCAACCCGATCAAATACCAGAGCGAGTTGGACAAACGCGAGCACCAGCTGGCCGTACTCACGGAGGATACGGACGCGCCGCCCGCTCCTAGCGCTACGGCCGCCAACAACCAGAACAAGGATCTTACGCCTCAGGTAATTGGTAACAAAGAACGAATAAGATAATATTCATGTTACAAAAAGTACCCATAAATAAGTATTCTATCAGTTATCTGGATTCAATGGTACAAGCTATGCTTAGTTTGGGACTACTGGGTTGTGTGAAATGGCCACAAATATTTACTTTTTTTTAATGGAGATTCGAAGATAATTATAATCTATTTTAGACGTGGGTTGTTCATCAATCTGATAAAGTTATTTATGAACTTATTTCAATTTGTGTCAATTGATTCAATTGCATCATATCTATACTTATGTTTCATGTGTTTAAGTAAAACTTTGAAATTCGATGACAAAACATTCAATTCAGTAAAGTTTTTTTTATGAAACTCGTGTTAATCTGAATGGTTTGTAGCTTATTTCGAAAAGTATTTGCTCTTTGCTAAGATTTTTTCTCAAAAGTTTGTAAAGAACTTCTCAGACACATTAATGTGTATTATTTACATTTTCATGTAAACAATATTTACAATTAAAAGTATTGCAAATATCGAATACTTATTTTTATGATACAGGTGAAGTCAGAAGTTCCGGACAACACCAGCCCTCTGAAAGTGGCCGTCGCTGAGACCACGAAGATGATTGAACACGAGTCCGTTGTCGTCCTACCTGTGGCTCCATCTGTTAAAGTCAAAGTACCACAAGGTAAACCTCCTGATTGTTATTCGTACGACAGTCGTACACTTTTAATTAAAAGTGGATGACAAAATTGTTCATTTATAATTGTTACGTAAATTAATGGCATCCGACGGGATTAAAAATAACCCCAGGGTGGATTTGCCTTTTTTTAATATAATCTGTGAAATAAACCAATAGAACTAAAAAATCTAAAATTCCATTTATATTTGTTTTAAAAGTTGCTCTTTTAGTTTTAACCTGCTTTGTTATTACTTTGATTTTCATTAAGGTGAAGGGTGTTGCAAAATATGCTGGTAAAATCTGTTCTAAGCAAGGAAACATCAATTAGTCAAACTTTTTAATTTTTCAAACACTGTAATCACTAGTTACACTATTTGAATCTTTGTTAAGATTACACTCATCTTTTTTTGAAAATATCCTCCACAGGAACAAAGGAGTTAATTATAGATTCTTTATGGACTTGTTTATGGCGAACTTCACACAAATTAAGGCTTTAAAATACATGTTATATTGAAAAAATATTTAGGTTTTCTTATTATATTTAGATCAAGCGGTACCAGAATGCAAAGCAAACGGTGGCTCTGACGAGTCGCTAGAAGAAACACTAGAAAACCTTCTTTCGCTCAAAGTGGTTCGCGAGAAACGTTCCGAGTTGGCTCGCAAGTTGGACGCACTGCGGCGCAAGTGCGACAAGGAACGGCGGCCAACATCGGCCAAGTTTTACGTTGGCAATCGGCTTGTGAAGAAATTGTCTTCGAAGAATATGTAAGCATTTTTCCAATTTACTGTAGGCCGTTGAGGAGAATTACGGGTATATAGTTGTATATGGTAACACCAAAAAGGTCTCGTAAACATTAAATTAAACAAATCAGATTATATTAACCTAAGAACTATGTTTATTCCGCTAAGGTGGTGATTATTATACTTGAACTTATTCTGGTATACACGTTTTTCAAGAAACATTTCCTAAAAAAGGTTTAATATCAAAGGCAAATTTTAATTCGATTTGTAGTCAGAAAAAGTTAAGCAGATGACATGGTGCTGCTGAATTCAATCGATGAATATAAAATAGGTACTAATTTTAAGACCATTAGTCGCGTAATCAAGCATCTTTAGCTATCTCGGCTTACAAATTATCTACATCGTTTTCTCTATATTTCACTGTATCATACATATTCTTACGCCTTCGCCACTTTCATTAGCCGTTCATCTATGATTTAATCTATAATGCTTGCAACAAATGATTGAGTAATAATTGCGTATATATTTTGACCCGTGGCATTTTCAAAATTTGCTATTGAAAAGTGACCTGTATTGTAATACAGTTACAGTGGCGGATCGCACGGCGAAGCGACGAGTGAAGAGGCGGGCGCAGAGGCGGCGGCGCGGGAACGGGAGTTACGTTTGCGTTACCATCACGCCATCTATGCCGCGCTAGAGAAACATGTGCGATCGGATCAGCAGCATCAGATGAAACATCTTACTGTGAGTATTATACTCATATACTACTTTTTAATGTAAAGGAAAAATATTAATCATGAGTGGGATTTCAACCCATTCATCCGTCCCTAAAGCCGGGCCATGCATCGGTAGATTGGGTAGTTGAGTCCTAAGTATGAGTTCTGATTTTATGAGAGGGTTCGGGTACAAAAACGAGTACTTAGTACGATTAAGTAATGAGCATAAGTATTCAGTATGAGTACGTTGAACCATTATACTAATTACTATTTGACTGAGTATTAGTACTTACCATCCAGTTTACGTGAAGCTATCCTACTGACTACGCCAGTTTTAAAGAAAAGTTATAAGCGCCTTGATAAAAGCGCGGTTAACTTTTATATTCTAAGAGATCCCCAATATTTGCTATTAAAAATGAATTAGGGCTCAATTTCGGTTCTCAACCTAGATCGAATCTTATTTTTGAATTGTTTTCAGGATCTTCTGGAAGTAGAAAAGAAGGAGATCCTCAATAGGCTTGCCAACTCGCGGAAAGAAGACGTTAAAGCACTAGCCAAGAAGACCAATCGAGACAAGGACGAAATACTGAGGATAAAGCGAGAGATACATTCGCAGGTATATTGAGGACAACACAACAATTATGTTCGTTGAAACGTTTTGTACATTATGTAGATAGGCAGCCATGAATACTTCTTCAAACTGGCTTCACTCCTTTCATGTACTGAATGAATAGTATGGGTGATAGAATAGACCCTTGTAATACATCAACGTTTATGATCATGATTTCGGAGCTAGGGTCTTCTACAACTAATCGGTTTAATGTTCTAAACAGTGTGAAATGATAAATTCATTTGCACAGCTACTGGGTAAGCCCGTAAAATAGTATCTTTGAGAGTATTGCTTCGTGTAAGACTTGGTCGAATGCTTGTGCTGTTTTCAGACTGATCTTGAGTGCGGCCTTTGATTTAATCTAGACGTTGATTGTCAGATTATGATTTTATAAGTATTTGAAAAGCGTAGGGTTATCAATCCATCATCTTAGATAGATAACCCTTTATTATTTCACCCACAGAGCTATGAAACAAATGACACTTCGCCTTTTTTTTTTTGCTCTGTGATTTCACCAATGAACTATAACAATATGCGAGAAAGACAAAATATGTTATTTACTGCCGGAAAGCTGTCCAGCAGGGTTAGCATGGACGGTAGCCAAAATTGTCTGTCCTCTGTTTTACTCCACTTGACAAGTAAAAATTATGAAGAAAATGACGTAAAACAGGGAAAGACAATTTTGTCTACCACCCGCGCTAACCCTGCAGGTGTTTTATATAAAGCTTCGGCTCATTCCAGTCCGTGGAACGCGGCGTGGCCGAGTGCTGCCGACTGGAGCAGACGTACGCGCGCCGCCGCGAGGCGCTCGCGAGAGACCACGAACGGTTGCTGCAGCTGCTGCAGAAGCACCGCGATCAGGTTAGTTACACACATCATTACAAACACATCAAACACATTACATACACATAAAATATACAGCATATACACAGCATAAATACACATTACACATCGAGAGACATCCACTCCTGAACTTAAGTCCTTATGAAACGAGTTGTTTGCATCACGAGTTTTATTGGCGCAATCGGTAGGATACCATCATAGAGTATGAGTTCTGTTAATGTCTGTACCTATAAAAGTGTACTCTCGATTGAAGACTTCAAGGTTGTATTTTTCGGGATATACTTGAGCCTGCTAACGTGGAAGCAAATCGCTTTGTGGGATGTTAACCATGCAGCGATGGCGTTTTTCGTAAATCTGGTTGAATGGTGATAGCGGAATCAAGTATGTAACTCCAGAGCGCACTCTCTAAAATGTACTAAACGGACAACTTTGCGTCTATGGTTCACGTTTTTCCATACGGTCTAACACTTTCAGCTTTAATATATTTGACGTTGTTTTTGTCGTGTAACGTACCAAAATCTGAGCACATTTTATCATTAAAAGATTCGTTGTTTCCCATCGTAGGAACTTCTGGAGCTGGAGGGGATGTGCGGCGGCGCCCCGGAAGGCTAAGCCCTACAAATGGCGCCGGCCGGCGCTCGGTACGCAACTCTACGTTATTATTTTCTTTAGGAATCTGTGATATTATCGCCTAAGGATCGGAGCGGGTGCGACGGCAGCCCGTCTGACACGACCCGCGGCTCTTCAAGTTGGCAATCTCACTAGTTTTAGTTCCCGTCTCGTCTAACTTGTCTACGACTTATTTAAATCTGCAAGCCTAGTGTGGACTAAAAAAATCGACATTTCGAGAAACCGTTTGACCAATGACAACGCAAAAAATGTTTTGTGACGTGATCAGCGTATGAACTATCATTGGTCAAAAGAGATTCGATTTTATAGCTCATGCTAGGTCGAGTGTCTCGGCACAAGTCGTTTCTGCATTTAAATTAGTGTATAGTAATTGAAACGCTTCGACGGTATGCTAGTCACTCGGAGCTCGAATAGCGATCGAAGCAAGTCTTGAAGTAGCGGAATTTTTGTCTGTGACACTGAAAATGTTGCAGGGCCCCGGAACCTTTTTTTCGATGTAACCACGTAAAATCTACATATCTAATGCACAAGTCGAGAAACTTCCGAATCGTTACGAGTATCCATTGTCGTTCTTCCTTTGTATTATACGTGTTCATAGTACTAATTTTATTCCATGATTCGTAATTAAAAATTGTTCTTATGATGGCTATTGCAACTTTCTGGTTAGTGAAAGCATTCGATGCGGTAAGAGTTTGAATATCAATAAAATAGTCTAGAAATAAAGGATTTCTCAAATTATTGCTGGTACAGAATATAGTTGGTATGTTTCGTGTTTACAAGTTTACGTATGTTTTATTATATTTATTTTTAACTTTAATTTAACTAGTGTGGTTTTAGGTGTAGGATTTATGTGTTGAGTATTTATTAATAGCGTATGTAGATATATTTAGGCGCTTGTATGCATCAATACTAACAAGTATCAGTAACATAGGTTGTAGATTAACATTCCAAATTGTTTTTGCTTAGTTTATTTTGGTTTGCTCGAATATTTTAGCAGCCGATTATAAACGATTGTTATATTTAAACAATTCGTAAAATATCGTGTTACGTTTATTTAAAGCATTGATTAAATTTAACCAACGCTTATTAAGGTTCAAATCTAAAATCCATAACTTTAATTACTTTAAGCGCTGCTTAGCACAGTTTTCTTTTAACTGCCTTCAAAGGAGACAATCATGACAAAATAGAAAATAAATTATTTTCGATTTTCCTTCCTTCCATAGACATCAAAAGAACAGTTCCATAATAATTTCTGTATCGACAACTTAATATTATAAGGTTTTGATAATATTATAGTCATTTCCGATAAGATAATCACTAGCGAAACATTGCCATATTTCGATAGATAATACTTAGATAGTCACAACGATTCATTCAGGTTCATTTTAGCACAAAATGGTCAGAAATAAAGCATTTACTTATCGCCTGTTCATTCTATTTATGCTAATTTGGCCATAACATGTATGCCCGACGATCAGTTTTTTGATCGGTGCTTTATTATACAAACAACAAAAAAGTGATAATTGGTTTAAAAAAAAAAAAACTAGTTCAAAGTTCAAACAAGCAATACAAAACGTCACATTAAAATTTAAATTAAATCGCGCAATGAATTTGTCCCATTTTTGGTTTGCTTTCTCCCCCAAACACCCAGAATACTGCGCTAACTTAGTTAAGAAACTAATGATCATGTAATAAAGAATCGATAATAACAAATATCAATAGACTATATTAACGTAATAAATAAGCAAAAGCCAATCTGATTATAAGGTCACCACATACCGTAGCAGTTATTATCATCTTTACGGGTTTTAATTTAAACAATGATTTAATAAAGGCTGTAATGAGTAATTTTACCCTAATTTATGGTGCTTCTTCTATGGTTAGGCTCAATGTACTTAATTGCTACTGATAACTTTTTTAATAGCTTCACATCATTCATATACATGAGAATATGCAACGTTCATGCACAATTAGATTCAAAATTATTTTTTAGTTGTAGGGTAGTAATAAATTTGAATAAACTACTTTGAACTATTTTTGGTCGAATCGGCTATTGTTTTTAGATAGAAGACACCGCAGCTTAGTTTAGGAACCAGATGCTTTTTCTAATACTTTGCCCCCTTTTTTATTTTATTCTTTATTTTCGAAGCAATATAAAATATTCAGTCCGTCTCCGTATTTGAATCGAAATTTGCAATAAACCTAGTTTTAAACTTGTCCATTCTTCATAGGTGTAAGTCTTAAAAACGAATGCTTTCATTTTGAATTGTTTTTTGAAATGTAACATGTATTATTTCTTATATATTATGTTTTATGACAATCGAATCTAATGTTATCAATCTTAATATAAAAACAGGGTTGCCCAATGTCCATAGTGGATACAATGCCACATTCTGTAAAAAAAAAAAAACAATCCGTAATATTTAAAAGCATAAACCCATATTTTTGATTCACATTTTTGCCGCTTTTCAATACCAGACGGAGGGGCGTTAATAGGTTGATATTTTTTATATTTCCGTATATTGTTATTATGTAATTTATATTCCAGTTCGTGATTGTTTTATCGATAAACACATTCAAAATGAGCGCATTATCAACTAATTGTGCAATAATAGGCGTTATGGATATGGCTATAACTAATACATTAACTTATGCATTTTCCGTACCGAAACGTATTCTGTGTAGATGCCAAATAATGATACATAGTTCAAGTTTTCGAAGTATTTAGAACGTTGATTATATTATTAGGAGTTCGTATGTAATAATTAGATATTTTATTGAATACATTTCGAATCCTGTCCTATGATTGCCTTGAATTCGTTTCAAAACTTTTATCTAATAAATAATTTTTAGTGATAATCTTCTAATACTGTGCTATCAGTAGATATTTATATTTCGAAAATGTTATTCTAAAACATACGACACATTGAGTAAAATCTGTGTCTTAAAAAAACGACATGTTGTATTATTAAAAATCTGTGTCTTAAATAAATTCTTTTTAAAACGGATATTGAGTAAAGAAAACAGGGAACCTCTTACCTATCTCTTCTACTATATTTATTGATCTATCTATAGCTACTATTAAATTATGATGATAATATTAGGAATATACATGTGTGTATCTATGTGTAGGAATATCACTTAAGTTAGATTTCAAAATGAGCCTTGAGATGACTTGTGTATGGTTTAAATTAGTCTACGTCTGAAGCGTTTTTAAATTAAATGGTTAATAGTAAAATAGTGGTAAATAAATGGAGAGCTTTTGTGTATTACTTATCTATGATGCAGTGTTTGTAGATTGGATGATGGGATGATTTGTGAGAGTAATGAGGTTAGTTTGGGATGGCACAATCTGGTATTAAAAAAAAATAATATAAAATAAAAATTTCATATCCCCACCGCTTTCAGGAGGATGAAAGGGTTAACATGATATATACATAAAACGATTCGAACAGTTCTATTATACATAGTTGATATATTCGGCAGTCTTATTAATAGAAAATAAAAGTTATGGAGACTATAATTACCTAGAAGTTTTACCCATTATTTGCCCTTTATACTGGCGTTATAGTTCAAAGGTGTACTGCGTTTTGCAGAGTATTAGATCCGTCGGTTAGTATTTGTAATAGAATTGGAACACGTTTATAATTCCCTGAAAAAATTCCAACGTGTTAGATTGGACGTCGGTCGTTGCACGAGTCGAATAATGGTCAAGAGTTTTCACTTGTATTGAACCGAAATTATATCGGAAAACAGTTTTTATTAAAAGTACTTTGACATTTAGACCAATGAAAATTGCTTCATAAAACGAAAAATATGCGAATTTAAAAATGGTTCATACGACATTATTATGTATAGATTGTGCTATCCAAGTTGTGTGTGTGAATTTTAGTATAATGTATGTATATAGGGCTATCCTATCGTCTCATATCTGTAATGTATTTCTTCGTGAATACCCGTTTTTGGCATTGTTATTATCCTATCGTTACACCAAATTAGACTTTATAGGTAGCGTTAACGTCGTGTAAGTAGAATGTGTGATGACACGACCCGTTCTTGCCTTGTGTACCTTAACTGAGTAATGTTTAAGTAAATCGCGGGCGAGTATCCCGTAATACAGTTTACGTAGTAACATATTCAGTAATCTGCGCCACAGTGGCGTTCCCTTGCATAAGTCGGTGGCCTAAATTTTGCTTTTATATTGGAACCGTGTTTTTATTGATTCATTTAGAAAAGGGCACTAGCTTTTTTTTGGTTAAAGTGGTTGTCGTATATCAATATCGTGCAACATGTTGTGCCGCTGAAATACAAAGGATTAGTGTTGTTGCATGTCATGTTGCGCAACTTTAACCTAATAATCATAGACACAAGTCTTGAAATCCAACAATGCATGCAGCAAAAATATCGTGTTGTTGTCGATTTTGTCTTCAGATCACCGCACCGCAGTTAAATCAGCTTAATAACGTTCTTTTTTGCATTTAGTTATAATATAGCTTATTTGAAAACCAGTTCAAAGGAAACGATCTGAGAGCTACACAATACCTTCTATTAATATCGTGACACGGTTTCTTCCACTACTAGTTGTCTCAATAGAATTTCATTTGATATGTTTTTTATTGATATCGCACACACATGGTAATACAAAACGACGCAGCTATAAAATAATTCACAGCTTCTTTATTTGGTTAAAGTCTACCAAGCTATGTGGGGAATTTTGCTTATAATACTTGTCTTTCAGTTTCTTGCTGGATCCTGCACACGCTTTAAACATTTTTACGGGAGAAAAAAACCTTAAAATGCATTTGGGCTATCATTAAACATGTATTGATGATATAGATTCATATATTTTTTCAGACTATGAACTTACACGCCCTTTCATACGTATGCGTATGTTTCCTTTGAAGCCACAGGTGCATTGTTGTACCATATCTGTGAATTCGTACCATATTCTGTGGTACGATTCACTCAGCGCGCCAAATTCAATTTTTTTTGATTTTTTATGTTTTTTTATGAATTATAGCTTAATTACTCAACGCAATTACATGAATACTAGTTTCCCGCAAATAAGTATTGTAATTGTATCAGTTAACTGGTTCCCATAGTACAAGCTATGCTTAGTTTGGGGCTGGATGGCGCTGTGTGAAATATCCACAGATATTTATTTATTTATTAAATAGAATGTATCAACAAATTAGGATTGAAAGTATCACCTAAATATCATTGGTTTAGCATCAAATCGCAAAAAACAAATTTTGTCTTGGCTTTTCAGTCTATTGCCGTTTGTTGCTTAACTGCTAATTGCTAAGCTGAGTGAAACATACCACCTTAACACTTTTAAACACATGTAGGGCAACATTGAAAATGAAATATTTTGAATTTATGTTGGTATATTTTTTGTTCTGGAACTAGAAGACGCAGCATAGGCCGGCCCCCCACTAGGTGGACCGACGACCTGGTGAAAGCCGCGGGGAGCCGATGGATGCAGGAGGCGAGCAGCCGCTCTAAGTGGCGCTCCCTGGGGGAGGCCTATGTTCAGCAGTGGACGTCTTCGGGCTGTTAATGATGATGATGATGATGATTTTTTGTTCATACTCTGTACGCACTTAGCACGCTCTTGCATGCGTATTGCACGTAAGAATAATGCGTATGCGCCGCATCAGCAACGCAACTGCGCCCTTTTAAGCCACAGGCGCGTTGCTTAGTTTGGAACAAGCATAAAACACACTTGTTCCATAGAAGCAACGCGCAAATCCGTAGATAACAGTTAATTTTAACATGATGTGCCACGAAATTGCCCCAAAATATCCAACTACCCCTCGCGACTTTGCCTCTTAGTTGTGTGTAAATAAATCACGATTATTCTAATAATTGCATATTAATATACCTACTTAGTGCTGTGGTCCTTTACTGTAATATAACGTTCGGTGGATATTCGAAGTTTGTGTGATTCTGCCAATTAATTATAAGGGTTAGTTTATTCATTGTGATAGGCGTTTAATCCCACTGCAGCTTCGAAATATGTATGATAAATGATGGAGAGGATTTGTCGTCTGGTCTTCTTATTATAGTACTACATAGCTAGTAAGTGAACTTGTATACATCTTACATATTTTTTGAAAAACATTAGTTTTGTGTCACATTTTTGTCTCAAACGGCGTTTATAAATTCTACTTTTACTATCATCTACAAAATGTAATCATAGTTTGATAAATTTAACTTGTCTTCGCTCATTTTTTATTAATATTTAAGCTCTGAAGGAGCTCTTCCTATTATACTGCTCCTTGATATACTTTTTAGATGGACTTTGCATGTTCTTGATTTTTTTATATAGTTATACCTACTTACAATTATGTTTTCAGCTCCAGTTTAACTCACTGTAGGGTTTCTAATAAAAAGGGCTTCGATTAATACAATATTAAGTCCATGAACTTATTCAATATTTTAAGCTTTACGTACCGTTTTTTTTTTTAATATGCACACTCCGTCCAGGTTGTTTGAGAGTTGCTACGAAAAAAAGCTTTGAGTCGTTTTTGAATCATTTTATTTAGTGTTTTCAAACATTTTAAGTTCTTTATATAAATAGCCCTAACTGTGCTACTACATATTTGATATGTTTTTTACCAAATATTTTATTATCATTAACATAACTATATATTTTAGCCTTTTGCTTAAACTAATCATAATATAATTGAATGCTACATGGTTATAATGTTAACTATTCCTACTTATACCTGTTTTTTGATGTAGGTATTTAATACCTTCTTACTTATCCACTATCCACCTACGTCAACAAATCTACGAAGTTTATTGAGATTTGATTAATTTTTGGTCTATTTATCTTCTAAATATTTATTGAAATTTTTATGTTCTAAACTAGACACTATTTTTGCTCCGCTTGTAATGTTGGGGCAAAGAGTAAATAATTGTAGGGAAATTATAGAAAGTTACACACCATCTGTCGGTAAAATCTTTTATAACAGCAATTTAATGTTTTGTTATTAAAAGCTAAAATAGTTATTAGTCACTGTCGGTTAGCAAGTCTTTGTACTAAACTAGTGAAAGACGCAGACTAGAAAAGCAATATGGACTCAGCACTCTGAAGCAGAAATCATAAAATCATACCAATCATTCACATTATTTTTTGTCTACAGTTGAGTTGAGATGTGCGTTTTAGCTCGCTCTCGAGCTCGAAATTGAGCTAAAACGCACATCTCAACTCAACTCAATAACAACAAGAGAGCTTTGAGAAGGGCAAATAAAGACTACATTCATTATATTAATTTTTTGACTGTATTAACGTAGCATTATCAAGCGGGGTGCAAATAAGTAGTTAACACATTTCTTATGATCTAAATTAAGCGTCGCGCGCGACGGGTTGTGATGTAACGAGGGTTGTAAAGAAATGCGAAGCTGCAGTCGGCTTTTTATGTGGACCTTCACGTGGTGCCTGTGATCTTATCGATTTATGCACAAAACTGTAAAATCCTCGCTTACGTACCAAATTAACTTGTATAGGTATAATTAAAAAATAAAATATAATTTTCAAAAATTAATAACTGACATTCATTTAAGGTAACTATACTGTTATTACCACAGGCTTCCGATGTACACAATATTGATTGATATTGATAAAAACAAAACACGATCGATAAATTTTGATGCTAGTGCTAAAAATAATAGTTCAGATGTAACTTAACACATGTTCCCATTAACACAATACACATTCTTAATTTTGACGTGTGATCTAATTCAAAGACTTCAATGTTGTGTTTATTACAGTTTTTTATTGATTGGATTCTAGTTGTAGTGAGTAAATCGATTCGAGATAAGGTACTTAGTCTTATTACGGAAGCCGTCTAGCGGAAAAAGTGAAAGAAAAGTTATATTGTTCCCTTTTAAGCAATTTTTTGAGAATCCTTACAAACACGATTTTGTGAACGTTTTATCTAAAATGTTTATGTTTTTTGGATACTACTTAAAGCAACCGTTTAAGAAAAAAAAGGCATTTGTGTGAATATTTCTACTGATAATTAGTTGTACAGCAGAATTTTGCATTTTTGAGCAGTGCACAAAGTTTTTTAAATACGCACATGTTCATTTAATGGTTAGGCTATACTGCGCCAAAATACCTTACACTATACTAAACTCTATTTTTATTCTTACTGCGACCTTTATGAGTAAGGCTTTTACCGATACAGTTATTTTACGATATCCGATAGTGAGTACTGAAAACAAGTACCTATCTACGTCATTGTAAGCAATAACTTCGCGGCGTTTGGTCCAGTGTGCCTCAAGCCTAACACAAGTTGAACATCAACGGGTGTAAATTTGGGCATTTAGTTTATACGTTTGTGTGTTCGAGTTTGTATGGAAGTTGTTAAATTTTTTGTTTTTATAAAATGTAAATTTTATTAGCACTTATTGAATCTTAGCAAGGATCTGTTTATTTAAGTTGAAACTGTATTATGTGCCAGAAAATGTTTCGTATACAACTATAAATTAAAGGCATAGAAAAAATATTTTATCATGTTATTTTAAAAACGTTAGCAAAATTTATTTTAAATATTACTTATTTTTTGGTTTTTGTAAATTGTGATGCCCTTGAGTATGCGTAAATTATTAATATATTTATTCTGATTTATTGATTTTATCAGTTCAATTAATTTTAAATTGATATTTTTGTCTCCAAATTGTACTTATTTGATATCATTGGTAAATTTTAATACATACGTATGGGCGGCTTTCCCTCTCAAATAGTTCTAGTCATTATATGCCTCCATGATGTATCTAACATGCGCAACTATGCCTGTATTATGGGTAGACAATATGATGTAATAATCAATATGAATGTTAATAAATATAGGTGAAACTTATATCTATTAAATTTGATGTCTGTTCTATAAGATTGTTTTATTTAATGTTACCTACACATAGATAATATAATTTAAGAAATACTAATGTAGCTAGGCAGCAGCGTCGGCCTCCCACTAGGTGAGCCGACGAACTGGTGAAAACCGCGGGCGATGGATGCAGGAGGTGAGCAGCCGCACAAACTGGCGCTTACTGGGGAGGCCTATGTTCAGCAGTGGATGTCTTCAGGCTGTTGATGATGTTGACTGGGTAAAGAAATGTTCTAGATTGGTATTATAGTGGGATATGATTCTATCATTACATTAATCAAGTGATCAATTGACAGCCACAGTACCTACGTAAATTATAAAATAAAAAAATATGGCCGAATTGTTAACGATCGATTAAAGTCGCGTTAAAAAT
The DNA here is from genome assembly GCA_963580505.1 of Ennomos erosarius. Taxonomy (NCBI): domain Eukaryota; kingdom Metazoa; phylum Arthropoda; class Insecta; order Lepidoptera; family Geometridae; genus Ennomos; species Ennomos erosarius. The sequence goes on from OY756982.1 coordinate 12,934,556, forward strand.
TCTGTTGGGTTGGAGGAAGAGCCCAAAGCCCAAAGGGGTATTATATAAACGAGCCCATAGGGTACTTTTTACTTTAGATAAATGACTTTTTACTGATTTCAAGAACATTGGCTTTTTACAGACAACTCTGTCACAACCATACATAAACTACCTATGAGCTATCCGAACGGTGAACGAAAACAGTTAAAAATGCCACTTGCTCACACATTTCCAAAGCGAACGCTGAATGTGATCATTTTTGGCATTTTTAACTGTTAATTTTGCCATCTGTGGCTAATCCGTAGAGGATACAAGCAACCATAGAGTACTGTCACAACCATTCACAACAATAAAATGCTAAAAACTTTACATCAGTAAAATGATAGTTAATACAAAAGCCTTACACCACCTATGAATAGTTTTACAGGCGCAGTCCGTATGTAATGACAAATGCGCCTATGTACAAATATTTAAATTAACAGTGTAACTGCTTTTGAAAGCCGATATTGCTAACGAAAATGCTTAAGGCGTTTAGGATCCTTTCCAAGCCACCGTCGTTGGTGCAGCAGAAGGCCAGCTACCAGAACTTTGTGATGTCCGATGCTTTGGCTCTGGTTGAGAAGGACTGCGAAAAATTTTGCCCGGTGCCGAGGTTTCCACCGCAGAAGGTAAGGGTTTATTAGTCTGTGGGTATAAATGATTATTCCCAACCGCCCCTACCTAAAGAGTAAACGAAATAAACGGATAATGTGGAAGTTACACATATAGTTCGAAAGTCCACTTTATTTTTCAATAAACACATCGTCGACAGCCTTATGACGTCCACTGCTGAACATATGCCTCCCCCAGAGAGCGCCACTTTGAGTGGCTGCTCGCCACCTGCAATAAACACATGCGCAAAAATTCCCAAAAGATCTAATTGTTAGTTGTCTCACGAGGATATTAATAAGTCTAGATTCTAGACATTTACGTAACATCACGAACCAGCCTGGCCCTGAAGTTGATACGCGGTCGTGGTATTAATTCAGATCAAGTGCGTAAGTAACCACAAGGGATACCGAGGAGCTCACACGCTGCAGGTTCCTTTCTACCTACATTAAAATCAAAGTTTAACCTTACTTAGGTAGGTAGGTACCTATTTTATTTTCTGGTTAAGCATATCTAAAAAATTAAGACCAATACACTCACGAAATATTTAATCCATTGTCCATACATCCTATTACATATCTACTTCTTAATTAAAATATTGGTAGTGTTTCAAAGGTAAAATTAGCAAAATGGAATGATATTTAAACGATACTACTTAGTACTGATTTATTTACTCCGCGTTAGCGCTTATATTCTGTTTGCCACCTGCTAATCAAAATATCGCAATATTTATTTTATACTAAGGTAAAACAGTTCGGAGGCGGCTTATATAATTGAGCTTAACACAAAATTAAAATCTTGGATATCAATAGAATCAGGACTCAGTGCTCATTGAGTTCTCAATCTCTTAGTTAAAATAAAAAAAAATATTATGTAAATCAAATATAAAATTTCTAAGGTATGTGTGTGTGGAGCGGGCAGTGATGTGGGCCGCATCGCGTCGCTATTCTTGAAGCAGCAGAAAGTGGTCAAGATTCTGGCGATGTATGACGACGTCCCGGAGCGGTTTGTGCTGGGCGTCGCGAACGATGTCGCGCACATCGACACCAGCACAGAGGTGGAAGCTTACCAGGGGAGAACGTTTCTGAAGTCCGCTTTATGGGTTAATGGCACACAGCAAAACTTATAATATTTTTAATACTTATACCGATACATGGATTGCCCCCAGGTGGCAATCGGGAATGAAATCCCCAGTTGCCACCGGGTGGTAATTGGTATACCTACTAGGTATATTGCTCCCACTTCAAATCGCAGCACTGCTACGTGGATCGCGCCAACTCCTCTTCAGGTAGGTAAGATAAGTACCCAAAAATTAAAATTGACAAAACTTTTGCTCTTGACAAACAAATCTACCAAAACAGTCAACTTTGAAAAAAAACCCGCTATTTATATATTTAATAAGCTAGCAGCATGCTCCATCGTCAACCGTATTCCTATTTAATCTTATTTTTAACGGTGTCGTCACTAACCCGGGTTAGATAGATCGTTGATACAAAGAAATGGTTCTATCCATTAGGGAGCGTCGATGTCACAGACAGACATACAGGCAGACGCACACGTAAACTTATAACATCCTTCTGCGGCGAGAGTTAAAATATGACATGCAAAGTGACGTGTTTGTGTGTAATATAGCCCACTTAGCCCCTACAATTCCTTCCTGTATGCTGTAGTACTTATGTCAATTTTATTTAACATGTACTCAAGAACTCCGACGTGGTGCTGATATGCGGCGGAAACCACGTCATGCCGCCGTGCTGCAATATTCAAGATCGGGAGCTATTCTTCCAGAACATGCCGTATGTCCGCACAGTCGCACTTGCGTGTGCGCAGTTCGCACCGCAGGCGGTCATAGCCGTGCAGACGCCGCCCGTGGACTGCAACTTCACACTGGTCAAGCATGTAAGCATGGTTTTGGGTTTGAGCTTGAATAATAAGATGACTCTTTACCTTTTCACCCAGCGACCCGATATCATACACACATGTTATCAATTGAATAACAATGCATGTGGATTCCCAATCCAGAGGTACCTAGGTATATGCAAAATAGCAACATACTTAAGAGCGAATGTGGCTTAACTTACAAACTGACGCAACCTAGTTCAAACCTCGCGTTATGTCTTTTAAACTTATGTACGGAATTTGCACACGCTTTTACAACGATGGGATGGGGGAAAACGCCGCCGTAAGGAAACCGGCATGATCAAGGATCACAAAATTCAATACCAGCATGTTTCATCTAGCTATATACCCAATTTACTTGTCCAGCGAGATAGATTATGGCCTACACTCTTTCCCAGAGAGAGACCTACTATTCCATTATCCGTAAACTGGGTTTCCAAATAACACGGTTATCTGAATATGTATCGTTTCATTTAATCACAATAGACGTTAAACTTGGCGCAAGTGTACGACAAGCGTCGCTTGCTCGGCGTGAACGCGATAAACGCGATGCGCGCCAACCAGCTGTTTTGCTCCATCACCGGGACTGACCCTAAGAAGGCGAACATACCGGTTATATGCGGCACCGGAAGATGTACCAGGGTGCCGGTCTTTTCAGCTGGAAAACCTGCTAACGTTCCGCAGGTAAAGTAGTTTAAGGGTTACAAAATTATACGAGTCGTCGCTAGATCTGGGGATTAATCGCGTAGTTTAACAGAAATGCGAAATACTAAACTTTACAATAAATAAATAAATATGTGTGGACATTTCACACAGCGCCATCTAGCCCCAAACTAATCATAGCTTGTACTATGGGAACCAGATAACTGATATAATACTTGTATACTTTTTTGTTTGTAAAACAAACATAGAATACAATATAACACCCAGACACAGAACAAATATCTATGTTCATCACACAAATGTTTGTCCCGGGTAGGAATCGAACAGTTCAGAAGGCAGGGATACTACCAACTGAGCTATTGGGCCCGAATTTTACAATGTCTCATTTAAACTGTGTATTGTGATGCACAAGATTAATGATTGGTTTTAGTTACGTTATCGCCTTATCGCCCAGCAGAACTTGCCCGCCCAATGCAACATGCATGTTCTTTTACTCAAATATGCATAAACTTTCAGAACTGTAGACCCTAGTCAAGAAGACTCAAGTGCAGAGCCAGGATTTCAGATTTGGCATTTGGTACATTTAATTTCAATAATCGTTTTCAAATGAATCTGCATAGCACCAGAATTTTTCATTCCACAACGGTATGAGGGGGTGTGTGTATAGGTACTTGTATAATGGTGGTGTTTGTAAGGATCTCGAATTGCCCCCTCATCTCACGAGCCCTTTAGAAGAAGTTAGAGAACTGGTGAACTCAACTAAATATATTGTTTTCAATTTTAAGTCACCTCAGTTCGTTGTGGAGTGATTTCAGCGTTTTCGTTTTCTAGACGCAAGTGGACTGTCTCACGAGGCTGGTGCGCGAGGCTGACGACATCATCTGCAGAGTGAAGTCCAACAACGAACAAGGGCATTTGTCCATTGGATTCGCTACAGCTAGATTCGTGGTCAACATTATGACAGGTTGCGTGATATTTTACTGTCTGTAACGCTTAGAGGATAAGGTTCGCAGTACCTATATAGGATTCTCTCGCTTCTTAGTTCCATCCTAAAATCTCAAAGGCTTAAAACGCTTGCTTGGGACCCTTAAAATATGGCTGATTCGCTAGCTTTCATCAAAAGTAGGTAGGCGTAGAAGACATGTTATTTCAAACGCTGCAAGACATGAGCAGCTTCTCTCTTATGCTACGGTTTATACGTTCCTCCCTAGCATAGACTTAATACTGGCTTCTTGCTTCATGCGCTTGACTGCTACTAGGATCGCTTTTTCCAGGTTTGATAGAAAAGCCCACTTTCGTAGACAGCGCACTGGTAGAACAAAAAGACCCGGACAAGTGTTTCAACATGGAGATTTGTGCCACTCCCGTGACGATCGGCAAGGGCGGTATCGTGGAGTACGCGATACCTCAAATCAATGAAGCGGAGAGGACGCTGATGGAAAATGCCAAGTACGTGAATAGCTTACGTAAAATGGCAAACATCTGATATGTTTTATATCATCAATTCCATTTATATAAAAATAAAATAAAATAACATACGATAATCACATCATCAATCAATAGCCTGAAGACGTCCTCTGCTCAACATATGCCTTTGTCGCAGAGCGTCATTTTGAGCACCTGCGTGCCTCCTGTGTCCATCGGCTCCCCGTGGTTTTCACCCTGGTCTGGTCCACAGACCTAGGGGAGGGTACATTCATTATTTATCAACGTAATATTTATAACCATATTAGTAGGATGCTGGTCTAACAAGACAGCGGTCAAACAATAGAAAATGTTTCCATAATGTTCTTTTCTAGGGTTGACTTGGAAGACAGCCTCAACCTGGGCAGGTGTTACGGCATGGGCGACGAATATTTCATCCACCCTGAAAAGGTATGCAGCCCCTGCGTACCACCACCCCCTTGTGAGGATTGTAAGCCCTGCCCGAAAATACGTAAGATGAAGTAAAACAAATTTATTTTCGGCTCCAACTGGGTGTTCCTTATAAAATTTGCAGAGTATTTTAAGAGTTGCTCTTTTTATATAAATATTATAGTTAAGTACGAAAAATCTATGAAAATTAAGCGTTATTTGTATTGTTGTAACTCAAAAGTAAAAAATAAAACACGTTCCAATGTTTGCTTAGTTTTTTTTTTTCAAAATATTCACTGGTGGCCATGCCACAATCACAATAGTGCCATGTCATGGCGATGATGGCGTCTTGGTGACTTAAAGCCCAAAGACTCAGTAGCACTCTCCTCATGGGGTTTTGGTGGTGGGTGGCAGTTGGGAACAATCCACCTTTAGAAGTTGAAGTTTGTAACCTATGGATAAAGCATAAAATCGTGCCAGAAATAAACTATTGCAAATTACTTTAGGCTTGGTGTTTCTTCTTCTGTGCCCAATGTAATAGCAAAGTTACTGTTTTATTAAAAACTGCTAAACTAGAGTGTTATTTGACTTGTAGTTATTTAATTTGAGACAAATTAGGAAAATGACAATTTTGAAAATGGACATTTTAAGATGTGGACCTAACCGACCGGAGGGGTTACCTAATATTGATACATTCTGTTTTATAAAACAGAAATGGTACCTCAATAAAACAATGCTCACCGTCACCCTCGATGAGGCACGTGCGTCTGCAATCAGGGTTAAGTTCACGTTGAAGGATTAGGGGCAGAGGCACGAGGCACTAACGCGGTGCCCCACGTGAAGCTACCAAGAGTGGACAAACGGACAGACATGGCATTATAGGTTACTGGAAGTGGCTTTGCTTTTCGTCAAGCTTCTATCCGTTACTTCGCTTACTTCTTCCGTTCACTTGGCTCTCCATACTTGGATCCACTGAGGGATTTATTTGTTAGTGTGAAGTTGTGAACTAACTATCCGAATAAATCCATAAGATCTCCTGGGGGATTCGTTTGAATTTTTTTCATACTGGGCGGTTATTCTCTATGGAAACACAGATTCCACACGATACGAAACCACGTCGTTGTCGTGTCTTGTTCAAATCGTGTCACAGCGTCAGATATACCTTCACTTTACATTAAAGTTATCTTTATTTTGAATAAAATATATTGGTATAAGTGGTCATATCTTTTGATGTGTTGATGTTTCGGAACGCGTCTCGGTAAAACATTCGATTTTTGACAGTTCAAATCGCGCCAATTCCAAATTCATTTCGCGCGGTTTTGTTTTCGTTTCATAGAGAATACAGTTTCGCAGATTTCTTATGTAAGACAAGGAATTCGCGTGGTTTCGAAGTAAGGAATCGATACGGAATAATGGCCCAGATCTCTTATTATTTAGCAGAAAGGTATTTTGTAATAATCTTCTAATATACTTTCCCTCAGCTCTATCAGATATTAAGATATTTTTTGTCTCGTTTCATGTGTTTTATTTCGTCCGTGAGAAGTTGACGGATCATTTTCAGACTTTTGTGCGAATACAAGGTTTATTTACATATTAGGTATCTAACTACTATTTTAATATCTGTGGTATTAGTTACATATAATTATCCTCGAGTCTTTTCTAGTGTTTGGCTTTATCATAATTTCTATTAATAGCTTGCCTTAATTTTCGTCGTAAATAGAATCACACTTTTTGGAGGGGTGACTGCGAATACTTAGCGGTCACGTTTGTAAAGACGTGCTCGTATGTCACGTGATCGATGAAAGAGACCCAGTAGGTTTCATCATTGTTTACTTATGATTACAACCAACAACTAAGGATGAGTTTTTTGATCCGTTGTTAAGGTAACCATTAGATAAAAAATTAATAAATTCTAACCAATCGTATCTAAACCACGGATATTAAAATAGTAGTTTCTACTAGCGATGGAAATTTGGCGATTTTGCGTAAATTTCATAAACATGCTAATTCACGAGCCTTAGTATGTTAATTGCTATTGCTATGCTATTTGCTAAAATGGAATGAAATGGAAATTAAAAATGAAATAAGAATTGAAATGAAAAATTATATGAAAAATCAAATTAAACATGTAATAAAAATGATATGAAACTTTATCTATTTATTTATTTATTTGCGAAATTCTAATTGAGTTTTCACATGCTAAAAATGAATGCGAATGCTAATTAATCCATCACTAGTTCCTACTACCTAAACTATAGAGAAAACCTAAGTTTCAATAGATTGCCTTAGACGCTTTGGATTGGTTTAAAAGATATTCAATCGCTTCAATTTCATACTGAGAACATACTTATACATACTCATGATATTATAATACTTACAATAGCTAACCAAACGAACACTAGATATTGCCCCCACGGGAATTCACGTAAAGGCGCGAGCGATATACAAGGAGTCAACCGATGCGCGACGTATAGTGGGTATATGTCGTAGAAGGAACTCGTCGTACAGTGAACTCGAAGAGAAAGTGCTCGACTTCAAAGGACTCGACTTTGTCATTCTGGGAAGGTATCATAAAATTCTACAGGACCGTACCAAAGTACCAAAATAACTTGTTATCTAAACGTTACCTATATGTATAGAAGCGTCCTGTGAGACATCGGGTAGCTGTAACTGTAGCGCGGCCTCACTCTCTAGTGTAGAAGTTCAGCGGTGGTGGGTAGATAGGCGGGTTAACTGTATCCGGTGTTGAACTTGAGCGCGGCCTCGCTCCTTGTGACGAAGGTCAGCGGGGGTGCACCACCCCGGTGAATATCCACCGCGCCCGTGACCGGCAGCGGTCCAAGTTATCAAGTCATAGCGTTTATGGTGTTTTAGAAAGAAAGAAAGAAAGAAAGAATCTTTCTTTCTTCTATTTTTCTTTTATGGTGTTTTACTTGTCGTTCGTCAACGGACTGAAGACGCCTACTATGATCCTTTTTAACTTGTTATGCTATCAAAATATTAGGTAGGTACGCGATGTCAGCGTTTTTTTCCGGATTATTAATTTTCCATATTCTGTGTTTTTCATATTATTAATTTTCCGAATTACTAAATTACGCATACACACCAAGAACAACACCATCATAACACCAATTACTTTACTTCGTCAATACGATATTTCCTTTATTTTTTCCTTGTTTTAAGTATCTACTTTGGTGATAGCAGTAGATGATTATGGTGATGGTGATTATAATCCAGCTGTTGCCCATTCCCCTGCAATTCCCCTGCATTCCTAAGTCAACTATAACGGCACCTGTGGAAAAAGATGCAGGGGTCGGGATAACATGACACAGCTTATTTCCAAGATCACGTTATCATTTTCCAGGAAATTTAATTCCCACGGGCAATAGATTACCTATAAACTTAGAGTTTAAACTGCGAGCCGCCGGGTTTCTTCGTGTAATAATTATAAGTATCCTAGTTAGACCTATAAACAGCATGTTAAACAATGAAAACATCTGTATCAATTCAATTCAATTCAATTTCAAACTATTAAATATTATTACTTTATAAGGTAAAAATGCAACGTACATTACAATTCCTAGACGCGACAATAATAATAATATTATGACGAACGTTTTGCAGGTTATGGATGCCTACCTATATAAAACTGTTTGCATTAGGATTACGATCGGGTTAAATATTTTCAATAATGGGCACTTACAAAACAAGTTGTTATTCTTTTTTATGCAAGCTTTACAAAGAGCAGTTAGGTACATTTTTTAGATTAATTTTTAACCTTTTTTTTTAATGTGAATGAATGACGTGACGAGCTAGTCGTTCACCTGATGTTAAGCGACACGGCTGCCCATAACAGTGTCACTCGGAACTTTAAAATAATAAAGTTTTGCGTGACATTGTACTGCGCACGTCATCCTGAGACATCACACAGTCTAGTAATCAGATTACTACACTGTGTAATCAGGTCATAAAGTCTCATTTGCCCAGTAATTTCACTAGCTACAATGCCCTTCAAACCGGAACACAGTAGTGTTTGCACACTACTGCTTGGCGGCAGAATAACTGGCAGAGCGGTGGTACCTACCTAGACGAACTTTGCAGAAAAGTTCTACCACCTAGTAAAAAAAAATCTATAATAATATACCTACAACACGTTAAAAACATCTCTCGAGCTTATAACTTGGGGTCTAATAATCCTCTTGCCAACCTCTACCGGGTTCCAAGTATCAATGTCACGATCGCCGACATTAGGTAGGATAGGCATATACGTAGATAAGTTAACATGATCTTATATTTTGTCGCATGGTGATGACCATAGACTAATATAATAATGGTGGTGACGTTAATGCAGGATTTAATAATCAAACATCATTTAATAATTATGATGACACTAACACCCAGTTGCAGAAACAATAATTAATCTTAATGGCGGCATTAAACGTAATGACCTTAAACTGTAGGGAGGACAACAGTTTAATGGAAAATTAAGATTTAAAGTCAACTTTAAAAGTAAATGATCGTTTCTGTAATTGGGTGTTAACCTCGTAGGTTATTGGTATGTACAAAGAAGTTAGTACATGCACATCATCACCATCACCAGCCTGAAGACGTACACTGCTGAACAGAGGCCTCCCACAAAGAGTGCGACTTTGAGCGCAAAGATTTTTATGATTTTAATCTGGGGTTCCTAAGCTCCAAATTTGGTAGCTTATTTGGTGGTATACTTAAGTATGCCTTTCAGGCCAGGCAGCGGTGGTGATGTCCTGTAGTAAACTAACTGTTATTTATTCTGTAGCATGGCTGTCGATGTCTACGCAGTACGGCGGGTAAGGTCATGGGCGGGCGGGTGGCGGCCGCCCACTCTTCACTCTTATACCTCTTCTAGCCGCCCTTTCGCATCACTCCAGTACCGCGCGGGCACTCGTTTACATTACATTTATTCACTGAACATACAGTAGCCAGTGGGAAATAATATCAAACGTAATCAAACAGAAAGAAAGGTGACAAAATAAGGCAAGCACATAAACATTTATTAAAATTCATTTTCTTTCTTAAATAACATAAATCTATGGGTACCTAAGTATAGTACATTTTTATTTTTTTATGTTTTTTACCTATAAGTGGTTCGGTTTGTGAACTCTCATGATATAGCTTTGTACTTTAGTGGTTTAAATAAATGATAAACGAATTTTGTAAACATTGCAGTTTGTTTAAAATAACAATAGGTAAAATTATTCGTCTGATATACATTTAGCCGACGTATGAGTGTGCACAATTAGTTTTAGGTACCTGTTAGTAGGGACTGGACTAAATTTTAGTACACTGGGAAATTTATTGAAATAAGAAAGGTAAGTACATGATAACTTTATTGATTTGAATCATTTTATACTCTAAACCATAGAAGAATTTTCTCTGTGCTCTAAACTGTAACCATTAATTACTTCCTAACTAACTGCATAATATAGGTAGGGTACCTACTCTACTTAACTACTGATTAACTACTAGGTAACTAGGTACTGATTTTCTGGATAACCGAAAGTGTATTTAAAAATTTATTTTATGCTCTATGAATTTTTAAAGTAGGTATTAACATAGTTTATTTTGGACTAAAGCTCCATTGCACTGCCGCGTGTATGACTCAGGTGTATATTTAGTAGTTTGAACATGATTTCACCTACGCTCTTTAAGTCTGTACCCACTAATATAAATAAAACAAAATATTGTCTGTTTGTTCGTTTTTGTGGCATTCACAGTAACGCCGCTCATCGCTAAACCTATTTACATGAAATTTTACAGATAAATTTAATGTCTTATTAAGTCCCAGATAATATAATACCTAAAGTACCTACAGATGCATTCCATACAACGGAATAACTCGGGCTATTTTTCTAATTATTTTTTTTCTGCATAACGCAAGATTATCAAGCGACATTTATTGCGTGTTGGCGAAGTATTGGGCCAAATGAATACACTGGACAGTAACGCTCGCGACACGATCACTACATTTTTTCACGTTCGGGCTATTTTTCGTTTGTACCGGATGAGACCCCATGATAAGACGAAAATAGGATACTTTTAAAATCAGCAAATTGGGGTTTTTTGTAGGTAGCGGTTGAAGTCGCACGCCTCAATTAGTTAATAATTTAATACTTACCTAGTAATAATATTATTGCGTGATAATGATAATGCTTTAAATAATATTTAGTGTTTTCTTTGCACGATTTATCAATGCGCTTTATCGTTAGTATAGCATATAGCGGAATGAGAAGGTTGGGCACCAGTTTCCAAATTGATTCATAATAATTAAGAGTGTACGAGGACTAACTGACAGCCTCTGCGGTGTAATGGTTGAGCAGGTCGGTTTATAACCCGCAAGCTGCGGGTTCGAATCGCGCGATTGGTAAACTACAGGAAAAAGCGCTGAAACTTGTTTGTGTCGAGGTGTTATAGGAACATGGTCCTCCATGGACCATAGTTTCTTTAGTCTCTAGATACTGCAAAAAATTCTAGATACGTTCAAGATCTATAAAGCAGGTATGTACTCGTATGTGATTATTGGGCATTATTTATTTAATTGGCTCATAGTTGTACATTAGGACAAATCCTGCCTCGGGAACTTAAAAAAAAAACAAAACAATACATTCGATTTAGGTACTTAATTAGAGAAAAAAAAACCTAATATAGGTCTGGTTAAATTAGGTGCACTGCGCGCTATTTTTCGTGCGAAAGAAAGGAGATTATTTAAAGTACTTTAACAAATATTACGACTAACAACTACAAACAAACAAACAAATGTACGACTTTGGCTTTGGTACTTGTTAAATAATATTTTAGTTTTATCTATTTTAAGTTTTTAGGGTATATGTACCTAGTTTAGTTTTTAAGTCTAGTTTAGTGTACCTAAGTACTGGGCCATTATTCCGTATCGATTCCTTACTTTGAAACCACGCGAATTCCTTGTCTTAGATAAGAAATCTATAAAAGTTTATTTTCTATGAAATGAAAACGAAACCGCGTGAAATGAATTTGGAATTGGCAGGCTGAACTGCCAAAAATCATATTTTCTACTGAGACGCGTTCCGAAACATCAACACGTCTAAAGATATGACCACTTATGTCAATATATTTTATTCAAAATAAAGATAATTTTAATGTAAAGTGAAGGTATATCTAACGCTAACTAATAGTGACACGATTTGAACAAGACACGATAACGACGTGGTTTCGAATCGTGTGGAATCTGTGTTTCCATAGAGAATAACCGCCCTGAACAATCTTACCGTCTATAATTTTACTACGCCACATTTTTTAGGATCATTTTATTTTAAAAATAGCATTAAATATTATGATAAAGAAATAATAAGTAGGTATTTACCTACCTACCATTTCAGGCAAAATGGCAGAAACTCAAAAGAAACTCTATCCAAAATGTGACTCCAGTGTCTGGCTGAGGTCTTGCGAAGAAGAGATCGACGAGCCTTTGGAGGGAACTCTCTCAGGTAGGTATCATCAGCATCATCATCATCATTATCATCATCATCATCTCGCATAGCACTGCTAGACATAGGTACCTACGTAATCTTCGAAGACATGCTACAGAGCCTGGGCTTTGTTCGATGCTTCCCTTCGAGGGCCATCAGTTATAGCGTATGACATTGCTATTATTCGGTATTCTTTTTTTTCGGCTATCCTAGTTGACAGCCATTTGTGGTTAAAATATAATGGGTAGGTAATAGTGAATAGCTGTATTGACTTCTAAATAGGCATTCATAATGAATTAGGGTTTGAAGAACAACCATGTAGAAAAGCACGTTGTACGAGTGGACAAATTAGGTAGTGCACAACTTTGGGAATGCACAGTTGTCCTGAAGGGCCTATAACAGTTTCAGCGCCACTTTAAGTTCTAAAATATAAAGTTTTATATCATCCTGAGACATCAGTACAGACTTATTAAAATTTCTAGACTACAAATTAAATCAGAAAGTCCCATGTGCCCATTGATTTCACTATTAGCTAGAGGCGCTTGAAACTGGAACATAGTAGTGCTTGCACACTTTTTCTTGGTGGGAGAATAGCTGGCAAAACGTTTAAGTACCTACCTACTACATGCTGTGCATACCTAGACTGTCAACATAGATTAAACTTACAACAACGATCTACACTACCAGCTACCTATCTGATTTCGTTAGAATCACCTCATACATAGGTATGTTTTACTTTCAGGACAACTGCCTTCTTGGCTCCACGGTACTTTACTGCGCAACGGGCCAGGCTCTCTCAAGGTTGGTTCCATGAGGTTCAACCATCTCTTCGACAGCTCAGCTCTTCTGCACCGGTAAGTTTTTTTGGCCGCCTTGGTCGCCACTCGAAAATCTTTGTTTCCCATCGGTTGTCAGTTCTACGAGCGATGTGGCCTGTCCATTGCCATTTCTAATTGCAAATCTAAGAGCTATAAAAAGGGAATTATGCAAAGTAGCTAAGTACATAATAAAATAAAAATAATAAATAAATACATGTCGACATTTCACACAGCGCCATCTGGCCCCAAACTTAGCAAAGCTTTTACTATGGGAACTAAATAACTTATAGAATACATAATTATATACTTTTTTGTCTGTAAAATACATACATAGAATACAATATAACACCCACACACAGAACATACCTACTATAAGATATATCTCTACAAAATTATGCCAGATTCGCGATTTTGGATGATACGGTGACGTACCAGTGCCGCCTCCTCCGCAGCAATACCCTCAAGAAGAACCGCGCAGCGAACAGGATCGTCGTCACCGAGTTCGGCACCAAAGCTGTTCCGGACCCGTGTCACACTATTTTTGACAGGTACTTTTAAGATGGATAGATGAATGGTGGAGTTGGCTATATACATAGTATACGTATGGATCAAACCCGTTGGACGCAACGAGCCCAGGGCCATTATTCCGTATCGATTCCTTACTTCGAAACCACGCGAATTCCTTGTCTTACATAAGAAATCTGCGAAACTATATTCTCTATGAAACGAAAACAAAACCGCGCGAAATGAATTTGGAATTGGCGCGATTTGAACTGTCAAAAATCGTATGTTTTACCGAGACGCGTTCCGAATCATCAACACATCAAAAGATATGACCACTTATGTCAATATATTTTATTCAAAATAAAGATAACTTTAATGTAAAGTGAAGGTGTATCTAATGCTGTAACACGATTTGAACAAGACACAATAACGACGTGGTTTTGTATCGTGTGGAATCTGTTTCCATAGAGAATAACCGCCCTGGAGTGAAAACCGCTGGGTTTTCACCGCTGGGTTGGGAGGCTAGGTAGTTAAGAATCTATCGCCAACCGTTTCAGGGGGTTCTGGCAGCCTCCCTTGAAGGCCATATATTTTCCTATCCAGGCGTAGCGCTATACACCCTTGGCCTTAATACGAAATATGGTTAAATTCTACCCTGTTGAGATAAGGCGCTACCAAAAGGCCAGCTATAGTCTGGTATAGGTTGGTACTTCTGGTCCTGGGTAGCATCCCCAGCATGGGCGGTAGATAAATTGTCTTTCCTCTCTTTTACTCTCCCAGGCACGAGTAGTGGAGTAAATAAGGGTAAGACTCCTAGTGCCATCGATTTCAATATTTTCTACTTATAAATTGTTTTGAAGAGAGATTGTTACTTAAATATTTATACTGATTCATTTTACAGGGTTGCGGCAATTTTTAAGCCAGGGGAATCATTGTCCGACAACGCGATGATATCATTGTACCCATTCGGGGATGAAATCTACGCTTTTACAGAAGGGCCAATCATTCATAGGTGAGGAAATTTATGTACCTAGGTATCAAATAGTGATATGAACTAAAATTTGCTGCAGTATCAGTTTAGGTCTAAACAAAAATGGATCTAAGCGACTTAATACGGTGAATAATTCTGTGTGATTAAAATTAAATTAAAAACATTTTTTGCATGATTCTGTTCTGTAGTATAATGTTAAACAAGACTTCAATATCTGACTACCTACATTATTAAAATTTAAATGACATTTTATTTGTATAATTAATGCTTGATCAATAAATTTATTTCTGTACGCACTCGCTTGCAAGCGCCCTTACAGGGTTCATGTACTATCTACCTATAAGCTAGCTTTAAGACCTAACATTATATTTTGTACATGAATGCAAATAAATGAATATGAACATGAATATGAATACACCCGTAGCACATCCACTCACACCGATGTTACTTTTATTTAGTCACATTCACATTTCGCAACATGATAATATGATGGGTCGGTCAGTCATTTTTGAAATCATTAACATTTCAGGGTTGACCCTGTGACTTTGGATACAATGGAGAGGAGGAACCTCATGGATGATGTGGCTCTCGTCAACCACACTTCTCATCCCCATGTTATGCCAAACGGTAACCTATTACAATAGAAGGGGCTTTAAAAAAAGAGCTAAATGTCAACTACAACAAGACACGGCTAAAATAATGGGATGGTAATGGTAGATCTTTTGCAGTTAGGTTTTGTGGTTGAAAGTTGAATTTAAAATAGTCTATGGGTGTTTTTAATATCGTACGGATTTCATCACGCACGCGGGATTGCCCCGCATGTGGAAAATTTCACGGAGTGTCCCGCGTGCGTATTCCACGCATTACAATAAATACTTGTATGAAAAGTGAAAAGGACACTTGCGGGTGTCGCGGGACAATCCCGCATGCGTGATGAAATCCGCACGATATTAAAAACACCTTAAGACTTACAAATTTTTTCTCATAGGACTTGGAACATTTTTTCGACTTGGGTAACCTTCCTCTAATTTCTGATGCTCTTTACAGGTGATGTGTACAACGTGGGTATGTCAGTCGTGAAGGGCCGACTGCGGCACGTCGTCGTCAAGTTTCCTTTCACCGAAAAAGGTGAGAGCAGCGTTTACTATTATTTACACGGACAAGGGTTTTTAATGTTGACATGACAAGCTGATTCACCTGATGTTAAGCGACACAGCTGCCCACTGCCCATTATACTTTCAGTAGAGTGTAATTCAAACCGTGCGGCTGTGAAGTGCGCTGCAAGCCCCTCGCACGCTGTGCTTGCCGCTTTCCGCTGGCAAAGTAGTGGTACCTACCCAGACGATCTCTTGGGCCCGAAGTCGGCTATTTTGCGTCATGAAATCTGTCATTATGGCACCATTCATGAACCATTATGACACAATTGAAATAGCAGACCTCGGGCCCTGTTCTGTGGCTACACTACCGTGAGCTGCCAATAATTAAAGGCCATAAAAAATATTTATAATCACCATTTTAGGCGAACTTAATGCTATAGAGCGTTATCTTCCAGTTAACCCCGGTATATTGTGCGTGTTTAATGCGGTAGTGCAATATTGAAGTAATATAAAAAGTATATTTATGTATGTCAACAAACAAGAAAACAACAACTTATAACAATTTCTCTAAACTGGTAGACGTATATAAATAACACAACAAATACATGAAATAAAATACATACAATAATACCATACAGATATAATACAACATAGTAATAATAATACATATATAATAAATAATAATATCATACAGAAACAAGCAGCCATACACACAGTCACCATCATCAGCAAGGTATTAGGGGACTCTGTGTTTGTTAGCGGGGGAACTGAGCCACCTTTTCCCTGAGGGTCTCAGGTCTCAGGGCGGGCGCTCAGTACACCGAGCTGAACAGCCCGAGTAAAGGGAAACCTTAACACAAATAATAATATACTTATAATTAGATGGATTGCCATCACGACTTAATTTTGGAGAGCGAGGTAGAAGTTATACTCTTTGGATTTTAACGCCTCAGTCGATGATGCCTGACGAATGTGGGTAGGCTATTCCAAAGGTGAATTGCCGCTCTTACTATGATGATGATGGATGATGCGTGGAACCTTTGATAAAATCAGTCCAGGGCATAGTGTAATAATTTATTACACCATGTCTAGGTTATGCAACTAAGTTTGAATGCTCGTCTAAATGCGCAGGTGACATGTTCGCGAACGCGCGCATTGTGGGGAGTGTGAAGCCGCGCTGGCAATTTAATCCAGCCTACATGCACACGTTTGGTAAGATAATCATTTACTTATAACAATAGCCGGTATTCCATCACTATTCACCATCATTATTCCACACAATCGAGACTTAAATCTTCAGATGCAACATCACGTATAAAACTGCGCCAGTTTGACCGCATGAATTTCATAAATATGTGAATTTATGAGTTCTTAGCATGCTAATTGCTATTGCTTTGGTATTTGCTAATATGGCGATAATTCATAATACTTAAGTAAATATTCTGATTTCTGTTAATATGTGAATAATTAAAGTATTCTCACATCCCCTGCTAAATTGTTTAAATAAAAATGGCCGGCCGCCGCTGTAAAAATATGAAGCGAGCGATGAATTTGCTTCATATTTCACAGAACTTCGCACCTACGTTTAATTTGCGAAATGCTAATTGAGCATTCACATGCATAAAATTAATGCGGATGCTAATTAATCCATCATTACTGTGTAGGTACCCATAGGTATACCTACCTAAGATTTAATGAAATATTGAAATCTTTAAGAATCTGTGGGATAAATTAAATAAAAGTACCGTTCCTGCCATAGGCAAGGAAGGATATTTTTTTTAGAATAGAGTCAGTATGTTGCGGTTTTTAGACCAAGGTTATACCTATACTCTAGCTAGAAAGTGTGTATCCTACAGGTAATTAATTACTAGCTATACTTATTTGAACAAAATCAGTACCTAATACCTGACGCTGGGTCCACACCACTGTATTTTACCCATAATTGTTGGCATCAACAATTATGGGTAAAATACACGATCGGGACCAACCACCGACCAAGGTCACATTTGACTCACCTTGGTCGGGTTGGTGTAAAAACCGAACGTGTGGATGCGCATACGACCACGGTCGAGTGTGTGGCCAGTGGCCGTGTGGATTGATTGGCACGGTCGGTTTTTGCACCAACCCGACCAAGGTAAGACAAATGTGACCTTGGTCGGTGGTTGGTCCCGATCGTGTATTTTGCTCGTATGGGCATAATTAAAACAATATACGCGTAGGCAAGATTTATGGCCATATTGGCATATCACGGTAGTATGGCCCCAGCGTAATCCTGTTAAAGAAGATTAGGGATTACCTATTCACTTTTAAAAAAAGTGTTAGGGTTCAGGTCAGTACATAAACAAATACAATGTTTAATGTTACAGGTATAACAGAAAACTATTTCGTGATAGTTGAACAACCGCTATCCGTGTCCCTGTGGGGGGTTCTGCACAATCAGCTGTCAAACGAACCTTTGGCGTCCAGCCTCCACTGGTATCCCAAACACGAGGTATTTGTATTCATTTTAATCGTTTTTCTAGAATAATTAGGTACTTACAATAATATAATTACAATTTATGTGAGGACATTTCACACAGCACCATCTAGCCCCAAACTATGCATAGCTTGTACTTATAATAATGTCGATTATAAGCACATACAATAGGTGACATGTATATTAAGGCCTATTCAAACCGGCGCGTTATTCGCTACCCGCTGAGGGTAGCGGTAAATATCCCGCGATCCCGCGCGGTATTTCATATGAATTCCGCGGTTAGAGTGAAACTTTACGTAACTTACCGCCATCGGTAGCGAAAACGCGCCAGTTTGTATAGACCTTTATGCGTATCGACCGATTGAACGCGAATCGCGAGCAAAGTGTCCCCATTTCAGCTCGAGCAAAATTAATTTCGTATGTACATCGAAAGTCCGGCTGTTCTCATTTACGGATTACATTTCTCAATAGATTCTCGTGAAAGTGAAGCAAATCCATAATTACATACTTACATGGATTTTATTTCGATTCAGATTTTGGAACTTTTTCAAAATGGCGGAACTAAAAAGTACCTGCTTTTTCAGTACTAAGCTATGCAAAGACCCCTTCACCCTTTTCCGCATGTTCCTTATCCCAGGACATCGTATAGGTACCTACTTGTTCCGAATCAGATATCTCCACAGACCCAACATGACACTACAGCTACAATATTTCCAGACCCACATAGTCCTGATAAGCCGCAAAGACGGCAAAGAGTCGAACCGATACAGAACTGAGACGTTGTTCTTTCTGCACATAATTAACTGCTTCGAGGAAGAGGGCAGATTGGTGGTCGACCTTTGCACCTATAAGGATGCGAAGGCTCTCGATGCCATGTATATTCAGGCTATTGAGGTAAGACATGGAAATAAGTACGTAAGTGAGTTATATTGAATAATATCGTTTAATGTTGTTTGCCATGTGTTCAACTAAATAAATAACGAAGGCACACTGATGAGAAACTAAAATCTATATATTTTTTCCAGTTGAAACAACAACAAAAAATGACATCATAATGTTTTTTATAACTTCTTTACCGATGTAATCGAAGCTACAGATTGGAGTTTTTGTGCCGGATGGCTTGTACTTACCAGGAAAAATAACTTCTTTTTAGGGTTCCGCACCCTATTACTGAGGCTGTCCGTCTGTCTGCCCTTCTGTCACTAGGCTGTATCTCATGAACCGTGATAGTTAGACAGTTTAAATTTTCACAGATGATAACCTGTTGCCGCTATAGCAACAAATACTAAACACAGAATAAAACAAATATTTAAGGGGGCTCCCATATAACAAACGTGATTTTTTGGTCGGTTTTTATAGATAATGGTACGGCGTAATTTTTTGAAGTCAATTTACCGACTTTTAACGTTACAGACAATGCAAAGTAACGCAGACTACGCGGACTGGTTCCGCGCGAGGCCCAAGCGGATAGAGGTCCCCCTGGACGCGCAGAGGCTGACTCGGGTCGAGCCCAGGCTCCTCGCGGACCTCGGCTGTGAGACACCTAGGATAAACTACGATTTATACAACGGTATACTTGTAAAACTGCTATAACTGTTGCTGTTCTTATCAAAACCACGGCATGTAAGAGACGGATATTATATCTCGAAAATTTGAAATACTGTCAACTAAAGCCTTCAAATTAGGCCTATTTATTAATTTTATGAATCGTGATCTAGAGTTATAACATCTATACAGTCATCTTCTCGTGTAAGCAAGTGGTTAGCTTCTAAGAATCAGTGTAGAAAACGTCACGGTTCATAAAGGCTATGGATGATGATGGTGATGGTAATGATGATGATGATTATTAGGCCACCCTAAGTACTTCTGACTTGGCTTACCTAACGACTTTTGCTTATGATACTTAACTTAGTCATGAAATATCACTTTTTGTAGTGGTCCCCATCCAAGTAGTGACTGCAGCCAACGTTGCTTAATTTACCGATCGTTTAAGAATGGCTAGTCGAGATTCGCTATGAGCGCTAACAAACTTTTCGTTACCTAACTAGTCATCAACTGCCTGAAGACGTTCACTGCTGAACATAGGCCTTCCCCACAGAGTGCCACTTTGAGCGCTATGTTGTCTGCATCCTCATCGTTAGTAGTATTAGGGATTATTTAAAAACATTCATAAGTCCAATAAAGATTTTAAAGTAGGTAGAGGTAGTCCAGAATTTTAGTTTATCTCAATATTCTGATTTGTTTGCAATTTCGATTTGAGGCTCGAAATCTCGTCTTGTTCGGGGAATTGAACTAAATCCTCGGACTTTATCTACTAATACAAAACCTAAAGTGTTGTAAACAGGAATGATTATTAGATTACTACAGGGCTTGAGAAGTTTCCCAAAGACTTAATGCACGTTTTTAATTTCAGGACGTCCGTACAGATATTTCTACGCAATAAGTTCAGACGTCGACTCTGAAAATCCTGGAGCTGTAAGTAAATAAATATAAGAGTATCAGATTAAGTACAGCTACATTATTCTATTTACGTAATATCTTGCCCTCATTTCTGCGTCATTTTCTACCGTGACATAAGAAAATTCTGAGCCACAGTCCCTTATACGATAAATCTAGCAGCGCTGATGCGCGTCTGCTGCTCAACTGGTGTCAGTCCAAGTTCATACAATTTTGACCGTAGACAAACGGCAGGCACGCAGCATTCATCGAGCAACGAAGCTATGACATGAAGCTGTAAATCAAAGTTGCACAGAAGAGCGATAATGGATGAAAGCTCCAGTAATCGGCATCAAGCTTCAAGACTGAAAACGCAACGCGTTGAGAGCCTTCTAAGAGTCAGTCAGTGTAGAAAACGTCGCGGTTCATAAAGGCTATGGATGATGATGATGATGATGATGATAATGATGATAATGATGATGATAATGATTATGATGATGATGGTAATCATGACGCACTTTAAATAAAACGATATCACAGAAATTTGAAATCTCTAACTTGACCTGCGTTTCTGTTATTATTATTATAGATTATAAAAGTGGATACGAAGACTGGAGAGACGGTGACGTGGTGCGACGCAGACTGTTACCCCAGCGAGCCAATATTTGTTCCTGCACCTGACGCTAAGGTACACATACAAACTAATCTCAAAATTACCTATCTTAGCGCCCAAAACAGGAATCACAGAGTGGATTTAACGGTGCTCAATGTTATAAATATATGTGGTCTATCACAAAGCTGAAACCTCGAAATATGACTCACTTACAAAATTGCTTAATTGTTCGAGCTTGTTTTGCTTGCAGTTGTTTTTAATGGTCCCTACTTAATGGTTTTCTTATAGAGGAATGGGTTTTCTGTAAAAGACTAACCCCTGGTTTCTCTACGTTTTTCAAACTCAAAATTAACTTACTACCTATGCATAAGCTCATTGATTGATGATAGCAACAAACATATCAGACTGTTTTTGAAATGTTTATCTATTTTTGTTCCTATATTGAAAATTATTGGAAACTAGAATGACTTAAGAGCCCCTAAATTAATCTTATAGCTCTTCTACCATCACGGTCCACGGGTCTACGAAAAGGCACACCGATGTCTATGCGGTCTCCTTTTCCCTTTCTAAGGTTTCTCGAGTGGTTTTCAAACCGAGAAATGTGATCATGCTTTTCATTTGACAATCTACTCGTTCTTCCAGAATGAAGACGACGGAGTGCTGCTATCGGCTTTAGTGTTCGGCGGCGAGAGAGACCACGAGGTGGCACTCCTGGTGCTGGACTCGCGCACGATGCTGGAGGTTGCGCGCGCGCACTTCCACACTCCGTCACAGGCGCCGAAATGTCTGCACGGATGGTTCCTACCGCAACGTACCTTCTCTTAAAACTTTTTGTATCTTGTACTTACATACTTTTGTCTTCAACATCAGCCTGTGCTCGGCCACTGCCGGATAGACACAGGCCGTTCGCAAGGATTGCTTTTTGATCCAACCTGGTCAGTACCCATATTTTATGGAAGTGTGAACAGAGACTGGCAACGCCAGTAGGCGAAATTTTTGATTGTTCCATCTCAATATTAATAGCCTCTGCTGAACATAGACTTCCACCAAAGAGCGTCACATTGAGCGTAGATATGCTAAAATTTAATTTGTTAATTAAGTGAAGAGAACCCATTTTAAGCATTGAATTTCAACTAACGTTTATAAGTAGGTAAGGCTGGGTATTATACATGGTGACCTCGAATTGGTATGTTATCCCGTAAGCCCCAGCCCAGCTGCGCTAAGGCTATTCAATAAAAAACTATTAATTTAGAAAAGTCGTAGAAGAAACGGTCTCTACCTTGGGGTGTAGATTTACCCCCTTTCGGGATAATATACTAATTCAAAATCAGGTAGTATTACTTGCTTGATTTTACTTCATTAATGATAAAATTTATTTTGATCACAGATTAGAGAAAACCACTGATTTGAGGCATTTTTTGTTTTAAAGTAGGCATGGTATGGACCACAGTATAGTGAATTATTTTATTCTGTGTGCTAGGTATGGATACCTATTATTTTGAAAATATGACATGGAGATTGAGCAACTATTACCACAAAATAGAAAAGTATACTTTTACATATTGGGTAGTTACTAGTGATCTACTTTATTAAGTTCAAACGTAAAATGTAATTTATGATAATTTCTAGTGCATTATGTAATTTTTTACTAATTGTCAAGATTTAAAACTTTGAATCGTTTTGTATTAAGCAAAGGAAAATAAAGCACAAATTAAATACTACTGTTTTATTTTACTTTCAATTCTCATCAATAAAAAGGTAGACGTTTATTTATATCATAGGTATAGGTGATTTTAATATGAAATCCTTTTACTTTGCGGTTAGAGCAACTATAGATCTATTCTGTGGTTAGAGTGCTATTTATAGGGAGCCGGCTAAGGGAACATTCCAGGGAATAATTGGTAGCAGGATTCTCATATCGGCAAATCTTTCAGCAAATTCTCCCTATGATAAGCGTCTAAAGTGGCGTTTTATAGGCCCGCCCGGTGGCGCTGTAAACCGCCCGGTGACGCTGTAAACCGCCCGGTGACGCTGTAAACCGCCCGGTGACGCTGTAAAGGTCGTTAGAGACCAACAGCATTAGCCCGTTAAAAAAAAAGGCGTTTTATAGGGGTGGTGGGTGTTAGCTATAGCTAATATTTCATGCTGGATACTGGAACACATAGGATACTGAAATAATCTCAATTATTTGCGGGCAGTATTCGAAGAGATATATAGAACCTACTTGTTGCGCACAGCATTTAGCACACAGCCTTGAAATATAGTGCAGTTCTATATATTAATGTATGGTTGGCAACCCTACGCGCGTACTACTGTCAAACGTTTGAATACATCACAAACAGCTTTGTCGTTCGACAAACGTATTTGTCAAATCCTTAGAACTATGCACAAATCCGACACTGATACCGATCCACTGGCGTTTGCTAGTGATAGGTGTGTCTTTACAAACAGGCAAATCCTCAAGTTCGTGTTTGCTATTTGGTGTTCGCTGTTTGCCAAGTATGTGAAAGCCGCTTAAGGATGAATCAACATGTCAAATTACCGGGTTAAATAAATAACGGGACGTGGTCAATTTTCTAACGTGCAAGATAAAATACAGAAATAATCCGAGTTAGGCTATTTATTCAGGTAACACGAGGTTAGATAGAACGCGCAAGTCGGCCTTTATTCAGGTAACACGAGGTTAGAGAGAACGCGCAAGTCGGTCGAAGACAGGTGTTTATTTAAATTTGCATAATATTGTAATGAGTAAATAGGCGAATTCTGTGAGAATGAGCTGTCTTTCATGTTTGTCATGCTGTTCATACCACTTGAACTAACTTTGTTATAATCACGTCACAATTTGTTTCGGTATTAGTACATATAAGTGTGTGAAGTTGATCGTTACACGCGTGGCGGAATTATGCGCGCGAGCCGCAGGCGAGCGCGATAAGGGAGCCGAGAGTGTAACGATCAATGCACACGAAAGTCATACGACGTTTTTCATCACAGTATGCGAGGAAAAAACAGTCTTTTATTGCTAAAAAACGTGAATAATACTTACATAAAATTAAATGTTTACTAAGGAAGGTACCTGTCAGATATTTTTTTCTCTAATCTGTGGTAACATCAGTTTCTAAAATATTTTAGCACCCCTATTCTGAACGCATCAAAAACGTTTTTATTCGAAATTCACACTCTTCATTCTAAATGTTGATGAAGGAGACGGATAGCTAAGTTATGAACCGAAACGCTGTCGATGGATTGAGAATAAATTAGCTCTTATCCTACCGCTTTTAGGATCATAATCCAAGAAATTACCTACGTGTGCTTTTTACTTTTCATTACACCACTAGTGGGTTATGATGATAACACGATTCAGTTAAGTGTGTATCTCGCTTCAAGTAATGCCTATACAGAAGAAGAATTTTTATTATACCCGGCTTATACAAATTCAGTTACAGATTAGGCACAGATTAGAGAGAAAAAAAAAATACTTGCAGACCTGGGGGTCTAGCAAAGATACCAACCACTAAGCTTTTTAAAAATTTTTGGTCTCAATTATGGCTCTAGAAGTTTTTTATTTTGGATCAATGTAGAACAAATCTAGAATAATCTAGAAAAAAACTAATATTTTGGATTTTCCAAAAAAGACTTCAGTTTTGTGTGCTAGGATCGTTATATTTTGGAACAATTGAGAACAAACCTAGAACAATCCAGAACAAAAAAGAAAAATTGGATTTATCAAAATATGGGGGCTACGGTAAAAAATTGTTATTTTTGTTTTCTTTCTACAATTTTCACGCTAGATTTTTTTTATTTTGGAACAATATAGAACAAACCGAGAACAATTCAGCACAACAAAAAAATCCTGATTTCAAAAAGTGGGGGGCTAACTTTCCATACTCGAAAATTTAACCGTCTAACCACAGAGTAAGAAAAGGCGAGGGGTATTTTTTTCTTGCGCCGTGTGTCTAGGTCTAACTCACAGAGTATATTGGTAAACGGTGAACGGTTCATGAGATACAGGCTGGTGACAGCCGGACAGCCGGACTGCGGAGCCTTAATGAACCTAGACTTAATTTTATATTCCACGTATTGTACACTATGGAAGCACTAAGAATCTGAATCTGAATAATAGGATCTGTACGGTGCAACCGCACATTCTCCTGCGTCAGCGCTTTAGTTTCAATATTCTAAGTAAACGACAGTTCGCATCAAGCGTTGGCACAATCGCGTCGCGCGGCTCATAATCATTAGAATCATTTTATCATTTAAAATTAAGTGCAACAAATAAACTACATCAATTTAATATCAAATCATTTTATTTATCACTATATCATCTTAAGATTCGTACATCTTAATGGTCCTTCGGCGGTTCAGGACCACGTATCGTTTTCGTTAAAGTCTTATTCCGAGAAGACATTCCGCGAGTGACTAAAACGTAATTCGTGACAGTGGTTCTGTGAACATCAGTGAACAGTGGTGTTATCAGTTCATTGCACATCTATTTGGATTGGTTCCTGGTTCCTGTTATCTTGGCCAACAAAGGCCAGGGTACGAGCAGCAGGCGAGTGGACACCAGCACAAGTAACCAAGCAGTATTAAGGTCAGATCGTTCCTGTATTATTTTACCACATAAATAATCAATCAGCATGGAAGATCTACTAGCCACTCAAAAACAACTACAAGAGTCTATCGAAACATTATTTCGCAATTTTAAAAAGGACGGGAAGGAGAGAAGAACCCCCGACCTTATCAAACGGAGGTTGGAGACTCTTGAGCTTTATTGGCAGGAGTTCCATTCTAATCACTTGAAACTACTAGACGTTGGAGATAGTAGTCACTCTTATTTTACCAACTGCTTCTATGATCAGGCAAAACTGTTGTATAGTAACGCACGCAAATACATCGAATCTAGCTTCGCTGAGGTGGAGTTGGCTAAAACACCACGGCCAACAACTCCAATTATCAAGCCGGCGTATTTACAACCCAGTACATCAGCAGTAACAACACCAACAGCTTCGTTCGGTCAAGGTGAGCGTAGATCACAGGGCTCTTCCAGCAAATTGGACGAAATGTTGCGGAAGCAGTCGAGTAATTTTAAGGCATTTGCACGAACATTATCAGGTATCAACATCAATCTTATGACAACGAAGTGGGAGTATGAAGATGCTCTGAAATCAATTGAGACACGGTGGTCAGCAATCGATGCTCTCCACTGGGACTTGGACAGCCAACTGAATGGCACAAATGAGGATTACGAGGCTATTTTCTGTAAGTATGAGGAAGACTATCAATCTATCAAGAAGCAGATCAATAAAGGTATGTGGTCGATGCTACACCGGGACAAATTCACGCCTCCTATGGAGCTACAGACCTTTGGAGGCAGTTACCATCAGTGGGTGTCCTTCAAGGACCTCTTTATGGAGACAATCCACAACAACGGGAGCCTATCAAACGCGCAGAAAATGCAGTTTCTGAAAAGTAAGGTCAAAGGTGAGGCGGAGAAGCTGATACAGCATCTTCACATTTCGTCAGACAACTACAACGTCTGCTGGGATATATTGAACAACAGGTACAACAACAATAAACTAATATTCACTTCGCACATTAACCTCTTGACCAATTTACCTATAATGCAACAATCATCTGCCGTCCAGCTTAAAAAGATTCACGACACCACTAAAGAATGCCTCTACGCTATTCAAAACTTAGGGGTCAACACGTCGACATGGGATCCGCTGCTGGTACACTTACTCTCACATAAACTGGATACAGAGACGCATAACGAGTACATACAATCACTAAAGAGCCCTAGGGACCTGCCTACCCTACACGATTTTTTGACGTTTTTGGAGGCAAAATTTACGGCATTAGAAGGTTCAAGGCGTAAGTTCGAAAACATGAAACCGACCCAGCAACAACAACAAACAAACACAAAACAGCATAACTACTATCAACCACAAAAAACAACTCTATCAACGCAGAATAAGGCATCGCATTCAAACACAACAAAATGCCCGTTCTGTAAAAATGAGCATCGCTTATTCCAGTGCAAACAGTTTCAAGAATTATCAGCAGAAGCAAAGCGCAGCACGGTTTCGAAATTGGATATATGCAAGAACTGCTTGTATCCGCACTACGGTAATCCGTGCCGTTCCGACAAACGGTGCCGCGAATGCAACGAGTATCATAATACGATGCTTCACGACGTTTATTCGAGAACTTCGAAAGCGACACCTCAACAACAACCAACAACGTCGAAGCCTGGGAATGCAACGTCAACAGGGAACGCTTCACGGGCTTATAACGGTTACGTTGTTTCATCAACACAAAATAATATCACGGAAACATTGCTAGCGACGGCAAAAATTCGGGTCCAGAAATCAAACGGATCATATGAAATGATGCGAGCCTTGATAGATCCCGGATCACAGACATCGCTCATTACTGAGAATGCTACTCAATGGTTAGGGTTGCCTCGTCGACATTGTAAGGGAGTCATAACCGGAGTCGGCACTAAGGAGAGCAATTGTAAAGGTATCATCAATATCACGTTTGAGTCAATGTATAATGACTATCAATATCATACAGAGGCGTTCGTCATGAAGTCACTTGTAAACAATCTTCCCAATCAATCAATCGAGAAGCCATCATGGTCATTTTTAGAGAACTTAGAATTAGCAGATCCTACATTCTATATCAGCGGGAAGGTAGACATACTGTTGGGAGCTGATGTCTACTCCGATATAATTCAGAGTGGCATTATCAAGATGGAGAACCACCCAGTCGCTCAACAAACACAACTAGGGTGGATACTTTGCGGCAATATCCACAAAAGCCTGCAATGTAACGTAGTTATCACGAACATACAAGACCTACAAAAATTTTGGGAAGTCGAGGATATCAATTCGGAACAGAGCTTATCAGAAGAAGATTATCAATGCGTACAGTACTATGAAGCAACAACAACACGTAAAGAGGATGGCCACTACGAGGTCAGACTACCACTAAAAACAGATCAATTACCAGAAAAATTGGGCGAATCCAAGGCCATCGCCATTGCTCAATTTCGTCAGCTAGAGAAGAAGTTCATCAGACGACCCGACATCGCACATGACTACAAGTTGTTCATCAATGAATATAAAAATCTAGGACATATGGTGGAAAGTAGTGACAACCCTACATTACACTGTTATCTACCGCATCACGCAGTACATCGCACAGACTCAACAACTACCCCTTTGAGAGTTGTGTTCAATCCTTCCATGAACACTACATCCGGATACAGCCTAAATCAACTCACCCATCGCGGTCCAAATCTTCAGCAGGATCTTCTGGAACTAATACTAAAATGGCGTCAGTACGAATTTGCATTTATCGCGGATATAGAGAAAATGTTCCGACAGATTTGGCTGCATATCGACGATCAAGCATTCCATAAAATCGTATGGCGAGATGACGTCACTCAGCGATTACAAGAATATCAGCTGGCTACGGTGACGTATGGCAGCAAAGCCGCGCCATTCTTAGCAATGATGACGTTAAAGCAGCTGGCTAAGGATGAAGGTCCTAAGTATCAAAACAGCAGAGCAGCAACGGTCTTGGAAGAAGATTTCTACATGGATGACCTTCTGAGTGGAGATTATACTATGGAGTCAGCGAAACAGCTTCAAACGGACTTGATCAATCTACTAAAATCTGGGGGGTTCAACTTGCGTAAATGGGCATCAAATAAACCAGAATTACTTACTAACTTGGAAAAACAGCAATGCAATCAAGAAATATTTCAATTCAGACAGCCAGAATCAATGAAAACTTTGGGATTAAGGTGGCACCCACATGACGATCATTTTACATTTGAATTACAACAGGATGATTCACCACAAAAATTAACAAAACGACTATTACTATCTCAGATATCAAAAATATTCGATCCAATAGGATGGATCGCTCCAATTACAACTAAATTAAAACTACTATTTCAGCAAGTCTGGGCGAGTAAACTTGAATGGGACGACGAGGTACCAACTGAAATCAAAAATGAGTGGACAAGAATCAAAGACGATCTACCAGATATCAGCTGCGTCAAGGTGCCTCGGTGGTTACAAACACATCAAAACGACAACCTCGAGCTACACGGGTTCAGCGATTCATCACAGAGAGCATACGCTTGTGTACTATATTGCAAAATAAGCAAACCGAATCAACAACCTACGGTGGTCATGGTAGCTGCAAAAACAAAGATAGTACCAGAAATCAAAACCATTTCGTTACCCAGACTGGAACTGTGTGGAGCGTTGTTACTATCTAAGCTACTTATCAAGGTTCAGCACTGCCTCTCAAATCACAACATCAAATTATTCGGCTGGACAGACTCGACGGCAGTACTTGGATGGCTCAACGGAGGAACGGACAAGTAGAAACCCTTTGTAGCTAATCGGGTTAAGCAGATCGTCGAGGTCATCCCAGCAGACTGCTGGCGATATGTGAAATCAGCAGACAACCCTGCGGATCCAGCTAGCAGAGGACTAACAGCATCAAAATTAATAGAGAATCAGCTATGGTGGAACGGCCCCACCTGGCTACCATCAGTCGACCCTGAAAAATCAACTGAACAATCAAAGTACTCGACAGAAGAAGAGATCAAGAAGCAATCTAACGTATCAACAACATTACATCAAAGCGATCAAAATCAAAACATAATTATCAATGAGCTACTTAACAGGTATAGTAACATGACACGTGTCGTCCGCGTACTTGCATGGATACTGCGAATGACACGTCATCGTGACGTCAAGCCGCTGCACTTAACATTGCATGAATTGAATGCGGCGCACGACAAGATTATCAAATGCGTTCAAGAAACACACTTTCTTGACGAGGTCGCAGATCTACGAGCAAAGAAGCCACTGCATCATAAGGGCAGACTACTCAACCTATCACCATTCCTGGATAATGAGGGTTTGCTGCGAGTGGGTGGAAGGCTCAGAAATGCCAACATCAGCGATAACAGTAAGCACCCTCTAATCATTCCAAAGGACAGCGTAATAACGCCCTTACTTATCAATCAGGCCCATCATCAAACATTCCACGGCGGTGCACGTCTCACTACTTCACGTATGAGACTGAAGTACTGGGTCATGGGTGGAAATCGGACTATCAAACAGCATCTGCGCGGCTGCGTAAAATGCAGAAGGAATGACCCTTACAAACAACAGCAGATTATGGGTGACTTACCCGCAGCCAGGGTGAATGCTTCACGCCCCTTCTATCACGTGGGTGTGGACTTCACGGGATTCGTCAACGTCAAATACAACAAAGGAAGAGGAGCTAAAACAACCAAAGGCTACGTTGCGGTATTTGTCTGCATGGCGACAAAAGCAGTCCATCTGGAGCTAGTATCCGATTTGACATCATCATCACTATTGGCTGCGCTGCGTCGTATGGCTGCAAGGCGTGGAACCCCTGGTCACATTTACAGTGATAACGGGACGAACAATGTTGGCGCCAGCCGAATCTTACAGGCTGAATATATCAATCTGAAACAATTAATATCACCAGAATTCCTCACCGAAATAACCACCATGAAGATCCAGTGGCACTTTATCGCCCCATCATGGCCAAGTGCCGGAGGTTTGTGGGAAGGCGCTGTCAAGAGTCTAAAATATCATATGAAGAGAGTGATAGGAGATCAAAAGCTAACATTCGAAGAGTTCTCCACATTGTTAGCACAGCTCGAAGCTTGTCTAAACACTCGACCACTCTGTGCATTGACGGAAGATCCAGAGGACCTTGACTGTCTCACGCCGTCACATTTTCTAGCAAGCGGCCCCACCCTCAATATCATGGAGACAGAAAGAGATCTCCGTACCAGATGGTATTTGACACAAAAAATATTCGATGACATCTGGAAAAGATGGCACGCCGAATATTTAAACCAGCTATCTATCAAAAGCAAATGGAAACAAGAGCAACCAAACATCAAGATAGACGACATCGTTCTCATCCACGAAGCCAACTTGCCCCCGGGAAAGTGGGCATTGGGTAGAGTACAAGAGCTCCACCCAGGACAGGACGGTCGGGTACGAGTCGTATCACTAAAGACAAAGGGCGGTATCATGAAGCGGCCTGTTGTCAAATTATCAATTCTACCGGTTCAAGAAAATGCACCTGCACAGCCTGAACCGCAGACACATCAATCACTTTCATCAGTCAAACAAGGCCAACCCATCAAAACAACAAAACAAAGATCAAGCATCATATCAACTCTACTATCAATCTTCTTATTACTAAATATGCTGACATCCGCATTCGGCTCATATAATTTCACGGCTTTAAACAGCGAAAAGGGACTTTATTTCGACAAAATTGGAAACATGCAAGTAATCAGAGATGACTGGAAGGTCATAGTGTATTATGACATGGCACCATATTGGGAAGGAAGAGCGGCTCTCGATAAGTACTCGAAAAACTTAATTAGATTATGTGAGACAGCGGAAGACAACATAACGACACACTGCAATATTATAATATCACAATTAAAGCTTGGTTTCTCCGAACTCAAATACTATGACCAAACGCTAATGAATCAGCAGTTCTCGGCGTACTACAGACGTCGCACGCGCCGCGGGCTTATCAACGGTGTCGGTTACATCGCTCACAGCCTGTTCGGCGTACTAGACGAAGAATTCGCAGAACAATACAAACGAGATATCGCACTCGTTAATAATAACCAAAAACATATCGCATTACTATGGAGAAATCAGACGTCAATTATAGAGGCAGAGTACAACTTACTAAAGCGGACGGAAGAATCGATGAACAAGCAGCACAGTATGATCAACCAACACCTGAAAAATTTAGAAAACGCGACTTATATTCTTACTTCGGAAATGCTGGGTCTTGCTACAACCAACGAATTTATTTTATCAACTATCATTGCCAGCAATATGTTATCAAAACTGAACAGCATTCAAGAAACTTTGCTAGACATCATCACAAATATTTATAATGCCAAATTTAACATGCACCTATTAACACCAGAACAGCTTCAGAGAGAACTCAACATCATATCAGGTCAGCTACCCAGAGATCTTTCCTTACCTATCAGCAACATCCAGACAGACTTAAAAAACATCTATCATCTTCTTCGGGTGAGAACCAGGATGACCCAGACACAGCTCATCTTTGAGGTCAGGATCCCACTCGTCGGCAGGGAAGGATTCGAGATTTATAATCTAATCCCGATTCCACGCCAAGTCAACAAAAAAGCAATCAGAATATCACCGGTAACCGATATCCTAGCGATAAACCTTAGGAAAGATACCTACGTACCCATACTAGACATAAAATCATGCGTCAACTCCGACCTACATACTTACCTTTGCCACGTTCAAGGTCCCATCTATAATATCGAATCCGATAACAGCCTATGTCTCAAAGATAAAAAAACAAACGAATGTGTAAAAACAACATCAACCTGCATCAACAAATGGAGAGAATTAGAAGTACCTAATACCTACCTATATTTATGTTGCGATCATTGCACACTCCGAATCATATGTGAAGATCAAATAACAGGCGAAAGCGTAAGTGGTTCAGGAATCATTAGCCTGAGTGCAAACTGCCTTATAAAAGGTGATGATTTTACAATATACTCGCATAAACAGACGTCATCAATTTTGAACATACAGCCAAACATTTATACACACGAAATAGCGCCTATTAATAATGTCATAAATGTTACCATACCAATATCACCAGGAGACCTACTTAACGCCACAGACGAGCAATATCACCTGCATATCATCAAACAACAGATTGAGCAATTGAAACGGGAGACGATTCCGTCAGACTATGTTTCTTATCACGACATTCATCATTACGCGGCAATATACGTGGTCGTGGGTATAGCAATCTGCATTGGAGCAGCATGGGCGTGTCGGCGCTGCAGCCGCGTCCGTGCCGCGGGCCTGGATCTGCCCGCTCGCCCGGTGGCCGCGCGGCCGCGGGTGGCTACCCATCCGCGTTCCCTCGGTGCACCCAGTGCTAGTGTTGTGTACAGTGAAGTGTCAAGGCCCACTTTTAAGGCCAATAAAGGTGAATTAGAAATGTCCCAAATCAGTGTTGTGAGTGGTCGGCATGATAAGGCGTCGTCGCCTATAACGCGCGGTGTCGTATTCCCTCGCGATTAGTCATTAAGTTTCACCAATACGATCAATGTCGGTATCATCTTGTTATCAAAATAATTATTGTTTATCACCTTGTATCACCTCATTTCATCTCACGCTCATCTCGCGGCCGGGAGCATGTACGGTGCAACCGCACATTCTCCTGCGTCAGCGCTTTAGTTTCAATATTCTAAGTAAACGACAGTTCGCATCAAGCGTTGGCACAATCGCGTCGCGCGGCTCATAATCATTAGAATCATTTTATCATTTAAAATTAAGTGCAACAAATAAACTACATCAATTTAATATCAAATCATTTTATTTATCACTATATCATCTTAAGATTCGTACAGGATCCGTATTGCCCTTTCGGGTGCGGAACGCTAAAAAGTAAGTGGCAAATACGTTGAGGCGTGGCAAATCACCATATGAATAGAAGGTAATATTCATAATTAATCAGGTAGGTATTAGGTACCTGCTAATGTCCGTCTGCACTAAAGTAAAACAGCTCTTATGTTAGCATTTATCACTTTAGGACTTACCTAGATAAGTGCGAACTTAGGAGCTTTTAAATTTTAGTGGAGATGGGCATTAGTCTTAAATGCACTGCTCACACTAATGGTACGGAACCCTCCAAGCGAGTCCGACTCGCGCTTGGCCGGTTATTGTGCAGTCGTGTAGTAAATAAAATTGATATCGTAAGAAAATTCAAGACTGGGACATGGTTTCATACAAAGCTGGCAACACTCTGCCAGAAGTAGGAGTGAGTAATTTGTTTCCACTATTTTTGGTATTTTAGACGATGCAACAAAATTGTTAGCTTACAAGTGTAATGTTACACCAGAACTCTAATGCTGGTATTCTGATGAGTTGGGGCATGATTTCACCGTGCAATTTGTTATTATAAATAATTTTCTGGGAGCTCTTCACACTGTCACCAGATACTGTAACGAGAGTCTACCTATTCCCTAGTCTTTAGTCATATATTTACTAGGTTCCAAACGTGGATAAAATCTAACTCTACCTAATTGAGTAGCCTCTGGCATAATTTCAAACTTTCGCTACGTTTTGGCCAAGTGTGATCGTCTAGGTATTTTATACTTTTAGGACCCAATTACGTTGTGTATAATTTACGTTGTGTTGTAATGAAGTAAAAGGAAAATTTCGATTTATAGAACGTATAAGTCACACGTGTAATAAGTTTCATAACAAAATGATACATGTCATTAAAAAATTAAGATCGGAATACATGATATTCGCACAGCACACAATGAAAGATCAGATACAGGAATAGATCAGTCCTTGTGTGATTAAAAGTGTACCTAGTGCATGATCGAATGTCACGCCACGATATAAACCCCTCGATACCGAGTTTCTCAGCTGAAGGCTTATCGACAGAGTGGTTCAACTGGCCTGATCCCTACCGACCTAGCGACCATGTTGCCCATCCGTCAAGGTTTAATCCTGACTTGATATTCTGTGTAGACCCACGACCCCTTGGCGCGCGACTTCCCTGCTGATTGAAGGAGTAGTCCAATATGCCCTAATCCCGCAGATCTAGCGGTCATATTGCTCGTCCCTCGGTGAGTAACGAATTTTTTTAATTCTTTCACAGAAGAGAAATACTTTAACAATGTCTTTTCATAAAATTAATTTTAGTAGTTCAAATAAGATGTTGATACTGAAAAACTCGTGTCCTCAACTCCTGGAGGCAGCCGTAATACATAATGTCGTTTAGAGCAGATGTTTAATAAATGTAGTCATTGTGAAATATTCTCGTACAGATAAAAGCACAGTATTATGATGTTAATGATTTCCTTCCATGGTAAGTTTAGGCGCGATCACATTATTTAGTAGGAGTATTAGAACTGGTTCCAGTTGCCGATCAAGTCTTTGCAGCATGTAAAGTTATAATTATTTTATTCAAATGTATGTATTTGGTAAAGGGGAAAACACCTACAGCTCTAGGGTAATGAGTTTTTATGATGTTGTACAATTTTATCTCTTCCACGACAAACGCATGCATATCAAACGCTCCTACGAACTCCCTACATAATTAAAACGAGTAATGAAACTACCCCCCACTGACCCGTATACAACGAAGAAAAATGCCGCTACTCTGAAAGTTTAAAAGAATAAATCTACCCCTATTAATCATTTACCTAAACATAATATTAAAGTGTGGCGTCGCAAGAAGTTTTTATTTCTTTTCTTCATGCTCTCTGCGAGAGCATTCGAAATTAGAACTTAGGAAAAATAACAAATAGAAATAAATATAATAAATAAATGTGCTGACATTTCTCACAGCGCCATCTAGCCCCAAACTAAGCATAGCTTGTACTATGGGAACCAGATAACGGATATAATACTTAGATACTTTTTGTTTGTAAATACATACATATAAAATACAATATAACACCCAGACACAGAACAATCATCTATGTTCATCACACAAATGTTTGTCCTGGGTAGGAATCGAACCCACAGCCCTTAGTTCAGAAGGCAGGGTTACTACCAACTGAGCTATCGGGCTCGTCAAATGAAAGTTGTTGTCATTTTGACAAAGTCAATCACGACGAACATTTCGGTTCGGCTAGGATATATTTCGTAAGCTCTTGGACAATAAAATAAGTGATATATTTATAGTATCCTGCAGTCTTTAATTACCAAAGTGGTGACCCTCGGAACGTGAAGGAGCCCGTGTCTACACACCAACGTGGTTACCACGGCCAAAGTGGTGACCAAAGTTGAGTTACCAAAGCGGTGACTCCTTCGTACAACGCACCTAAACGCTGCGGAATTTCACAGGCTCTATACATATTGGGAGATACTAGCAGCGCGCGAGGCTGACGAGTGACGGCGAACTGCACGGCACGACTGCACTGAACGGCGCTGGCGAGTTCGCGACGTGCAACGCTGACGACGTGCGACGCCCCCCATGCGAGCGCTTTCTTCGGGGAGCAGTATAACGCCCGTGGTCGTGCAACTGGTGCTGCACTCAGCGCTACCTAGAGCCAGGTGACCCGCGGACTACGACGATCATATTTCTGGATGTCAAGAGGTACCGAACTTTGAGATTGTTTCGTTCGTGTTGGTAATGGAATAATTTGCGTGCATGCGAACATTGAGATAACAAGTACAGTCACGGTATAAAGTGTTTGTCCAAATATTTTTTGTGTCGTATTAAAATTTATGATTTTTTGTACATTGATAAGGCTTACTTAAGGTGACGGTACATTGTTTTTTTAAGGTGGAGCGGATTAATGTTATTTTTTATACAACTTTTATACTGACCTTATTTATAGTTACTGTTTTATGCTTGCCTTTTTATATACGCATGTTACCTTGCACGCACACCACACCCTCATTTTTTTTTTCTCTCTTTCGGGTTGATTTTGCTTTTTTTTTGGTGCATATTCTCGTTTGATTTTCCTACCGGTTTTGGTGGTACAATATGAGTGATAGTGAGGTTGACGAATTTAGGCCTGCTTCTACACTACCGCCGAATCACGACCAACCTGATTTAAATGCTCGGACTGGCACGATCGGCATGGAACGGATGATCGTAAATAGGGTATCCATCCGCACCCCTCCTTTTTGTAAGGACCGTCCGGCGTTATGGTTTGCTAGTTTAGAAGCGCAATTTTGTATCAATAATATCACGCAAGAAATGACAAAATTTAATTTTGCAATTGCGCATCTGGACACCAACTGCACTAGGGAAGTAGAAGACATCATTATACAGCCACCGAAGGTACAGCCATATACAAAATTACGAGACGCGATAATTTCTAGGTTTTCCGACTCTCGCGAACAAAAGGTCAGACGCGTACTTGAAAAAGAGCAGATTGGTGACAGGAAGCCGTCATCTTTCCTGCGGCACCTTAAATCTTTAGCGGGGCCTACATTTCCTGATGAGCTTATGAAAACTATTTGGATGGGCCGGCTACCACGTTTTCTCCAAACAGTTCTGGCAGCCCAGCGGTTGGAGGAATTAGGTGAGCTTAGCGAGTTAGCAGACAGTTTGATGGAAATTAATGCTCCATCCACATTGGAGGTTTATTCCAGTCATGCGAACTCAACACCACCGCTAGCGGATAATGACAGCACAGTACAACAGCTGGTTAAAAAAGTGGATGAGCTTACACGCATTGTTGCATCGCTCACTACTACTAGTGACCATGGTCGTGCGCGTAGCAACAGCTCCAACCGTAGTCGTAGCCGTAGTCGTTCACGTCCACGCAACCCGGAACTGTGTTTTTACCACGACCGATTTGCAGCCAAAGCACGCAAGTGCGTACCGCCGTGCAATTGGTCCGGTACTTCACCTAACATCCAGGGAAAGCAGAGCAGCGGTCGGTAGAGGCGACAGCCGATTGCTCTTCATCAAGTCGCCGTCTTTTCATAACCGACCGGTATTCAAACCAAAAATTTTTGGTCGATACTGGTTAGGACTTATGCTGCATACCGCGTCGGTATGTTAATAACCGCACATACGAACCACCATCAGCCATATGACTTAGTTGCTGCAAATGGTACTAAGATTAGCACTTATGGTTTGGTGCAGCTAAATTTATGTTTAGGGCTTAGGCGCGAGTTTAAGTGGAGTTTCGTAGAGACGTAGAGAGCGGCATTATAGGCTCGGATTTTTTATCACACTACTACTTGCTACCTGATTGCACCCAAGGCAGACTGCGTGATGGCAAGACTGGACTTTCTTCTGCCGCAGATCTTCGTGCAGCAGACCAACCAAGCGTCAAGGTAGTATCCTTGCCTGACTCGCCATACACCGCGATTCTGGCTAGGTACCCAAGTATCACGCGACCACCTGGAGCACCACGGGAACCTAAACATACCACCGTGCACTACATTAATACAACGGATGGTCCCCCCGTTACAGCTCGACCACGCCGCCTTGCACCCTTGAAGCTCCGCATCGCGAAGAAAGAGTTCGAGGATATCATTAGTCCTAGTCATGGGTAGCACACCGTTTAAAAACGAGGATCGTGCGTCCGGACTCTTTTGTAAATCGTGTCACCACACTGTGCTAGCACGATTGAGGCGAGGCTGGGTGCCGACTTGTCGAGGCCTAACCTTAGTGTGCTACGTGCACACGCACGTAGCACACCACTCACTTGACTCACTACTCAGTACATGCTACACCGTAGACAGAGTGCTACGCAAAGCACAATGACACGTGTGCGTGCGTGCTTCATGTGTACGTACAACACACACACTCAGGTGAACACATGCTAGCCAGTTCCGAAAACTAAACTGGTTCCGCGATTTGTTCCGAGATGTTTAGGGCAGTAGATAACCTTGTTTTTTTTTTTGGGAAAGTTTCATTTCATACGTTGCACCCAACCCATCATTTTATTAATCCTTCTGATATAATTATCTAGCTCACTAACTAGCAGGTCAGTGTCTTTCCGACGCGAATTCGTAGTCTGTGTCTCTGTATGCGAGCGCGTGAGGCAAGAGGCGAGGTGAGGCGAGCGGGGGTCTAGCAAAGATACCAACCACTAACGCTAACGCCTCACGCTAACTCCAAAATGTATTGAAATGACATTCGCTGCGGAAAAGTTGGCGATTTCCGAAATGTCATTTCAGTACATTTTGGAGTTAGCGTTTGGCGATAGCGTTAGCGTGAGGGAGCTTTGCTAGACCCCCTGAAGAGTCAGTTGACTCTTTCGTGCCGAGTGTGCGAAGCGCGCCAGCCACGGGTACTGTTTTGTCTGTCTGTTAAGTGTGGGCAAACTCTGGTGTGTGCTGGCCACACCTAGATAAAAAGAGTCGGTGACTCTTTTTATAGGAGTGAGTTGCTACAATCGTGCTGCCACACGTGCTGAGTACCTAACACTAATTAGTCCGCGCCGCGCGCTCGCGCCGTAAGCACGCATTTCGCTCGCCGTCTGTCACTTCCATCGTCAACCGGAAGACATTCTTTTCGCGGCACGGAAAATTTACTGTTCACAATATGTTTACATGTCCAGTGTGCAGCAATGAGCATGGAGATGGAGTGAAGTGCTCCAAATGTTACTTAACATATTGTTTCTCGTGTGCAAACATAACCGAGACGAACTATCATAAACTCGGGTCGGTGAGGCAAGCTGCCGTGACGTGCACTAGATGTAAATGCAGCCAAGCTGCGTCTGTAGCTGTAGGGTCGCCAGTAGCGCAGCCCTGTGCACCATCAGCTGCTACTTTAGATATCGTGCTGCAGGAGTTGCGCAATGGTATTAGTGGCATAAACGTACGTCTGGAGCAGCTTCCGTCAATAGTACAAGAGATAAAAAATCTGAAGGAGGATTTGCATAACTTTGACGAGACCGTGTGTAACATAAAGAAGGAAGTAGAAGGTAACTCCGTGAGAATAGTGAATGTCGAAAAAAGAGTCAATATTCTAGAAAATCTACCCTCGGTTTCCGTGGACTACCCGCAATTAAAAGATGAAATTGCCAAATTATCAAGTGAACTCGCTGCCAAGGATCAGTTATTGCGAGTTAATAACGTTGAGATAAAAGGAATTCCACTGAAAAAGAACGAAAATCTTTTCGACGTGGTGTGCAAACTCGGGGCACTGATCGGCCAGCCTGTAGTGAAAACTGATATCAACTTTGTCACAAGGGCTCGGTCTTCATCACAGCCGAAGCCCATCATTGTAGGATTTCTTGGGCGATACCTAAAAGAGAACTTTGTTGCCTCAGCCAGGGCGCGCAAGCCAGGCTTGACTGCTGAGGATCTGGACTTCCCGGGGAGCTCGGCAAAAATTTATATCAATGATCACCTAACAAGGGAAAATAAGCAGCTCCTCACCAGAACGAAAAAGGCCGCTCTGGAGAAGAATCACAGATATGTATGGGTTCAAAATTGCAAGATTCTTGCAAGAAAAAATGACACTTCGCCAATTGTTGCAATTTACAATGAAAATGATCTTGCTAAAATCAAGTGACTACTAATTATTTCCTCTATTTTTTGTTTTATCTATTTACCGAATTTTGTTCTAACTATTTTACGATATATAACCCTCTCTATTATGTTCACGGTGTACAACCCATATCAATCTACTTTACTCCTATTATCACAAAATAAAAGTCTGCTCGTGTATATTAATCCTTTTGTTATTTACTCATTTCTATGCCATACATATATTTTCTCGAATTTAATGCATATTTTACATTCTAAATGGCTACCTTACATAATTAAAACATATAAATTTTATTTCATTGGTATTTATTATTGTACTTTTTACTTGATAAGTCATCCATGTTTACACTTAACTGTACATAGTATTAAGATTATTAGAACCATATTTTACATAACGAAACTACACATTGAGCTTCCTGTCGGGGTCAGATTATCTTGTCGTGGTTTGTTTTGGTGTCGACTATCTAGAACGGTTCATAGCATACTAATTGCTGCCTCCTGCTGTACTATATTGTTGCTCACTATTGTACCAGTAATTTCCCATCTAAAACCCGTCTTGGACTATCAGGATGTGCTATACTACTACGTCTACAAGATACACGTATTAAAATTATTTACAATTCTCAGTTTTAGTGCATTTTTAACGAACTTCAAAAAAGAAGGTTATTCTCATTTTTCTTCGGTTCGTAAACCCCTAACTTTGCATATATTAAAAAGTTGTTTATCGATTGCTGTGTCGCGCTCCGGCCAAATCATGATTTGGCCGGAACGTGTACCATGACTTTTAAAATTTTTTATCAGAATGTTAGGGGCTTGCGAACGAAGACTATACAGTTTAAGAGAAGTGTTCAACTATGTAATTATGACGTAATAGTTTTAACTGAGACGTGGTTGTTGGATGGAGTTAGGAATGAGGAACTTTTTAGTGACAAGTACACAGTGTGGCGGCGCGATCGAGATCTCCTGAGCGTTGCGCAATCGCGCGGTGGGGGAGTTTTGATCGCGGCGCGCCGAGACCTGGCGGCTACTGCGCGCCCGGAGTGGCACTCCACGGCCGAGGATATCTGGGTCTCTATTAAGTTTGGAGCAAGTAGAGGAACTCCACCTGTTACGCTTCATATTGGCTGCATTTATTTGTGTAGGCAGAATAACGGCCTGTCGTTTTCTTCACAATTAACTAATTTTGCTGATAAAGTTCTATCAATCTGTTCGAACAACCCGTACGACAAAATGTTTATAGCTGGAGATTTTAACCTAAGTGATATTTCATGGTCTTCTACTGATGAAAGTTCGTGGCTCATTTTCTCTTTTTGTAGTTCTAACTTCAACCACAGTGAAGTGCAAGACCTAATGAATCTGTGTGGCTTAAACCAGTTTAATGACAACAGTAACCACCTGGGTGGCATACTTGACCTGATTCTTTCTAACGGTGATGTATCAGTTTGGCATTGTACAGATCCTTTAGTAGACGAGGACCTATACCATCCAGCTCTTGTTTGTCAACCTAATTTTATTGATTTACCTGCTCTCGTAACCAACCCTAGACTTAAATATCAGTACTCAAGAGGTGATTATCGGGCCATTTGCGATGAACTGGATAATCACGACTGGCAATCTTTATTATCCTGCGGCTCGGTTGATGAAGCGGTGGAGTTGTTTAATACTATATTACTTGGCTTGCGTGATAAATTTGTTCCTTCTAAGCTTGTGCGTTTTAGTCAATATCCTGTTTGGTATTCACCGGCATTGAAAAAAATTTTAAAAGAAAAATATAAATTACACAGCAAATAGAAAGTTTATGGCAATAAGTCTGATAATAATGCTTTTAAAGTCTTAAGGCAGCGAGCCAAACAGGTTGAAATAGAATGTTATAATAACTACATAGTAAATACTGAAAATTCCATTATAAAAAACCCTAAAGCTTTTTGGTCGTATGTCAAAGCCAACAAGCAACACAATTCCTACCCCTCTTCCATGACATATAATAACAAAATTCTGACGTCGGGTGAAGACATCTGTAATGCCTTCGCTGGATTCTTTAACTCCACCTACTTACCGTGCTCTGCTGCAACCGCACCCGACCCTGCCTCTGCAGATTATCTCACTCCTTTGTCTTCAGCTGCTGATATTTGTTCAGTCGAAATTAACGAAGACGAAATTTATAAAGTGCTGAACTGTCTCGACTGTAATAAGTCAGCAGGACCGGACGACTTGCATCCAGTGTTAATTTCGAAATGCGCCAGTAGCCTGTGTTCTCCAGTCTGTTTCCTTTTTAAGCGTTCATTTACAGAGGGCGTCATGCCAAAGATATGGAAAAAAGCGACTATTACTCCCATCCACAAGAAAGGCCCTAAGCGTGAAGTTGCTAATTATAGACCTATTTCCAAACTTTGTGTCTTAGCCAAGGTCATGGAGAAAATGGTCCATAATCAGATACTTGCTGCTCTTAAACATACTTTACTCCCACAGCAACACGGTTTCTTAAGAGGTAGGTCAACAGTTAGCAATCTGTTGGCGTTTACTGATGACGTGTCTAGTGGAATCGAGTCGGGAGGACAACTAGATGCTATATACACGGACTACAGCAAAGCGTTCGATCGAATCGACCATGTAATCTTGCTTCGTAAGCTACAAGCTTCAGGTGTTCGCGGTGATCTTTTCAGATGGTTCTGCTCGTATCGTATGTTAAAGGTCGTTGCCAAACAGTGGTTTTAAATGGGTACTCCTCACACTCTCCACCTTCTACAATATCATCAGGTGTTCCGCAGGGTTCTATTTTGG
This sequence comes from Ennomos erosarius, assembly GCA_963580505.1. NCBI lineage: Eukaryota > Metazoa > Arthropoda > Insecta > Lepidoptera > Geometridae > Ennomos > Ennomos erosarius. The sequence continues at coordinate 12,977,878 of OY756982.1, forward strand.
GACCACTGCTATTTATAATATTTATCAATGATATCAATGAATGTTTTGTCAATTCTAAAGCCCTAGCTACTATCTTAGCTCATCCGGACTGCAATGCTTCGCTTGGCCTATTCACAGACGCCTCGAGCACTCATGTCGGTTCATGCCTTCGGCAACGCATCGACGACAGAAACGACTGGCAACCACTGGCCTACTTTAGCAGGAAGCTTAACGCTAAGCAGGCACAGTGGCCCGCGTACTACCGCGAACTCTTGGCTGTGTATGAGAGCGTTCAGCATTTTAGGCACATTTTAGAAGCCCAGCATGCGACCATATACACTGACCACAAGCCGCTTACTTATGCTTTTGTACAGCGACGGGAGAAGTTGCCACCCGTACAGCTGAATCAGCTGTCATTTATCAGCCAATTCACCACGGACATAGTCCACATCATAGGCATTGATAATGTCGTAGCTGATGCCATGTCTCGCTTCGAGTCAATCTCGCTGGAAGAAGATTACGCTGCACTCGCTGAATCTCAAGATACTGATGAAGAACTAGCCAAAGTGCGCGACAATTCTTCACTCAAACTGGAACCTATCGTCATTCCAGGCACTAATGTTTCCGTTTTATGTGACACATCCACTGGTCGACCACGTCCCTATCTCACGTTACCTTTTCGACGCGCCGCATTTGACCGCTGTCACAACCTCAGCCACCCTGGCGTGCGGGCAACCGTTCGCTTGGTGACTTAGCGCTACGTTTGGCCGAACATTAACTATGACTGTAGCAAGTGGGCGCGCTCTTGTCTTGACTGTCAGCGCAGTAAGGTTACCCGACACATTACGTCACCTCTCGGGCATTTTGGTACACCTTCTGACAGATTCAAGCACATCCACATTGATATCATAGGACCGCTACCACATTCCGGTGGATATAATTATTGTATCACCGCTATCGACAGGTACACGCGGTGGCCTGAGGTATGGCCTATGACGTCAATAACTGCAGAGGAAGTGGCAGAGACGTTAGTATCCGGTTGGATATCTCGTTTTGGGGTACCCAGCGTTATAACAACTGACCAAGGACGCCAATGAGGGGATTGAGTGTAATTGAAACTACTGCTCTCGATAGACTACCTTTAATTACTCCTCAATTACAATAGTTACAGGCTCTTATATGCTAGATCTGCCTAACCTACATACATACTACACCTCACCTCGGGGGCGAGAGAGAAAAAATATATTTGTTATTACAGATATATTTTTGCTTACATTCATACATGATATTATTTACTACTTCGTTACATGACTATGTTTTAAATGGTTTTGTCCTATTTTTATGAATAAAAAATTCCTTATTATTTTTTAAAATCTTAACATTAACACCTAAATCTTCTAAAATAACAAATGGGCCTTCCCATTGAGTTTCTAACTTACTTGCCGTTTCATTTTTCACTAAAATTAATTGTCCATTATTATAAGCCACATTATTTTCATTTTTATCGTATAAACACTTGCGTTTTTGTTTACTTAACAATAAATTATTACGAGCATCTTGGTGTGCTACTTGTAACCTATACTTAAGCTCTAAAGGATAATTTTCCGGATTATATAAAGGTTCTACACATTGACTTACTCTACATGGAATTTCACTAGCTCTACCAAATACTAGTTCGAACGGTGTGTACTTTGTCTCTGTATGGACTGTATTGTTGAAACTGTAGCACCAAAATGGTAACCAATGACTCCACGTTTCTTTATGACCATCACAATGAATTCTTAAAAACGCACCTAAATTTTTATGTGAGTTCTCAAGCGCTCCAATCGATTGATGGTGATACGCTGTAGACGTTAACTTTTCTATGCCTAAAAGTTTACATACCTGGTTCATTACTGAAGAGACAAATTCCGTTCCACGATCCGTCGCTATGACCTTCGGTATTCCAAATCTTAAAATAAAATTATCAACTAAAGCTTTTGCTACACTTACCGTTTCTTTATTTTTCAGTGGATATGCTTCTACAAACTTAGTAAGCTCACACTGTAACGTTAGAATATAGCAATTCTCCTCAATGTCTTTTTCTAAAGAACCTACTATATCGAGATAAATTTTCTCAAAAGCATATGAAGCCGTTGTAGTTATCGCCATGGGTGCCTGGTCATATGTACAATGTTTCATTTTCTGGCATTTGATGCACTTACTCACGAATTCTTTAACGTCTTTATCTAAACCTGGCCAATAAAACTTTCTCTTAATATTATTAGTTATCCTACGTACACCTGCATGACCTGCGGTAGGTAGTAGATGAAAATCGTGTAAAATATAGTCTCTTTCTTCCTTGTCATCAATTCTTCTAACTCCTTTCAGTACATAAATTCGAGGGCCGGCCCACTCTTTATAATCTTTTATCTCTTTTAATACATCTTTAATAAAACTTTCATATTGTTTATTTTTTACCATGCATAGTTCATTTATATTCACTTTCTTGCAAAATTTATCTAACTTAGTCACAAATTCGGCTTGCGTGAATTGTGCCCTAAAGTTAAGATTAATATATAACGTTCTTTTAACGTTGCTATAAATAAAACATTCTTCTTCTCTATCAATGTCATTTCGTTTTCTAAGCTTGTTTATTTCGTCATTTCCTATAAAAGTCATTTCCACAGTATTACTTGGTATTTTTAGCACTTCGACAACTTGTGGGTGATCAGGCCACGGTTCGTCGGGTTTGCTAGCAATAGGTTTGTTTAGTTCTTCATCTAAACGCTTTTTCTGCGCTTTAGTCATAACCGAATAATTTCTTCATTCATTTCCTTCAAAGTATCTGATGTTATATTTATTATAGACAATGCGTCTGCAACACTGTTCTCCTTTCCTTTCACGTATAAGATTTTAAAATTGTATTCTTCTAATGCTAGTCTAAATTTAAGAAGTCTGCTTGATGGATCTTTCATTGAAAATAAATATATTAAAGGCTTATGGTCAGTCATAATTGTAAATAATTTACCATATACATAGGGTCTAAAGTATTTTACAGCCCACACAATAGCAACTAACTCTTTTTGAATTGTTGGATAGTTGAGTTCCGCTTTGTTGAGGGGTCTGCTAGCATATGCTACTGGTTTCATATTCTTGTTGCACAATACTGCACCAACAGCTGTTCCTGAAGCGTCAGTTTGGATGACAAACTCATTGTTTTCTGATAAATCTGGGAATTCTAAAACTGGTGAAGTTGTCAAAGCTTGTTTTAATGTTTCAAATGAACTTTGACACTCATCTGACCATACAAATTGTTCATGTTTTCTAGTTAGTTTGTTTAATGGAAAAGTTATTTCAGCAAAATTTTTGATGAACTTCCTATAATAGTTACAAAAGGCTACAAATCTCTTAACTTCATCCGTATTTGTTGGTACGGGATATTTCTGAAGTACTTCAACTTTAGCTGGATCGGGTAAAACTCCCTTTTCAGTCACCAAATAGCCTAAATAAAAAATCTCCTTTTTCAAAAAATTACATTTTTCGGGATTCAATTTCAAGTTAATTTTTCTTAATCTTTCCAAAACGTCCGTCAAGTTCTTGTTATGTATGTCCAAATTCCTGCCAAAAACTACCATATCATCCAAATAAATGAAACATTTATCGTACGTTAACCCAGACATAGCTACTGACATAACTCTACTTATCCGTATCTATTAACCAAAAATATTTTTTGTTGCCAATGTAAAATGATAAAAATTTTGCTTTGCCATGTAATGCTAAAATACTATGTTTAAGCTCGAAAAAACTGCATCTCGTTCGTATTTGAATTTACAGATTCATTATTATCAGATTGATCAGTATAAAACACTCGATGTTTATTACCACTACCACTGGTTTCATAACTCGATCGGTTCTCGCTCGAAGTTTGGTAACTTCGACCTCTACCTGCATTACTGAATGAACTACGACCATTTCCACGGGAATGATAGAATGATCTACCACGGGGATTAAAATTTCATCTGACAGAATTATTGTACGAATTGGTATAATTATTGAACTTACCTCTCTGATTCTGGTAATAGTTTCCTCGCTGACCACGGAACTGGTGGTTAAACTGTCTTTGATGAGGGTAATTATTATTATTATGGTACTTACCTCTTCCACGATGTGACATGTGCATTATACCTCCACCTGTTGATGTTGATACTGCGGTCATCTCCTCGTCTTTCGCTGCTTGTATCGCGTCTCTCAAGCTCTCGTAATTACGGGCTGCTATAATCGTACTCAATCGAGAATCGTTCAATCCATCTGAAAAACGTTTTATTGCAAGTTTTTCATTCAAAGGCTTTAATACAGCATAACATTGTGAATTTCCATCTGCTTGCGATATCGTGAGGTTGGTAAATAGTTTTTCTATTTCCGTACCATACTGGTCAATAGTACGCCAACCCTGCGTTGCATTATGTAACTGAGACTGTATGGCCGTGAAAGATTTTTTAGTTAACAAAGTACTACGCAAATCTCTGATAAGATTGTTCGCAGATGTGTATTCGTGAGCCATACGCAGCTTCGCGTTTTCAGACAACCTACTCTTTAACACAAATTTTTTAAGTAATTTTTTGCCTGCCTCCGATAACATCTCGGCATACATTTCTACAGAGTCAATGATACTCTTGATGCTATTTTCGTTTCCGTTCATCACAGGGATCAAACTACACGCCGTTTTCAAATCAAACTCCATGGTTAAAGTTAAATGTTCATTCGCTTCTGAAAAATTACTTCCACTATCACTATCGCTTTGCTCCTGCCCGGTACATAAATTAATAATATGCAAATAGTTCGATTTTATGTCACTCTCCAACAACGTCAAAGATTCTAACACATCACCTTTTAATCTTCGCTCCCTTGACAATAATTGAAATAATTTCTTACTCTTATTATAAATGCTTTCCGTTTCAGACAATTTATTCTTAATAACATTACCTTTAAATCGAGATTTCCCTTTCTTAATTAAATATTTCCTTATCAATACAAGCTCATCTAAACATTCAAACAAATCATGTTCCATTACCTTACACAAAATAATCCATTATACAATAAAATGATACATACCACATTCTCATAGAGTTACCGTAGTAGGGGTCACGGAGCGTAACTTCGTAACTTGATACATCAGCCTCAGAATGCGGTCACTATGCATATTCTAAATTTAATTCAATGTATGTTATTTACACGACAATAGCTGCATTTTTATGTACCTAACACCGATAACTGAAACCTTTTTTATTTTAAACTACACTTAACTGTTCCTAATTGAGTCCACTATCTAGCAAAACAAATCACAAATATAATTACACATTATTTTTAATTTAATGAAGTCGCGTATATTGTTCTTTATTTTACCGCTGCGCATCTATTTAATTTCCACTTTATTATTCCACCGTAAAATAATTTATTTAACTCACTGTACCGCACACATTAAACACGCACTTTCCACTTCCACTACGTAAGCACTAATTTTATTATTTTATTTCATCGGGATATTAACGCTGCGCTCCTCTCTGCGAGCAATGGCACGGGCGAAAGAACCTCTCAGGTTACTCTGCATCATCTCGTTCCTAATCCAACCACTGTGGCATTTCTGGTACTGCTTGTACAGGAAATAAATTGCACCAAGGCCCAACAGCACGCAAATGACTATCAGCATTACGCTCATAGTAGACATGTGTGTCTTCATTTCTTCCAAATGGGCATTATTGGAACCAGCTGCATTCTGGTTGATAAAAACGGTTTCCCTTGCGACGTTCGATCGACACATTTTGAATCCTTATTAATTCAATTTTATTTAAATTTAATATCGGCACAGCAGATTATTTCTTATTTTATAATTCCGAAATCATTTTCATTTCACTTGGTTCATTTTGCTTGGAGCCGTAACACTACGCCGCGTTGGTACTTATGCGTCACGAGTCACGAGCCCCAAAAATGGCACGGGTCGCCATGAGGGGATTGAGTGTAATTGAAACTACTGCTCTCGATAGACTACCTTTAATTACTCCTCAATTACAATAGTTACAGGCTCTTATATATGCTAGATCTGCCTAACCTACATACATACTACACCTCACCAATTTGAGTCCGCGTTGTTTAAACGTCTCCTAAATGTATGCGCCACAAAACGAGTTCGCACCACCAGCTACCACCCTTGCGCAAACGGCATGGTGGAGCGCATGCACCGCCAGCTTAAGGCATCGCTAATGTGCCATGCTAACACATGGACAAGAGCGTTGCCACTTGTTCTCCTCGGCATGAGGACGGCCCTCAAAGAGGATTTAAAATTATCTTCTGCTGAGTTGGTCTATGGGGAGACACTCCGTTTGCCTGGTGAACTCATAGTGCCTTCAGAAGTACCTACAAGTCCTAGTGACATCGCGGATTTTGTCACGGATCTAAGACGTGGTATGGAAGCTCTACGTCCCATACCCGCTTCTCGGCACGCTGAACCATCGCATTTTATCTACAAAGATTTAGCTACAGCGACGCACGTATTTCTTCGCGACGTCACGGTTCGCCGCCCATTACAGCCTCCATATTCCGGACCGCATCGGATCCTTAAGAGATCGGATAAGACGTTAACCTTGGTTGTAAATGGAAAGGAATCTACCGTTAGTGTAGATCGGGTGAAGCCTACGCACCTGGATTCTGGTCTAACATTAAGTAGTGGTACATCATCTACTCTGCCCGTGCCAGCTCCAGCTATAGTCGCAGCTCCTGCCTCAACACCTGCTCCGGTTACCACCAGGGCTGGTAGGAGGGTTAGATTTAGAGAAGTGCTTGACTTGTAATTATAGTTTATTTTTATTTTTTTCTACATCAGTTTTTCCTTCTCCGTGGGGGGGTGATGTGGCGTCGCAAGAAGTTTTTATTTCTTTTCTTCATGCTCTCTGCGAGAGCATTCGAAATTAGAACTTAGGAAAAATAACAAATGAAAGTTGTTGTCATTTTGACAAAGTCAATCACGACGAAAATTTCGGTTCGGCTAGGATATATTTCGTAAGCTCTTGGACAATAAAATAAGTGATATATATATAACTAGTATTTTGCTCCGTGCGCGGGCCGCGTGCGGCCCGCGAGGACGTTTTCGTGGCTGTTGTATTTATAAAAATGTTATACTTTAGTTTAAACTTGTAATTTTGCAAGAATTAGTACAAAACAGCGGTATTTTTCAAAGAAAATGATAATGCGCTTGACTTTGCATGGCGGCCATCTTAAAAAATGATGTCAGTCAAGTAAAAGGTCAAAATTTGAAATCAGCATCCTTTAAAACCCCCAAATATAAAATATCAGCCGAATCCGAGTTACTATAAAATCGGGCGCCATTTTGAATCCACCATCTTTGAATTATTTTAAAACTGTAAGAAAGCCTCCGTTGTTCTCTGTAACATGAGTCCAAACACGCTATGCTTGCCTCTATTAGTTTCGATAGTGTGCGCCTTTTAATTTTGCATGGCGGCCATTTTGTTATGTTTCTTCAAAGAGTGTCTATTTTATTCAAGGTTCCCGAAAATATTCAGTTGTTAGGTAAAAAAAGGTTAGTGGTGTTGAAGTTAGGTTAGATTAGCTAAAGCCAATTAAAAAACGTCGCATTAGTAAAACATTGTAAACGTAGCAATGGGTAGTTTGATCGTCGTCGCGATAGGTAGTTTGAAGCTCCTCCTCGCTTCACTCGTCATCGCAATAGGTAGTTTGTAGCTCCTCCTCGCTTCGCTCGTCGTCGCGATAGGTAGTTTGAAGCTCCTCCTCGCTACGCTCGTCGTCGCGGTAGGTAGTTTGAAGCTCCTCCTCGCTTCGCTCGTCGTCGCGGTAGGTAGTTTGAAGCTCCTCCTCGCTTCGCTCGTCGTCGCGGTAGGTAGTTTGAAGCTCCTCCTCGCTTCGCTCGTCGTCGCGGTAGGTAGTTTGAAGCTCCTCCTCGCTTCGCTCGTCGTCGCGGTAGGTAGTTTGAAGCTCCTCCTCGCTTCGCTCGTAGTCGCGGTAGGTAGTTTGAAGCTCCTCCTCGCTTCGCTCGTCGTCGCGATAGGTAGTTTGAAGCTCCTCCTCGCTTCGCTCGTCGTCGCATTGGTGGTTTTGAAAATATGTATGGCAGCCATTTTGAAAAACGGTGGATGTCTAAAAGAAGCTAAAGCATGTTAATCAGTATCCTTGGGGACACTCAGATATCAATTTTCATACGGATTGGAGATCCATAAAAAAGTTCGGTAAAATGAATGAAATTTTTCAAAATGGCGGAATATAAATTTTTTCCCCATATTCTTGCTAAGTATCTAGGGGGAGTCTTAGATATCGATTTTCATCCGGATCGGATAACTTTTTCTATAAGTCGATACATCTCCATCCGCCCTCTTGAAAAAATCAATTTCATTTGTGTTCTGTTTTGTTCCTTTATACATCTTTACTCGATCCCCAGAAACAACTTTTCTATTACATTCATATTGGAGGCGTAAAAAAGGAAAGTTCATATTTCGTTAAAATCACCTTTGTATGGCAACCCTATTGAAAAATGGCGCATGTCAAAATTTGATTTTAGAATGTTAATCAGCATCCTTGGGGACCCTCAGATATCGATTTTCATCCGGATCGGAGAATTTTTTTTTTCCGCCATGACCAAAATTTCCGCCATTTAGAAAAAAAAAATTTGGTGTTCTTTTCCCTTTTGGCCTCCAAACAATATTAGTTCGAGCTTTTTATACTAAAGTATCATGGTTTCGACGTCATTTCCGGTTTAAATTTGTATGGAAGATTTTTTTTTCCGCCATTTTGGATTTTTTTTATTTTCTCTAAAATCGTCCCAGGGTTTGCTATGACATTCCTGAGAACGCATATGACCCATCTCACATCGTTTAGCCAGGCCGTTGATGGTCACTATGATGGAAGGTCGGAAGACCAGGTCATCAAATGTTTTGAATTAAAAACGTCTATTTTTATACGAACCAATAAAAAAAAGATCAAAATTTCCCATACGTTTCGAGAAACAATGAGCCAAAAATGAAAAAAAAAATTTGTATGGCAGCCATCTTTAAAAATGGCGGGATCCAAAATATTTTTTCAAATATGCAATCAGGGGCCCCAAATACCCCCAGATGCAAAAAATCAGCCGGATCGGATCAACTTTCAAAATGGCCGCCATCTTGGATCCGCCATCTTGGATTTTCATGACTACCATCCGAAAGCGCCCATCCTCCTCTATGACATTTGGTCGAACACACCCCACCTACCTCTTACCGTTTCCGATTTATAAGCGTTTCAATTTTGTATGGAATTTTTATTTTTTTGTATGGCAACCCCTATTTTTTTTTATTTCTCTCCAAGCGTCCCAAGGTTTACTACAACTTTAGTTAAAACAGGTCACCCATCCGACTTGTAGTTTCCGAGAGCCGTTGACCGGTTCCATCAAGGAGACGATTTTTTGCTGATGTCAGATTTTTCTGGTTGTCACGTGACCGATCTCTATACAACCTCATACTCGGTTTTTCTCCACCACTTCCAGGAGCTCGGGAACAAAAATGTCAGTCAGTGAGTGAGTGAGTGAGTGAGTGAGTGAGTGAGTGGGTGACGAACTTTATATATTATGATGAAGTATCCTGCAGTCTTTAATTACCAAAAAAGGAATGCGACAACGGAGTCTGACCGGTGCGCGACGTCACAGGTGCACAGCTTAGGTATCTGAAAACTTAACAATACACCAAACCAAACCTTGTAAATTTGTAAATAAATAATATTATAAACTTATAGCCACAGAATTCCCCCTATTACATAGGTCCAGAACCGAAGTCTCCATACTTAACCTTGTTTGAATATGAATCAAACCATAGAGCACATTTTTTTTTCTTCTAATGTCAGTTCCTCTTTCAACATACCATATAAATAGTATTACCCGATTTAGTCGGGTACCTAAAAAAAAATCTAGCTAGATGTAAAATGTAAACAATAAAAATTATATAACCCCTACATTAAAAAAATATAAAATAATAAAATTAATTACCATCATACACAAGAAAAAGGTCAAAAAGGTGGAAAGATAGCCCATGCAATCTTTTAATAAAAAGGATTCAAATTAAGTATAACCAGCAGTTTATTCAACATTTCTTTCAATAACTCACGAGTTTTTCAATATTACCAAGTTAAAGGGATTAAAGAACAACAGTTATGTAGGTACAGGGGGTCTAGCAAAGATACCAACCACTAACGCTATCGCCAAACGCTAACTCCAAAATGTACTGAAATGACATTTCGGAAATCGCTAACTTTTCCGTAGCGAATGTCATTTCGATACATTTTTGGAGTTAGCGTGTGTCGTTAGCGTTAGCGATTGTGATCTTTGCTAGACCCCTGGGCCTCAACCAAAATAATGTTTCATATTTTAAGATTAACCTTAAAAATGGGAAAACAGTGGGCGCGTGGAACGCCTATAGTTGACAATAAAACTATTATCAGTAATTGCACTTCTGTGTTTTGTGTGTTCTTTACTATAGAAATGCGCTAAACACATTGTTGAGCGAGTATCAGGTTTCCACCAATCTTGATTTCGACTTTTTCGAACTACTTTTATCCAACGATCAGGGCGGTTATTCTCTATGGAAACATAGATTCCACACGATATGAAACCACGTCGTTATCGTATCTTGTTCAAATCGTGTCACAGCGTTAGATGTACCTTCGCTTTGCATTAAAGTTATCTTTATTTTGAATAAAATATTTTGACATAAGTGGTCATAATCTTTTGATGTTTTGATGTTTCGGAACGCGTCTCGATAAAATATATGATTTTTGACAGTTCTAATCGCGCCAATTCCAAATTCATTTAGCGCGGTTTTGTTTTCGTTTCATAGAGAGTAGAGTTTTGCAGATTTCTTTTGTAAGACAAGGAATTCGCGTGGTTTCGAAGTAAGGAATCGATACGGAATAAGGGCCCAGCTAGACATGGGTGGATCTGTTGGAAATCTATACAAAAGAAATTGGGTAATTATTCAGATGTCGTGTGGCAATACTGATTTTGACATGTCAACTTTTTATTGTGAAATTTGAAATACTCTTCGTCAAATAGAAATAATTAAAATAATCTTATAAAAATACATGATTATAGCCACTTACAAGTGAATTGTGATCGTGTGCTTCTGTGATTCGTGCCTCGAGTGATTTCGGCACAGTTTTATCACGCAAGACGGCATTTTTTTGGTATGTATTCAAAAGCACACCCAAGTAACGACTGATTTTGATTTTGACAGCTGAGAATCAATCACACCCAAAGTGGTGTGTACGGTTTTGCCCTGCTTTAATTTCGTATTAGTGGTCTGGATAAAAAGTCTTTGCTTATAGCACTAAAATTTAAATTACTGACGTTAAAGTTATCAACACTGGCACTAACACAGTCACAAATAAACACTGATTTTAAATATTAAACACTATAGTTGAATATTTGTACTTAATCAGTACTTTCGAAATTCAAGCTCGCGATAATAGAGTCAAGGATTTTCGTCCTCTCGATTTGACCCGTGATTCCCGACTGCCTATCGATTTTTCCTTCAAATTTGAAGTCCTGACCGTTCCCACCAGAAATCTAAGTACCTGTCACCTCTTCAAAAATCCATTACGTCTAAAATTTACGATGTTTTGCATTTAGAGGGCAAAAACAAACTTGCACTTGAAATCCCGAATTTTTTGCTGAAATTTTAATGGTTTCTTACAACAGTAGCTCAACTTCAAGGAAAATATCGACAATAGGTGACGTCAAGAGATGTTCTCTTTCCATCAATACTATTATCCTGGTCTATAATGAAATTTGATATTTTATCTTATTGACTCATTTCCGGAATTTTAACAATTTTAATAGTTAATTTCCCTACTCTTATTTATATAAGATATAGTTGCCTTTACCTATATACAAATGTCACATTTATTATTAAACGTCTAATTCGATGTTTCTCTTTTAAAAATGGCGTTAACCATGTTAATTCCATACAAAAGAAATGTACTATTATCCCCTGCAGAGTTGAGTTACTGGTTCTTACAGTAAGCACGCAACCATATGACGGAGCTTTCTAGGGTTGCATGCTTGTGATTTTCATCTATTATATTTGAATATTTATGAAAATCAACATAAATTAAATATTTGCAATCAAATATATTTTGTATATTGCGTATATAAGTAAGTATAGCTTAAATTTTTGGTGATATTTTATATCAGGTTCCGTAAAACCAAACGAAACTACATTTTCTCCAGATACTGTTAATTTTGAAACCCCAAAGTTTTATTGAAAGTTTAATGTAATGTTTTATAATACATTCTACATTTAATATATACCTAACAAAATACTTTAAAATATGTAATCAGAATAACACAAAGTCACATGTGCAAAATATCCATGAAAACTATATTTAAATCACTATCCTACATCTTATTTTCAATTACTTTTTATTCAATCACCTAGAATTTTTCATATTTTTATAACATATTTACAAATCTCATAAGGCTTGCCAACCCTAATCATTATTACTTAACGTCACACTAAATAACTGTTGTCAACAGTTGAGATAACGCAAGAAATAATATTTCGTAAAATACATCGTTAAGCCAATTCAAATTTTCTAATTTATCGTCGTACTTGAAAACTATAGATTATCGTGTAAAACAAAATAGTCAAACATTTTACACTCGGCCTATATTGAATTTTAAATACATTAAACCTTATTCTTTAGTGGTCAAGGCTCTAAGCCAAGGTCTTGAGCTGCAAGACCGTCTATGATTTCTGAAAGAAGTTCTCACGGCAAAAGCTGAAGGCAATTCTTTGAAACCCAATAAAATGAAATAGGATAGCAGATATTTCTGCTACGTCTGAATGAAACAAAAGACCTCACCCTAATTTTAAATAAATCACACATTTTATGTTTCATGGTATCTAAGTACCAATACCTCTATGTAATGGAACACACGCTATGTATACATAAAGTGCGTTACAGATCCAAAGCACTGATCGCGCGAACGTGCAACAGTGCCATATATGGCACCGTTGGAACGGCCTAAATTCCACGCATGTACTGGCTTTCTATAGGTACTTATTCTAAGGCTCAAGTACTTGATTATTATCGCTCGTAGAACTGAAAACCGATGGGGAAGAAATGTTCCCGAGTGGCAACCACGAACCGGAGCGTAGGCCAGTCCCCCACTCGGTGGACCGATGACACCCCGAGTCCGTGCCCGTGTCCCGGAGGTCCCCCAAAGCTTCTTCCCGGTAGCTCAGAAAGGGAAGGACACTCACGGGAACACGTGGGTACTAGTATCCGGAACTATTGAAATGAAACTGTAGATCTCGGTGAACTGGGTTTATTGTAGCGTATAACAATAATTTATGATGGTTATAGTCCAAAATGCTGAAAATAAGATCACAACTTGTTCCCAATTGAACTTTTACGGAACAACTAGTAGTAAATATAACTTGAGGTACAAATAGCACTTTAAACCAGATATCTTATAAAAATTGGTTAAGCACAAACGAGGACTGTCCGCCTCGGCGGTTGAATGAAGAGTGACCAAAATGTATGCAAAATGAAAAGAATGCGACTAATGTTCTAATTTAAAATTTAAATCTAGATTATGTGAGGCCAATATTTGATGCGAAAACTAAGAAAGCAGGTGAATAGCTGAAATGATGATGAAGGAGGATGACATCGTCACACCCGTACCCAAGACTAACGCGGGCTAAATTCAAGGTCCCTTACTTAATGAAAAGAAAATCTACAAATCACGCCTCAAAAGCTACAATTGAGCTGAAACAAAATCCTGCGCGTTTCATAGAAAACCATCATCATGGTGGTTAAAAAATTAAACTCTGTCAGCCTTATTATAAACATGCAGTAGTTTTGGATTAGTTAAACCGGCTTTTGTCTTTTCCGATCGAGTTCGACATTTCAATGCAATAACAAAATACTTATGCCAACCTATCTACTTATAACCCTATAAGCGTGGCGATGGTGTAGGTGTCCCTATTTATTAATTTTTTCAGGTTCAAAAAGGAAAAATTTTCAAATTTGATAAAAATAGTATACTTATTCTGGTTTGAGAACCTGAAAAAATTAATAAAATGACTGCTCGCTTCTACTAGACAGTTGTTTGGCGTTGGATAGATTCTCGATTGGACAGATTGGTATAATATAATACGGTAGATTCTGATGGCGATCGTAGGTACTTACTTCAAATAATTAAAATCACAATGCCTGTTGTGCTTAACTTACACATATTCTGGGCCACGTGTAGCGGCAAGAAGTTTGGGAAGGAACCAGGTAATGCACCTCATTACAACTTTCGCATACCAAATCATCCAAATACAGATAAATGCAGATAGCTCTACAACTACTTATTTTGCGCTCACAAAGGTGCAGCAGCCATTTATTATAAACGTTTACACAGAAGTTTGTTTGAATACGGCTTATCGCTTGTTATTGACAATAAAATTGGTTTTAATAAAGAGTTCATAATAATATCACTGTCAGATAATATTTCTTGCGGATAGGGCGTGCGAAGATGGAGATGGTGTTAGCCTTACTGTTATTTCCATTTTTTATAATAATAAAAATGTTATGGATTCGAAGCAGCTTCAAAATGTTTACGTCAAATGTGCGTATGGAGGGAAGAGTAGTGATCATCACCGGTGCAAACGCGGGGTTGGGCTTTCAAGCAGCCAAGAACTTGGCAGCACGCGGTGCGCGCATCATACTCGCGTGCCGGAGCGAGGCGCGAGGCACGGCCGCGCGAGACTCCATCATCAAACAGACCGGGAATGAAGACGTTGTCTTCCGGAGACTAGACCTCTCCTCTCTGGAATCGACCCGAAAGTTCGCAGCAACCACCATTGCAACCGAAGACCAGCTTCACGTGCTAGTGAACAATGCCGGCATCTACGGCTTCAGAGAACACACCAAAGATGGCATGGTAGAAGATCTGCAAGTAAACTATTTAGGACACTTCCTTCTCACGCTCCTCCTCCTACCACTGTTGAAGAAATCTCAACCGAGTAGAATAATCAACCTTTCGTCTTTTCTACATTTCTTCGGGAGGTTCGATCCAGACAGTTTTGATAAGAAACGTTTATGGAGCTGGTTGAATTATTGCAACAGTAAGTTCTGTATGCTCATGTTCAGTGTGGAGCTTTCGCGAAGGTTGGCTGGGACTGGCGTGGTGGTGAATGCAGTGCACCCTGGAGTGACCTTGACGGGTATAGCTTCCCAAGGAT
This sequence comes from Ennomos erosarius, assembly GCA_963580505.1. Classification (NCBI taxonomy): domain Eukaryota; kingdom Metazoa; phylum Arthropoda; class Insecta; order Lepidoptera; family Geometridae; genus Ennomos; species Ennomos erosarius. The sequence continues at coordinate 12,993,123 of OY756982.1, forward strand.
CGAGAATAATTTACTTTTTATTCTGGTGGTTGTGCTTGATATACAACCGCACGGTGGAGCAAGGCGCACATACGATAGAATACCTGGCGGTGGCGGAGGAGTGTGCTGGTGTATCGGGGAAGTATTTCGTGGACTGTGCGAGCCGTGCCATGCATAGGGGGGCCACGAGCAAGACGGTGGCGAAGCAGTTATGGGATAAGTCTGTGGAGCTAGTTGGTTATCAGGAAATATAGATTTCGTGCAAAAATAAACCAAGAGGAAGGATGGATGGGCGGACACAATACTACACTAGTGTTATGTAACAACGCCTGATAATGGATACGGTGCAGTATTTTATATTTAAACTAGCTTTTGCCCGCGGCTTCGCACACTTGTGTTTTGTTATTTTTACGTTATAGTCTAATAATAGATCATGCATTTCGTACCAAACAACAAAATCCAATAAATCTTTTCGAAGCTGAGCATAAATAAATAAATAAATAAATAACCTAAAATAAGTAACCTGTATTAGCATAGGTATAGGTATAACGCAAGCATAGCCGTGAGTGGAAGCTATTTAAGCCATTACCTAAAATTAAATGTTTTGAGTCTAATATAGATTTATTTATTATTTATTTATATTTAAATATTTACGAATTTTGTAGCAGAATCGCCTGATATGCAGCACAATCTACAGACTAAACTACAATTTTATAAGTACCTCTTCATATTACAACAAAAAGAAATCATCATCACTTCACTCCTTCACTCAGGTCTTTAACAGAAGTTTCAGTAAATTTTGTTTAGGTAGTAGTTACCTAAGCACGCTACCTGCAGTTTAGAAAAATATGGAAGAATCACACACGATGATCCTGTTTTGCTCAGTTTTACATATTATCCGCGCGCTTTTTGTTCCATTTACCACATTTTTTTACCTTCTTAAGTTTGGTTCCATACGAATTGAGTACCTTACTACCTACACATAGCCAGTGTCAATAATAAGTTTATAAATTGCTGGAGATATGCATTTACCTGTACGACGCGTACATAATTAATTTTCTTAATACTAATTAGGAATTACAAATACTAAACCACCACTCCTTACTGCTCCCGTGGTTTATTTCAGTTTATTTAAAAGCCCACAGATCTAAAATATTTTAAATATTAAAATCTTATTTCAACATGCAAGAAGAAGAAGAAGAAGAACAAATCAAGAACAGTCAAAAACGAACGTTGCGCGCCATGTTGTTATTTCGAGAATACAATTTTATTGCCATAATGAATACCTACATATTATTATATCTAAGTACCTACCCTTTTTAACATTTTTCATCAAATATTTCGTATCATTGGCTAAATACAAATAATAGTACCTCCGGCTTACTTTAATGCCAAAATAAAAAAGGTTTTAAAATGCGTAGCAATGGTAAGGGTATATAACTTAAGTAGCTATAAGTACTACAGGGGGTCTAGCAAAGATACCAACCACTAACGCTAATGCCTCACGCTAACTCCAAAAATGTATTGAAATGATATTTAGCGATTTCCGAAACGTCATTTCAATACATTTTGGAGTTAGCGTGAGGCATTAGCGTTAGCGATTGGGATCATTGCTAGACCCCCAGGTACCTTAAAACTTCCTTGGGGTCGATCAAGAATGTAGCAGTAGCGCAAAAATAATTTTATCTACTTAGTTAGAATGGTAACGTGTAGTAAGTTCATGTAAATAATACATTTTACCAGATCGCCAATAAAGAACATTGCTCCCGCCAAAACCCTATAAATCAAAAACTTGAATAAAAATGTAAGCTTCAATATTGGCTAAGTATGATAATCGCGTGAAGCTTTATGAATAATTATAAAAAGTCTAAGTACCTACCCTTTTAAACGGTTTTCATAAAGTACTTCCTATCATTGGCTAAATACAAATTTTGTCTAATGCCAAAATAAAAAAGAGTTTACAATGCGTAGCAAAAGCAAGGGTCAATATCCACAGATTACTGAATATGTTACTACTAAAGGTTAAGCTATAGGTACTATAAACACAATTTTAAATACTTATTACGAATGGTAACGCGAAGTAGATTTTTGAAAACTAATACATAATACCAGATCGCCAATAAAGAATTTTGCCCTCGCCAGAACTCAATAAATCGAAAACATGAATAATAATTTAGTTATGTTACAATATTGGCTAAATATGATATCGCGTGAAGCCTTAAAACTTATAAAAAAAGTCTAAGAAGATTTTAGTTTTCGAAATTCCTTGTTTTCTGTGTCGTGCTCATATTCAAGAAGGTTCGCATACCTATCCTCTTTTTTAGTTTGGACCACAGATTAACGAAAAAACTTATCTATATGAAAATACATATGACTTCCTTGGGTATAGGTACTTACATAATGAACACATTGTTTTTCTCTAATCTGCATTGCATCGAGGGCAGACGAAGTTATCGCGCGATGTATTTCGCCGTAGCCCGAAAAGTGTGATACACTGCCGGTAATGCAGGCGCACCAATTGTTATTTACTATTGTAAAACATGCATTAAATTACTTCCTTATTGCTTAGTGCAGTGGAGATTGTCCAGAATGAAATACAAAAATATAGGAGTTCCGTACTCAAAGAGCAAATCCTTATTACTAAACCTCCGCTGTCCGTGTGTCCACCAGGATGTACTCATGAATCGTGATAGTTAGACAGTTGAATTTTTCACAGATGATATATTTCTGTTGCCTCTATAACAACCATGATCCGTATAGAAAGGGACAGATAAATAGACTAATAAAAAAATTGGTTTCACTTCATATTGATAAGGAATTATAAATTAAAACTATTACAATTAATTTTTGTAATCGCAAATAATACTGTCACAGTTTGTAAAACATATTTATTCGTCGACATGCAATATAACGCTACTGCTTCCTCCATTTTATTTATTCCCGGTCGCGCAGCAGGCATACAAATTGACTGTGTGTCCGGGTTGGGGCGCTACAAAAACATCGAGGATAGTCAACAGAGATGTTTTTGCGCGCCAACTCAACAGCGAAGGTTCGGGCGTATATGAAGCCGCGCCATAATAGTAACAGAGTTTTTTTTCTTAAATCTGTGCATCCGGATAAACCAAAGATAAAATTACCGTCAGTAGCAGTGTAACCTTTTTTTTTCTCTTATCTATGGTTAGTAGCCAAAATATAACTTACTTTTTGACACTATTTGACACTGGCTAAATACCTCCACTATGTGTGGAGCCAAAATATAAGGAAAAAAAAATTACCTTGAGGCTTTGAAGCGGCCATCTTGTTAAAATCCCGTTCCGTTTCATAATGAAATCTTAATCATTTTCACCAAAAAAAAAAAATTAACGATATATAAAATTTAATATATCCTATGTTTTGCGCCGGGTTTTTCTAAGCTTATTAGTGAAAACCGCATGAAAATCCGTTCAGTATTTTCGGACTTGTGCCATAACAAACAAACAAACAAACAAACAAACAAACAAACAAACAGACAAAATGTCTAAAAAGTAGCTTAATGTGATCAGCGAAAAATTTCAAGCCAACCTGTCTTTTTTTTTTCGATATCTTGCATTTACAGATTTTTTTATCTCTACAGTTTTATTATATGTATATAGATTCTTACTTCCAAATGGGAAAATGAATCTCAAAAAACATAACAGCCACACTTATTTATATCAATTTGCCGATATTTTGACGCTGTTGCATTCGACTTTCCTGCAATCATTGTTGTAAATTTTTGAATCCAGTACCGGGTCGACGCTGTCCATAATTTCCATCCAAGGGTTCACTGGAAGAGATCGCTTTGAGCAGTAAGTCCGCCCATTGTACGAAGGTTCAGTGGGGTAAATGAATCGGATGGGTAAGCGAAACAACCTCTCTTAAATCTCTCTATATTGTACATAGACTGTAATGCATTTGGGTAGGTACATCATATAGGTACGTCCTAGAGAGATAAGTAGAAGCTATCAAACTTCAGTGCAGACAGGAATTAGTATGATACATGGATAGTAAAATAAAATTGTAAATAGTATAGAATGAAATAAAGACGTAGGAATGATATCATCCCTCAATCATTCTAGACCGTGGCGGGCGCGAGCCATACATACTTACACCGAATATTCCGTTTGGAATTCGTACCTCGTCCGTGCCTCGCTCAGGGTATGGCTTGCGCACGCCACGGTCTAGCATAAATCATCCCTTAATCATTCCTACGGCTCTATTTCTCTTTATACTATAAGTAAATATCTTAGTATTTTGAAATTCATAAAATCATATTACAATTTTGATATTTGTCCTCTATTATCTAACTCTTATATAGATTTATAATAAAATTATCTTAATAGATAATAATAGGTAACGACACAAGTGAAATCACGGTATATTTTCCCTTCACCGGTTTTATAATGTTGTTTCAGGTGTAATAAAAATAAATGCAGGTAAATTAAAAACTGCGTTATAGTTAATTACCTTTTTAGAATGTTTAAACTGTTACGTCAGTTTTATGTCGGCTTCCTTCGATATAATTTTACTCCAATGTAAAGGCTGACTCGACCTTTCGCATCCATTGATAATATATTATTTGATAATTGATAATAAAGCAATTATAGGTAAAGGGTAAGGTGACAATTTTTTTTTTAACATATTTGTAAAATGTACGGGAAAGCGAAATACGTAAAAGAGAGTGAGAAAGGGAGAAAGGATGAAAATATGAAAAGGATTAATAAAGAACGTTGAAACGGGAAACTTCTCGTTTTCCTTTGCATTTTTCGTAGAGAGCCTAGAATTCAAAATCATTTCTTTATTCACAAGGAAATATTAAATCAAATAACCTGCCTGATTTCTTGTCGTTGTTAAAATAAACGTAGGAAAACCGGGTCAATGCGATGTCAATTTAAAAATATAGAACGCTCATTGGTTACCTGTTGATCATCGGCTGACTTCAACCAATAGGCATGTTGACTACTATTTTATTATTGCACTAAATAATAATATTCCTCAATTCATAAACAGTTGTGGAAACATGTCTCAAAAAATGACAAGGTTACAAGCATTTTAAAAATAGGAATAGAAAGAGATAGCTCAAACGTACAGTGGCGTCACAAGTAAGTCCTTATGTGACGTCACAAACCCGTGTTTTCGTCTGTTTAGCGAGAAAGGGACAAGCGATGCCCCCCTCCGGAAACTTAAACAGCTTATTACTCCGTGATTTATTTACCGATTTTATTTATTCTTTCAATGATTGCATTCATTTTTAATTTACTTTATGAAAATAGTAGGTATTTACTTGTTTATTTTAAATAGTACTCATCATGCCTATTAGCGTTCAGTACTTAGTATTTAGAGAAACCTGGGTACATGCGACTCAGAGGCCTCAGAGCGAGTATAACCGTCATTTTTAAATTACTATGTTTTGAAACTACTGTGTTGTGTGTAAGAATGCACATTGCACAGTGCATGAGTAAGATTATAATAAGCTTAAATGGTTCCCAAGGTTCTGCAATGTCATGGGTTATGATATGAATAATATTAATTATGGTTATCTACCTAAGTATTTGAAGTGCCTACCTCTTATAAAAAATATTACCATCGTAACTATAATAATTATGGTTGCGTGTAACTAGGGTACAAAGTCTGCTATTTCAATTGTGTCATCTACTACAGATCTCTACTACAGATGCTACCGTGGATCTTGTAAAACATGTCTTTGAAGCCTGGGAGGGGTCGCAGGACACTCTAGCCGTTTTCAGCGACCTATCAAAGGCTTTTGATTGCGTTAATCATGAGCTCCTTCTGAACAAACTTTTCCATTATGGTGTGAGAGACCAGGCGTTTGAAATACTCAAGTCATACCTTACCAACAGAAATCAATCCATGTGTATTACCTAATGGTGTGCTTTCGAACTCTGTTAAGGTATCTATAGGAGTTCCTCAGGGATCTATTCTGGGCCCTTTTTTGTTTTTAGTGTACATTAATAACCTTCCTTTTCTTGCGAGTCAGTTCTGTAAAATTATTTTATTCGCAGATGACACGTCCTTACTGTGCGATCTTAATAGGAAATGTTTTGATCCCACTAAGATCACACAGAGTCTGAGTGTCATTCGGGAATGGGTTGGTGTCAATAATCTTATGCTCAATGCTAGCAAAACTAACTGTGTTAAATTCTCTTTAGCGAACAATGTGACCACTAATAATATTAACATAGATGATAAAAAACTCGACCTAACTAACACTACTAAATTTCTTGGATTGATCTTAGATTCTAAACTATGCTAACATAGCCGAGCTCTCTGGTAAGCTCAGCTCTGCAGCATATGCTGTGCGTAAAATACGAGAGATATCCGACATCAAGACTGCAAGAATTGTTTACTTCAGCTATTGTCACTTGTTGATGTCGTATGGCATACTGCTATGGGGTAATGCCGCAACTGTAATTAGCATCTTCATATTGCAAAAGAGGGCCTTAAGAGCCATTTATGGACTTAAGCCCAGAGTATCTCTGAGGGAACGTTTTAAATCTATAGGAATCTTGACTATGCCGTGTTTGTATATTGTTATGAACATCATGTATGTACGTAAAAATTTGACCAAATATAGAACCTATAGTGACAGTCACAACTATGATACCAGGAACAAATTAGAACTTGTACTTCCAAAAACCAGGCTGTCTAAAGTTAGGAAATCATTTTTTTTAAATTGTGTACGTTTTTATAATATACTGCCTACCTTGCTTCGACTAAAGGAAAAACAATTTAAGATTATTTTAAAAAACGTTTTAATGCAACAAGCTTATTACAGTATTGGCGATTATCAAGCTGACAGAACCTTATGGCAGCGTATTGACTTGGAAATTATGAAGATTTAATTGATAGATTTGTATGTTACAATATTAATATCTTAAAATTTAATTAATTTCTTTTATATTTTTGTGTTTTTCTTAACATTAATTTTTTTTGGATTGTTTTTAACAAATCTTATCTTAAAGTATAGACTAATATATTCTAAGAATGTTATTAATTATAAACTGCTATACATATGTAACTATCATTATCAATGTAACTCTTGTCATTCATAAGTGTACTTAGGTGCCAAAATGATGAATAAATGAAATGAAATTTAAAAATTACAAATTTAACCTTCGCGACAATTTCATGGTGTAACATTAATCATCCTTAATCAATGATGAAGTATAGGTAGGTATAGGTAGGTGTGGGTAATAATTACGTGACGATGCAAGTCACTATATACGTACTCATAGTGTTGAGGAGAAAAGGGGAGAGAGTGTGTAAAAGGATAAATGCTTGGGTCGGAAATGCACTGTCACCTTCTTCCATTGCCATTCCATCCCCATTTTCCCCTATCCTATCCCCTTGGAAACAGGAATAAGGTTACGTAAAACTAATTAACCCGCGTGTGAATCCTGGGGCGAGTCAGCTAGTAATAGTATATTAATAGCGCTGCGGAAGTGAGTACCTACATCATGATGCCATCAAAATAATAAAAAACGGTGCGGTATCACCATTAATATGCTTAAGCAAACTATCGCTTAATCCAATTAATCTTGTGTATCTTCACCGCAAACAATGATTAATATACCATTAGGGATTACGTAGTGGGCAAACAAGGACCACTATCCTAGCCACTATGCTAAGATCAATAGTGGCGCGGTATCCAACGGGACTACACTCTCACGTTAAATAGGTCCACATAATCAGGAAAAAATACGGAGATTAGTGAAATAGATATGAAAACGTGGATTAGGTGTATGGAACAACTTTTAAATGAAGATTCTTACTGGCCACAGATGTTTCTGCCGACAGTTATGTTCATCATCTTCATAGTCGCTTTTGTCGGAAACCTGCTCACTTGCATTGTCATTTATTATGACAAAACTATGCATACTGCGACCAACTACTACCTGTTTAACTTGGCGGTCTCAGATCTTTTGGTGTCGCTTGCGATTTTAATAGAAGTGCACGAACAGTTTGGTTCAGATTACCGGTTTCTGAATTACATCTTCGAAGGCGACCTTACGTGTAAAATTCACTTCTTTTTGGTTGTTGCCTTATGGAACAATGGAATCTTGATAATGACCACTTTAGCAGTGGAGAGGTACGTGGCTATATGCTACCCATTGATGCTCCAGTCGACTTCCGTTTGGCGAAGAGTTATGAAAGTTCTAGTATTGATATGGATAATCGCGTTAGCTGAGACTGCCCCGGAGATATGGACCGTGCGTCTAATACGGACTCGAAAGGCATCCATGTGTTTCATAGTTCCGACTCCTTTCGCTAAAATAGTAAACGGGGTCCTGGCGCTAGTTACTTTCGTGATTCCTTTAGCTATAATGATGTTTGTGTACGCTATGATTGCATTCCAAATGAATGCCGTGCACAGGAACACCAAGAACAACGGCAGGATCTTCAACCAGCGGAACAACAGGAGCAAAGTAAACAAACTCATTAGTAAGTACAACTGAATACTATAAGAACAGCTTCTGAAGGTGAGTTATTAGTTTAAGGTTTAGTTTCCGTGGATGGAACTAGTTATGATCATCAGGCTGAAGACATCCAGTGCTGAACAGTGGCCTCTCCCTAGCGGTTGCTAAAAGCTGCTGCTTCTATCCAACGCCTCCCAACGGAAACGTTTTAACCAAGACGGAATACCTCACAGAGCATTAAAAAAAATATGCAACGCACTCAGAAACGCATTTTTTTCGTACTCTATGGTCTACCTAGTGGGGAGTTGGCATACGCTGTGTCTTTCAGTTCGTGGTGGCTACTCAAAGACTATTCTCCATCATAGCGGTATTTGAGTCTTTTGACTTTTATCAGAAATCAGAACATCCAAAGAGCGTTTGACGTTATACATCTGATGCTGAAATGGAAAAATGGCAAATCTCGAATAAAAGAATCGCATGAAAATTATTTTTTTGCTGTTCCTTACTTAACTCGCTACCGGGTCAGGTTATCGAGTCAGGTTAGGAATAAACATTAAGTAGTCTTTGGACACATTCAATTTCCGTTACGACCGATTCGTGATTAGTTTTCAATAGGCGTTAAATAATAAAATTACGCCTCCTGTAGGCCTAGCACAAATATTTACGCGCGCGTAAATGTAACGTAAACGTAAGCCAGTTGTATGGCATTTGATCTACCCCCCTATTAAGATTGAGCTGGCAGCGTGCAGACGCGCGTCTCAACTGCTGTCAAAATTGTATGAACTTTGACAGCAGTTGAGCGGCAGACGCAATCGTAATATTTTACGTTAACGTTACACTTACGCGCGCGTAAATATTCGTGCTAGGCCTACTGGACTCTAACTATAGGCTAACTAACTCTAACTACTGTAGGTATTATTATTATCTGTGCTATAGATAAGGATTCCCTGTATCTGGAAACTGCAAGGACAAGTAACATTTTTACAAGTCTTATAATCTTTTTTAAACTTCGCTCTTTACTTTCTTGTAGTATTATTATAAGCGCATGTTTGTTGTTCAGTAGCTTTGACGCTGTCGTTCCTGGTCTGCTGGATTCCATTCTTCACGATAAGGATCTTCATTTTCGCGTGGGATGCAAAACAGATCATGGAAGCTAACCAGGTAATGCCTCATCCAGTGGTCGAACCGGACTGAGGAACTGTAACGCGTTTTCCAAAACTCAGTACTTATCAGTAGTTTAAAATTTTCTAAGCGAAGTCCATTTTTATGTTAATGAATAACGTTAATAATGAACGAGCTAATCGTTCACTTAATGTTAAGCGACATCACTACCCATAACAGTTGCAGAATCACCCGGGAACAATGTAATGTTTCGCGTGCCCCTGCACGGCGCAATTTTAATTAAGTACTCAACATATTTTCAGTAACGGGATTTTCAGTTATCTTGTAATCACATAAACAAATAGGCCTATTCCCTTTCCCTTCAGTTTTTCTTTTTAGTGCCCTACCTACAGTGAATGTTTGAAATTTGCTTTTTCTCTTAATAGTGGTGGACATTTTGGTACAAGATCTCCGCTATCAACAACTGGTTCAGTGCCGTACTCAACCCCCTTCTCTTCAGCGTCATGTCCACCAAGTTCCGACAATCATTAAAGGTGAGATTATGTCAGTGAAGTTAATGGCAATGTTTGTATTAGAAATCAGTCACTACACAACATAGGTATTGTGGAAGTACCTACAGAGAATTGGTTTCGGAATGGTTTATTGATAGGCCTCTTTCTTTTTACCTATCTTTTTGCCTAATATAATTACGTTACGCCCTAGGCAATTTGCAAGTTAGACATCGTTTTTAAACAACATTTTGCTTTGTAGGCAGTCTGGGGTGTAGGAAGCCAATATTTTAATAGCACCTAATTGTACAAAATGTACTTAAGATAGCGATGAATTTACGTAATTTAAGTAGGTACGTGATGCAAAGTCAACCATAGGTAATGGTAAAGTAAACCCTAGGTAAACCAAGGTATTTACCTACCTCAGATTAGAGAAAAAAACTCTGTAGTAGTTACATACCTAGATAGGTAGGTACCAATACATACCGATAGAGCCTTGGATATGGATAGAGCATTCATATTTAAGTAGGTAGAGGTATTACAAACTTATAAGTTACAAGTATCAATATAATGCATAAGGTTGCAGTACTTAGCTTTAGATTGCTATAAATTGTACTCAGGTAACTACATACTTTTTATTTTTAAATTAGGTACCTAATACCATGGAATAACTAAATACTCACATAAACTAAATACTTATGGAGAGGCAATGCTTATTGCTATTAGGAGTTCAACAAAACCATAATGATCATAAAAAAATAAGACTTAGAAACATTCAACGTAAAGTGTTTTTGTCGTGAACAATCTCTTATTTATTTATAATATTTTGATTAATTAAATGCAATGAAAAGTTTCAGGTATTTTTTTGGTTTGCAAAGATAAAAAGCATTTGGATCTAATCACGATTTTGTGGGTAGTTCATTTATACTGTACTAGGTGCTCCCCGCGGTTTTAACCACGTATAAAAATAGCCTTAGTCTTAGAGTACATATTCTACAAAGAGGTATAAGTATTGATATTCTATCCCATGTTTTCCAATCCAAATTTAATAAAAATTAATGCAGTAATTGCGGAAGTAGATGGTAACAAACATTCACACCAACTTTCGCATTTATGTAGGATTATTATTCTTTGCAGGCGTTATGGAATGGAAAGATCCGTCGGCGACAACAGCATCCCGAGCTCTATACAAGCAGACCAACTGGATTATTATAGAAACGGAATCCGATTTACCTACAGGCAATTATAGAAATAGAATAAATTAATACCAAAAACAGAATTTTTTTTTTTTTTTTTTTTTTTTTATAACATGGACAGACAAACAAGCAGACGGCCCGCCTGATGGAAAGCAGTTACCGTCGCCTATAGACACCTGCAACACCGGGGGCGTTGCCGATGCGTTGCCTACCTTTAGAATCCTCCAAAATGGCGCCAAAGAGTTGAAGTGACAAATTTTAATCAATCAATCAATCAATCAATCAATCGATCAATCAATCAATCAAATAATTTATTTGCTAATACACGTAATGATGAAATTAAACGATGTGTTTGCGTTGCGCTATGTTGTAGATGTTTGGCGACCTGGCGGTGAGTATATGGAGGTCGCCGATGGTTGGTTAAATGAAACGCTATTTAGTGCGGAGTAGTAGAGTTAGCGTATGTGAATATGCGAATATATTTATTAAAGCAAAATGCCTATATTTATACTAAACTTAATCTATGGTTTGTCCAATAGGAATAAAGTTAGATCTTATAATTAGTAAATTAGACCAATAAATTTGCGTGATTAGATAGCCAGTTTTTCTGCGCACGATGCTTTGGTGTTGTTTATCCCGTCGGTCTTGCTGTCTTGTTCCCTCCTAGGGCAGGTAAGCATTGCGCGCCATTCCTCTTAAATATAGGTGACATCGTTCTTGCTCTTTCATAACGCCGGAAGTATTGAAGTGTGCGGACGTCTCCGTGCTGGTGATCAGTGATGCTGGATGCTGTGCTGATACCGGTGATGGTGCTCGGTTCTGTGGTGAAGTGCTGGTGATGAAATCGCTCTTTTCAGAGCGAGTGTTTGTTCCTTTGGGACCGTCCTTTTCAGGACGACATCTTAGTTTCATGTCTTAGTCTCAGTGATAATAATCTTCATTGTTTCATAGTGGCGAGAAACAAATAGATTCGAGCTTCAATAAATGAGGATTGATTGTGCCTTCTTGTTTCCTTTCTTCTCCTGGTAATCCTGGTGTTTCTGGTATTGGTGGTAATGGTGGTAATCTTGGTAACGGTGTTGAGGTATGTGTGTGCATCAGGTAAGTGGTAAGTATGAAGGTGTTTATCTCTTGGTACTGTGGTGCGACGCAGGCGCTACAGATGTTATACATAAACAGTCGTGATTCATATGTGCTCATAAACGCACGCGTTTCAACGACAGCGATCGAATTGCACAATTCGCGAATATCGCGGCACTCGCCGCTGCTCGCCAAATCATCACTATGAGTGACAAAATCGTAGTGAACGAGCTCCTGGCTTTCTCTAGCAGCGCCTGGACGTCATGGACGAGGTCAGCATCATACAGATTTGCTGGACAAGTTTCAACGGAGGACGAGATCCGGTCAACGAAGACGTTGCTCTTTGATTTGTTGGGGAAGAGTGACCGAATGCCAACTCATAGAAGAGATGAAAAAAGTGAGAGGAGCCTTCAGGATATCATACAGGCTGCAACAAAAAAAATGAAAAATTGGAAAGCAGCCGGAATTGACAGCTTGCATAACTTTTGGTACAAAAAATTTTTTGTAATGCGCGATATTTTGGCTAAAGTAATTTAAGTTCTATTGTGTCTTCGTGAGTGCTAGTTGGTGAGTAAATGTGAATGTGTGCCATTCCATTTCTGTTAGTATTGGGTATAGAGTTTTCACTTTCTTCTTGTTTAAGTTGGTGAGAGACTTCATTTTTTATGTCACTGATGGCTTCATCAGAGAACAGTTTGTTTCTCATAATTACTCTTCTTTGGTCTGCTATTCTCTGTGCGGACACATTTAAATGAGGGTATTTAAGTTTAAATTGGTCATGTAATTTTTTCTGGTTTCTGGTTTAAGATATTTATTTCTCATAAGAATCAAATTCACTTACATGAGAAAAGACTAAAAATATGTATGTAATTTACGCTGGAATAATACCGTACAGTACATTGATATAAAATATAAGCACAAGTTAATTTATAATAATTCTATAACAAGTTCGTTATTTCTATATAATGATCAAGAATGTGGGTAGAAATGAAAATTATGTTTCGTTCGGTTCGAGCCTGCCTACTCGTCGCGTATGACGTCGGTACGGATGTCTGACTACGCTCACAGAATAACTACATCTGGAAGTGGCATGCATAATGAACAAAATAATAAATAACCAAATTTTGCCTATGTAACATTACATATGTAGCAATCTAGTGATCTACTTATTTTTAACTAGCATTAATAGATATTACAAACATGCTATTATAGTTAATTGGGTGTTATATTGTATCCTATGTATGTATAACAAAAAAAAGTATCCAAGTATTGTATCAGTTATCTGGTTCCCATAGTACAAGCTATGCTTAGTTCGGGGCTAGATGGCGCTGTGTGAAATGTCCACACATATTTATTTTATATTTATTCATATTACCATTTTTATAGTTTTTTTTTTTTCGATAATGGTCGTGTAGTAATTTCAATTATGATGCACCTACACAGCTAAAATAAGAAATGTAGAACAAGAATATTTATGAAATAATTATGCCACAATCCGAGGGTTTTTTATGGTTGTTATTGTAAATAAATATTATTTTGTCAATATGTGGTATTTTAGAAGCTTTTTGAAGGTTTTCAATGTTTTGGCTTGTTTTATGTCCTTAGGTAATTTGTTGTACAACTGGGCACCTTCAAACATTAAACTTTTCTTACCGTAGTTTGTTCGAGGCGAACATAAATGTATGTCATTCGCATTTCTAAGTTTAATTTTTTGTATCTGTTGCTTTTTTGTAAAATTTATATGTATATGTATATCTCTGGTTAAAATTTTTCGAATTAAAATGCAGTTGCTATAAATATATGTTTGCAAAATATTCAAAATTTTTTTTTTACAATACATTGTTCTATCGGTCTCTAGTTTGGTGATGTAAAAGTATGTGCGCATGATAAATAGGTTAATATCATCGCTCCATTTCATGCGCACTCTTGGTTTTCCAGCTTTGGTGGTCGCAGAATGAGTGGCGTGTGCCTCCTGCGAAACATCCTCAACTGGTGTTAATGTTCTGCTGCTACTCCTACTGTCTCTAGTTACGGCTGTAATCCTTGAGGACATTCCCCTACCCCCCGCGTCCCCGGCTCTCGTACAGCCGTCGGTCCGGGAGCCACTGGCTAGCATGCTGTCACGTCCGACACCAGCTACAGACGTGCCCCGACGATCGCCCTCGGGCAGCGGCCCTATACGTAATTTCTTCTGTCGTGTCTTCATATCGATGGGTTACCTTTGCCTTGTTAGCCGTGTAAGTTTTGATTGTACACGTTGTCCGCCCCCCACGTGGTCAGGTGTTCGACTCGGACGTAAATTATTATTATTATTATTATTATTTTTTTTTTTGTAACGAATAACGTTTCTCTCCCACAACTAGGAGGTAAGCAGAGCACGGGCCGAGGCCAAGTGCAAGTTTTTTTTGTATATTTTTGTTATTTTATTTATTTTTTTTATTATTTTTTATGATCATTTTTTTTTCATATTTTTTTTATATTAATACACTACTTATTAACTAAAACTTAATGTAATTTGGTACTACTAAACTTATATCCCAAATTTTGAAATCAGTTCAGCATCTAAGGCCGACTTGCGCGTTCACTCTAACCTCGTGTTACCTGAATAAATGCCTAACTCGGATTATTTCTGTATTTTATCTTGCACGTTAGAAAATTGACCACTTATCCAGTTATATATTTAACCCGGAGGTAATTTGACATGTTGATCCTTAAGCGGCTTTCACATACTTGGCAAACAGCGAACATCAAATAGCAAACACGAACTTGAGGATGGGTGTGTGTATTTTTATTTTGGTGTTTGCCTGTTTGCAAACACACATGTATCACTGGCAAACACCATTGATCGGTATCAGTGTCGGAATTGTGCATAGTTCTAAGGATTTGACAAATACGTTTGTCGAACGACAAAGCTGTTTGTGATGTATTCAAACGTTTGACAGTAGTACGCGCGTAGGGTTGCTAACCATACATTAATATATAGAACTGCACTATATTTCAAGGCTGTGTGCTAAACGCTGTGCGCAACTAGTAGGTTCTATATATCTCTTCGAATACTGCCCGCGAATAATTGAGATTATTCGCTGCGGCTTAAATAAAAGAGGTAATCAGTATCCTATGTGTTCCAGTATCCAGCATAAAATATAAGCTATAGCTAGCATGCTACTCCTTCGATCGCATCGTCACTTTCAAGTTGCCTGTTGCCAAGTTTCAACATGCGGTCAGTAGCTATGCCAATATAACCTTCTTCATTTAGGGCCTCACTTATAAACGCCGCTTAAAGTTAGCCATTGCTTAAAACCTCCTGTCAACTTTTGACTGATTTGAAATGTCACGCGGGAAAACACTGACTAACTTTAAGCGGCATTTATAAGTAAGACCCTTAGGCCGACTTGCGCGTTCACTCTAACCTCGTGTTACCTGAATAAATGCCTAACTCGGATTATTTCTGTATTTTATCTTGCACGTTAGAAAATTGACCACTTATCCAGTTATATATTTAACCCGGAGGTAATTTGACATGTTGATCCTTAAGCGGCTTTCACATACTTGGCAAACAGCGAACATCAAATAGCAAACACGAACTTGAGGATGGGTGTGTGTATTTTTATTTTGGTGTTTGCCTGTTTGCAAACACACATGTATCACTGGCAAACACCATTGATCGGTATCAGTGTCGGAATTGTGCATAGTTCTAAGGATTTGACAAATACGTTTGTCGAACGACAAAGCTGTTTGTGATGTATTCAAACGTTTGACAGTAGTACGCGCGTAGGGTTGCTAACCATACATTAATATATAGAACTGCACTATATTTCAAGGCTGTGTGCTAAACGCTGTGCGCAACTAGTAGGTTCTATATATCTCTTCGAATACTGCCCGCGAATAATTGAGATTATTCGCTGCGGCTTAAATAAAAGAGGTAATCAGTATCCTATGTGTTCCAGTATCCAGCATAAAATATAAGCTATAGCTAGCATGCTACTCCTTCGATCGCATCGTCACTTTCAAGTTGCCTGTTGCCAAGTTTCAACATGCGGTCAGTAGCTATGCCAATATAACCTTCTTCATTTAGGGCCTCACTTATAAACGCCGCTTAAAGTTAGCCATTGCTTAAAACCTCCTGTCAACTTTTGACTGATTTGAAATGTCACGCGGGAAAACACTGACTAACTTTAAGCGGCATTTATAAGTAAGACCCTTAAAGTAATGTCGTTCCTGTTTTCTATTCCCGCCATATTCACACGAAGGAAATTCCGATATGAATTTAAAATCGCGGAGAACAAAGAAACAGATAGTAATAAAAATCCCTTTTGATTTTACTTAATGCATATTTTATGATACTTTTAATTTAAAAAAAGACATTAGATAGTGTTTATAAAAATGAATATTTGATAAATAATATATTTGTTTATCTTTTGTTTTTTATTATATTAAAAAGATGCTATATATTTCTCCGAATAAAAATGTTGGCAGCCCTAACACGCTCATCGCCTGCCATTTTTGCCCATCCATACCTAGCACTTTTGACTATCCTGTGGATGCAGTGTATGTGTTGAGTAATTTGTGGTCGGTGTTTGGGGTACTAGGTGTTTGTGGCAAACATCAAGCATGTAGAGGCGGCTTTAGGTATGTACGTTTTATAAGTTTTAAATTGACACTGGCTGAAAATGTTCTATTGATACCTCTCCAAGAAGTTCTATAATAGTACTTATATTCCATACTAACTGGAACAAGCACTTCGAACAGAAACGATAAGTTTTTCGAGAAGTTTTTTTTGTGTCTCGTGTTGTGAATGAGTTTAAAATAAAGTAGTAGGCCCGCAGTTTCATCTCTTCAATCACATAAGAACCGTGTGTAGCATAGGATGCTTAAACAGCATGTGCTATGAATACAAACAACAAAGGTACATTACATACATAGACTGCTAAAGGCATGCCTAGCTCTTCCTCCGGTAGGTGGTATATTCCCAGTTGCCCCCACATGGATCGCCCCCAGTTTAGTACATGCATGCTACAGCTTCTAATTTTACTAAATCTGATAAAATTTAGTTGATTAATTTACGAAGTAACGGTATTATGCTATCCCATAGAAAGTATAATTTCTGTGCGATTGACTACTGTATTGTTTTTTAGTACAGTTTTAGTAAAAGTAAGTAGGTAAGTCAATTTTACCTAATTTCATTATTTTACATTCATCGAGAATTTACGAAGTTGAGTTTATTATGCATGTAGAATCTGGTTGGTGCTCGTGAAAATGAAACGATGGGGGGCTTGAGGCAGCAAAGTCTTCTATATTTTCCGACAAAACTATTTTTAAGTATTAACACCGCAGAAAAAAACTCTCACGTCTTCCATTCACATCTTGCATGTCTCTCTTTCTTCCTTCGTTCATAAACTCTCACACCTTTTTTACATTTAGATTGTCCGTTCATAAACTTTATCAGATTTTTAATCCTACATGTATTCCCATGAAAACAGGTTAACTACCTCCGATAATAAGGCATAAGAAAAAGACAGACTACTCCATGGGTACACAACGTACTATCTTCCTCAGACCACGTTTCTCTCCAAACACGATAGTCTAATGTAAATTTTACGGCATTAAAATTAAAGTTTATTTTTGTATAATTTACGATGCTATGAACTTATTCCAGTTAGTATAGAATATATATACCTTGTACCTTTCAACTTCAAATACATAAGTCAGGTGTAATTTTGTTTTACTCTGTGCATTGAGCCGGAGGTTTACCAACTTAAAGCCCGTCACACACGTAGCTATAATATATATTAATATATTTATAGCTAGACATATTACCTTATGTTTTCTATACAAATTCTCGAGGGACCGCACACGCAGCTATAATATATATTTCTGTGACCAACCTATACCGTAATATATATTATGGTATATTTTTATATTATTGTATATTAATATATATTATGGTATAGCGAGACATATTTTGAATGTACAGCATGTTTCAACATATCCGACGCGCTCCTCGGACGCTTCTCCCCTCTTACCATTCCTGCCGCTTTGCCTGGGGGTCTAGCAAAGATCCCAAATGCTAACGCTATCTCTAAAAATGTATTGAAATGACATTAATCGCTTACTTTTCCACAAAAGTAAGCGATTTCCGAAATGTCATTCCAGTACATTTTGGAGTTAGCCCGAAGCTTTTGGGATCCCGAACGATCCCAAAAGCAAAATTTGGCGATAGCGTTAGCGTTTGGAATCTTAGCTAGACCCCCTGGGCCGCCTCCGCCCGACCAGTGTGGTCAATTTAGGCGATATATCGCCATTTAGTCTACTCGGGACTAGGCATCGGCGATGTAAAAATCTGATTGGCGACTGGTCACTTTTTATACTACCTCAGGTACAAGTCATTTAAATTAGCCAAATTATAAATAAACTACTTTTCATAAAAACTATATCCACCTTATTAGGAGTGTGTGATATTAATCGGAATGGTCGTCTGAAGAACTATCAAGTAAATCCAATAACAATGCACTTCTTGTTGAATTCATAATTACCTACTGTGTTTTGAAATCAACCTTTATTACAAAACACGTGTAAACGCTAGGCCAACCATCAATGAAATGAAGGAAAATATATATATTATAGCATCGTCTCCGTGTGTAGTAGCTTGCTATAATATATATTATAGTACGGTATATTAATATATATTATTGCTACGTGTGTGACGGGCTTAACCCCTGCCAATATTCCGAACGTGCAAGAGAAAATGTCTGGATATTTCTGTTTACCAACTTAACTCGAATTACTAGCTCTGGGTTAGGTATTCAGTTATAATTTTAAACCGAGAACGTGCAAGAGGGCCTAAGTAATCTAAGGAATCCGTACTAAGTACTTAAAAATTTGCGTACAATTCGACAGGTGTTTAATATAGCAGCTTTTTGCAGTAAAATGTAACTTGTTGGGGGAATCCCTAAGGTTTTCAAGCCTGTGTGTAGAGTGGTTGGTATTACTCCTGTAGCATAGACTATTATAGGTATCGTTCTGGTGGTGTTCACTCGCCACTGCGTTTTTTATTCTATTGAAAGGTCTGTATATTTAGCAATTTTTTCAGTGTGAGTTGTAGTGAGGTTATTTGTGTTACAAACGGCGATGTCTATTAGGTAGGCGGATTTATTTTGTTTATCTAATACTGTTATGTCAGGTCTGTTGTAGTGTATAGTTTTATCGGTGATGATAGTCCTGTCCCAGTAAATATTATTATAAACGACAGACGGCGACCACCGGGGGTGCCTGCTTGTATGCCACTCGTAGTATAAGTACATTTGGATATCGTATGAGATTACGAACCTCAGCATCCTCTAATATAGCGATCCCAATGTCTCCTACTAACATTTCAGTTACAATAGTTACTTAAGATTCATGTTGTGTAATAAGATATAATTTCGCGGTTTGGCTGTATTGTTTTCTTGGTGTCGGATAACGCAAATAGAAAATACTTAAGAGTCGCGCAACGAGCTACGGAGAGAGCTATTGGTGTTTGCCTGAGACTACAAACAGGAAGATGCAAAGTAGGAGGACCCCAACCCACCGACGATCAAACAAACGGCTGGTACATCAAAGCCGTGGGTGCTGATGGATGCAGGAGGCAATCAGATCAGCAGCTCAAAGTGGCGCTCTATGGAGCCTATGTTTAGCAATGGAAGTTTTGAAACTGTTGATGATGATTGTTTTTTTTTGCGGTTGTCCATTATCAATCTTGAAGCGTAGAACTGACCACCGACGAGGTAGAAAGATTCTCGAGTCGAGAGGAGAGAGTGGGGAGTAGGGCTTTCATCCCGGGAGTCTCGGTCTCGAAAATTTCGAGAGTCTCGACGATTTTTTCGTATTTTCGAGACTCGAGACTGCTACCTCCAGTCTCGGGATTAACGAGACTTTTGAGACATGAAAAAGTCTTTCAAAAATGTACTAAACCACCAGTATTTTTTATTCTGGTTAATAACCTAAAGAGATACTGCAACTAGCCTTTTTGAAAAATAGTAGCTATTTGGTTTCTAGCATGGTTTTTAGTGTGAGTTTACATTCAGTTTATTCAATATTCAAAGAGTTTCAGGGTGAGTCTGAGGGTCGTGATTACAGGCATAATAATCTAAGGCCTGATCATCATCATCATCAGCCTGGTAACGTCCACTGCTAAATATAGGCCGAGGCGGCTGCTTAAAAATAATAACTTTGAAAGGGTTTTGACTAAAGTCTTCTACCGTAGCTTTCAACAGAGAATAAGCAAGCTACCAGCTGCAAGCTAATTTGTAGCACATAATCTCGCAAGCAGTACCTATATCTGACAAAATAATTATGTAGGAAACTTTACTTTCATTGCTGAGATACGAGATTACGCTAAACCTTATTAAGCATTTTGGCGTCCTATAAGTTCTTAACCGGAACCGGATGACGCAGCGTAGGCAGCCCCCCCCCCCCCCCCTACTAGGTGGACCGACGATC
This sequence comes from Ennomos erosarius, assembly GCA_963580505.1. Classification (NCBI taxonomy): domain Eukaryota; kingdom Metazoa; phylum Arthropoda; class Insecta; order Lepidoptera; family Geometridae; genus Ennomos; species Ennomos erosarius. The sequence continues at coordinate 13,013,922 of OY756982.1, forward strand.
TGGTAAAAACTGCGGCAAGCCGATGGATGCAGGAGATGAGCAGCCACTCGAGTTGTCGCTCTGTGGGGGAGGCCTATGTCTGGGGGAGACGGGCCCGTTAGCTCAGTTGGTAGTATCCCTGCCTTCTGAACTGAGGGCTGTGGGTTCGATTCCTACCCGGGACAAACATTTGTGTGATGAAAACAGATGTTTGTTCTGCGTCTGGGTGTTATATTGTATTCTATGTATGTATTTACAAACAAAAAAAGTATCTAAGTATTATATCCGTTATCTGGTTCCCATAGTACAAGCTATGCTTAGTTTGGGGCTAGATGGCGCTGTGTGAAATGTCCACACATATTTATTTATTTATTTATGTTCAGCAGGGGACGTCTTCTAGTCGTTGAAGTGTATTATTGTGTGTATTTTTGCTTGTATTTGACTTTTTAACAGTATAATTAGCTTGTATTTACTGCCTAAATACCTAGTTCGAGGTATTAAACCTACTTTTGATGTAGTTTCAATAGTCTCGTTTTTCTCGGGAATTTCGAGACCGCGCCGAGTCTCGAAAATATGACGAGACTGAAAGCCTTAGTGGGGAGCCGATGTTTTCAGCGATTATTTTTAAAATATAGGTTATAATAATTATGGAATATCTGTATTATTTAAATTTTAGATACATTTTTTCCTGTTACGGAATCGAACATAGATTGGGTTCACAGTACGTAGGACCATATCACAAGCAAACTGGCAGTCATCAGGCTTGGTGACCGGCTCCATGCGGAACTTCCTCAGGATGCCAGACATCAGGGTCTTCAGCTCTAAGATAGCAAACTTCTGACCTGAAATTTAGCAGAACTTAGAACGTTTAGTCAACATTGCTGGAATATTTTTTCTAGAATGGATGACGTAATGAGCTGGTTGTGATGCTTGATGTTAAGCGACACGGCCACCCATAACAGTTGCAGTGTTACTCGTCCGAACTATAAAACAATCAACTAAAGTTTCGCGTGACACTGCACCGCGCACGCCATTCTGAGACATCACACAGTGTGTGATGTCTCAGAGTGATCAGGTCATAAAGTGTCATTTGCCCAGTAATTGCACTAGCTACAATGCCTTTTAAACCGGAACCAGTAGCGCTTTCACACTATATTGAATAACTGGCAAAGCGGTGGTACTTACCAATCCAGGCGAACTTTGCCTACATAGGTCTTGCAACTAGGTGGTAGGACTTTTCCGCTTATAAATGACTTATTCTTTAAAAGGCATGTTGGCCGAAAGTCAACGCCTTGTGACCATGATTGTGTAGTTTTGTTTCATATGGATAAAGAAAGATTGCTCATCAGTAAGATTGATGCTGTTATAAAAGAAAAGGTTTCCAATAAAAATTACAAACCTATACAGTTTCTAGGGCCAGCGCTGAAGGGTATATAAGAGTAAGGGTGCCGCTTGGCCGTATTCTCTGGGAGGAATCTCTCGGGAATGAACTTCTCCGGGTCAGGATAGAGGTCTTCCCGCCGGTGCATGTCAAACACGTGTATGCTGCATACTGTTCCTACTGGCACCCTGTAGCCACCTGAATTAATAACAGATATTGTAATCAAATAATTATAAGGTCAGTTTGCCCTTTCTGATTATATTTTAGTAATTTTATTGCATCGTAAGCCGGCCCCCATTAGGTGGACCGACGATCGGTGCATGAAAGCTGTGGGGAGCCGATGGATGCAAGGGGCAAGCAGCCGGTGCTCTTTGAGGCCTATGCTCAGCAGTAGGTAAACGTGTTCAGGCTGATGGCTGTGACGATAATGTTGATGTTGATACAAATTGCGGTTCTTTGTAAATAATCAGTCAAATAATTCACTGCAAACAGGCAATTTTGAGCACTTTACTTTTTTTCCCGTAATTTATATGTATGTTTTTCTCAGTAAACATTTTAAAAAGAGTCAAACACTTAACGTTGTAGGGCTTCAATGAAATACACTATCGTTGTTGTAGGATAGGTGTAGGTAAGCAACGCATTAGAGGCACATCTAGTGTTGCATGCAGAAAGACATCTATAGACTACGGTAACCTCTTCGCCTACGGCTCTAGCCAAGGCCGTTAGGTATGCTTGTTTGCTATTATTTAGCATAAAAATATCTATAGATCCATGGATGATTAGACGTACACATAATGCAAACTTACTCAAAACCACTTCTTCAGAAATGTACCGGGCCATGTAAGGTACACTGGGGTAGAGCCTCAGGGACTCCTTGATGCAACATTCGAGGTACTTCATGCTGGAGAGATCTTCCATAGTGGGATCTCGGTTGGAGTCCCCGAAGATACCAATAAGCTCTTCGTATATATTTTCCTGGAATTCCAAGTACAATTATTATTCGGTATACATCAGTATCGACATTAATGAAGAAAGGGTCTTGAGTGGCGAAAACGAACCGTCAAACTTAGAACTTCAAACAACCATCAAGTCATCAACCGAAAAACCACAGCTACACATGGGCATTCCCTATTAAACGCGACTTCGGACGCTCACCATAGTACCACGCGCACCATAAAAGTGCCAGAAACATTTCATCTCACTTATATGTATAAGCTATAGCTATAAGTATGTTACTTAAATACCAGGTCTAGTTCAGTACAGTCAGTTTTATGCATGTCGTCCTAAGTAGGTAATATATTGGGATAGCATGACAAAAATCTATGTAAACGTGTGTAGGAAATGTGAGGCCGCGAACTTTTCTATTCACCCATGTAGGTACTATATTAGAGAACCACCATATCAATACAGAATAGGGTTGGTACCTGTACTTTCGGTTCATTTGCTATTCTCATCATCATGAAGCACAGCGCCATTGCAGTGGTATCGTGACCCTGAAAAGATTATTTATATTACCGTTTAAACATATTTTGCCAGATGTTTTAATCTTCAGATTTGTTTAAACATCTGGAAAAATATGATCGTCACGATTCACCAGAAGACTTATGGAATTTTTTGTACATCGTTTTCTTTCTTTTCTTTCTTGGCGGCACCGCTTGAAACTGACTTGAGACAAGATAGAGTTCAAAAACGAATACCCGACTACCTAATTATTTATGATGGCATTTTTACCCTCGCCCAAATGAAGGGGTGTTGTATTGTATAACTAATGGTTACACTTACCTGAGTGCAAAAATGTGTGTTTACATGACTAGAGATTTTAATTTTTTTTGTTAATAATACTTTTAAGTAGGTGCCTACTTCTATCATCTGTGCTACAACTTTACAAGCGCTATGCAGTTGCGCGTTATAACGAGGTGGGAGGAAGCTACTTTTTCAAATTCCGACATCGTTTAATACCTAAAGTATTGAACCTACTGTAAAATGAATAGAATCTTTTTTATGGCGGATGTAATATGATTTAATTTCACAGAAGTAATTGTAATACTAATCCTAAAGGTTTCTGTGATATAAGCAAATATCCGAAAAAAGTGATATTCAAACCCTTCCCCCTCCCTCTACTTACCCCCACCCTCGGACATTTTTAGTATATTCATCAATACACTTCAAAGTATAACTGTGACAATTTTTAAGACTACACAAATTCGGCTGTGTGCCTAAAATGTTTAGCGAATTTTCTTACTATGTGGTGGAATGAATAGGTCATAAAATCCGCCATATTAGGTTTAGTATAATTTAATGTACCCTATGTCACCCAGAGTATCAATACGCATCGATTGGTATCAAATTTGATAAAATATGATGAGTAGTTTAGGCACAACCAGGGAACAACAAAACCAGAAAATTGGCACCTATTTTTACACGTAGGGTATACATAGTTATACATAGATATACAAATTATACATATTCTAAACGCACTCATAAAGACCTTTCATTTGATACCAAACATGACATGTTTATCGAAAGAATATATTTTTTGTCCGCGAATTTTTTTAATATAATCCGCCATATGAATTTATTGTAACTTTATATAGCCTATGACACGCAGAGTGTTTAGATCTATCGATTGACACCTTGCTGTTTGAAATAGAATAAGTAATTTAGGAGATACAAGGGAACATATGAACATACATACATACATACATACATACATACATGGACAGTCAAACTCATAACCCTCTTTTTTGGTAGTCGGGTAAAAACAGCAAACTAATCGTAAGTACTTGTACTCGTACTCGGCGGTGCAGAGGCCGAACCAATTATTGTACTCATGCCGGCTACCACTATGATGATAACGATGCGAATAATATTGTTGTGTATTTTGGTAACCACATTAACTTTAATTTATTATTAAGTACCTACCTACCTTATTGTCAAATAAAGGAAAACAACACCAAAGATGAACCTTATTTTGTTTTATACTTAGGTCTTTCTAGGCAAGTTTGTAAAAAATTTCAGATATTTTAAAGTAATAAAAAAATAGAAGGGGTTTGATAATTTTAAAAGACTTGTCTCTTACCTCAAACATGAAGGTATCCACCTCTTCCCTGATTCCATCATCATCAATTCTGCCTTGTTTCTCTTGATCCAGCAGAAGATCCAACATGGCTAGTCTACTCTTCTTTCCGTAGTTCTCATCGTCTTCTATCATGTCCACGATGTTATTGCTCTGCCTGTACTCCCTTCGCTCTTCAATGATCTGTTTCGTGAACTTGTGAAGGTCTCTCACAGCTGTTTTTTGGATCTGAGCGATGTTTGTGAGTTCGAATGTCCGCCGACTATATAGCCAGATTCTTGCGAGTCGATAAATAACGCATTGTCCCATTAAGTGAAGACCCTTCAAATATTTTTTTGATACTGACTCGATGCCTTCATGCATTGTGGTTCCCATTGAAGTTTCTGCGAATAAAGAATAATCAATCATACTTATCCGTTGCCATATTATAATAAACTAGTAAATACCTACGTACTGTTTAGAGGATTTGATTGATTCGTTGTCAGACAGAAAATATTCTTATTCATGTTTGTCCTCATTTTTAAATTCCGTGATAAAAATGCTTCATCATCAACAGCCTGAAGACGTCCACTGTTGAACATAGGCCTCCCCCAGGGAACGCCACTTAGAGCGGCTGCTCGCCTCCTGCATCCATCGGCTCCCCGCGGCTTTCACCAGGTCGTCGGTCCACCTTGTGGGGGGCCGGCCTACGCTGCGTCTTCCAGTTCGTGGTCGCCACTCGAGAACCTTTCTTCCCCATCGGTTGTCAGTTCTACGAGCGATGTGACCTGCCCATTGCCATTTCAACTTGCTAATCCTAAGAGCTACATCGGTCACTTTAGTTCTCCTGCGGATCTCCTCATTTCGGATCCTATCTCGCAGGGAAACACCGAGCATTGCTCTCTCCATAGCTCGTTGCGCGTTGGGCAAAGCCAAATGACAAAACTGAAGACCGAGAATGGTAGTGTCATTTCATCCAAGCCTGAGATTCTGAGAGAGATTGAGAACTTCTATGGACAGTTATACACCTCGACACGTGAGCCCGCTACTAACACAGCTCAGGACACCAGAGCCAAGTTAGTCCGACACTATACCGAAGATATCCCGGACGTCAGCCTGTACGAGATTAGAATGGCCCTCAAACAGCTTAAAAACAACAAGGCGCCAGGTGAGGATGGAATTACGACCGAACTTCTGAGAGCGGGTGGTAGACCGGTACTTATAGTCCTCCAGAAGTTATTTAATTCTGTCATCCTTGAAGGTACAACGCCGGAGGCGTGGCACAAGAGCGTGGTGGTGCTCTTCTTCAAAAAAGGTGATATCACCGTATTGAAGAACTATAGGCCCATCTCGCTCTTGAGTCATGTGTATAAGCTGTTTTCGAGGGTCATTACGAATCGTCTCGCACGCAGGTTTGATGAATTCCAGCCTCCCGAACAAGCCGGTTTCCGAAAAGGCTTTAGCACCATAGACCACATCCATACGCTACGCCAGATTATACAGAAGACCGAAGAGTATAATCGGCCGCTATGCCTGGCGTTTGTGGATTATGAAAAAGCCTTCGATTCAATCGAGACTTGGGCGGTGCTGCAGTCCTTACAGCGATGCCAAATTGACTATAGGTATATCGAAGTGTTGAAGTGTTTGTACAGTAAGGCCACTATGTCAGTCCGACTGCAGGACCAGAGTACGGAACAGATCCCATTGCAGAGAGGCGTGAGACAGGGAGACGTTATTTCTCCGAAACTGTTCACGAACGCATTGGAGGATGTTTTCAAGCTCTTGGAGTGGAAAAGATTTGGCATCAACATAAATGGCGAGTATATCACTAACCTTCGTTTTGCCGATGATATAGTCATAATGGCGGAGTCGCTCGATGATCTCAGCACCATGCTCAACGACCTCAGTAGAGTCTCCCGACAGGTTGGTCTTAAGATGAACATGGACAAGACGAAAATCATGTCAAATGCCCATGTTCCACCTATACCGGTAATTGTTGGGAACGATACTCTCGAAGTTGTCGACAAATACGTCTATCTAGGGCAGACTGTCCAATTGGGTAGGTCCAACTTCGACAAAGAGGTCGCCCGAAGAATCCAACTCGGCTGGGCAGCGTTCGGGAAGCTTCGACCTATCTTTTCGTCCAAAATACCACAAAGCCTGAAAACAAAAGTTTTCAATCAATGTGTGTTGCCAGTGATGACTTATGGAACTGAGACGTGGTCTCTAACTGTTGGCCTCATTACTAAGCTCAAAGTCGCGCAACGAGCTATGGATAAAAATGCTTAGCTTATTAAAAATAAAAATATACATAATTAGCCAGAAAGTTATATTACCTACGCTCCTGATCCTATAAGTACAGAGACAGGAACCAATATTTAATTTTACTCTAGGTAGGTCTCTATCATCATTTAATTAATTTATTCATAGGTCTGGCACACAGATTATACGCTAACGCTTGTCTGGCGGCACCATAATGTTACATCTAGTTACGAAGTCAAAACTTTTACCTACCTAGGTTCAGAATGTAAACATTTTAAGTTTTATTGAACTATCGAAACTTCGTTTAAATTTCGTTCGTATGCGAAGTTTCGTTTCGGAGAAACAGAGTAGACCTCCTGTTTTGTTTCTTAATTTTCGTACTCAGAAGACCTCGTCGAGGACTGAGACGAGAACTTCATTTTATGTTTCACTGTAGAATAGCTAAAATCTACCTCTACCTCTACTCTAAGAATACGCCCTTTATATATCAGAGTTATCTAGAATTTGACTACCGTTTACTGTTAAAACGCCTTTAACACAGTTTTAAAACAGTTAGAGTAGAATGCATATTATTATATTAAGTACAGATAATTACTTAGTTCTAATCAGTGCGATATGATTATAAGCTTATTGTTTATAAGATACTTATTAATTATTTATTAACATTTTAATTTTCTCATTTTCATTTTTATATTTTGTATGATGGGAATTGACTTGTAACTGAATGTTATCAATAAAGAACTATGAACTATGAACTTTATGTATAACGAAATTATTAATTTTTTGCCTTGATTAGTTTTTTTTTGTTTTTTATAAATATGTGTGGACATTTCACACAGCGCCATCTAGCCCCAAACTAAGCATAGCTTGTACTATGGGAACCAGATAACTGATACAATACTTATATACTTTTTTGTTTGTAAATACATACATAGAATACAATATAACACCCAGACGCAGAACAAACATCTATGTTCATCCCACAAATGTTTGTCCCGGGTAGGAATCGAACCCACAGCCCTCAGTAAGTCGACACTTACCATCAGGCAAACGAAAGGCTCCTCACGTCATTCATTAACATAAAAAAATGGTGGCAATTTTTTTAACTGTTGGGAACATTTCACTTACCGCACATAATCCTGAGGGTGTGCTTCATGATGAGGGGAAGGATCTCTGTCATATCCTTAACGGTTTCCTGCTGGACAACTTCAACAAACTCCGCGCTCTGTTCAGTGAATGTTCTGGCAAACTTCTTCAGGATATTGAAGTGAAAAGCAGGTGTGAGGAGTTTTCTTCTGTGGTGCCATTTTTCTCCTGAGAAGTGATAAATTATTGATAATCAAGTCATTATCCTCATCAGCTTTGGAACATCCGATGCTGAACATAGGCTCCTCTCCATAGGGAGCGAGCTCTCAGTGGCTGCTTGCCTCTTGCATCTAACAACTAACATCTGCCTACGGTTTTGACGGGGTCCACCGAGTGGGGGACCGGCCTACGCTCCGGTTCGTGGTCGCCACTCGGGAACATTTCTTCCCCATCGGTTTTCAGTTCTACGAGCGATAATAATCAAGTGCTTGAGCCTTAGAATAAGTACCTATAGAAACCCAGTACATGCGTGGAATTTAGGCCGTTCCAACGGTAATGGCACTGTTGGACGTTCGCGCGATCAGTGCTTTGTAGTGATGGATTAATTAGCATTCGCATTAATTTTTAGCATGTGAAAACTCAATTAGCATTTCGCAAATGAAATGTGGTTGCGAAATTCTGTGGAATATGAAATTTCATTTTAATTAATTTAGTGCATATTGAATTTAATTTTAAAAATAATGTTTCATTTCATGTTTCATTTCATTTTTCATATAATATTTCATTTAATTTTTTCATTTCCATCTTAATTTCAATTTTAATTTCAATTTTAACTTCAATTGTAATTTCAATTTTAATTACATTTTTCATGGCCATTTCCTAGAGTGATAAGTGCTAACATAAGAGCTGTTTTACTTTAGTGCAGACGGACATTAGCAGGTACCTAATACCTACCTGATTAGTTATGAATATTACCCTCTATTCATATGGTGATTTGCCACGCCTCAACGTATTTGCCACTTACTTTTTAGCGTTCCGCACCCAAAAGGGCAATACGGATCCTATTATTCAGATTCTTATTGCTTCCATTGTGTACAATAAGTGGAATATAAAATTGAGTCTAGGTTCATTAAGGCTCCGCAGTCCGGCTGTCCGGCTGTCCGTCTGTCACCAGCCTGTATCTCATGAACCGTATCAGTTAGACTTTCAATTTTTACCAATATACTCTGTGAGTTAGATCTAGAAACACGGCGCAAGAAAAAAAATACGCTTCCCCTTTTCTTACTCTGTGGTTAGACGGTTGAAATTTTCACAGATGATGTATTGAGCGGGTACCAGTTACGAAAATATTCTAACAACGCCTATTCTGAACGCATCAAAAACGTTTCGAAACAAAATGTACACTCTCCGTCTCTTTCATTCTAAATGTAGATGAAGGAAACGGATAGCGTAAGTTTTTAATCGAAACATTGTCGATGGATTGAGAATAGGGGTGGTGAGGGTCTAGCAAAATCCCTAACGCTAACGCTATCGCCTCACGCTAACTCCAAAAATGTATTGAAATGACACATTTTTGGAGTTAGCGTGATGCGATAGCGTTAGCGTTAGGGATTTTGCTAGACCCCCAGGTCTGTAAGTATTTTTTTTCCTCTCTAATCTGTGCCTGTGGGTAATACTGAATCTGTATAAGCCGGGTAAAATAAAAATTCTCTTCTGTATAGGTATTACGTGCAGCGAGATACACACTTAACTGAATCGTGTTACCATCATAAACCACTAGTGGTGTAATGGAAAGTAAAAAGCACTCGTTGGTAATTTCTTGGATTATGATGGTAGGATAAGAGCAAATTTATTCTCAATCCATCGACAACGTTTCGGTTCATAACTTCCGCTATCCGTCTCCTTCATCTACATTTAGAATGAAAGAGACGGAGAGTGTAAATTTCGAATAGAAACGTTTTTGATGCGTTCAGAATAGGGGTGCTAAAATATTTTAGTAACTGATATTACCACAGATTAGAGAAAAAATATCTGTTAGGTACCTTCCTTAGTAAACATTTAATTATATGTATTATTCACGTTTTTTAGCAATAAAAGACTTTTTCCTCCATGATATTCGTGTGCATTGATCGTTACACTCTCGGCTCCCTTATCGCACTCGCCTGCGGCTCGCGCGCATAATACCGCCACGCGTGTAACGATCAACTTCGCACATTTATATCATAATGTACTAATACCGAAACAAATTGTAACGTGATTATAACAAAGTTAGTTCAAGTGGCATGAACAGCATGACAAACATGAAAGACGGCTCATTCTCACAGAATTCGCCTATTTACTCATTACAATATTATGCAAATTTAAATAAACACCTGTCTTACAACGTAATTATGAAGAAATATTTAACTGACAATAAAATGCCATAAAACATCACATCATCGTGTTTATCGCTTAACATCAGGTGAACGACTAGCTTGTCACGTTACTTGCTTACGCAAAAAAAGTGATCTTTTACTGTTGCCCTCATTAGTAAGCTCAAAGCCGGCCCCTGCCTCCCTTCACCCATCCATTGATATTTTCCCTTCCTTTCTTTTAACTCCCTCTTCCTTTGAACAGGGTTAGGGCTTTGAAATTCTGGGGTGGTCAGCTATACCCCAGATAATATAATACCTACAGTAGCCATACTAAGTATTTAGAATATGAATGTTCACAACATTGAACACTGATACTTCAGTGTTGTGAACATGGACCTTTTTTTATTGGTGGTGTTGTGAATCTAAGTATTGTGTGGTAATATTATTAGGTACTAACGGCAGATACATACATAGATAATTTATTATTAGCCTAGATAATATAATACCTACAGTACAGATGCCTCATCCCATGCAACGGATAACGCGGGCTATTTTACAAACTATGTTATTTCTACAAAACACAAGATTATCAAGCAACATTTTTTGCGTGTTGGCGAAGTATTGGGCCAAGTGAATACACTGGACACTAACTAGTAATCCTCACGACGCGATCACTATTCATTACATTTTTTTCACCTTCGGGCTATTTTTCGTTTGTACCTCGGGACCCCGTGATTATTAGGCGGTTACTATCTATAGGTACAATTTACTTACCATTATTTACCAACAACCCTTGGCCAAGCCAGGGGCGCAAAAACTTGTATGGTATTTTTTTCTGATTGAATTTTATGGTGGATAGTATTACCTGAAATAAGAAAATATGTAAGCGCGTATACAATTAATAGGTATAAACTAATAATAAACAGTTCTCTGCTTAAAAATCTTAAAGATGTGATAATTGAGCCTATGACAATAATTTTTAATAGCAGTATGGCGAGTGGACTTTTTCCGGATGTTTAAAAAACTGCATTAATATGCCCGATTCACAAGAGTGGTCACAAAAATAAAATCGATAATTATCGACCCATATCACTCTTGTGCACCTTTTCTAAGTTACTTGAAAAGCTCGTAAATAACGGACTTATAAAATTCGTAGAGTCTCGAAATCTTATTTCTGATAAGCAGTTTGGATTTCGTAGAGGAAAGTCCACACAGGATATTGTATCCTTACTGACGTCTACAGTGTCGTCACGTTTGAATGAGAAAAAATGTTGCGTAGGCGTATTTCTTGATTTAGCAAAGGCCTTCGACACTGTTTCCACCCCAATTTTATTGAAGAAGCTGGAGAGTATGGGTATTCGCAGAAGTGCTTTGAATTGGTTCAACAGCTATCTCAAAGAGCGGAAACAGTGTGTTAAGGTTGGCTCTACTATTGGTGGATTACAAGGTGTTCCGTTTGGAGTCCCACAAGGAAGCATTTTGGGGCCGACTTTGTTCATACTAGGGGACCGAGTCGCCCACGTCCGTAGGGGTAAACCCCTAATTCTGAGTCCCTACACGTGGTCCCCGGGTGGTGCTAATCAGGCGACACACTGGTGGTAGGCTTCGGTCGACGGCTTGCGACCACCCATCGGGCAAAAACGGGCCGCCAAGCGTCTTTGCGTGTTCCGGCACGATGCTCGGTGCAGCCGATCGGGGAAATGGGTCGGGATTGTTGCGCGACTGTAGTGCACCGGATTAGACGTCGTGGTAAGTGTGCTGCATCGGCTGGCTAGTTTGGAGGGTAGCGGGATCCGAATCACGGTGCACCGCTGGCTGACCGCAGTTAGTAGGGGGCCCAAGTAGCGAGCTAGCCACTCACGAAAGGCTGCCCCGCCAACTCGCGAAAAATCCCAGAATGCTCTATATCGTGCCGGTTGACGACCGGGTGAAAGGACCCGATAGCCATTCCTGGGGGGTTCGGGCGTCCCCGCAGTCTCCATGCTAGTCACCCATTGATGTGGTTCCTCGCTGCGAGTCTCTTGGTTCGTGCAGTTGCGCCTCATCCCACTGCCATTCTCCCCACCTTCCCTCACTCTCAACATGAAAAAAGGAACAGTAATAAGGAACGTTAAACAGCGGCAGCACGTCCTTTCATTAAAGGTGCACCTCACAAATATCAGAGGTGTACACTCAAATCTCGTAGCAGTCCACTACCACCTGGAAACTGCAAAACCTCACCTCCTGTTCCTCTCGGAGACGCAGATACGATGTCCGTCAGATACAGCTTACCTGTCATATCCGGGGTAAATTTTAGAGCACAACTTTAAGCAGCGTGCTGGTATCTGCGTTTATGCACGTGACGACATCTGCTGTCGGCGGCTCCGAAACTTAGAAGACTCCCGTTTCTCTGTCATCTAGTTGCTAGTGGACACCGGCATTGAGAAAATCCTTTACGCTGGTGTCTACCGATCTCACAGTGGAGACCAGGAGACAACCGGGCTGACTGACTATCTCAGTGAGGCAGCTGACGCGGCTCAGCAGCGGTACCCCTCGGCTCAATTGGTGTTTCTGGGTGATTTCAACGCTCATCACCAACAATGGTTATTCCCATAACAGAACACTGACCACGCGGGAAAAGAGATGCATAAGTTAGCACTGTCATTTAATCTCACCCAGCTTGTTTCCGACACCCCACAATCCGGTAAAGCTACCCCCTGGTTTGGAGCCGAGTGTAGGCACGCCGAAGCGTTAAAACATGAGGCGTATTTAGCCTGGGTAGATGCTAGAACGCGCAAGTCGAATAATTTGAGCAAGAAGAAGAGAGCCTTTAACAAAGCTGCCAAGGCCTGTAAAAAAGCCTTAAAAAAGGCTCGCTTCAACCATATTAGCCATATTGGGGCCAAACTTGCTTCACATCCTGCGGGAAGTAAAGCTTTTTGGTCCCTGGCTAAATCGGTTGAGGCGAACTTTTGCCGCCCGTCGTTGCCCCCACTATTAAAGCCTGATGGGTCACTAGCTCATTCAGCAGAGAAAAAGGCGAACTTTGGCGACTGGCGAAGTACCTCCTTGTCTACCGAGATGCGAGACGACAATGTCAGAAATTCGTATCCGCCAAAGTGAGGTACGTAGAACGCTACGCAATCTAGACGTGAACAAAGCCAGTGGCCCTGATGGCATCCCAGCTATAGTGTTAAAAACTTGCGCGCCCGAGTTGACTCCTATCCTGACGCGCCTTTTTCGTCTTTCTTTAGACTCTGAGCAGCTGCCAAAATCTTGGAAGATTGCCAACGTGCAGCCCGTGCCTAAAAAAGGAACGCGTGCCGACCCTAATAACTACAGGCCAATATCAGTTACGTCCATACTCTGTATGACTATGGAACGTGTTCTGAATAGCCGGCTCCTGGCTTACCTAGAAGCAAACGATCTCCTAAGTGACCGACAGTACGGTTTTCGCCGAAATCGGTCCACTGGAGACCTTCTAGCGTATGCCACGCACACATGGAGCGAGGCCATCGAGAAGTACGGAGAAACGCTTGCCGTTTCTCTAGACATCTCGAAGGCCTTCGACAGGGTCTGGCACGATGGCCTCATAAGCAAGCTTCCGTCTTTTGGCTTACCCACTGGCCTGTGCAAGTGGATTTCCGATTTTTTGAGGGAAAGGTCCATGCGAGTGGTAATTGACGGCTGCTCGTCTGATCGATTAGCGATCAATGCTGGGGTACCTCAAGGATCGGTACTTTCCGCAACCCTCTTACTGCTGCATATAAATGACCTCCTGAAACCCGGTATTTTTGGGTATGCGGATGACAGCACGGTTGTGGAAAGCTACAAGTCCAGCGCTAGGGCCAGTGGTGCTGAAATTCAGGCTCTGCGAGAGACCATGGTTGGGAGTATGAACTTGGCATTGAATGCTGTCTCTGCATGGGGCGATGCAAACCTTGTTAAGTTCAACGCAAATAAAACCCAGGCGTGTCTCTTCTCTGCTAAAAGGAATCCATTTGTGCTTGCTCCTGCTCTCCACAACATTCCGATACCGATTTCGGATCACCTGGAGCTTCTTGGCATTACTCTGTCATCTAACCTCAACTTTGGGTCATTTATAGAGTCAAAGGCTAAACTAGCTGCTAAAAAGCTGGGCGTGCTCACTAAGGTTAGGCAGTACTTCGCACCTGAACAGCTTCTTAATTTGTACCAAGCTCAAGTTCGATCGTGCATGGAGTACTGCTGCCACCTTTGGGATGAGTCTGCTAAGTACCAGCTGGAAGCCTTAGACTCTATTGAAAAGCGTGCTAAGAAGCTCATAGGCAACGACTTGTTTGAGGCTCGTCTAAAGAGCCTTGAACATAGACGAAAGGTTGCCAGTTTGTCGGTCTTTTATCGTCTACATTTTGGGGAGTGTGCACTGGAGTTGCATAATCTGATTCCGCCATCACCGTTTCACCATCGGACAACCAGATGTACAAAAAAACGTCACTGTTACATGGTTAACAACCCACATGTTCGAACAAAGCGTTTTGCTTCCACGTTTATCATGCGAACAGCCAAAGAGTGGAACGCTTTGCCGGCGTCAATATTTCCCGAAAACTACAGCCTGGGGGTCTTCAAATCGAGAGTGAACAGGTATCTTCTAGGCAAGCGTGTTACATCGTAGACCGCATCGTCACCTTCCCATCAGGTGGGATAGTGGTCAAGCGCCAGCCTATCAAGCGTAAAAAAAAAAAACTGTATATTAACGATATTCACGAACTCCCAATAGCAAATGCAGATATTTTGTGCTATACTGATGACACTGCAATTTTATTCAATGGGACAACATGGCAAGTTGGCAAGACACTTACTCGGCCGCTGAAGAAGGGATGTCTAACATCCAGAAATGGTTACAAGGTAATCTTTTGACATTAAATACACAAAAATCTATGTACATTTGTTTCCACAAAACCCTAGCTTCAGCCCCGATATCGCCGAACATTACAATACACACTTGTAATGGCAGTGTCTCAGCATGCAAATGTGAGAAACTGAAAAGGGTTAAAGAAACCATGTACGAGTGGCACGCTTCGAGACCCTAAAGCCTGTGTATTACGCGCTGTGCCAGTCTCAAATAATGTATTGCATCACCTGCTGGGGGTCTGCCGCAAAAAGTATCCTAATAGAAGCAGAAAGGGCTCAACGCTCTGTACTTAAAACTATGCTTAAAAAGCCGCGCAGATACCCCACAGAGTCTGTGTACAAAGAAAACGGTGTTCTAAACGTGCGTCAGCTATTTATTTTAAAGATGTTTCTTTCAGTGCATAAAGTAGTTCTTTCCTCAGCCATCTATGAGGTTCTGGTAAAGCGTAGAGTTTACCAGCTCCCCCAAATAATTGTATCCACAAAATTTGCTCAACGTTTCGGAGAATTCATAAAATCATATAGTTACAACTTGGTTATCAAGCATTCCGACAAAAACCTTAAAAATTTAAATGTCTATCTAGCGAATAATTTGGTGCAAAAGTGGCTATTATCACTAAGTTACGGACAAACCGAAAGGATTATTAAAGTGTAAGATTGAATAAGTAGTTTATCTTTATAATTTTAAATAGTCTGGCTAATAAAGGTAGAAGACTGAAAAAGCGCGGCAAATAAAAAAAAAATATCAGCATGGCAGCCCAAACTATGAGGAAAACTTGGAACAACTCGCTTTGATTCCTCAAAAGATTCTATGTTTTACCGTTTTGCATAAATATTTTCAAGTTTTCTTCATTATCCAATGGATTCCCTCACACGTCGGCATCATTGGTAACGAGGAGGTCGACCGCGCGGCAAGACAAGCTATAAGTGATAGTATTTCATATAATTGCCAACCACTACACAGGAGAAGTAAAAGTGAGTTGTGCGAAGATGTGGAACGAATACTTCGATGAGCGATCACTAACAAAAGGGATATGGTACAAAACGGTACAATGTCAACCTCCTCGATACCCATGGTTTGAAGAAGCAAACGTTAATAGGCGGATCATAGTAACACTGTTGAGGCTTCGCTCCGGGCACATCCCATCAAACAAGTTCAAATGGCTGATGGGACTATCTGATACACCTAATTGTCCGGAGTGTGACGTTCAGCATGTACTGATAGAGTGTGTTCGGAACGAAGCCCAACGGCAGGACATGAGAGGTAGGATTGACTACAGAGTTGGCATAATGTAATAGCATCCTGGCCTCACCTCTGTCTGAGGAAGCCAGGATGCTAATAAGATTCTATTCATTTTTATTTTAGTTTTAGTTTTTTATACTCGTTTGATTATCGTTATTTACAAATAGACGGGGGTGACATAGTCACTCAGTGACAAAACCCCTTTCTAATAAATAAAGATTAAAAAAAAAAAGTTTTCTTCTTAGTTTGGTGCTGCCAGCCCCAAACCAGCCAGCGAGACTCTAGTTTTAATATCTAAGATTTAGATTGTTTTTATATTTACTAGTTTCTTTTAATGTATCATATTTTATGTAAAATGGTTTATATTTTTCTTTGCAAAAGCATAAAATTAAAGTAGTTATATATTATTTATTTTTTCTTTTATATATTTTGTATTGTATTATTGGTCAGTTGAGGTGTTGTCTTCTTGTTAATTCATACCCAGGTCCCCACGATACAGGCTGAGCCTAGTGTGGGGATCATTAGATAACTTTGCGTGTTTTATTACAAATCCTTCTGCATAAATCCTAAGAAACAGCAAATATACTGTGTAAGAAAGCATGTTTAATTTAAGTATAAGTTTTATGCCGCAAATAAATAATTTTCATTTTCAGGTACTTAGGTGATGTTGTTCGAATACAGCAAGGCCCAGCAAGGCAACGAACAGCCTAAATGGTAACTTTGCATATTTCAAACTTTTTATTCTAAGAATGAGTTAGGTAAGTACAGGCTTTTCATCTACGTACCCTACAGCAAATCGATACCCCAGCCGATGCTAAAAGACGTAGCTTTTTCTGTGGGAGCCTTTGGCCGGAACGCGCAAAAGTTCCCGTCGTTGCATTGTATTATTTTTCAAAACATATGCTTTTTCCAATGTTAATGTTTAAAATTGGTGGCATTTTAGGCAAGCGCTGAATTACGAACATGAGTTATATAATATGGTCAAACGTGGTTTTTTGTGTTGCTTTCAAAATTCCATAGAAGCTTTTAGTAAAGTTGCTACCACTATCCCTATTTTCAGCAGTGGTCATCTTCAGGCTGATGATGATGACGATGATGATGATGATGATGGTGGTGATGTTGATGATGTTGGTGATGATTATGGAGATGATGATGTTGGTGTTGTTGTTGATGATGATGATGATGATGATGATGATGGTGATAGTGATGATGATGATGATGATGATAAGATCACTCTTACCTCTAGATCAGCTGGTTCGTAGATATTCAACGACCTGAAGAAAAAACTGCATATTTTGCTCAAGTTGCCGTGGTCTTTATGCACTTTACGTAAATACACGAACAATTTTTCTGAAACACATCCATTGCTTCCAAAATTCCATAGAAGCTTCTAGTAAAGTTGCCACCACTTTACTTGAGCATGACTTAGACTGGACTATGATTACCTGACTTAGACTGGACTAAGACTTGACTTCACGTGAAATATTTTATAACACGATGAAAAATTACAATACTTAAACACTGGCTAAATGCATAGTGCATTTAGCCAATGTTTAAGTATTGTAATTTTTTTAAGTTTGGAGCCAAAATATAAGAAAAAGAAAAATACCCTAAACTTAAATCAAGCTAAAGTCGAGAAATTACCAATGACTATAGTTATAGCATATGAGTAAGATATACATCAAACTTCCTTGGTATGAGTACCTATCCCAAAAGATCTGTAATACGGGCACAAGGCCCAAACTGCAGCCATGTAGAAATTTCATTCTTAAAACGATGATTTCATTAATGAAAGCAATTTCAACACCGATTCATCATTGAGTGCAATACTGTAACCACAGAATTCAGCCTGTTTACATTTTACATAGCACTGTACTTAACTGTATTTCTAATTCACCGAGTACCTACCTATATGTACCTATCTCACTAATGGTCTAGCCATTCATTAGATAGGAGTTGTACCCAAGGTCCTGTAAAAATAGACTTTGGGGATAAATGAAAACATACCAGGTTCCAACATTATATCTCTGGCATTTCCAAAAATTGGCAGACCCTTAGGTCCCGGTATTTTGTTGAACAGTCGGCCTGCGTAGTTAAACTGGCAGTACAGGCTGGCCAATATCACTGACACACAGAAAAATAACACTATTTGTACAATCATTGCAATTTAAGCCACACTTTGTCTTACGTTGTAACATTAACTATCACAAGCGAGGCTTCAGAAGCACTGGTAGCTCGTATAAGCAGTAAGTCCATTAAATAAAGACGCGTAAATAATAAAGTCATGATGATACAGCTGACTATTGATTTTGGATTTGCGAGTTATTTTATTACCAAAACAAAACCACCAAAGCAAACAAGCCCTTACTTACCTACTTTAACTTACGGCAGGTACTAGGTACCTAATAATAAATAAACGTAAGTACGTAAAATCAAAAATTAAGGCTGAGTTGCACCAGCTACTTTAACGCTAACTTTTTTTTTTTTAATTTTGTTGAATACAATCAAATAAGGGCTTTGTCGCTTAGCGACCACATCGCCCAATCGGTTAACACACAAAGGATTAGGTTCCCCGGAGATTCCCGTAGAACCTGAATCAGTAATCTGTACACACTGGTCAAGATTTCTTAAGCAGTGTATACAGATTACAGGCCTCCCTTGATAAGGGGGACGACAAAATAGAGTTACAAAAACCTACGTCAAATGACCTTTCTCTCAAAATAGCCCTTCTGTCACTAGCATTCCGGACACATTCCAGCAAAACATGTTGAACATCGTCAATCGACCCACAATCTTCACAATTTGGTGACAGTACGCTAACTTTAACTGCTAACTGTCACCGTCCACGCTTCGCCGGGCGCGCTAATGTCAAACATGGTGCAACTCAGCCTTAACATCTCAAAATATGCCAAAGCTACAAGTTACATGAGTGGAGTTTTGGCGGGAACGCGGAAAAGTTCACGTCGTGCAACTATTGTATTATTTCTCAAAATTTGTGCTTTTTTCAGTGTAAATGTTTAAAGTTGGTGGCGTTTTTTGCGTTAAATTACTGAATTACGAGCATGAGTGTGGGCAAGTGATATTATGTGGTAAAACGTGGTTTTTCGTGTTGCCTTCAAAATTCCATAGTAGCTTCTAGTAAAGTTGCCACCTCTTCACTGGAGCATGACTAAGAATGGACTATGACTACCTGACTTAGACTGGACTATGACTATAACTTGACTACGCAAAATATTTTAAAACTCGATGAAAATAAATACTACTTGACACTGGCTAAATACACTATGTGTGGAGTCATAATATAAGAAAAAAAGTTACAAGCCTTAAACATGCAGTAACGTCAGTTCTTGGTCCTTCCCAGTCCTTCCCAGTCCTTCCCTTCATAGTAGTTGTTCGGTGAAGTTCGGTGTTGGTGGACAGATTCGGCAGATTGTTTATTCGACAAATTCATCAATAGATTGGGCAGGTTATTGGCCAGGACCATTATTCTGTATCGATTCCTTACTTCGAATCCACGCGAATGAGGAGTTTTATTTAAAAAAAACAACCTGATTCGGCTTCTGTCACTAGATGGCGTACTAACGACGTATTTCAAACATGGTTGTAGGTTCAATACACAGAGTACAAGGAAATGTCAAATTCAGTTGATGAATCACAGAGTACGTTGTCGATTTATCGATAGATAGCCATTAGAGAACAATGTCTTAACAATGACAGAACCTAAAATCTCCATTTTTATCGCCATCTATTAGGTTTTTATAAAATTACAGTTTTTATTTTAATAAACGCCTCATTCTTTGTCTTACATAAGAAATCTGCAAAACTCTATCCTCTATGAAACGAAAATAAAACCGCGTGAAATGAATTTGGAATTGGCGCGATTTGAACTGTCAAAAATCACTTGTTTTACAGAGATGCGTTCCAAAACAACCACATCAAAAGCTACCACCACTCATGTCAATATATTATATTCAAAATAAAAATAACTTTATGTAAAGTAAACGTACTCCTAACCTAACGCTGTAACACGATTTGAACAGCATAGCGATTCAGGAGACCTCACCGCTGAGGCTCAGCGCTGAGGCTCAGCGCTGAGGCCTCGATTCAACCAACTTTTATTTGAAAATAGAACGGAAATATGAAAATAGAACGGAAATAGCGTCATCGTTTCTGCAAAAGGCATGAGCTAGGGGAGAGCTTTCCGTTCTATTTTCAAATAAAAGTTGGTTGAATCGAGGCCTCAGCGCTGAGCCTCAGCGCTGAGGTCTCCTGAATCGCTATGCAGGACACGATAACGACGTGGTTTCGCATCGTGTGGAACCTGCGTGTCCATAGAGAATAACCGCCCTGAACTGATCGCTATTGTGCACACAAGTTTTTGTCTTGTTTTGGGTGCGATTACGAGGATGGGCAAATATGTCACATTTTAAAGCCATGTTTCCATTTATCTGTGATAATGGGTGAAATGTTATTATTATCTATAGATAAGGTAATCCAATGCCGTTAATTATATGACGAAAGTTTTTCATTGGCTTTAACCAATAATTCATAAAATTTATTTTCCGCAGCGTCCTCCTATAAAAATGACGAAAAAGGGTCGAGTTCTCTGTCATTTATCTAAACAACTGTAATATTTTATTGATTAAAAAAAATACCTTAAATTAGCTGATATACTCGACTATAATAATAAAATGGCAAATATTTAAAAAAAATGTGGTAGACACTCAAGAAAAAAAGAACAGTTTATTTCACTATTCCATACGATTTCCTTATATTTTGCCAAACTTCAATATCTTAACCGTGTGAAGATAAGGTTGGTTTTGCTTTGCTCATTGTGTCTCGTTTTTGATATAAATCAACAAACACTAGAAACTAATTCTCATTTCTCAGTCTGCGCTTGGGCGCCATCGAGAGCAGACACTGTGCCGTTTGACATCAGCAGCTCCTGGTGAAAAACATCGCTGTACGAACACGAATATTAGGCATTGGAAATAATTTCCAAATAAGATCGTCGACAACGAAGTACCTATTTCTACCTATTTGAATAATTTCTAATGCTGATGATGGGTGGTGGTGATGGTGGATGGTGGTGATGACGGGTAGAACTTCAGGTGCCGACTTTGAGCTCGTTTCATTAGTTGTGATGTGTTACGATATTTCCGGTTGATACCGGGGCGCGGAAATTGGACTGGCTGACCTGATGGTAGACTTCGAAGACTTCACCTGGAACTCCTAGATGTGTAGAGCTAGACATGCCATCTTTGGGCTCGATTCATTAGTGATAATCAGATCTTCTTGTTTTTGATCTTTTTTACTGGGATTGGTCTGACCTGCAGGTAGTACCTACATAATCTTAGGTACCTACCTACCTACCTACTTGTCATGAAGAATTTAGGCGGTTTGGTTTTCTGAAAAGTATTTCTCTTTTTATTAATAAATCATCATCATCATCATCATCATCATTGACTACTATTGTCGTCATCATTGTGGTCATCATCATCACCGTGTTCATCATCTTCATCTTTTCAATTATTGTCGTCATTATCATGTTCATGGTCATCACCGTATTCATCATCAGGTACCTTTACAAAAACATGACTTCTGTGGGAACTCGTAAACTATAAGTCCGGTTAGTATACTATGTTTAGGTAACTTTTAGAACTAACTGAGACGATCTTAGGGACATAAAAATCTTATACATCACTAATACAAAAAATGACTTATTATCAAAAACAAAATGAAGATGTATATATCTAAGAAGGAACTGCCTCACAACCTGACAATGTACTACAAAAGTATAGAAATAGGTCACATAATTACCAATACAAACTGACTCATTATAATGGGGACTCAAAAAAAAAGTACCCTCATAGATTTCAGAAACTATAATCATCAGTGTAATGTTTTCGAAACATTGTAGTACTAAACATTCAAAATTATAATGTAAAAAAAAATACTTGGTGCCCCATTTTCGAAGGAACTCGTAAACCATAGGTCTGATTAGTATACAACCTTCAGGCAAGTTGTAGCACTAACCAGGATCTTTCAAGAAATGTTAAAAAAAAAAACATAGGTCCTATACAAAAATACAAAATGATTATCATTTTTATTACCTTTTTCATGTTCTTCATCATCGTCACCATCACCCTCTTCATAGAGACTCTCGGGTCTAGCCCGGACATTTGGAAGGCATTGCTGATGCCGAAGCTAACACCAAGAGGCCCTATTGAATATGCTATTATTATTACAACATTATTTTTGATATTTACCTACTGCTCGGAAACTATACCTCGGATCATTATACAGTTTTCGGAAATTTAAACAACAGATAAGGTATCTATTTGAAAACAGAAAAAAACCAGGTACCTATATAAAAACATGCCTTCTGTGGGAACTCGTAAACTATAAGTCCGTTTGATATACTATGTTTAGGTAACTTGTAGAACTAACTGAGACGATCTTAGGGACATAAAAATCTTATACATCACTAATACAAAAAATATGACTTATTATCAAAAACAAAATGAAGATGTATATATCTAAGAAGGAACTGCCTCACAACCTGACAATGTACTAAAAAATTATAGAAATAGGTCACATCATTACCAATACAAAGTAACTCATCATAATGGTGACTCCAAAAAAAAAGTACCCTCATAGATTTCAGAAACTATAATACGGATCAGTGTAATGTTTTCGGAACTTTGTAGTAATAAACATTCAAAATTATAATGTAAAAAAAAATACCTGGTGCCCATACAAAAACCCTCATTTTCGAAGGAACTCGTAAACCATAGGTCTGATTGGTATACAACCTTCAGGCAAGTTGTAGCACTAACCAGGATTCTTTAAGAAATGTTGAAAAAAACATAGGTCCTATACAAAGTTTTTACCATTTTTACCATTTTCATGAATAACCCCTTACCCAATCAAAACTCGGTACATCTATTTTTCCTATAGCCTACCACTGATAAAAAAAATAAAATATTCAAAGTCTACCATGAGGTCAGTCCAATTACTTCGGTAGAAAGATCTCTTCATCACTAATAAAAAGAGCCCAAGCTCGCTTCACCTAGCTCTACCTCTCTATGATTTCTAGATGAAGTCCTCAAAGTCTTTCATGAGGACATTCATAACATAACATTGTCGTGAAAATTATTCTATAAATATGGAAATAAAAATATACTTTTTTAATAAGAATTTCAATCAGTGTGTGTTGCCAGTGATGACAACATATGGAACTGAAACGTGGTGTCACTGTTGGCCTCATTAGTAAGCCCAAAGTCGCGCAACGAGCTATGCTCGGTGTTTCCCTGCGAGGTATGATCCGGAACGAGGAAATCCGCAGAAGGACTAAAGTGACCGATATAGCTCTTAGGATTAGCAAGTTGAAATGGCAATGAGCAGGCCAGATCGCTCGCAGAACTGACAACCGATGGGGAAGAAAGGTTCTCGAGTGGCGACCACGAACCGGAGCGCACAGCGTAGGCAACCCCCCTACTAGGTAGGCCGACAACCTGGTGAAAACCGCGGGGAGCCGATGGATGCGGGAGACGAGCAGCCGCTCTAAGTGGTGCTCTCTGGGGGAGGCCTATGTTCAGCAGTGGACGTTTACGGGCTGTTGATAATGATGATGATGATCTTTTTAATTCTTCATCATCATCAACAGCCTGAAGACGTCAACTGCTGAACATAGACCTCCCCCAGAGAGCTCCACTTTGAGCGGCTGCTGCATCCATCGGTGCCCCGCATCGACAACGGTTTTCATTTTTACCCACATATAATTAGATACATACAATATACCTACAATCCTACGATAATATATTCCAAAAAAACAATATGAAGGAAATACACATTTCGGGTAAAATAAAATTAAAAAATAAAAGGACCAAATTATTTTGGTTTAGTCAACCTCGCCCGCCGTTATCCCGTCGCTGTGTGCGTAATGCCGTGCGCGTGTAGTAGTGCGGCTAAATACCTATTCATGCGCGTAGTAAACGTCCTTAACGTCAAAGAGTACCTATAATAATTTACTACACAAACCACCATAGCAAGCCACCAACCAAGTAATCTTTACTAGAGTTGACGTGAAACTTCTCAGTCAGGCGACGGCATAACGTAACGTTATAATTATCTTCGCAAAAATATTCAGTCATGTTTCAGTCTGTGCATATTATAAACCACAGAGCAAAAAAAAACGATTTCTCTATAGCTCTGTGTTATAAATTATAAACACATCAACAGCCGTAAGACCGCTACAAAGGCGATTTCCGCGCGGGAATCACCTGTTTCCATATCTTTTGCCATCTTCCTTTTCTCTTTCATATACTTACTACAGGATAGGAGTGGCTTCTAAAAGTATCTATAAAAACATTTTTGTTCTACGGGAGCCCCCTTAATACTGACCTCTATTATAATAGATAAAGATTGCCCCTTAAATATTATTTAACTCAGTTTTTTAGTATTTGTTGTTGTAGTGACAACAGAAATACATAATATGTGAAAATTTCACCGTCTATCTATCACGGTTCATGAGATACAGCCTGGCCAGCGAAGACTTAGTAATCGGGTTCATTTTACCCTTTGGATATGGAACCCTAAAAATAATGAATGAAATCGGATTGGGCATTGACGAATTACGACTTCGTAAACGGGTTTTTGCGGGTTCGTGGAAAAGTTCGTCGTGGTCGTTGAATATTCTAATAAAACGATGAAAAATTACAATACTTGACACTGGCTAACTACACTAAAGGGTGACCACGACGAAACAGCGGTTTTTTTTTTTTTTAATATTTTGGCTCCACTCATAGTGTATTTAGCCAGTGTCAAGTATTATATTTTCATCGTGTTATAAAATATTTCACGTAAAGTCATGTCCTAGTCATAGTCATAGTCCAGTCTAAGTCAGGTAGTCATAGTCCAGTCTAAGACATGCTCCAGCAAAGTGGTGGGATGTTTAAAATAGGTGGCGTTTTACGCATTAAGTGCTGAATTACGAGCATGAGTGTGGGCAAGTGATATAATGTGGTGAAACGTGATTTTCCGTGTTGCTTCGATAATTCCATAGAAGCTTCTAGTAAAGTTGCCACCACTTTACTGGAGCATGACTTAGACTAAAATATGACTACCTGACTTAGACTAGACTATGACTATGACTAAGACTTGACTTTACGTGAAATATTCTAATGATGAAAAATTACAATACTTGACACTGGCTAAATACACTATGTGTGGAGCCAAAATAATAATTTAAAAAAATTACCTTACTGAACTATTACTGAAAAAACCCACCATAAGTATGTGCGGAGACAAAATATAAAAAAAACTTGTACACAGATTCAGATTCAGATTAATATTGCTTCCATAGTTTACAATAGGTGGAATTTAAACATAAGTCTAGATTCATATGGACCCTGTCGGGCGCAGCAAATTTGGAGAGAGGAGGGGACTTAGCAAAAGAATCAAAGTGATCAAACAAAATAGGTAGTGTCTTGTAGTAGACATAGGTGGGTTTAGTCTTCAAATTAAACCCGTTTTGTTCTTGAAAAACTTGTATTTTGGTATAATAAGACGAGAGAAACAAAATTGCGTAGTAACTTGTTGGCTCGATGAGAAAGGTGTGATTTTTTAAGGCCTACCTCAAATATTACAAAATATTAAACGCCTACTGGATTATGTTAGCAATTTGTAGAAGTGTAGAATAAAGGTAGTAGGCGCGAACAGGTAGTGACAAAGAACATAATATTAGTTTGATTAGCTATAATAAAATGTCAATCCAATTTTATCTATTATTAATAGTAATATTAGTAAAAATTTAATGTCAGTTTTGTACAATATAAAATAAATTAGATTACCTATTCAATGTCACACTTATTCACTCTAAATACCACATATTATTCTTACAATTATTGATGTCAAAAAGTACACCTACACACCTACATACCATTCGTGATCATAAATTTTCATCAGCACATAATATTTTACTGTCATTTATATACTCGTCAATACTATAATATGCCTTTTCCGTCAGGAACCGTTTCAAAGTTCTTATAAAAATGTTATAGTTGTCTATGTTATTTAAAACGCCTGATAGCTGATTATATATTCTTATGGCAGTAGGTAATGCACTAGATGAGGGCATTTTTAACCTGGACTTAGGTATTGGTAGCACTAACCGGTTGTATAACACATTAACATAACACATAACGTTAACACATTTTAACTTTCATCTCCTCTCCCGAAGAAACCATGCTTAATTTCGGGAAAAAAGTATCCACAGAGCAAAAAAAAGAATGTTTCAATATATATATTCAAATATGCTTTCAGCGACCGTCATATGTTTCAAAGCTCTGTAAAAGTATTCTATAACCTACCTCGTATACATAAATCATGCAAGTTTCATTTGAATCCATTGTAGTTTCGACGTGATGCTCAGCCAATATACAGACAGATAGACAAAAAAGTAATTTTTGGCGGCAGCATCGATTATAGAGAGCCAAGTTTTTTAAATTACCTATGATGTACAGAATTTTGGACCTGTTACAGATATATTATATATAACTATTATTATCCTCTAAAGATATCTCGTCGCTGTAGTTGGAAAACTAAATAACCAATACATTTTGCGAAATCGACTTTATAACCAAAAAAGAATTAATGAAATCAGACAACAAATTAATGAATTACAAAATAATTTTATAGTTTCATCCCTTCTCCTGAGGGAACGTGCTGAATTTCAGGATTATAAGTATCCTATAGCCTACCTCATAATAAACTGGAAGTTTAATTTTTATCCATTAAGTAGTTCCAGCGTGATGCTCAGCACAGACAGAAATGAAGAAAATAATTTTTCAAAATATCTTCAATGTACAGAATTGGTCTTGTTACAGTTTTATTATAAGTAAGTACAGGAATTAATAAGTACATTATAAAAATATCTGTAATTTTAGATACATTTTTTCCTGTTACGGAATCGAACATAGATTGGGTTTACAGTACGTAGGACAATATCACAAGCAAACTGGCAGTCTTCAGGCTTGGTGACCGGCTCCAGGCGGAACTTCCTCAGGATGCCAGACATCAGGGTCTTCAGCTCTAGGATAGCAAACTTTTGACCTGAAAGAAGGTTAGCAGAACGTATTATAATATCTGTGGCAGAACTTAGAACGTTTAGTCGACATTGGCCCAAGTTTCTAAACAGCTTACCCTTAAACTAAAACCAATTCGCTAAATAAGTAAATGACGTCTTATATATTGAACTTTTTAACACCACTGCTAATCAGCTGAAGAAGCTCATTAGTAGTGCATTTTTTGATAATTAAGCAGTTGATTTGATTAACAGTAGTGTATCTTTAGGTAAGTAGGTATCTTATATACCTACATAATAAAGTTTGATTTTTTGTTTGTGTGTCCGTCTTTCAAGTGTACGTACCTAATTATTCTTTTTATTACCTACTAGCTTTTGCCCGCGGCTTCGCACGCTTGTGTTATGTTATTTTTACGTTATAGTCTAATAATAGATCATGCATTTCGTACCAAACAACAAAATCCACTAAATCTTTTCGAAGCTGAGCACAGTAACCTGTATTAGCATAGGTATAACGCAAGCATAGCCGTGAGTGGAAGCTATTTAAGCCATTACCTAAAATTAAATGTTTTGAGTCTAATATAGATTTATAACAGAGAAAGAAGTTTCAAACAAAAAACTACAATTTTATAAGTACCTCTTCATATTACAACAAAAAGAAATCATCATCACTTCACTCAGGTCTTTAACAGAAGTTTCAGTAAGTTTTGTTTAGGTAGTAATTACCTAAGCAGGCAGGTACAGTTTAGAAAAATATGGAAGAATCACACACGATGATCCTGTTTGCTCAGTTTTACATAATTATTATCCGCGTGCTTTTTGTTCCATTTTTCACATTTTTTTACCTTCTTAAGTTTGGTTCCATACGAATTGAGTACCTAACTACCTACACATAGCCAGTGCCAATAATAAGTTTATAAATTGCTGGAGATATGCATTTACCTGTACGACGCGTACACAATTAATTTTCTTAATACTAATTAGGAATTACAAATACTAAACCACCACTCCTTAAAGAATCGACAGTTATAATTATTATTATGACCACTATTTTCCACGCTGTCTCATTCCCAACATACCTACCTAGTGATGAAAGTGAGGAAGTAGGTTAAATCGTCATTACATAATTATTACTAACACCCAAAGTTACTTACCTACTATAACTATAACCTTCTTGAAGTAACCGAGTAATCAATCATTTTCTGCTCCCGTGGATTATTTAAAAGCCCACAGATCTAAAATATTTTAACTATTAAAAACTTATTTCAACATGCAAGAAGAATAAGAAGAAGAAGAACAAATCAAAAACGAACGAACGTTACGCGCCATGTTGTTAATTCGAGGATACAATTTTATTGCCATAATGAATACCTACATATTAATTATTATATCTAAGTACCTACCCTTTTTAAACATTTTTCATCAAATATTTCGTATCATTGGCTAAATACAAATAATAGCACCTCCGGCTTACTTTAATGCCAAAATAAAAAGGTTTAAAATGCGTAGCAATGATCAGGGTATATAACTTAAGTGGCTATAAGTACTACAGGGGGTCTAGCAAAGATACCAACCACTAACGCTAACGCCAAACGCTAACTCCAAAACTGTATTGAAATGACATTAGCTGTGGAAAAGTAAGCGATGTCCGAAATGTCATCCTAGTACATTTTGGAGTTAGCGTTTGGCGTTAGCGTTAGTGGTTGGTTTCTTTGCTAGACCCCCAGGTACCTTAAAACTTCCTTGGGGTTGATCAAGAATGTAGCAGTACCGCAAAAATAATTTTATCTACCTAATTAAAATGGTAACGTGTAGTAAGTTCATGTAAATAATACATTTTACCAGATCGCCAATAAAGAACATTACTCCCGCCAAAACCCTATAAATCGAAAACTTGAATAAAAATGTAAGCTTCAATATTGGCTAAGTATGATAATCGTGTGAAGCCTTATGAATAATTATAAAAAGTCTAAGTACCTACCCTTTTAAACAGTTTTCATAAAATACTTCCTATCATTGGCTAAATACAAATTTTGTCTAATGCCAAAAAAAAGGTTTACAATGCGTGGCAAAAGCAAGGGTCAATGGGCACAGATTACTGAATATGTTACTACTAAAGGTTAAGCTATAGGTACTATAAATACAATTTTAAATACTTATTTCGAATGGTAACGCGTAGTAGATTTTTGAAAACTAATACATAATACCAGATCGCCAATAAAGAATTTTGCCCTCTCCAGAACCCAATAAATCGAAAACATGAATAATAATTTAGTTGTGTTTCAATATTGGCTAAATATGATATCGCGTGAAGCCTTAAAACTTATAAAAAAAGTCTAAGAAGTTTTTAGTTTTCTAAATTCCTTGTTCTCTGTGTCGTGCTCATATTCAAGAAGGTTCTCATATACCTACGCTCTTTTTTTAGTTTAGACCACAGATTAACGAAAAAACTTATCTATATGTAAATACATATGATTTTTTTGGGTATAGTTACATAATGAACACATTGTTTTTCTCTAATCTGCATTGCATCGAGCGCAGACGAAGTTATCGCGCGTTGTATTTCGCCGTAGCCCGAAATGTGTGATACACTGCCGGTAATGCAGGCGCACCAATTGTTATTTACTGTAGTAAAACATGCATTAAATTACTTCCTTATTGCTTAGTGCAGTGAGGATGGTTCAGAATGAAATACAAAAATATAGGAGTTCCGTACTCAAAGAGTAAATCCTTATTACTAAACCTCCGCTGTCCGTCTGTCTGTCGGTCTGTCCACCAGGATGTACTCATGAATCGTGATAGTTAGACTGTTGTTAGAATTTTTCACAGATGATATATTTCTGTTGCCACTATAATAACCGTGGTCCGTATTCAAAGGGACAGATAAACAGACAAATAAAAAAAATTGGTTTTACTTCATATTGATAAGGAATTATAAATTAAAACTATTACAATTTATTTTTGGTAATCACAAATAATACTCTCACAGTTTGTAAAACATATTTATTCGCCGACATGCAATATAACGCTACTGCTTCCTCCATTTTATTTAGCCCACGTCGGTCGCGCAGCAGGCAAACAAATTGACTGTGTGTCCAGGTTGGGGCGCTACAAAAACATCGAGGATAGTCAACAGAGATGTTTTTGCGCGCCAACTCAACAGCGAAGGTTTGGGCGTATATGAAGCCGTACCATAATAGTAACAGAGTTTTTTTCTTTAATCTGTGCATCCGGATAAACCCGAGATAAATTACCGTCAGTAGCAGTGTAGCAGAGTAAAAATTTTTTTCTTTCATCTATGGTTAGTAGCCAAAATATAACTTACCTTTTGACACTGGCTAAATACCTACACTATGTGTGGAGCCAAAATATAAGACAAAAAACTTACCTTGAGGCCTTGAAGCGGCCATCTTGTTAAAATCCCGTTCCGTTTCATAATGAAATCTTAATAATTTTCACCAAAAAAAAAATTAACGATATATAAAATTTAATATATCCTATGTTTTGCGCCGGGTTTTTCTAAGCTTATTAGTGAAAACCGCATGAAAATCCGTTCAGTATTTTCGGACTTGTGCCGTAACAAACAAACAAACAAACAAACAAACAAACAAACAGACAAAATGTCTAAAAAGTAGCTTAACGTGATCAGCGAAAAATTTCAAGCCAACCTGTGGCATTTTTTTTTCGATATCTTGCATTTACAGATTTTTTTATCTCCACAGTTTTATTATATGTATATATGTATAGATTAATGGAAACTTGTAATTGGCCCTCTTTAATATTTACTATATAAGTATAGATATATACTTATACCCATGGAGCTATAAAAAAAAGGAGGGAATCCCGTCTGATCCGAAACTGAAGCAACTTTAGGAAGCCGGAACGCTTCGTACGTACGAGCGGAACACGCACACACTCACATCATACGCAGCCGGCCGCCCTACTTTTATCTGACACACATATGTAATATGTCCGCCATTTTGGGCTTCAGTTCGATGTCAATCAAAACTCAATCCTTCTTTTTTTTATTTCATCCATGCTTGTACCTAGATATAAAATTCTTAAAATCTTAAAATAAAATAAAGTACTCAAAGAGGCCTCCTATTCGCCTAATGACTATAATTGTGCAGTTCGGCATTGTTAGTGCATTGATCCACGCTGATCATATATTACTGATTAAAATTACGCCTGTTTATATTTGTTTCCCGTTATATTGATAAAAACCAATTTTGAAGTTTCTGTAGCCATTCTAATCGTTTATTTTGTTGGATACAAAAAATAAGAATTTTAAAAATAAGTTCATAATTTCACGGAGTTCTGAGGAAAACCCAGTACTTCCCTACTGCTCAACTAAATTGCTCAACCAGTTGAGCAGTTGAGCAGTAGGACATAGTTTGTATTACCGACCATTTTATGCCCTATAGCTCAACTGTATTTTGCTCAACTAAGTTGATCAGTAGGTCGTCCTGTTATAAAATTGTGCTCCTTCCCCACTGCTCAACCAAATTGCTCAACTGCCTCAAGTTGAGCAGTGGGTAATACCGATGGCTCAACTGGTAATTCTCAGCAGTGGAGGATAATAGGGTTAGGGTCATATCGTCTGGGTTGTAAATCGTCTGTGTGTCCAAAATATCGTAGTCGCAAAATCACTATGTAGCCAAAATGTCTAATCTGTGAAATGACATGCCATTGACAGATGTCACTTTTGACAGGTGTCATTTTTGATAGATGTCGCTTTTGACAGATGTCATTTTTTAGTTTTAATTTTTTTTTGACAGATTTCATTTTGATAGATGTCAGTTTTGACCGGTGTCATTTTTGATAGATGTCACTTTTGACAGACGTCATTTTTTGACAGCAGATGTCATTTCAGACAATTTTTTAAATTTGATTTTTTTTGACATATGTCGTATTTTTGACACGTTTCATTATTTAAAACTTGAATCAACCAAACCACGTCAGGAAAACAATTTCTTTATATTTGATATCTCTTAGAAATTCTATGGTTGAAGTGCTTCCGTTAATTACTTTTATTAATTCCGCAAAGCATCTTTAAAAAAATAAGTCTTTTTTTCTGTATCCATATGAAATAAAACTACAAATCTCATAATTACTTATTTACCGTCATTAATATGAATCTCGAATGATCGATGATTTTCATCTCGTTGTCCTCGCTTGGTGCTTAACCGTAATAGATAAATTAGTACGGTCGCTAATATACTACTATTAAGAGATATATATTTCAAAATTGAATATATAACTGCACATGACTGCACATAAATACTAAGTACCTATCTAGTTATTTTTCACCTACACGAAGTGGTTGGAGTCGAATCTTCACCATCCATTTGCATATATTTAATTTTATAACAGTTTACGGAAATGAAAAAATTGATGCACGAGTATAATATTTACTTATTTACGCAGTAATAAACCCAACAATGAAATTCTTATTACATCAATAAACATAACTTTTACAATAAGTGACAATAATAATGTCAATTACACAAAAGGGTTTAAAAGGTCTCAATAGATTATAAGCAGCCAGTGCCGCAAGAGCAGTTGAGCAGTAGGCTATAAATTCGATTTTATAACAGGATGACCTACTGATCAACTAAGTTGAGCAAAACCAGTTGAGCTATAGGGCGTAAAATGTTTGGTAATAAACTATGTCCTATTACTCAACTGCTTAACTAATTGAGCAGTGGGTAAAAATTTTAGGTAAAAATCATAGTTGAGCAGTTACCAGTTGAGCTGTCGGTATTACCCACTGCTCAACTTGATGCAGTTGAGCAATTTAGTTGAGCAGTGGGGAAGTAGTGGGAAAACCACATTGAATTGCAAAACAAAGCAAAAAGAGAAGACCAGAATTTGTTTCCTGGTTTTATTTTAAAGCTACTTGCTTATCAGTAAGATTGATGCCGTTAATACCTAGGTTTAAAAGAAAATTACAAACCTATACAGTTCCTTGGGCCAGCGCTGAAGGGTATGTAAGAGTAGGGGTGCCGCTTGGCCGTATTCTCTGGGAGGAATCTCTCGGGAATGAACTTCTCCGGGTCAGGGTAGAGGTCTTCACGCCGGTGGATATCAAACACGTGTATGCTGCATACTGTGCCTACTGGCACCCTGTAGCCACCTGGAAAGATACATCAGGTTAGATAATTTATTGCAAATACATAGCCTGTTTCTTTGCACTTTTACAAGCTAATTCAAAATCTCTTTCCTACTAGGTGCAGGTGTCAATCTTATCTACCTGTTAGGATCTTATTGTGTATTCGAAATTCTTTTCAAACCCAATAAAATATGGCATGAGCTTTACCGGTGGTCTTTCCCTAGTAAACATATTATTATGCAGCATTTTAAAAGAATAGGGTCAAAAGAGTATTATGACACGGTAAGCACTAGCATAATTATCCAGTGTTACGTTATGTCCATGGGAGAGCAACCGGCCATGAGTATGAGTTTGGTGGTTTGCTGTCTTTAGCATAAAAAATATCTACTTAAATGTAAACCACGGACGTTTATTGTAAACTTACTCAAAACCACTTCTTCAGAAATGTACCGCGCCATGTAAGGCACACTGGGGTAGAGCCGCAGGGACTCCTTGATGCAACATTCGAGGTACTTCATGCTGGAGAGATCTTCCATGGTGGGATCTCGGTCGGAGTCCCCGAAGATACCAATAAGCTCTTCATATATATTTTCCTGGAATTCCAAGTGCATAATGTAATGTGCAATAATTGTACATCTATCAACATAGTTCAAATCAAAGTTAAGTACTACAAGATATTTGCAGATGGAGAATAAAGGCTCTTTATTGGCGATAGCGAACTATCAAAATGAAGACGATCAACAGTTATGAAACTCCACTGCTGAACATAGGCCTGCCCCATTAAAATCATCATCCTTGGCAGCAGTCTTTCTTGGTGTTTGCAAAGATTTACAGAAGAAAAAATTTAAAGTTAATGTTTTCATGTGTTAAAAAGTAAAGTAAAACAGAAACCAAAAAGATTTTTAGGTGTGAAGATAAATGGAAATTGGAAAATATATAACCAGAGGAATAAGCCGGTTCAGGCATCTATTTGAATCCATAATGGCCGTATGGAGACTCTACAGACGTGCATGTGAACATCGTTAGGTTTCCTTCATTTTCTACAAAAACACTGTGGGTAGCTATGTAGGTACTTGGTCTCACATAAAAATCAAAAACCAATAAAGAGCGAAAAAAATTGCTATAATGACATTAGGAATTTATGTGAGGCCGTGAACTATGCAATCTACCAACCCAGTCCGTATATTAAAATCATCATAATACAGAATAGGGTTGGTATTGGTACCTGTACTTTCGGTTCATTTGCTATCCTCATCATCATAAAACACAGAGCCGTTGCAGTAGTATCGTGACCCTGAAAACATTTCTATTTTAAATAGGCTTACTTTTGACCATATTTCACCTGATGTTTTAAACTTCAGATTTGTTGTGATCTTCACGGACAGAAGAATGGTCTATTTTTTGAATGAAAGTTTTTATGAGTTTATATAAATATAGGAGGAACTATGGACTGAAGTTCATGGAAACATTTGATCAAATCAAATAGATCCTGTGACTACGATCCTCAGTAACGAGGGACCGACCAAAGAAAGATAAATATTGGAACACCATCGGACATGCATAAAAACCGACTCGAGCAAACAGCAAACTTTATGTGCAGCTGGAATGATAATTCCAAAAGACCTGTATTTTACCTCAAACATGAAGGTATCAACCTCTTCCCTGATTCCGTCATCATCAATTCTGCCGTGTTTCTCTTGATCCAGCAGAAGATCCAACATGGCTAGTCTACTCTTCTTTCCGTAGTTCTCATCGTCGTCTATCATGTCCACGATGTTATTGCTCTGCCTGTACTCCTTTCGCTCTTCAATGATCTGTTTCGTGAACTTGTGAAGGTCTCTCACAGCTATTTTTTGGATCTGAGCTATGTTTGTGAGTGCGAATGTCCAGTCGCTATATAGCCAGATTCTTGCGAGTCGATATAAAAGGCATTGTCCTATTACATAAAGACCTTTGAAATATTTTTTAGATACTGACTGAATGCCTTCGTCCATTGTGGTTCCCATTGAAGTTTCTGTGAATGAATATTAATCATAATTATGTACTAGCCGGCCTGCCCCGGATTTGCACTGGTTAGTTAATTTTACGTACCTAACGTAACCTTATCCAGAGGAAGAAAGAAGGTAGAGGGAAAAGTATAGAGGAAAGGGGTGGATGGATATAACAGTGAATGAAGGCAGATGCTGGCACACTTGCTTCTCTTCAACGTAAGCATAAAATAAACATGAGGTTTACCAATTTTTTTTTATATTAGATTAATGTTTTACTGACCGCACATAATCCTGAGGGTGTGCCTCATGATGAGGGGAAGAATCTCTGTCATATCCTTAACAGTTTCCTGCTGGACAACTTCAACAAACTCCGTGCTCTGTTCAGTGAATGTTCTGGCAAACTTCTTCAGGATGTTGAAGTGAAAAGCAGGTGTGAGGAGTTTTCTTCTGTGGTGCCATTTTTCTCCTAAGAAGTGATAAATTATTAATAATCAAGTCATCATCATCATCCTGAAGATAGGTATCCACTGCTAAGGCTATTTTGTATTAAAAACTATGGTTATCTTAGTTACTTCAATATTTAGTAAAATCCTACAGTTGACTTATCGCAAATATTCGATATCATAATCATAACAACCGTTTTTCACACACTCAATTTCTCACATTTCTTTCCCCATTTTCAAACTGTCATTGTTCCGCTTGTACAACGTTATATTTTATGACCTATTTATACAATTATCTTACCATTATTTACCAACAACCCTTGGCCAAGCCAGGGGCGCATAAACTTGTATGGTATATTTTTTTCGTTGAATTTGGTAGTGGATAGTATTACCTGAAATAAAATAATAAATAGCACATATATGTATATAGGTACTTATATGCAAGCAAGGCTGCAAAGCTGATTTAGTTATGGTTGGCCGTAACGCTTAACATCGGGTGAACGAAAGGTGAACGACTAACTTATTAACAAGACATTTATAAAACATTCATCATCATCATCAACAGCCTGAAGACGTCCACTGTTGAACATAGGCCTCCCCCAGGGAACGCCACTTAGAGCGGCTGCTCGCCTCCTGCATCCATCGGCTCCCCGCGGCTTTCACCAGGTCGTCGGTCCACCTTGTGGGGGGCCGGCCTACGCTGCGTCTTCCAGTTCGTGGTCGCCACTCGAGAACCTTTATAAAACATTAACAAAATGGTTTTCATCCATTTCTCATGCAGTCACCGTGCTGTTTTGGCGTAGCGTTTATATACTCTTTGCCGTGCTGGGTAGCGAACAATTTGAACCATCAAATCAATATGACGTTATTTTGTAAAAAGAGGAATGAGTAGGTAAGACCTAGCTACATATACAAATGTGACCTATAATAGCCCTTTTCGTCACCCCGAGCTACTCGTACCACCGGCTATATTACAGGGGGCGCGAGGAGGGTTGAGGAGCTCTCAATAACCCGGGCAAATCCAGGATTTTGACTAGGTCATCTGTGACCAGGATCGGTTAGCTAACTTTATTGGCTAAGTATATTGTAGTACAGTAGTACTTACGTATAGTTCATACCATAAACTGTTGTAAAAATATTTTTCTACAGTATTATATTTTAGTATAAGTAATCTTACCTCTAGATCAGCTGGTTCGTAGATATTCACCGCTCTGATGGAAAAACTGTATAGTTTGCTCAAGTTGCCGTGGTCTTTATGCATTTTACGTAAAAACACAAACATTTTTTCTGAAACATCACAATAATAATTATGTTTTAACTTTATAATTTATAAGTGCACTGATCTTAGATAATTTTGATTTCTATATAACTCACGCACAGCGTACTGTACCAATAGGGCGAGTTTTTCAACTTGGCGTTGTTAGCTAAATCCGTGCTGAAAAATGATCAATAGAGTCTAAAACTGACATTGTAATCTATTTTCTTGGCCTTCATAGGGCAAAAAAGCAAAGAGTTATTGTGTGATCCCAGAATTGTCGCTAAGGGTCAAATTCAGTGAAATATTGTTAAATTGCAATCTAAGAAATCTAAAACAATGGTCTCATTTTGTGGGGAAATACGATCTTATCACGAAATACGATTAGATTCTGTCAAACAGGGTTTGTTTATTGTTTAATGCAGGTCCAAAGCGGCAACTTCAATCACCACTAAAATTTTCCCTCTTGATGAAAAATATAAAACCAACATTTAAGTAGATAATGGTAGTATTCTTACTAGGTACCTTTAATTCTATTTTCTCTCAGGCATTCCAGTAGTTCCCTGTGAATTTGTTCTTAGAACTTTTGGGACTGTTTTATGTTTGTTGTATTTATATTAGTTTTTTGGGTCTTTATCCCATATAGGTCATAAACCCAGAAAAAAATAACAATAAAATTAAGAAAAGATATGATTAACGACAATAAATACCTATACCAAAAGGTCCAGCTCCTTGAGCGGCAGACGTTCGTCAGCAGCGCTGCTAGCTCGTTCGTAATAGGGGGGCAGAACTTAATTATGAATCCATTTCGACATTCATACTTCATTCCATAGACTAGTATTGTATAATCTAAGTACTTACTTCATTCTGTTTTCTGTAACACGGGCCCGAACCGAACTGTGTTGTTGTAGAGATTTCATTCTTAAAGATGAATTTATCAATGAAATTCGATTTTAACATAGATTCATGATACTTCTTCTCGTGTAGGCAAGTGGTCAGCCTGGTGTCAGAATTTTTAGGCTGCCCGAAGGCTTCTGACTTGGCTTAACGACTATTGTCTTACGACAACAGCCGGGATCGACGGCTTAACGTGCCCTCCTAACACCAGCACGGTAGCGCTCAGTTGTAAATATCAACTTTTTGCTGCAGCGGTCACCCATCATAGTAGTGACCGCAGCGAACGTTGTTAGGAACGGCTAGTCGTGCTTCGCTTCACAGCGAAGCCTCTACACCTCTACACTTCTGTAATTTTGTAACTCTAATGTACCCTAGCCTAGACTATACATGAGATAGCAGTAGTCAAAGCAACCCTAGATTCTGTCAAAAATAGACCTTGGGAATAAACGAAAACATACCAGGTCCCAAAATAATATCACTTGCATTTCCAAAAATTGGCAGACCGGTAGGTCCCGGTACTTTGTTGAGCAGTCGGCCTGCGTAGTTAAACTGGCAGTACAGGCTGGCCAATATCACTGACACACAGAAAAATAACACTATTTGTACAATCATTGCAATTTAAGCCACACTTTGTCTTACGTTGTAACAGTAACTATCACAAGCGAGGCTTCAGAAGCACTGGCTAGCTCATACACTCACTAGGTTTATTAAATAGGCCGCGTAAATAATAACGTCTTGATGATACAGCTGACTATTGATTTTGAATTCGCGAGTTATCTTATTGCGATAAATATAATTGCAAACATCAGTTCGCAAAAAATGTTCTACTGTTTTCCATTCTTAATACAGGATGTGGCAAACCGCAAAATAGGGGGGCCCCAACCCCTTCCTCCTACTTTACCTTATGGTACCTTTTGTTAAGTAATTAGGGGTTGGTTCTTTACAACCGTTTTAGATCTATTTTGAAGGAAAATGAACGGTACTATAGTTTGAATTTGTTAAAATGAAAATGGTAGGTACAATTTAGTAGGTAGGTACAAAAGTACAAGGTACACCTCAACCAACCCTGTTTCCCGTGTCATAAAAACCTTTTCCGAAGATATTTACTAAATGGGTTAAATTCTGCAAAAAAAACATAACAATATTTAGTACCATACATTACTTGTGAAGCATGTAAATAGGTATAATAGATAGTTTTCATTCCATTGTTCTGTAATAGGTAGATAGGTAGATAGGTAGAGAGAGAGAGAGAGAGAGAGAGGGTAAGAGAGAGAGAGAGAGAGAGAGAGAGAGAGAGAGAGAGAGAGAGAGAGAGAGAGAGAGAGAGACGTTAATAAGTTCCTCCGAAACGTTACCTTTTATAGGAAAAGTTTTATCGGTTTTCGATCTCTCTGATAGCTATCTGCTGACTCTTAACTTAATCTAAGACTGCCCAGGAACAGAGTTAATTTGATTAAATAAAGTCTCGATATAAATATTACCTTTATATGCGTCCCGAAATCTATACATGGAAAAGAAACGTCTCCTAAGGCTAAGGACAATCTCATCGACAACTTTAGCTCACTTCGCCCATTCTCTAATTTATATAAAAATATTTTAAAATTAACTGGTCAATGGAGGCCCCATTATTTGGCGTCACCTGTATAAAAAGTTCAAGTTCATAAGTGTCATGTCCGGATTTGTGCTCTTCGCAAAATAATACGTACTTACAGGCCATGAGAATAAAATAATATTAAACTTAATTACAATTATTGTTATCATTGTTATTAAGACCTTCAAGTGTATCTATTTCACGCTCTGGTTAATTTTTTTTTTCATTTGTAAAACTTTAAGGGTTTCTTTCTCTATATTCGATTAAAGTTACGATTACCTAGCCAGTGAGTAATACTGATCGGGACGTAAAGGCGGCGAATAGTTCTTCCCTGTTTCACAAACGAAAACAGAGTTTCGATCAGCTACTCAGTGGGTAAAAATTTAGGGTGATCTGTAGCAACGTCAACTGTTCATTTCGTTCGTTCAATAGTCACCCTGACTGCTGTCAGTGACGCCATTTTGGGTTCGTTTTTGACATTTGTATGTGCCAGCTATATGCTGCGGTGCGGTAGGTGCCCTTCAAAGAGTATTTATTCCCTACCTAAAAACTGTAAGTAGGTAAGGATTTACCTTTAAAAATAGGGGTATCAACTAATTAAATTAATGTAATGAGGAATGTAATACGAATTTAGATTACATTTTTAGTTCAACGGGAAATGTAATAAGTAATACCTATAGATACCTGAAATATTGTTTTATCTTGACGCAAAAATAAATATTAAAACAACACAAAACAAAAATATCATAATATTATATAAGTATTTAAAATAATATAATTGAACAAAAACTTTTTTAGTATTTAGTAGTCATCATCATCATAATCATCAGCCTGAAGACGTCCACTGCTGAACATAAGCCTCCTCCAAAGAGCACCACTTTGAGCGGCTGCTAGCTTCCAGTATCCATCGGCTTCCCACGGTTCTGAGCGGACTCACATTTTTGCTCGTGAGATTTTACTTCAGCGAGAAGAAGAGAACTCATTGTAAGCATTGATTTTTAACTAACGTTTATAAGTAAGGCTGAATATATAGCTACATAATGAAGATCCACATCGACCGTCGTCATCATCATCATCATCATAATCAAGAACCTGAAGACGTTCAACATAGTCTTAGAGCGCAATTTTGAGCGGCTGCTTGCCTAATTGTACCCATAGGTTCCTTACAGTTCTGATGATCGTTGGTCCACCTAGTGGGGGGCTTGCCTCCGCTGTTTATTTCAGCTCGTAGTCCCCAATTTTCGTCCCGATCGATTGTCAGTTCTACGAGCGATGTGGTCTGCACATTGCCATTTCAACTTGCTAATTCAGCGGTCACCATAGTTCTTCTGTGAACCTAAATGAACGTTTATTAAAAAAAAAAATGCAAGCTGAAAGTAATTTATCATTAACTTATTTATGCTGCGTTCGTGATTATACATAATGTTAAATGCGCTATAATAATAAACGCGTTCGTGTTGAACCTATACATATAATTATTTTATAATGATAATAAGGTCATAAAAATCAACTCTTTATAGTGTTGTAGCAATATAAATAAGGTATCGACTATTATCTGTTACTATAATAGCAATAACGAAACCTTGTAAAATATATGAATAATCAATAAATAATGAAGCGGAATACCTAACTAAGTATTAGCCTCTGTGGTGTAGTGATTGAGCTCCAACCGGGGGTGGGTTCGATTCCCGCGGCATGACCGGTATTTGTGCATAGGAAATCTATAATTTGTATGTGATCGTTGGGCGTTATTCCAAATACACGTTGATTGTTTTTTTTTCATTCACACGCGTTATATAACCTTTGTTTGCACCAAACAAGATTGTTAGCTCATCATAGGTAGTAATAGGTAAGGACCTATAGTTTGTGATGACGTACGAAATGTAATAAAATTGGTCCATGATGATCTGTTTATTTTCGCCACTTTGAGTGGATGCTTACCTCTTGCATGTTGGCTTCCCGTGGTGTTGACGCCTAGTGGGAAAAAGAGAGTTGAGAAAAAGTGGGAAGATGGGCCTCAGCGGGACAGATAGGCAGTCTACTAGGTAATCCCAAAAATGACTCACTACCGACGTCCTGTCGATAAGATGGAATACCTACTTATGTGTAAATTAGTCACACAACAGCTACATTACCTATTTATGTATTATCTTGCATAAGTCATTAAAAATGTATAAGTATAATCAACTCAACTGAAGTTCAACAGTTCAAACAAGATAGATAGATCATAAAAAACCGGCCAAGTGCGAGTCAGCCTCGCGCACGAAAGGTTCCGTACCAATATCTATAAAAACGAGCACATAAATCACGTTTGTTGAATGGGAGCTCCGTTAAATATTTACTTTTGATTTTTAGTATTTGTTGTTTTAGCGGCAACTGAAATATAGTATCTGTGAATTTTTTTTACTGTCTAACTACTTATCACGGTTCATGAGATACATCCTGGTAACAGATATACAGACAGACAGACCTATGGACAGCAGAGCCTTAGTAATTAATACCCTTTGGATACAGCCGTTTTACCCTTTGGATACGGAACCCTAAAAACGATGTTCATAAATTGTATAGTAATGCCAAATATATCATGCAGATTACTTGTATATTACAAGCAATTAGCTTGTGAACTACATGAATGTGAAATATAAATAAACAATGCAAAATAATGACTAATTTGGACATGCAAAACAAAACAGTGCATTTCTCTCATTTTTTTGTAGCTCATAACACCAGTTTAAATTCTTTAATTGTGAGTTGCCCTCCTATTGCCATCCCCGCACTTGCCCCTCCCTTGATTCAACTCCTTCACTTATAAATATTAAAAGCAAAATAGACGATTGGGACCAACCACCGACCAAGATCACATTTGTCTCACCTTGGTCGAGTTCGTGTAAATCCGACCGTGTGGATGGTGGTTGGTACCGAATGAAGACACCAACCACCATCCACACGGTCGGTGGTTGGTCCCGATCGTCTATTTTGCTCATTACACTTAAACCTGGATATTTTTTAGAGACGGCGACCCACCCAACCTTGTACAGCGATTAAAGTGGGGGCAACTGGGAATATACCATTCTAGTGTTCAAAATATATGACTATTGTATTACCATATATACATGAATTATTTTATTTTGAATGATCTTTAGTGTTCCTTTTTTTTTTGAGGGGGAAATGCCCTCGCAGTTCCCTGCCATCACGGGGGTGATGGCAGGGGATATGTGGGACTCGAACCCACTAAAACCCCCCCGTGATTCGTCCGCCACCGGTACCTACCTCTACCTAACAATTAACCTCGCAATGTACTACCTATGTTAAAAAATAAAACAGCGGTTAAACACAAGTTTATAATTTTTTTTAAATCACAGTTCACCAGCTTCAATCATTTCCTTAAGTCTATATTTCTGGATTTTTCCTGACGCTGTCTTTGGGAACTCTTCGAT
This sequence comes from Ennomos erosarius, assembly GCA_963580505.1. Lineage (NCBI taxonomy): Eukaryota > Metazoa > Arthropoda > Insecta > Lepidoptera > Geometridae > Ennomos > Ennomos erosarius. The sequence continues at coordinate 13,056,966 of OY756982.1, forward strand.
AACTCTCATAATCCTGGGTATTTTGAATTTAGCTAGGCGACCAGAGAGGTGCTTTGTGACGTCTTCAATTGTGAACTTGGCGTCTTTGTGAAGGCGGACGACGACGCATAACTCTTCGCCTAGCCTCTCGTCGGATAATCCTATTACCTGGAATCATTATGGACGTTACGGATGGCAAATAATGTGTTGCAACTAGGCCATATTTTTGCTAGCACTTCTACTGCAGCTAGAACTGCGTGCCTTCCGAAGTATGGTAGATTAGTAGCGCTCTTATATATATATATATACCTACCTATTTAAATAAAATGTGTTGAATGACAGACAACGTGTCGCTGTACTTAGAGACTTGATATTTGGATGGTGTCTTCCTCAGGCGTAGGAATGTATATAGAATGTTAGAAAGGTATATTGATGATTGAATGAATGAAAACAGTAGTTATTTATTAGTGGTGGGTATTTGTCATTCAAAGTCTGCGTGCGTGTAAAAGCTCATTTTATACGGAAAGGATTTTTAAAATTCAAACCCTTCTATTCAATAATTTTCTACACCGCCAGTCCACTGAAAATTGCAAATAATCTGTGTTATTATTATTTCTTCTTCGGCTTCTCGAATACCTACTTAACTTTAAGTGAGTGCGCCAACCTCATTTTTAGAATAATCACACTGTCCAGCACCAATAGTTATTTGTGTTATTCGCTATGCCACATGAGATTCCTTGCCCATAACGCGTGACGCGTGCTCTAAACGTAAACGCGGGCTTTAGCGCCCCACGACATGTAATTAGCATGGGATCAAAAATCGTATTCAGGCCACGCGTTAGATTGTTTGTGCCCAGTATTTTCTATTTAATGACGTGCGTGTAAGTAACGTGCCTTGTCGTGTTTGTCAAATTTGACAACGGCATACAGAATATCGTTTTAAACCCAAAACCAATCCACAAAGATATCGTAACGCGCCGCTTTACGTGTCTGAATGGTCATACAGAATAAGGACATCAGGGAATCCCAGGGGATTCCGCATCGTTGAATCCCGAGCAAGCGAAGGATTCTAGCATTGAATCACGAGCGTAGAGCACTTACAACTTTTCACCTCAGCAGTGAGAACATCATTACAGGTGGTAGGTACTTATACCTAGTAACGAAACACTATCACGTTCCCGCCAAAAGTAAGACGAAGAAAATAAAAGGATAAAAAAAAGAAATTACTAATCTTGTTCTCTCCAAAACTCCGTATAAATGTAACCTAATGCTGGCTAAATACACTTACCGCAAAGTCATATTATTAAAAAACCACTTTGTCTCACGCAGTGAGCAAAATATGATTTTGCACACTGTTTTCTCGCAGCAAAGGGTGCCATTTTGAGCTGCTGATGTGAAAAGATTATTTTACCCATGTTTTAACCATTACGCATTTCATGCAGTTGTTATTAACAACTACATAAAAGTGGATGGAAAACACTTTTTAATGAATGATGTGACGAGCTAGTCGTTTACTTGGTGTTAAACGTTAAGGCCATCCATAACTAAATTCATATACATATTATTAACCTGTTTTTCTTGCATTTCCTTTCTATAGTGAGATGAAAAGTTGTGTGTTTCGCTTCGAAAGTTATTTTGCGTCTCGTACCTTTGAAATCTTTGCTACACTCGTGGTGCAATCCTAGAGCCCTTCGCTTGCTTAGGTTACAATTCAAGTAGCCGCGCCAAAAAACTACTTTGCAGCCTTGCATAACAATTAATTACTCTTTTATCATTTCCAACCATTACTCTCATCAAAAAGTATGTCGTGCGCAAATATGAATATTTAAAACACAGAGTCAATATTAAACACAATTATGTTTATTAAGTACAGGGTCGTTCATAACATTAATATCCAAATGATGTAAAACATACGCTGATTCTGCAAATTTTTGGACCTCTCTTGTGGCCATAACAAATAAGATCAATCTAGGTTAGATTATAATTAGTAATCCATATCCTTGATAAGAATAAAAATGTCGGAAAATGAGTGACGGAACTTAAGTGGAGTTGGGCAGCAGGACAATTTAGCCAAGCGCGGTGATAGCAGGTGGTGTACAGTTATGTATTGTAGGTAGCTAAACAGAATTGCATGAAATACAAGAATGGCGAGAGACCGAAGAGAATGGCAAACTCAAAGGGAGAACCACAGTGGGAAACTGCAGGCTGCTGCTGCTGATGATGATGATGATGATGATTAAATATCAAAGGTACGGATCGAAATTTTGTGTTCTGCATTGTGCCGGATTGCTTGCTCCTGTATAGTGGGAAAAAGAACTTCTTTTTTTAACTCTTATATTGTAATAGGCTTGCTACAGGTATCATAGTAGGTATTTTGACAGGCTGCGACTCTCCATAAAAATGTGTCCAACCAAACGTATTCCCCTATTTTCTGCTGGATTATGCCTTTAGCTAGACAATTTTTTCCTTCGCTAAGTCTACGTCTGCTGTATATAAGCCCTCTGTCCCTTCTGCTAAAAAGCCCGATAAATCCTTAAGGGTGGATTTCGAAAATCCCTTTCTTAATAGTTCTCTACACTTTACAAAAACACACCTTCCAAATTTCAAGTCTCTAAGATCAGCTTTTAGGCTGTGCATCGATCTTACAACAACAGATTACGATTTTATATAAACCGATACACTCTATCTAATGCAAGAATGCGTTTGACATCTACAATAAAATAGTTAAACAAACTGTTCTAATTTAAATGTTTCAATTTCAATAGAGCTAATATATCCACTACCACCCAACCGATACAATTATTAGCAAAAATGATCTGCATTTTCGGTTTTCGTTCAGATTTTTACTATTTCATTATAGATGTCAAACGCATTGTTACATTAGATGAACAATATAGTAGCCGAACAAAAAAAAAAAACAAAAAAATGAATCATCGAGTCGTACCTGATTGTCAATAATATCAGGGTGTGTGTTCAACAAGTCCTCTATCTCTTTAGGCGCGATGTTCTCTCCGCCTCTCACGATGATGTCCTTCAAACGGCCGACCACGCGCCCGTACCCGTCCTCGCTTATCGTGAACTTGTCTCTGTAATAACATAATATATTTTGATATCTTGACCCTAAATTCTGACCTCAACTGCTATAATATCTACACACGAAGTGTCACTCGAAACCAAGACCTAACTAGTGTTTATGTAAAAAATATAATAGTTTCTGCCAATGACGTTGCACGCGCAGTTCTGGTAAATTATGCTATCTGTTTTTTAGGTGTTCTGCTGTGTCGCTTAACATCAGTAGGCCAAGCACGAATATTTACGCGCGCGTAAGTGTAACGTTAACGTAAAACCCCCCTATTACGACTGCGTCTGCCGCTCAACTGCTGTCAAAGTTCATACAACTTTGACAGCAGTTGAGCGGCACACCCGCGTCAGCAGCGCTGCTAGCTCAATCGAAATAGGAGGGCAAATCAAATGCCATACAACTGGCTTACGTTAACGTTACACTTACGCGCGCGTAAATATTCGTGAAAGGCCCACTGGTGAACGACTAGCTAGTCACGTCATTCATTCACGTAAAAAAATTATAGACTTATACTTTCACACAATTTGCACTCGTAGTCTTTTTGCTTTGAGGCAGTCTGATCATAAAGGGAGACACTGTATAGTCTGGGTATAATAATATTCATAGCAAAGACATCTATGATTCATAGGTACCTACTCTATCAGATTGAGCCTACATTTCATATCAAACCTATATGCGTGTGTGTCCGCTCTTCACATCACAATGAATTTCAATAAAACTTAGAATGGAGATAGCTTATACACTGGATTAACATATAGGATATATTTTATTAGCGGATGGAACCGTGGAGCGCACCTAGCAATCTTACCCAGTATACAGCCAGCCATCCTTATCGAAAGCTTTCCTAGTCTTCTCCGGTTCGTTGTAGTAGCACATCATTGTACTGTAACCGCGGACCATGAGCTCACCAGCGCAGCCGAACGGCACGGTGCTGCCGTTTCCATCTATTACCTTCACAAACAAAATTAAACAAATTTTATCGAAAACACTGTTTTAAACTTTCACGGTTGTTTACTACGTTTTTAATAATACTTACTGGATATTTACCGTGATTAGAATCATTTTTGAGTTCCCGATATTTCGGCACAGTTACACTCACCATTTTCACGGGTAGACTGAAGATGCGGGTGGGAAAATGATTCTATTAACGGTAAATATCCCGTAATTACTAAAAACGAAATATTTATCGAGTCATGGAAGTCGCATCTGTCTCGCAGTTTGTGCATACTTTCTTGTCGTACCACCTGAATGAGCTTCAGGCACTGGATCCGCCTTATTTAGGTACATCATGCAGCATTTAGGTAGATCAGAAGAGAATTATCATGAGTGTTACAGGTTTTGGATGACGTTTGCACAGTGTGGGTTTCACCACAGATTACTGAATATGTTACTAGTTTTACTAACTGTTAGATCGTCATGATATTCATGAGAGTAACAGTAATAGAAAACAAGTTATATAGGTCTTGCATTTTAGTATTCTTGTCATGAAGACGTGCCCTAAGGCCATCAGTCCCTGGAGAACTCACCCGGTGTTCTTCTATTATATAAAAGGCTTTGTACTGACTGACAACGTACAGCCCAAACAGCAGGGCGCAGATCGAGCGTTGAAACTTTTGGAGGGTGACTTCCTTTTGTGACTTAATTGCGTACTAAGAAAGGATTGTTAAAAATTCAACCCTTAAGGGGGCGAAACGGGAAAATAACGTATGTATGAAAAAGCAACATTATACCAAGTATACAAATAAATCAGATTGCACTTTTTAAGTATTCGAAATTAAATTCTTAAGGGTCACCCCCTTAAGAATACTACACCTAGTGTAATTAGTCAGTGTCAAGTATTCTAATTAAAGTTTGACGTGTATATAGAATATATAAAATAAATAAATACAACTTTCGGCAATTTGTGAATAGCGTCCCTTACATACGTAAAAATAAACGGTTCCAGAGGGAAAGTCCACGCGGGCGATGCAGCGGGTAGAAGCTAGTCATCATTAACAGCCTGAAGACGTCCACTGCTGAACATAGGCCTCCCCCCGGGAGCGCCACTTAGAGCGGCTGCTCGCCTCCTGCCTCCATCGGCTCCCCGTGGCTTTCACCAAGTCGTCGGTCCACCTAGTATGGGGCCGGCCTACGCTGCGTCTTCCATTCCGTAGTCGCCACTCGAGAACCTTTCTTCCCCATCGGTTGTCAGTTCTACGAGCGATGTGGCCCGCCGATTGCCACTTCAACCTCCTAATCCTAAGAGCTACATCAGTCACTTCAGTTAGAATCACACTAATATTATAAAGGCGAAAATATGTAATATGCCCCTGTACTGAAATGCATGAATACTGAACTAAAACTGTTACCTTGACTTCAATATGATCTGTGATGTATCCGACGGTTTCAGCTACCTTCTCCACATCGTCGCTCAATTTTGACTGGAATACGCATGCTGTTGTCTCCGACAACCCGTATAAAGCCTGTAATGAAAACTTATGACTTTCTGTGGCTGTTTACAAAGGCTATCTAAAGGCTAAAGGGGTAGTTCGGTGTCGGCGATAAATTCCATATTCGGGATTTTCAAAATTTTATGTTTTGCGATTTCTTACACCATAGTACAACATAATACCATAGAATAGATATGATGATGATGATAATGATGTTATTACTACATCAATATTATTAGTCCAAATTTTTAATTACACAAATCCTGAAATTCCGGATTTTTTATTTTTCTACTCCGATAGGTACCTTGTACCTATCTAACTAATAAAATAATCTTACGCAATTACTTATCTTACGTAATAATTCTGAGTCGAAAAAAAAGGGGGCTATGATTAGCAAAATGGATAGACAAAATGCTTGCTACTTTGTACATACGTAGCACAATGCTAGGAAATACGAATTATGCTACGGAGATCGCGGCGTCGAATGCTATTTTAATTTTTGCTAATCGTCTCACATGATTCAGGATCATAAAGACGTAGACGTATAAAAAACTCCTTTGTGATCAGACTACCTACCAAGCAAAATGCCTAAAATGCAAATTGCCTAAAAACCATGATAAGTACTTGTTTTTATTACTTGATACATAGATTACACAGCTGTTTTAGCTTTTTCCAAACATAATTATGTCTTAATATACTTGTTTTTATGATGTATACAATAGAAATACACAGCTGTATTAGCTTTTTCCAATACATAATTATGGTCTTAGTTATAAGACATGATGGCAAATGGCTGCTTTTAATAATTAGCCAAGTGCGAGTCGGACTCGCGCACGATGGGTTCAGTACCATTATCTATTAAAGCGAGCAAATAATCACGGTTGTTCTTAAATGTTTATTTTATTCTGGTTTTTAGTACTTGTTGTTATAGCGGCAACAGAAATACATTAAGCATGTGTGTAAATTTCAACTTTATAACTATTACGGTTATTGAGATAAACACTGGAGACAGCCAGATAGACGGACAGCGGAGCAAGGGACCTTAAAAACGAATGCAATACTTAATTGAAAAAATAAGTAAAATACTACTGTCCCATTCTCGCTAAATAGAGCCTATTCCTATGACCACAGACATTTACTTACCGTATGGTATTAAACCTTTGATGAGGGATGTAAGAGGATCGGACACATGGTCACGTGACAATATGGTGCCGACTCCGCCCCACTCCGCCCCATTTTTTTACTGCGTACTAGCTCAAAATACCACCAGAACATGGCGGTTTTGAAAGTTGAAACGGTATAATTGTCTCTTTTTACCACGTTCAAAATAGTATGTGACTATTTTTGTTCATTCTTTAACGAAGTCGATCCATAACTATAACATATTCTGTGTAGTTAGCTTTATGCCAAGTCCTCTGACTTCTCTCGTCAAAGTATTAGTATGTAAAGCTACCACAGCTTAGTAATGAGGTACAATGAACGACTAAATTCTGACGCCACTGCATGTTTGAGCTGTCTCTTTTATTCCTGTTAAAAATGCTTGTAATTTTGTAGTTTATTGAGATATTTTATTTTTGTTTTCACGACTTATTTTTTGAGGAATATTATTAATTATTTATGCTATAAAAAATAGTAGTCATCGTGCCTTTCTACATTGTAGATTTTTTCAAAAAAAAAGTGGGAAGAGTCATTTGTTTCATAGCTCTGTGATATTTTCTCACTTCGAAATTTGTCGCAACTAACTCCGTTGGTCCGTTGGTTGAATGTTGAATCATTCTTCTTCCACTTTCATAGAATCCTGCATTTGACAATGTCAGAACTGTCAGATTGAAGACGAACGGACTCTCAGATGAACGGGCTACTTAATTTTGTTTATGAAATGCATAAAACTAGACTTTGCCACACAGCGCCTGAATCATCCCCTAGAGGAGCCCCCACCTTGACTATGAATTCCAGTGTAAGTCTCTCAGCACGAGAGATAGTTCCACCCTACCTTGACATCAGCCTTCAAGACTCTGCCCATGTCTCTAATGAGCTGCGGACTGCAGGGAGAGCCGGCTGCAAGCGCTATCTTAAGGTGGGACTGCACGTCGCCCGCGCTGCGTAGGCGCGCCAGCATGTCCACGTACATGGTGGGCGTGCCTGTGATCATCGTGCATCTGTGGTGAGAATACAGATGATGAAAAGCTCCCACATTTTAAGAATTTTAAAGATTATGCATTTTGGAGAGTGAACGAAGGTATTACACGATCTTATATTCCTCCATCTCCTTTCTTTCATCGGACATAAAGGCGCACCAAAACACTGTTGAAATAGCATCAACTCGCACTAAGCGTTTTGCTGTGCACTTTATTAAGTGCGAACAGCCAATGCGTGGAACACCCTGCCGGAGTTTTGGCGGGAACGCGGAAAATTTCACGTCGTTGCATTGTATTATTTCTCAAAACTTGTGCTTTTTCCAGTGTTAATATTAAAAATTGGTGGCGTTTTACGCATTAAGTGCTGAATTACGAGCACGAGTGTAGGCAAGTGATATAATGTGGTGAAACGTGGTTTTTCGTGTTGCTTCCAAAATTCCATAGAAGCTTCTAGTAAAGCTGCCACCACTTTACTGGAGCATGACTTAGACTGCACTATGACTACCCGACTTAGACTGGACTATGACTATGACTTGACTTAACGTGAAATATTCATAAGACTATGAAAGATTACAATACTTGACACTGGCTAAATACACTATGTGTGGAGCCAAAATATAAGAACAACAAAATCATAAAAAAACACCTGCCAGCCTCCTTGGGCCTTACTTATAAACGCTGCTCAAAGTTAGTCAGTGTTTAAAATGTTCCATCTCGTTTTCGCGTATGACAATGCAAATCAGTCAAGTTGACATAAGATTTTAAGCATTGACTAACTTTAAACAGGCCCCTTGTTTCCAGCTAACTATGACCTGGGAGTCTTCAAGTCTAGAGTGAACAGGCATCTTCTAGGCAAGCATGCACCATCATAGCGTCAGCACTTTCCATCAGGTGAGACAGTTGTCACAATGCTTTGCCTAGACAAGATAAAAAAGTTGTTTTTAAGTCACTAACTTTTATATACTTAATGCTTTTAAGATTACCGACGCGACCGAGGCCTTTAGTCAGCCCTCCTATGGTATCAGTAATATTATAGTGTACTTACTTTTCAGCCAACAAAGCGTTGATGTTGGCAGTGACGTCATAGGTAGGTGATGCGAGAACCATAGTGCATCCGTGTCTAAGGGCACTGATCGCGGTCACTAAGGCCCCCAGAGCGTGAAACAGGGGCGCCTGTAAATAAACGTACGGAGTATTATCACAAGTGCGCGTATAAAAATATAATAATCCGAATGCAAATACGAGTTGATGATAGAAACGATTTGATAAAAAGCAACTAATTGTGAAAATGTAAATATGACACGAATTCGAAACTGGTTGAGTACAAGAATCGGGGAGCCGATGGATGCAGGAGGCGAGCAGCCGCTCTAAGTGGCGCTCCCTGGGGGAGGCCTATGATGAGTACAAGAAAGGTGATTTGCTGTTAGTTGAGAATCAGGATAAAAAATTGATAATGTGTATCAAGGATAGGTTGTGACTTATAAATGTTATCACCTAATGTGAAAGTATAGGCAGAGGCATAGAAAGGAAGACATTGTAGGTACACAAACATATGTATGATAAGGGGCTATTATAGCCTCGGAATTTTAAGTAGAGTGAAACGGGTCACCTAGCCCAGTACTCCTAGTACGAGTTTCGATAGTTTAGTAAAACTTGAAACTTGTTTAGTAAAGTTTAGTATTTTACCGCCTCTTCCGTTGTATGGGTTTCCATGACGGTCACCGATTAAAGAGAAAAAGTAGATGTTTTTTCTCTAATTTGTGGAAAATCTGTACGGTTTTCTTTTTAATTTCCATAAAAACATATATAAGAATTCCACCAAGGAGTTTTGCATTACGAAAATAAATAAGCTGAATGAACGAAACTCCTTGGAAGCGCATTTGCTGAATAAGTTTGTCTCACTTTAATTCTAAAGCGAAAATGAAACTAATTCTACTATGTAGTTATAATTTTCACCACACGCAGGTGGCACCATTTGCATTGTAAATGCGCGCCATTTTAGACCATTTTTCTTCTTATGTTATAGCTCCACACATCAGTTTATTTAGGTAGAGTCAAGTATTGCAATACAATTTTTCATCGTGTTATAGAATTATACACGTAGTCGAGTCTTAGTCATAGTCATAGTCCAGTCTAAGTTATGCTCTAGTAGAGTGGTGGTAACTGTACCCACTAGATTTTCACATTAGATTAGAAACGTCAAAGATTGTTTGTTGCTGTTTTCCCACTAATAAACAAAGTTTGCTTCAGTACCTGTGGTACTGCTTTCTCGCAAATGTGTTGAAAAACGTTTCCCTCCCCTCGACTACGTCTCGGGCTTACATTTGTCTACTCGTCAGTAAAAACCAACTTACCGCCCTAATATCATAAATAACTATTACTACATAAGAAACATATCTAATGAAAAAAACATTTTAATAAAAATTGAATTTTAAAATTCCTTTTCTTTTAATAATAGAATAGAATATTATTCAACACAAGTTTATGTTTTTAAATATGGTGTATTTTCTAACAATCTATTTATATATAATTATATCTGTTAAGATATAGTTCGCTTTCTAGGGGGCTCATGGAGGTGTAGTAGTTTGTTAATTACCTGGACACAAACGTGCTGATGACCTTCATTGAACAAAAGGCGTTTTCCTGAGAAGTAAGTGTTGTTGACAATGCTGATGTGCGAGTCAAGAGCTGCTTTTGGTTCACCTAAAACAAAAAAAAAATACAATAGAAACGCCCAAACCACGAAAATATATTTTATTTCATTCAATGAACGGACGCTTGCTTCGTAGTAAACTCTCCACTGACATCAGTATGATATAAATAAATGGAGAAAGGGGAATTACATAAATAGGTACATTCGGCGTTTTTTTGGTAAGAGTGATCTTTTCCAGACAACTACTAACTAGTGGCAACTTTACTAGAAGCTTCTATGGAGTTTTGGAAGCAACACGAAATTCACCACACGTTTCACCACATTATATCACTTGCCCTCACGTATGCTCGTAATTCAACACTTAATGCGTAAAACGCCACCAATTTTAAACATTAACACTAGAAAAAGCACTGTTTTGAAAAATAATACAATGCATTGACGTGAACTTTTCAGCGTTCCCGCCAAAACTCGACAACTAGTAACTACCTTAACCGTTTTCGAAAAACTTGCATTGAGTATAATATAAAGTCAAAGTCCTGCCATCTACCGTCATTTTTGTGAACCATGTTATATATGTAGTTCAAAATTTTCCCGTCGTTGTCTACGATTACGTTCTGTAACACTCATAATGAAATTATATTACTAATAATGCGGTAGAGGTCGATTTAATAAATATAACCATTTTTGTAATACCCATGGGTACCCATGGCAAAATAGCAGGACTACTGTAGGTATTATATTATCTGGGGCAGAACTTATTTATTTAACACAGTAGAGGAATATGTGAGTTGAGAGCACATATTGATAGGTCTGTGGTTGAGGGTCTCAAATGAACACGGACGTATACAAATGACTGATGATTGCATTTTTAGTGCTTAGTGCATTTTCACATTATACTCACCAGTAGTGCCTGATGTTAGAAATAGCATGCAGCCTTCATCAGGCCTGACTTCGCTTCCGTACTGCGATATTTCGTTTCTGTTTCTGTAGTCTCGAATCAGGGAGTCATATGCAAATGTGCCGCTGTTATCATAACAAAGTACATAGGATTAGAGGTATATTCTTATCAAATACAATCTCATCGTAAAAACCTAATCTATGCCGAGATGCCGACTTTAATAATAAATTGATCAAATATTTTCAAACGCAGTTTCAACCGTCTGATTAAAATGTTAAACTTACTTCAACTTTTCCTTCCCGGCACTTATCACAGAAGTTAAATCGGGAAGTAACTCCGACTTCAGCTGTCCAGGTGTAGTGCTGTTCAGCTCTGGTGCTAAAGTGTCCAAGATGTCATAATAACTTCTGTTCGGTAACCTTTCTCCAATGAAAAGACTTTTGGCTTTAGCTTTGTTTAAACAGAATTGTACCTCGTTCTTGGTGTAAACCGGGTTCAGAAGGAGCTGAAACCTTTCAATCAATATGAAACGGATATTAATGTTCCACGAACCGGAAGACGCAGCCTAGGCCAGCCCCCCACTAGGTGGATCGACGACCTGGTTACTGCGGGGAGCTGATGGATGTAGAGGCAAGCAGCCGCTAAAAATGGCGCTCCATGGGGGAGGCCTATGCTCAGCAGTGGACGTCATCGGGCTGGATGATGATGAGTAATTCACAATTCAATGGATAGTACAACGGTTAGTTTGAATGTGTTGTAATATTGAATTCTAGACTATAATATAGAAACATTAATTCAACAGGAGAAAATAAGTACTCTATTACTATAGAAATAATTACCGAAATAAGTCCAGCCCTTGCCGCAGCGACGACGGCGACGACCCAGGCAGATGAGTTGTGTGACCACACTCCTACCCTATCTCCTTTGACAAGACCCTGCTCACGGAAAGCACACCCCAGAGCGTCAGCCTGAAAATAGTCGGTAAAAAAGCTAAGCTTTTCGTGGTCAATTTTTTATAAAGAAAGAAAGAAAATAAATTTATTCAGGACATCACACAACACTACATTACAATACACACAAGATTGACTTTATATAGAGTAATTTTTTTTTACAAAATCGTCATTTCTAGATCTGTAACAAAAGGAGCGTGAATGTATTGCCGCCCCATAGAAAGACCCTTTGTTGATCCTTTTTTAAGAACTCTGTACTTTAAGGAGTATACAAGTTGACCTTGAATTAGTATTTTATCCCGAAAGGGGGTAAATCTACACCCCATGGTAGACAATGTTTCTTCTACGACTTTACTAAATTGATAGTTTTTCATTGAAGAAATGCCCTGTAAAGTTTACGTTCGAAAATAGTTTGGCGCAGCTGGGTGGTTGAACTTCATCCTTAACCGAGTGCACATAAATGGGTTTAACGACTTGTGTTTAGAAACGAATTGATAGTATCTTGTTAACTCTCGTAGCGATCGCACGTGCAATTTTGCTAGTGGATTTATTTTTTACCATGGAGTACTCAGTTTCACTCAGTTTCAAGTAAGGCTCTCACAACTTGTGGGGTATCATACCATTTCAAGGTCACCTTGTATACTGGGTGTAATTGAATTCATTAGCATCCTTTGAAACTAGGTACCTACTCCTGATACCGGTCACGTGTGGACCAAAATATTTTTAATCTAACACATTGGTTTGGTTATAATAATAACTCCAAAAAGTGGAATAACTTACTTAGTCAAATGCTACAATACAAAATTTAATTAAAATAATGACGTACTGTTTTTAATTAGTACATACAAGGTATAAAAACGTTTAAATGTATCAAAACTATCCGCGCCAACCGCGTTAGGCGCCGCGGCAATCTTCATAATTTTCAATAAAAATATTTACATTTACACTTTTTACTCTTTAATAATCATCTATAAATGATGTACTATCATGGGCTCAATTTATGCTAATGAATTAAATTACATCCTGTACAGGTATTATGTTGATTATTGATTTGGGTTACAAAACAAACAAAATGAGTAAGTAAATAGAATAACGAGAGATCTCAATTATTCGATACAAGTTTCTGGTTTAATAAGTCTTACCAGCAACCAGTTGGCTAGAGCCACACTCACATCAAGGAGCTGGGGTAGATAGGTACTGGCGAGGAGAACTGCACAATACCTCAAGCGGGATGTCAGTGCATGACTTATCAATCACCCCCAGTACTTAGAATAACATAAGAACATAAATATAGTAACACAGAACTTGCCCTATGGGTCTACATTATAGCGCTGTATCTATATGCTATGCCCAAAACCAAAGCGGAGATGGATAGATATCACCACCAACAGCCTGAAGACGTCCAGTGCTGAACATAGGCCTCCCCCATAGATCACCATCTTGAGCGGCTGCTCGCCTCCTGCATCCCATCTGCTCTCCGCGGTGACACTACCCAGTAACGCTCTAAAGTGACCGATATAGCTCTTAGAATTAGCAAGTTGAAATGGCAATGGGCAGGCCACATCGCTCGTAGAACTGACAACTGATGGGGAAGAAAGGTTCTCGAGTGGCGACCACGAACTGGATGACATGATGCAACGTAGGCTGGCCCTCCAGCCCCCACTAGGTGGAGTTTTTTTTGAACGGGCTAATGCTGTTGGTCTCTACCGACCTTTACAGCGTCACAGGGTGGGGTGGAGCGACGATCTGGTGATGGATAGATATAGGTACCCCAAGAAAAATACTTATGAGATCGTACCCGCGTTAGTAGCTCTTCATATGTCAAACTGATGTTCTCGTGAATGGAACGTATGGCCACTCTGCCGGGATGCTTGTGCGCTGATTCCGAGATGACGTCACCCAGGGTAGCGATGGTGAGGGGCTCCGACCCAGGGTTGTGGAGGTAGCTGGCAGACTGGACTTGGCGGACACATCTAGAAGTCAAAGGTAGCTATTAGCTCACGTGCAAGATGCAGCGTAGCCATCTTCAAATGTTCATTGTAGTAGACAATGTAGCAAGTTTATTCGTATGTATTAATAGGCTTGAGTCCTGCTGTTAAAAATTAAAAGTTAATATTATTTTAATAAAGTAGGTTAAAGATTAATGCAGTAATTGAAAAAATTAGCAAAATCGGTAAATAAATCACGGAGTAATAAGCTTTTAAAGTTTCGGGGGTGGGGGCGTCGCCTGTCCCTTTCTTACAGAGCATCCCCACAGCTACTAAGTATCTACCTAAGCTACTAAGTAGTAAGTAAATCTACCACAGCTTAGTAATAAGGTACTATGAAGGTGGAAGAAATGACGTCACTGCGCGTTTGAGCTGTCTCTTTCTATTCCTGTATTTTAAAATGCTTGTAATTATGACATTTTTTTGAGATATTTAATTTTAGTTTTCATGACTGTTCATTTTATAATATTATAAATTTATGCAATAAAAATATAGCAGTACACAAACCTAATGTAGCAGTTTAGAATAAACGCCCATTACCCGTTTAAAAAACAGGTAGGTGGGTAGAGTCCGTATAGTGTCTAAATATTAATGTCGCAACTTGAGTGAATCATAGAATCATAGACAAATATTTTGTTCGTGAACGACACTAAGCTTTATTCAAGGAACTTATACGTATACTATTTGGCTTTATTTTATTTTATTTTGTTAAAGATAGGAAGGTACTTATGATAATGTTATACAAATAGAGACGGATCATGGCGTTATCGCGTATTAAAAAAAAAGTCATATCTCATGCCTTATTTATTTATTGATTTATTGAACACCATAATATGTACACTGTTACAATATATAAAAACATTTTTTTATAAAGGCTAAGTGTCATTACAATAAATTATTGGCGAAGATCGCATGCGAGTAGATCAAGCGAGCAACCAAATGTGTAAGTAAATTATTGTTAATTAATTTTGTAGAATTTTATAAATTATATATTAAAATATAAGGGTATAAATTATATAAATTGAATACTTAATTGAAAAAAA
Source organism: Ennomos erosarius (assembly GCA_963580505.1). Classification (NCBI taxonomy): domain Eukaryota; kingdom Metazoa; phylum Arthropoda; class Insecta; order Lepidoptera; family Geometridae; genus Ennomos; species Ennomos erosarius. Next base: position 13,072,126 of record OY756982.1, read on the forward strand.
ATAAAGCCAGGAAGTGTACCTAAACATAGAAATGTATGTGCTCAATAGGTATGGCATGGCAATACTAATGGCAATACAAAAAAAATAGTACCTATAAGTACCTATTTTGTCTCAATGAGGTTTTTGTATTATTAAAAAGTTGCTATGCATCTCCTATAGAATCCCATTTCCTATTCTGTCCTATCAATTCTTATGAAAGAATTAGAATTATGTTCTATTTTTTCTTTTTCTTTTCTATTCTATTTTTCTATTTGTCCTAATATACTAATAAAGAGAATATAAACGCTAACTAATACCTAATACTGTATTATTTACACAATTTACAGCGTATCGTGTAGCCGGTAAATTTTATCTCGTTCGAAATATCTTGGATTTTTACATGCTTATTTTTAAGTTTATGTTTTCTATTCAGAATGTTTTAATTTGACACAGAAGATAGAAAAAAACTAAGTTATAAGTATTTCTTCATTTTACGATCACTTCCTTTAAATGAAGAGTTATTAACAAAACGTACGTACCTAAATAGGTAAATGCTACACATTTTTGGGAATTCTAACTGCGCTGTTTTATTTTAATTCCAAATTCAAAATCTACCGGGAACACGAACTCTGGACAATAACCGCGTAACATACCTTGTGGAATGATGATTCCCCGATTTAAGTCTCGGCAAACAGAACTGTGCACTTTTACTCCACATGGCTACAGACGGTCTCGCACTCAGCCACGCACAGATAAGCACTGACACAAACACAATACTAGCAATAACTGAGTGACAACATTTATCATAAATATTTATATGCTTATCGCTGTTTGGTTTACGTAGTAACATATTTCAGTAATCTGTGGTATAGAAGTAGCTATTATGTATAGTTTTTATCGCTATGGATGTCTCATTTATTATCTTTTGTTATAATAGACTGCTGAAGTGGGGGGTTCGTTCATATCGGGTTCACTACGCCAGACCAAAACACTTTTCAACCTGTTACATCTCACCTATGTCGACTCATGTAACATTCAGTAGACATGAGATTCATTATATAGCTATTCGGACACCTCCATGGTGTAGTGGTTGCGCTGGTCGGCTCATAACCCGGAAGCGGCGGGTTTGATTCCCACCACAAGACAGTGTTTGTGCACAACAAAAAAAAAAAACAGAAAACTTGTTCTGTGCCTGGCTTACAAACTAAGTTTTTTTTCTGGCTGTTGTAGGTTGTGGGACTATGGTTCTCGTAGTTTCTGGGCACTTAGATAGTTCCTCACAATATGCCCAAATAGTGGATGCGTGAGATAATTGAGTAGTACATTAAATTTTATACTTATGCATTTAGTCAGAACTAAACACATAACATTATCACGAAGGGAATTTAATTAGACAAACGTTGATAAGCAGTATAGTATTTTATTCATATTTACTCACTATACAAACTGCTGCTATATGCACCATCATCACGATAAAGATATCGGAGTTCTTGACCGCACGAAGGCCTCCGCAGTTACCTAACTTCGATCTGTTCCAAGCGGCTACAGACATACAACATCAACCGTTTGACCGTTACAAGTATCGGCCCACGGTCAAAGCATATTCTTCCAGTATCTGATCTTGGCGCGGTGGAATCGAGGCCACCCCCACCCCCACCGGAAGCGGCGTGGGGCACGCGACGTCGCGCCCTCTACCGATGGACGATGCAAATTCCCCCCTACCTGGCTTCACAACACAGAGGTTAACAGTACCTAAACTGTTTGCAGATGACAGACTATACATATAGATTTGTAGGTTCCATATTCCATCTTCCACTTTGTTCCACAGCTGACACCAGAAATACAGGCTGCCGCTCACTGTCATCAACCCAGCCAGCCTTGTAACGCCTATACGTAACGCTCATCATAAAGACCCTAACTCTGAGTCTTCTTCTATAGTAAATATAAAGTTGTAGGTCTAAATTATTGATTTCCGAAGAATCCCAAGGTACAGGTAGGCTCAGACACTTGACTAAAGGTGAGACAGGTAAGACCGATTCATTGCCAAATTTTTCGTACCGCACATGCTCGCATTCACCGACGAGTATTTATAATTCCCACAGACCTGTCTGTGTTCGCATTAGAAATCATTGCATTTCATAGTTTATTGGCAATGTCAGTAATGGCTCTTACTAACGAGTGGAAAGTGATCCCGTGAGTCCTGTTTTATTACTAGTGTTTTTTAAATGCGCATGACGGCTTCACGATATTTTATGAAAAAGCACATGTTCTCAATTTTTAGGTACATTACGACGTTCTGTAATGGTTCTGAGTATGATATCGCGGTCAAAACCGATTCTGTTTTAGTCATTGTTTGTGAACTAAAACCCACCAAGTATGAGGTATAAGTAACACCTAGAGGTATGTGTGCGTAAAGCAAACCCGACAGCTTTCTATGACCTTCCATACCGGCGCGCACTGCTCTGATATGATCGGGGGGGAAATGCGTTCCATGTGTGCCCGTAGCTCCTAAACAAGGTCGCAGGGTCGGGAAGTACTACAGCCACTACACCTATTAATCTATTTTCTAATGCTAATTTCTGCTGCCCTCACACCAGTGAGGGACCGTTTGACGTATAAACATATGTTTGTATATCAGGCAAGAATATGCTTTAATTCAAAATTTTTTCAACCAGAATGAGATTCGTCCACTCAGGTTAATCTTTTTTAAGTTGTATAAAGTGATAATGACAAATACTTCATGGCAAGCTAATGTACTTATCTACGAGCGATTCCAGTCCAAAAGCACCCACACAGCCGAATTAATTTCCATTACTTACTTAAACTTTTCATCAATGAAATGTACGTTTATTGTAGCGCATGAATAGGTGCTGCGATAATATTTGCTATATCGATTACTAGAAGTAGAGCAAGCTATTGTAAGAAAGTACAAACATCATTGTAATTATTTAAATTGAATTCAAAGCCGCTGAAACCAGTTACGGTAATTAAAATATTAATGTGTAAATTTTCTATTATCTTTACCAACCATCAAAGCTTTAATTTCAAACTTACGTAAACAACATGATACCTCCAAGACAAGCTTCCTTCTTTCCCGGTTTCAGTTGTCAGGACACGAATAATTCGATAAAAACTCGACTAAACTCACTTCCCGTCTCCAGGATGACAACTACATCCCTCCTTTGAAAAAATGGGTCAACTGCACGGGAGTTCTGAGACGTCGCCCACGGGTTTGTTTGTAAATCCAGGCGGGTTCGCCGGCGTTTATTTACTCGAATCATGCAAGAAGTCGGCTGGAGCTCGCTACGCAACGCGCCGCAGTCATGCTCCGCCCGCCCTGCGAGCCGCACCGCCCGAGCCATGGCGCGCCCGTGTAGTGCCGCCCCGTGATCCCGGGATATGAGACCATGTCGCAGGCCGCCGGCAAGAAAGGTGGCAAGGGACCACCTAAGAAGAACGCCGATGATGACAAAACAGTGCCGGCCAAGGTTCCAGAGGAGAAGGAGGAGACGTCTTCCAACAACGGTGATAAGAAGGAGGTTAAGGAGAGCAATGGTGGAGGAATGGAGGTTCTGGTCAAGCCGCCCAGCGCCGGGGTCAATATGCGGGAGGTGGCGGCAAAGATCCTGGTGCTGGCGCAGAAGGGAGAGTGGCCCGCTGTCGAGCAGACCCTCAAGGTCTTGGAGAAGCTGGTGGCGGCGGGCGGTGAGGATACAGTGACAGTTCCAATGGCGGGGATCCTGGACTCGGTGAGTAACTTGTCAATTTGGAGGTCACACAAGTTGTACCGGCTGGGGAAGGCGGTGTCGTGCCGTCGGCGTCGCCTTACGTTACGCGACTTCGTCTTATAACATGCCATGAATTATTTGGTTTGATTTAGAAATTGGTTTGGATGATCAATTGAATTAGATTCTTTTCTTTCTTATTCGTTATGTACCTACTGTTTAAATGCAATTGCATTTAAATGCTTCTCTTGTGATAGATTACAAGATAGTTATCGAAAGTGGTTGCTACTTGATAACAGAAACGGAAGGTCTATTGATAAGTTTTTTTGTGGTTCATAGATATATATACACTTTGATGTTTGATTTTCTGGTAGAGCCCGGATGGTCTAAGATACTTTGATCAGCACTGTGATGACCACATCCAGTTGTTATCTTACCCAATGATAAACCACCGTTACAAAAAGCCTTGACTGATTCGTTTTTTAAATTCAATATTGACTATAGACTAGCAAGAATTTTTAATGGAACAGCGTTTAGCAGTATAACCAATGGTGCGCGTGATGAATGCCAACCATTCAAGGATGTCGCGTCCCCGCGCGTTCGCCGGTTGGCGGTTCGAAGCGACGTGAAATATAGGTTGGTCGAGGCATTAACTAGTTGGGCTTTAGGTCTTGTTTTAGAACGTTTATGGTTCTAAATAAATAGGCTATAGAAACAGTTCTATAGCAGTAACGAGCCCAATAAGGGCTACTAACGAGTCATGAATGTTTCTTGTTTCATCTTTTTAGGCAGGTATGATCATCACCTAAAAGTATCTAAGTACTTTTAAATTGTTTAGTTACTTCAGCTTTCTGGAACGCTTAGAGGCTTTTTTATGAGAATGAATGACGTGACGAGCAAGTCGTTCACCTGATGTTAAGCGACACGGCCGCCCATAACAGTTGCAGTGTCACTCGGAACTTTCGGAGGCTGAGCTTATACTGCCCTTATTGCTCTGTTTTAGTATGAGTGAGTAATAGTATCGTGTTACAAGGTCTCAAAACTTTTAGTAGCTGGTTTTTCAATAATTAAGTTATTGCCAAATCATGAAGTTATAACGGGGCTATGTTCAGCAGGGGACGGGACCTAAAGATGTAAATAAAAGACGAAATATTAAGCGTTATTTAATAGTTTTGTTGAAAAGGGTCCACGTAAGTTAAGTGCAATGAACACACTTTTCCGTGCGAATATAAGTTATGGCAATACCACAGAGTAGGTAATAATAGACCTATTATATCTTATATTGTAGTTTCTGCTCGAATATTTTTGGGCTGTTATTTTCAAGAAAATTTGTTTTTGTTTGTAAAAGCGTTATAATTGTTGTAGGTGGGTGGTGATTAAAAGTTATATAAGTCAGGTTTTGTTTATTTATGTAGGTAGGTATAACGTCAAGAGATAGTGCTAAAAGCAAGATAAAGGTAAACGAGATAGATAGGTGTATGACACGGTTGGTAAACACGAGCTGGTTTTTTTTTTTTATGAAAATGAATGACGTGACGAGCTAGTCGTTCACCTGGTGTTAAGCGACACGGGTGCCCATAACGGTTGCAGTGTCACTCGGACCTTTAAAATAAAAGTGTTTGATTTTTGTTCTGAGGCTGAAAGTTCCTAATGCGGTAATTGCAGTTTACCATATGATAATAATTCAAATAAGTCCAATATTCTTATTTATGTATTTTTTTTATACTTACTAGTAGTTATGGCAAAATGCAATCCTACCATATCAATGGCTGGATAAGATCCCGCCGTCTTATCCAGCCAACTAAATATTTTTAGTTGCGACAAAGTATACACACGACATTCAGCTGTTTACTTTGTTGTATCTTTCCTAAAAGATCCTAATGACTTTTTAGAACAACTGAATGTAGTTATGGGTTCAAATGTTTACTCTGTCATTATTTTGTAAAAAATTAACTTATTTCGAGCCTGACTCTTGTGCCAATATAATATGCTTTTTCCGTGATATCGAGATATTAAAGAAATGTCTAGGATTTTCAAGGCCTACTTGTTTTTGATGTACTTATGTTAAGTTAAAGGGATAATATTGCAAACGCAAAAACGCTTCATAAAAGTACTGAGATTATAGCAAAAATTTTGTAAGTTGCTAAAATAAAATATCATTAATGAGTTTAAAAAAGTGCTCAAAAAGGTTCCACTGCGCCGGCATTTGTTTTGTTTAAATATTTTCAAGTTTTTAGATATAGTTGAGTACCTACCCATATCATATGGCGCTGTGTGAAATGTACACACATATTTATTTATTTATTTTACATTTATCTTTATTTACTGAAGTTTTTATGGTTTATAAGAATGTTACGTATACCTAAATAGTATTTTTTTGAAAGCAAAGGACAAATCTTTGCTAATGCATTCTATATACTTTTAAAAACACTGACTGGCACTTTCATAATTAGGGCAGCGTTTTTTATCATGATTAGGAACACACCGACACGACACTGGGTAAAATACGTTACCCACTTGGAGCTACATAAAGATAGCTAAATCTGAGTTTCATAAAGGAAAGATATTCCACTAAGGCCCAATTCTACCAAAGAAGGATTATTTTTATTCCAAGTATGACTACAATTTACTCTCAGATAGCTAATTTTTCATTTCACCAATTACTTATTCCGAGAACAACCGAGTTATACGAATATAACTCAGGGAGTTATTGTGAGATTAAATGTAGAGTAATATTATTTCTGGTATAGTAATTCTCGGCTAAGGATCCCATTGGTAAAATTGGCCCTTATTGGGGGAAGGGCTTGGATAGTAGTTATGGAATCATTGCAATTTTAATCACGAGACCATCCTTGGTATTTACAGCTTTTATTTTTATTTTTCATTACCAATAAATCAATGTATATGCATACAACGGTGGTTTCACGTGACATATAGGTACCGTACCGGTACGGGCCAGGCATTGCAAACATGCTCCATCAAATTGCATGGTTGTGCAGTTGGGAGCAAACTGCTAAACGAGCATACAATTTATAGAGATAGAATTTTCTCTTTCTTACATCACATAAAAATGTGTCTAATAACGTAAGGTACGTTTTACCACATTTTTATGTGATGATTGGATAACCCATAGCAACGGACCATGACTCTGGCATTGCTCATTTAAATGCAGTTGAATTTGTAAAATAGCCCGAGTTATTCCGCTGTATGGGATGAGGCATCTGTATTGTAGGTATAATATATATAGGGTATAAGTAATTTTTTTAAGGATTTGTGAATCGCCCAACTACAAAGATCATAAAGGCTATTTTATGTCAATGCCCAAATACTATGTCGGCCGTCAACTGTCAAATATAGGTAGATTTTTTCTCTTATCTGTGGGTATACCTTAAAATAGTAAAATAACTAGTATTAGTTTGTACTTTATACATTGTGTAACCGACCTATAGGCAGACTAGCATTGTCTGATGTTTGAAAGATTATTCAGTTAAATTAAATAGTTTACACCCGTTTATGTCTTTTACATCGGCGAGGATAGCCGGAAGTGACAGTTGTGGCAGTTGGTACATAATTATAATTACTCATTTCAATGTGTAGCTATTAATATTTTATTGTATTGAATATTAGAACGTCAAGCTTGGAATTATAAGAAAAATTATTATAAAAAAGAAACGATATGTATTGTATACTACAAGTAAACAAATACCTTGTCATATCGCTGCACTATTTCAAATGAATAATAAAATAAATATATGGGTAGATACAACGTATGAAAGTATCATAATAATTATTTATATATTGTTCTTTATATTTAGAATAAGGGTAAACAATTATAAACTAACTGCGTCTATTTGGGCTTCAAAATAAAAATACAGGTAATATTACTAGGAGCGGCCATACTTGTAAAAACTACTACAGTGATGAAAGCCGCTCACAAACAGAAATAATAGAGCACAAGTTGTAACATTTAAAATAATGATGGTCTAGTTATAAATGCCAACTTTGCTTTTTTTCTCTTATTATACGAAAGCATCAATCTCGCTTCGTAGCTTCGTAGCCAATTTGTAACACTCGTAGCTTGAGCCATAAAATTGCAGGGGCTAAACTCTGGTAAACCGCACTGAATAATTAAAAAAAACACCCGTTCATGATTCAAAAGTTTCGTAGGTAGGCAGAGAAAAATGAAACGTTGTGCAAAGAACGAGTCGGCTGTATGTTCGATATCTTGGCAACGGTCGCGTGCCGGCCGCGTCTCAAGACATCTTTCCACGTTTTTACTGCCGGGGGGTCGCGTTCCATCGATCCGAATATGCCCACGTATGATTTGTTTTGATATTTCTTTGGATACATAGCCCTGGGTTCGTAGTACGGTATGGTTTTTAATCGATAACTGTATTACGTTTTTGGAATTGCCTAAAGTAGGTAACGGTCAGCATCCTATGTCATCGGGACCTTATTCAATATTTTCACAGAATACCTATGAGTTACAGGCACAAGCACAGAGCTATGAAACAAACAACGCTTTGCACTTAAAGCGTGTTTGTGCTCTGTGCGTACAAGTGATATTTTGTATATGCATATATTTATTTTTTATTTTTTCGGGTAAATGTTTTAGTCCACTTAAAATCTCTAACCCAATTCCGAGGACTAGGTATACCACAACACTCTTGTCCATATAAATCCTTACTACATGTACATTGAAAAAACGTTTTGTTTGTTCATGGAAACGACTGAAGCGATTTGTAGGTGCTCACAGATTGCTTATTACTACCAAGATAACTTACAATGCGAACCCGAGACTCCAATATTTTGTGACGATCTGAAGACCAATCTCAACATGTTACAGCAAAATACCTGTAGTAAATAATGCACTACTTGCTTTCTATGCTTGTAGCGTTCATAGCGAAGCATGGCTAGCCGTTCCTAACCGAGCGGTAAAGTTAAGCAATGTTCGCTGCGGTCACTACTATGATGGGTAACCACAACAACAAAAATTGCTATTTATAACAGAGCGCTACCGTGCTTCGGAGGGCACGTTTAAGCCATCGGTCCCGGTTTTTGTCGTAAGAATTGTCTTACGCCCAAAGGCTTCTGACTTGACTAACGACTCAATAGTCGTTAGTCAAAAGAGTCTGACATTAAGGCTGACCGCTTGCCTACACGAGTAATAATAAGATGCACTTCGAGATAATCGACTTGGTAGAGCGCCGGTGCCACTCATTGGGAGATCGTTGACTTCGTAAACCGTCACTTACAGGGAGATAGATAACTGACTTCGTAAAGCGCTATAATTGGCTAGGTAGAGCGCTGTCTCTATCACTTACAGGGAGATAGCTGACTTCGTAAAGCGTTATAATCGGCTAGGTAGAGCGCTGTCTCTAGCACTTACAGGGAGATAGATAGCTGACTTCGTAAAGCGCTATAATTGGCTAGGTAGAGCGCTGTCTCTGTCACTTACAGGGAGATAGCTGACTTCGTAAAGCGTTGTAATCGGCTAGGTAGAGCGCTGTCTCTGTCACTTACAGGGAGATAGATAGCTGACTTCGTAAAGCGCTATAATCGGCTAGGTAGAGCGCTGTCTCTGTCACTTACAGGGAGATAGCTGACTTCGTAAAGCATTATAATCGGCTAGGTAGAGCGCTGTCTCTGTCACTTACAGGGAGATAGCTGACTTCGTAAAGCGTTATCTCTTTAGCTCGAGATAATCGGCTTGGTAGAGCATTATCTCTGTCACTCACAGGGAGATAGTTGACATCGTAGAACGTTATATCATTAGTTGGGGTTTAGTTGTGTGTTGTTTACAGAAACTTTTGCTGTTTCGTCACTCACATTTCCTCCAAGGGCGTATTATTTAAACTCGAATATTGAGGTCAATGATTTTTCTAATAGGTAAGTCACAAAATTCCTCTATATGCCAAGTTCACAAACTACGTAACCAACACGTTGGTAAAAGTGGTAAAGTCGAAACTAAACGTTCATTAAAATCAAACAGTTGGTTATTTCCATAACCGGTGCATCCTTCTGTCCGCGATAACGCCACTTTGGACTCTTATAATAATGGAAGATCACTCCACTTGTCAGGCAGCTTAGTGATCTCAGAAGATTTTAATGTACCGAAGAGAATGCTGCGGCCTATTCTCTGAATATTCTCTAGGCTCTAACGGCACTTATTACGCGGCATGGGAAGAGGTGGGGTCCTATTCTCACGCTGCCGGGACCACACGTCCAATAGTGTTGTCTTCTCATTATCTCGTGCTAAAACAAGTCGTTCCCACGCGAACGCCAGGTGTTAAAATGTCAAAGATATAACGTTATCGTCTAGTAGTTAGAATGTCCATTTAAAAAAACTTCCAATTGCTAAGACCTGGATCAATCGCCTATCGGTCAAAAAGTCAAAATATTCAATTGCTTATATTTTCTGCCGAGTGGTCCGGTTTGCGAGAGCCGGCTAAAGGAATGTCCAGAGAATAGGGAGCTGCATTCTCCTCGGTACATTAAAACCTTCCACCAAGCTGCCTATCAAGCGTAGGGATTATCCCGAATTCTCTCATATGATAAACGTCTAAAGTTGCGTTTTATGGGGTGGAATATGCTCAGCATTGGACGACTCCTGGCTTCCGAATGTATGAGTGAGCTATATAGACAAAAATGACAAGGGTTAATTTAAGGGAAGGGCGTAGGTACTGACCATAGGGCGCATAGCTCAACCTGGTCATTCAAGCTAAGAATTCTATTTTTAGAGGTTTTACGATTCAACAGCGCGTGCCTAGGAAACCTTATACATAATAAGCAGCCTAGGAAATATAAATCATTAGTGAGCTGCCCTAGTGGCCCAGGAGATTTACCCTCTTTGCTTTGTCGAATTGCAACGCTGATTCATTGTGCTAAAAATAAGTGCCAGTATTATGGTCACGCATCGCGCCGACCAGGAACTCTGATAAGCTTTAGAAAACGAGATGGGCCGTTATACACATATAAAAAAACGATCGTTTTTTGTTAGTACTTTTGTTCATCCAACTACGATGAAACATGATCGACTTATTTAGGGTTTGTATCCACCGATACTGGGATAAGATTTATTGTCCACGGATCCACGGGTTTAGTATCCACAGATATCCACGGATCCGTTTCCGACGAAAAATTAATCTTATATTTTATCCACTGATACCGGTATCAGTGGATACAAGAAATAAAAAAAAAACATATTGGAAACTGATCACGGTGTAAAAAGTACTTTTTGTTTTTATGTTATTTTCCATAACAAAAGAAGTTTGGACCAAAACATTAGTAATTAAAATTGATTGCACTGGAGAAAATAAATACACTATATAACACTCATTATATGTGCGAAAGTTTGTGTGTAAGTGTGTTTGTTCCCTCTTCACGTCACAATGGCTGAATGAATTTGAATAAAACTTGGATTGGAGATAGCTTACACCGTGCACTAACACATAGTACACGTTTTATCTGTGAGTGAAACCACGGGGTGCAGCTATGAAGCGGCAGTTTTTATGTATTTCACAACCTTATGACTATAGTATACGCTGATAAGGTCAAAGGAAATTAACCATACTAGCAGCAAGTGCTTGGGTTTTCTAGTAAAGCTATGGTGGCCTAAAGGTTACATAAAACGTTCTTACATAACTTATTGCTGTATAACAATTTGTGACACAGTTTTGGTATACTTACATAATTGACATGGCGAAGAAATTACTTTAGGCAGCTATTATACGAAAAGATCCAGCCCAAATGAGTATCGCTTCTGGGTTCATGTACACAAAGTAGAATGTTTTTAATGTATAAGCGAACAATAACTAAGTTTACCTGCCTTTGCTATGTTATTGTCATAATTTTCATCCAACTGTTTTCTTATAAAAAAACTAAACCAATCCATTTTACCCATTTCAAGCGGCAGTTCTTAATAATGTAACCCTTTGTATTCTTCATATTGTTGGCGGAAAAGTGAAAGAGCTATTTTCGTGTAAGTAGGTACTTACCTATATGCGATGCGCAAGAGCTTTTTAGCTTCCTGTATATTTCGTTTTTTTTTTCATGCTAGGTAATTAGTAGCAAACAAGAATACGGCTCTCATCATGGGAAGAGGTCACCGTAGCCTACGGATATTGTGACGTAAAATACCTACTCTTTCCTTTCTTTTCCAAACGTCATTCACCTTAGACAACTTCGTCACTTAATTACCATCAGCAGCCCTACCACAAACTAATACAATACCGTCATGGTTCCTGACAGTAATGCTTCAAGGTTACAATAATATTGTTCGAATTCGTACCATGAACTTATAAAATATTCCGGTGCGAGAACGAGACGTCTACATTTTTATATAGCGTTATCACTGTCGCACGTTGGTGTCACATGATTAAATCCTTTACTCAAATACAACTGTCATGTCATACCGCTGCTCTGCGTCAACAACATTACAATATTCTTACTTTTATGTCATTTTTCAAACTATGATTGAAGTAATAATGCTATAAGACGTTGTGGTGACCCCCTGGTGAGATGTTGTCAAATGTATAGCCATTGCCCAATTTTAACATAAAAAATCATACAAAACAAACAAATATGGAATATGCTCTTCGTTCCTCCTTTTTCATTACTACTCATAAATATGATGAACCCCGCACTGTGCGTTTTGCACGTTCTTTTCTAGTGAGTTACATTACCTAAAATCACCCCATAATAGGTGTGTCTCTGTCATCATCATCATCATTAACAGCCTGAAGACGTCCACTGCTGAACATAGGCCTCCCCCCGGGAGCGCCACTTAGAGCAGCTGCTCGCCTCCTGCATCCATCGGCTCCCCGCGGCTTTCACCAGGTCGTCGGTCCACCTAGTGGGGACCGGCCTACGCTGCGTCTTCCAGTTCGTCTCTAGTGTGTCTCTGTATTTAGGTAATAACAAAATCGGAAATATATAATTACCTGCTCAACGTAAAACACAGATTTTGTGGAATATCATGATACTTACTTCGTAGAAAGTTACAGTTCTTATCCAAGTAGACAAGACAAAGGTTCCTGACCATGACTCCGCATAAACGGCGGTCGTTTCCGGCCGCGGCAGTTCCACCAACCTACATAATTTCGGGTTTCAATCGAAATATGAGCCGAACTGACCGTTACTGTGTCAAGGGTAGAGCCGAGGAGTTTTGCGTGTTCGACTGGCTGGTAATCGATGGGAGATTTCCGACCTTGGTCCCACGGCAACATCCTTGGGTATTGCTGACCTGTCTAATGATGGAAGGCCGTTCACGCTTTTTGCGGAAGGAAGACAGGTACTTAGAAGATTATTTTTACACATCGACAAAAGGTACCTAAACTAGTGTTTTTTTTTTGTATGTGTTAATTGTGTAACGATTTTGTTTGCATTCATCATCATCATCATTAACAGCCTGAAGACGTCCACTGCTGAACATAGGCCTCCCCCAGGGAGCGCCACTTAGAGCGGCTGCTCGCCTCCTGCATCCATCGGCTCCCCGCGGCTTTGTTTGCATTATTATTATGCATTACAACACATTAACTATTAGGCAAACTGGAATGGTATGCCATGGGTTAGTGAAATGTGGTAACTTGGTACTAACAGCAATATTATGGAAACACATATATGTAACTACGATAAGTATAACCCAGAAAGTCAGAGATTATGGAAGGTCTTCCATATGATGTGATGAAACCAGAGTTGAAGTTATCATATAGGCATGCTTCTATTATTCTATCATAAACAGGTGGTAAGACTTGTTTGCTAGCTGGTAGAACTTTTCTGCAAAGTTCGTCTAGGTAGGTACCACCGCTTTGCCAGTTATTCTGCCGCCAAGCAATAGTGTGCAAGCACTACTGTGATCCGGTTTGAAGGGCATTGTAGCTAGTGAAATTACTGCAACTGTTATGGGCGGCCGTATTGCTTAACATCAGGTGAACGACCAGCTCGTCAAGTCATTCATTCTCATAAAAAAAAGGTAAGTGGGCACTTATAAGTAAAAAGGTTATGAATATGAAAGGAGAAAGAAGGTCAGTCTAGACTTAGAACGCTGTAATATAAGTAGAGGAACGAAGTCTAGCTCTGTGGTATACACACTTCGGTGTAGTTATATATCTTGTTCCTTCTATATAACAACATCGAAGATGAGTTGACACAATTCTCTAAACGCATACGAGTAATTAAAGTATTAAGGTGAATTTAATTTTTTTAAAGCATGTATTTTCAGGAAGTGGGTGTTTTTGACTAATATTTTACATTGTAATGTTTTTAAATAAATTGGCAGCTAGTTCCTGATATTTACTCGTGCATCTTTCGTTTCCATTGAGCTTTTCTTGTCCAGTCTCCTATCACCTCCATACTTACTTGTTTAGTTTTAGCAAATGCTCGTTATGCCACCTTTAAGGGCAGAAACTAAATTACCCGTGGATTCATCCGTCATGGTTCAACCCATCGGTTTCACGGGTAATTTTGTTACCCGGGTCTACGGGTAACAAATTTACCACAATAGATCACAATAGAGATTAACTTACACACAAATCGCAAACACTTTTGCTCAGTTAATAACTATGTTTTAAAATAGGCAAAGCTCTTCCCAAAGCAATCGTTATCTAATCCAGGGCAAGCACATTTAGCGAAATAACATTTTTCTTTACTGCCTGATATCACGTTAAAGTTTCATTTCAACAATGGATAACGATCATTTCTTCCTAAACTGTAATTGCATGCTATTTAGGGTAGCGCAGCTTGAAAAATGTAAATTATAGTAAAAACTTCGTTTGCGATGCGCTTATCTGAGTGGAAAGTTTTAACCTACTTATGCTTATTTCTTTTAACCCGGGGAAATCTTACATGGGTTGTGGATATATTTGACTCTCCACTAAACAACCCTGGGTGTTCCTTCTTGGCGCCTTCTGCCGGGGCTACGGGTACTCTTTCAGCAACTCTTCCACGGCCCCGGCGGCACTAATTGCATCAAGCAAAGCACATAACAGTTAGATGGCTAGTGTACTTAACCAGAGTAGTTGGTAATAGAGAATTAAACATATTTTAAGTTGACAGTATAGACTAAACTTAACCAAAGTTAAGTTTTATACAATACGTACGTAGACTTAACCGCAGATTTACATTTTAATCACTTTAAAGTTTAATATTGTAGTTTAATTCCCATTTTATGTATGTTTAGTTGTTACCCAGAACTGGGTAAACCTATTGTAAAATACATAAATATAAGAAAAAGTCTGACGTGAGATACGTAGTTAGAGAGCTTTATACTTAGGAATCTTTCTTCTACGTGTAGGTAGGTACTTGAAACACAATGTGGAGTGAATGTCTGAATTTTTATAAGTTTTTTTTTTTGCTTTGGACTAGTACAGTTAGTCGTCTGTTACCTTTCAATGATAGCGCAAAACTGCAAAGAGTATGTAATTTACTACGTAAGACGAACTGAATTAAAAAAAAACATTTGAACGCGACTTTTTGCTAATAGCGTTCACCATTTAAATGACAATAAATAATGACTGCAGCGAAACTTACTGAACTTTACCAGTTATTAGAGCTTTGCCATAAGCGCTGCGACGATAAGCGTATTCAGGTGTCTTGAAACTTTTCCCCAAAATGGAAAGGTAAAACAAACATGAGCTGCTAGCGTCAATAAACTGCATAATAAAACTGCAATAAAATGCGAGCCCTATAATGCAATCATTCAAAAACACAACAAACAAATCCAGACGATTGGAGGGTAGATAAGCGAGTAACTTCCAAGACATTCTGAAGGCTAATTATGTATGCTGAAGGGTCCCGACCATTGATATCCATATCGTGGACTAGAATAGGCTGCCAGCTCCAAAATATGATATTGGATATTTTTTTAAGAAATTGAATTTTATTTTTGTCTTTAATAGATGGTGCTCAATTAGTTTGAAATCGTTTTGCCAATAAAAGGTGTGTGTCAACGCTTTTTTTATATTGAACTGTAACAATCAAGAATCTTATAACCAAACATCATCTAGCTAGCACTAGTGGTAAAACTTTTAATAGATTTATACTTGCGTTAGAATTTTTTCATACGAATGATCTCTCTACTTAGTTCAATAGTGAATAAATGTAGACCGATGCGACGATTGTAGATTATCATCTCTCGACAGCGGATTACAGGTCAAGAAAACAATCAACGTCTGTAAAAAGGGCCACATTGCATGCATAATACATGCAGCTCATCCATTGTACATAGATCAGTGGTCGGCATCACAACGCAAGGCGTACTGCCATTTCTCTGATTTACACAGTTTCACGTCACTTTAACTCGCTCCATAAATACTTAAACAGTCATGAATAATAAAATAACAGGATATAAATAAATAGGTTAGCCGTGGCGGCAGGTCAAATACGATTTACGGCATCTAATATGTTTACTTAATAATAGTAACACTCATACCGGTAAATGACTTGGAATTTGAATCAAATTGCAGCAGAAATATCATGCGGATATGCCGTAATGTGTTTGTATTCTGCTAGGTGTATTTATAAGAATGCAGCTAGAAATTTTACGGCGACATTTAATAATTAACGAGTAGAAGTTTTAGGAAATAATTTATATTTTTTTCGACTTGTTTCGCGATATAATTACGGGCAAGTACAAAAGATCCTGAATATTTTTACAAAAATTTACTTGTATTTATCGAATTTCAAATTGGCCCAACGAATCAGCGTTTTAGTTCAAAGTGGTAGCTGTACCTAATACTGCCAGTTAGTACACTTGTTGTGCACGCACGCTACCTATACAGTAAAAGGGCTACAACATTTTAGATATTGCAGTCGCGGCCAATGTAACGGTCCAAACCATGTGTACCTATACCCTAGTGTAGCTTTATGTAGTAGAAGCTAGTGTGATTATAGTAGGTAGTTAGTTTAGAGAATGATAATCGATAGAGTTAGTGCACGTGAAAGATCTAAATATTATAGGATATTTAATTCTTATTTTGATTCTATTAAGCCACTTGCATTTGCTCTAGTGTTGAAAGCTTTGATTAGGAAAAATAATCTACGAACACTACGCCACTTATATGATGGTTGATCGTAGAGCTCGCAGCCAAGATAGAGAGGCTATGTAATAAGTGATGGGTCAACCATTTATCGGATATCATACCTATTCCGCTGAGTGGTAGCGTGCTATGAGCTTGACTTTATCGGGACACCGAATTATGGAAAAACAGATTATTTTTTATCTTTCTTCAACTATTTTAGTACTACTAAATAATGAAATGGAAATTTTCAATGTGAATGAATAAATAATAAACAGTCAATTTACATTACCGGGATATTTACCATGTAATTTGTTTCGAGTTGCCGATATTTCGGTACTGTTGCAAGCACCATGATCACGGATGAACTGAAGATCTTGCGGGTAAATGATAATAAGTTAGTTTGTTAGTGACCATGGAAGTTTTAAAGTCAATTTACAACTTATTAGATATATTAGATCTACTACTACTATACTATATACATACTAATGTTATCAGCTTATCACACGCTAAGTTCTTTTTGGGTACGGAAAAGGGCACTAACGGAAAATCATGAAAATAGATAATTAGGTAGTCTCCTCATACTTTTAAATATCATATTGAGAAAAACAATATCGCATCTATTTTATTCAATACTGAACCGTCATTCATACCGTGCGCAAAGTCGATTTAAATAATCAATTTGAAATTCAGCAGCTAAGCTTCAAGGCCAAATTGTACAGATATTTACAATGATAAGTTGCTTGTCAGGCAGTTTGCCAGCGTTTTTTGTTTGGGCAGCTTATTTAGGCATTTACTAGAGCAGGTTGTAGGTACCTAGTCTGTAAGTTCTATTACAGAGCAGTCGCAGATTAAATAAGAAGCAATTTCAGTGGGGTGATTACGTAACTTTGACAGCAATGCAACAGGAGAAATTTCATTCCGAATATGAAAATTTTCATAGTAACTATGCACATAAACTGCGTATTGAAACTGTCAAATCCATACATTTTTGTGTTTCTATTGGTTTCAATCAAGTTACATAATCGCCTAGCTCGTAGGTATAAGCGTAGCGTCGTCATGTTCATATTGTTGGTAACAGCGCCCTCTGCCGTTGTTTCGATTATGCACTTGGCGAATGAATATACTTACTAAGAACCGCGGGCTCCACCACGAACCCTCTGACGTCACTGGCTGTTTGAGCTATCTCTTTCTATTCCGGTTTTTAAAATGCTTGTAACTTGGTCATTTTTTGAGATATTTAATTTTTGTTTTCACAAATGTTTATCTTTTGAGGAATATAATTAATAATTTATCCAATAAAAAAATGTTAGTCATCATACCTATTACCTAATTTACATAATAACAAGTAAGGGCTGATTTTTCAATGACTGAATAAAGGTTATCTGAGTGGTAAACACTATAAATTGACTAAAACTAAAATAACAGTAGTTATTCAGTATACGGTTTAAAAAGATCACATTTTTTCCTACTGTGTCTTCTGTTTGGCAACGCTAGGGGTACAGACATAGATACAGGCTTAGTCTAGTTTGGACCCCACAGCTCAATTCTTTGCATTGGTATCTACATTAATTATTAATGTTGTATGTTGTATTAATTGTTTTTCTTTTTTTCTTTTGTATTTACCACTGTACTTATGTATTTAACACAATAAACAGTTTTATTCAATGAATATCTTTTATCTAATTATTGAAAATGCGCACCAAATTAGATACAATACAATACAAAAATACTTTATTGAACACCAAGAAAACACAACAATACACAATCATGATACAACATAAAGAATGGTAGAAAAACGGGCGGCCTTATCGCATAATGCGATTTCTTCCAGGCTACCTTTGTACGGACAGGAATAAGACAATCTTAAAAATGCGGTTGCGGCTATTCAACCTAAATATATAGGTACCTAAATAATAATGTACCTACTTAATACATACATACATAAATAAATAAATATAAGCTTTATAAATACTAATATAAATAGTGACAAATTAATAGTAACAAGACATTAATTGTACGAACAGCAAAGAGACAGTGACGCATTAGTAATAACTACACAAGTGTAGAAAGAATACGAGAAATTTTTTTAATATCGTTCTGACAAATAATGTTTCTTCACCATGTCTTTTAAAATAGTGATTGTCTTGGCATGGCGAATGTCCACAGGTAGCGCATTCTTAGCATTGCATATTATTAAAATGAGGGTGGATTTGACTGAACGTAAGTCAAGGACTTTGCAAGGCGGTCAACATCAAAACTAATGCTCATGAGTAATTTTAAATAAAAAATAAACATTGGTTTGATAACTACTTCAGTTTATTTATTGTATGATTGAAAAATGATACATTCCCTTGATTGGATATTCTGTGGTGTGGCGGTTCAGCAGGATGGCGTTGGCTCGGATAGCCCGGGGGCGGCGGCTTCGATGCCCGCTGCAGGACAAGTATTTGTGCTTATGACAATATCGGAAATACTTGTTTTGACTCTGGGTGTTGTGGGGTGGGACCACAGTCCTCGTTTCTAGGTGCCTAGCTAACAGGGAATCTTAGTTACGGTCCAGAATCTACGTATTTGATTTGGGTGTCATTTATTTACACTTAAGTATATAAAAGTTACCTGAATACTGATGGTTTAAACCTGAATTAAAAGGTTTACTTTTGTAATTTCTATCTAACTATTGATATCCTTTTTCCGTTCTGAAAACAGAATTGAGAAAGATTAGTAGATATTTCCGTTAGATCAATAAATAAAAAATAAATAAATAGCTAAAAAATTATAAGTGTCTCATTATCGTATCAAATATTGTACATTATGTATGTCTATAATATGACAGGGATGCCGTTGATGTCTTTTCAAAGCGAAAAGTGACTATTAGAGACGACACCGTACGTATGTCACGCGCCCTTCCGCCATACGTCGGTGGGCGGGCGGGCGAGTTTCCGCCCTAGCGTAGGTACAAGATAACATGGTAACGGATCGTAGTACAAAATTATTAGGTAGTTGTTATAAGTAAGCCTTTGTATGATTATTAAAAGAGCAAAGATTGATTTTTTATTTTTATTATTTTATTAGAAAGTTTATAATAATGTATGTTAGAAAAACAGGACCTTTAAAAAGGAGGAAGTTTCAGTTTAGAATAAGTAATAATACATTATCGTTGTTTTATGATACAGCATCCATTCAAAGTTTTGTTATCTGTAGACTACACCGTAGACCGCTGTAAGTCTTGTACCCACATCAACCATAAATTATCCAATACACAGATTTCTCTAACGTAAAAGTGAAATTAAAATCACGATCGGGATTTGAACCCGCAGCCATTTATCCATAAAGCCATGACATGCTAAGAGCATGTTCAATTCACGTTCTTGATCAAAATTTTCCGTTTTCATTAAAAAATATTACTTTAAGCAGGTGATACCGATCCATTAAAATACAGCTATAACTGCATCCCACACCCACAGTACAGTAAGGTGTTCGTTCATATTACTCTCAGAAATCCCAAACCCCGAATAAATCTGATGCAATTTGTTCTCATTTGGCCAGCAGAGTCCTTCATTCACCGAGGCTCACGCGACCCATGACCTTCGCGTAAATATGCTGCGGCGAGCGTTACTAACTATGCAGCGATTAACTTTAGTCACCATTGGGCGGGCTGAAAAATAAACGAGCAATTCCACAGCTTTGGCAAAAACTCTTGGTAAACTCCGTATGAAGGTTTAAATTTCGCATATCTCAACTGATAATATGAAAATGAAACTGTCTGTTATATTGTATATGTGAGGCTTTTACACAAAAGTAGCAGAACCGATTGTTGCACATATTAAGAGCGTATTGTATATCCCGGAAAATAGGTAAGTATAGTGGGCTACGGAAAACTACGTGGCGAGTTTAGTTGCATATTGGAAATGACGTTTAAAATATCGTAACAAGGTTGCTATTGGCGATTTGATTCTGCAGTCGTCTAATGCACTGTGTAGAATAATTTACTTTGTCCATGAATTATTTTGAAGATCCTGAAATATTCTGTTTTTTTTTTATAGACAAAGTTACTAACTTGCCGCGGGCTTAGATTTTGAAAAACTTGTTGGCTGTTCTATCTAATAAATTCCATAGCGATAACAAAGCCACAACAAAACTGATAATATTGAAAAATTGTACACAAACAAAATCTTTTCCATCATCATCATCATCATCATCATCTCCATAATCATCAGACACAGCTAGTACGTACTGCTAACCATAGGCGTCCCCCAGAGAGCGCTGCTTTGGTCTATTCCTACAAATACAAGAAATAAAAACATACAATTCGATTTCTAAGTATAGGGGCATAGGTAAAGCATCTGGGCATGGTTATTGAAAGGATCCACTGGTTTCGGAAATTTTTAAGAAACTATTTAAGAATATCTTCAAAATAAAGCACCATTCAGTAAAAAAATTAGAAACGTGTTTTCACAAAAAAAAAAGTGTTTATTTAAAACCATTTAGTTGTTTGTGTGTTAAGATAAATATATTCAATTATTCTACAATAACTACAACCACCAAATGGAAAGAAACATTATAGAATTATCAAATAAACAGCTGTTTAAAAAAAATCATCAGAGCTAGTCTGGGAGTGACGTCGAGTCTAGCTCTTTTACGTGGTCTAACTATAGCATAGCCGTTGAAAAAGGAGTTCAAAGCCATTACGTTATACCAATAAACTCACTTCACACATGGCTCGGTTATGTTTTATGTACCTACCTACCTATAGTCATCCAGCACCAGCATGTAGTTATACTTGTGTAAGGTCTTTAGGTAGTAAAGTATACTCGTAAAGAAGAAACATAAGTATTTTATTGAATAAGTAAACTTGAAATGGCAATGGGCAGGCCACATCGCTCGTGGTCTGACAACCGATGGGAAAGAAAGCTTCTCGAGTGGCGACCACGAACCGGAAGACGCAATGTAGGCCGGCCGCGCGCTAGGTGGACTGACGGTGAAAGCCGCGGGGAGGCCTATGTTCAGCAGTAGGTCTTCAGGCTATTAATGATGATTAAACTCAATATTACACCTTTTTTATATTTTACTACCATTATACACACCCATACATACCCCATTTCCCTTTTTTACTTTTTGTTTGTTAATAACATAGAAGTTGCATAATTATCTAAAATGAACAAGTATAACTACTAAAAAAAAAAATATTGATAAAATTATAAGGTATACAGGAGGGTCACCACAAGGTCTTATAGCATTATTACTTCAATCATACTTTGAAAAATGTCATAAAAGTAAGAATATTGTAATGTTGTTGCCGCAGAGCAGTTTTGATGACGTCACGTTAAATCTTTCACTCAAAAACAACTGTCATGTCATACCGTTAATCATATTGACAGTGACTTGCGACAGTGATAACGCCATATAAAAATGTAGACGTCTCGTTCTTGCGCAAGAACACTTTATAAGTTCATGGTACGAATTCGAACAATATTATTGTAACCTTGATGTAAACTCTCGAACCATGATGGTTTGTGTATATTTTGTGGTAGGGCAGCAGTTATAATTTACATAATTAACACATTGTAATTATTAACATACATATAACCTAACAAATTCGAATAAAATAAAGTGCAGGTGGTAGTAGAAGCCGCTACCAGTAAGCAACGTGCCCAACACATAGTAAAAGTTTTTCTGTATAGTGTTACCACTGCTTGCCTCTTGCATCAATCGGCTCCCCACGGTTCTGACAGGGCGGTTATTCTCTATGGAAACACAGATTCCACACGATACGAAACCACGTCGTTATCGTGTCTTGTTCAAATCGTGTCACAGCGTCAGATATACCTTCACTTTAAATTAAAGATATCTTTATTTTGAATAAAATATATTGACATAAGTGGTCGCGTCTCGGTAAACATACGATTTTTGGCAGTTCAAATCACGCCAATTCCAAATTCATTTCGCGCGGTTTGGTTTTCATTTCATAGAGAATAGACTTTTGCAGATTTCTTATGTAAGACAAGGAATTCGCGTGGTTTCAAAGTAAGGAATCGATACGGAATAATGGCCCAGGTCGTCGCTCAACCTAGTGGGGGGCCGGCCTACGTTGCGTCTTCCAGTTTGTGGTTGCCACTCAAGAACCTTACTTCCCCATCGGTTGTCAGTTCTACGAGCGATGTGGCCCGCCCACTGCCACTGCTTGCTAGTTCTGAAAGCTATATCGGTGACTTTAGTTCTCTTGCGGATCTCCTCATTTCGCTACTTACGCGTGTACTGCGTACGCGTTGCGTATTCAAAAGGATCCATCACTTACCTTACATTAAGTAGGTATATAATCATAATTATATATGAAACACATTATCATCAAATTCTATAGACACATGTAACATTTCCGTGCCAAAACCTTTATTATTGAAACCGTTTGAAAAGCTATTGTAAGGATTTACTATTAATCGTGAATCACGTATGTAGGTACCAACGCTAACCGGAAACCGGAAATGACTAGGCGCAGCCAGGTCATGACGTATTCGATGACTAGGCTTACGCAGAAACTTATACTTATTCTGTGACTAGGTTCACCGGGTAAAAGCCAAATACCGGATATTAAAGGTAAAGGAAATCCGGTAAAAGGAGCGTTCGGTATGAGGAAATTGACTCATGATTACAAAGTGCGCGCGTCATGCTTAAAATATTAACTTTTTAATCTAATTTCAAAATAATAACCGGCTAAGTGTGAGTTTTTTTTTTTTTGGTCATTTTGGTAGATATAAAACCGGCCAAAAAAACTAATTTGTTGTATGGGAGCCCCCTTTAATATTTATTATAAATGTTTGTTCTGCGTCTGGGTGTTATATTGTATTCTATGTATGTATTTACAAACGAAAATGTATATAAGTATCGAATCAGTTATCTGGTTCCCATATAGTACAAGCTATGCTTAGTTTGGGGCTAGGTGGCGCTGTGTGAAATGTCCACACATATTTATTTTTTATTTGTTTATTCTGTTTTTTGGTATTTAGTTAGGTGTTATAGCGGCAATAGCTACTACTGTTGCCGCATCATCTGTGTAAATTTCACCTGTCAACTATCACAGTTCATGAGACGCAGCCTGGTGACAAACGGACAGGCTTACAGACAGCTTTAGTAATAGGGTTCGTGTAAAAACGAACTTTATTATATACAATAAATATTTCAACAAATATTAGGAAAACGGAAGGGTCTATACACTGTACATACACGAGACGATTTAAAACGGTCCAATTCTTCTCCCGGCCCAGTCTTGTGTGGGTCGTTATACTAGTTATATATACAACTGGCCGGCGCCATTCAGCGACCATTGCTAGCGCTGGCCCGCGCCATGATCATTGATCACGCCTGGCGCGCAGTGTAGTATGGAAATATGCAGGAATTGTGGAGCCTTGAGGCTACGTGAAGATTTATAATAACTATTTTACTTTTTATCTCTTCAACACTAGTCCACATGGGGGCAACCACAACGTCTTATAGCATTATTACTTCAATCATACATTGACAAATGGCATAAAAGTAAGAATACTTTAATGTTGCAGAGCCACAGCAGTTCAGATGACGTCACGTTAAATCGTTCACTCAAATACAACTGTCATGTCATACCTTTACATCATGTTGACACTGACATGCGACAGTGATAACGCTATATAAAAATGTTGACATCTCGTTCACACGCAGAAATACTTTATAAATTCGTGGTACGAATTCGAACAATATTATTCTAACTTTGAAGTAATAATGGCGTGAAACATGATGATTTTGTATTAGTTTGTGGTAGGGCTGCTGAAATAGCAATCGTGCCGCCTCCCGTGGTCTTCGACGTCTTCGTAGCAACCTGCTACGGGGCGTCGTAGCTCGTAGCGTTTACGTTTTGGCGTAATATTGTTTTTGTATACCGATTGGCAAGTTGAAATGACAATGGGCAGGCCACATCGCTCGTAGAACTGACAACCGATGGGGAAGAAAGGTTCTCGAGTGGCGACCACGAACTGGAAGACGCAGCGTAGGCCGGCCCCATACTAGGTGGACCGACGACCTGGTGAAAGCCGCGGGGAGCCGATGGATGCAGGAGGCGAGCAGCCGCTCTAAGTGGCGCTCCCTGGGGGAGGCCTATGTTCAGCAGTGGACGTCTTCAGGCTGTTAATGATGATGATGATGATACCGATTAATAGGTACTTCATTGTTACACTTTTTTATATAGCAGTTAAATTATTATTTTGGTAAAGGTTTGCTAATAGAATAATGCCCATCTGCGCTAGTCCATTAAAAGCAAGCAATAATTTCCCACTAGTTATCGTACGTATGTTAAATTCGTGGCTCAACAAATACTGAACGCTGATTGGTTGCCGGTTGATCAGCGGCTGATTTTAACTAATTAACGTAGGTACAAGATCTCTTCTTGGAGTTTTGGCGGGAACGCGGAAAAGTACGGTAGTAAGGATTATGACTATGACTAGGACATGACTTTGCTTGAAATATTAAAAAACACGATGAAAATTATAATACTTGACACTGGCTAAATAGACTATTGTGTGGAGCCAAAATATAACAAAATAAAAGATCTCTCGTTCACCTTTTACAACTAAACGGGGTTGACAGCGCCATCTACCGAAAAATTCTTAATCATGCGAATATTATCAAATTATTTCGACCAACGACGAAACAAACAAATGTATCCAAATAACGGCCATATACTTGTCCTTAATTACACCTACAGCTATTACGGCAAGCCCTCTACAAATAATCAGATGCAAAAGGTGTGCCAAATACGAGGGAAATGTAAGAAAACTACATTTATGGTTATTACTTTTGAACTTTAATATTCACAGTCATAGTTTATGTAGGTAATATTTATGCAGTTTGAAAAAGCACCAAGCTTTTTTATTACCGGCTAATGAAAAGCTTTTATGTACTACCCCAGATAATATAATACCTACAGTAGAACTACTTGGGTTTTTTTTTTCTTCTTATATATTGGCTCCACACATAGTGTATTTAGCCAGTGTCAAGTATTATAAGTATTCAGTGTTATGAATATTTCACGTTAAGTCGTCTAAGTCATGCTCCAGCAAAGTGGTGGCAACTTTACTAGAAGCTTCTATGGAGTTTTGTAAGCAACACGAAAAATCACGTTTCACCACATTATATCACTTGCCCACACTCATGCTCGTAGTTCAGCACTTAATGCGTAAAACGCCACCAATTTTAAGCATTAACACTGTAAGTTTTGAAAAATAATACAATGCAACGACGTGGTTCTATTTTATTTTATGCCGATTGTTATTTAAAATTATTGTAAAGAGGTGCTACAAATTAGGTTGCATTTGTTTACTTTACAGTAAAACTCTTTGCTAGTTTCACGATGTACTAGAAATACGTGCGTGCTTGCCGTAACGTTCTAAAAACGATTGAAAAGGACTCAAATTTGAGTACCAAAAATATCTGCGGGGGTTGGTATATAGATTTAAAGTTGATTTGTTTGTTTGTAGAAGGTAATCTTTGAAACTAGTATCATCATCAACAGCCTGCAGACGTCCACTGCTGAACATAGGCCTCCCTCATAAAGTGCCACTTCGAGCGGTTGGTCGCCTCCTGCATCCATCGGCTTCCCGCGGTTTTCACCAGTAGGCCTAGCACGAATATTTACTCGAGCGTAATTTTTTTATTTTTTATTTTTATGATAATGAATGACGTGAAGAGCTCGTCGTTCACCTGATGTTAAGCAATACGGCCGCCCATAACAGTTGCAGTGTCACTCGGAACTTTAAAATAATAAAGTTTTGCGTGTCACTGCACTGCGCACGTCATGCTGAGACATCACACAGTCTAGTAATCAGATTACTACACTGTGTAATCAGGTCATAAAGTCTCATTTGCCCAGTTATTTCTTGCCCTTCAAACCGGAACACAGTAGTGCTTGCACACTACTGCTTGGCGGCAGAATAACTGGCAAAGTGGTGGTACCTACCTAGACGAACTTTGCAGAATAGTCCTACCACCTAGTAGTAACGTTAGTAAGTGTAACGTTAACGTAAGGCAGTTGTATGGCATTTGGTCAGCGCCCCGTACAACTGCCTTACGTTAACGTTACACTTACGCACGCGTAAATATTGGTGCTAGGCCTACAGATCGTCGGTCCACTTAGTGGGGGGGCGGTCTACGCTGCGTCTTCCGGTTTGTGGTCGCCACTTGAGAACCTTCCTTCCCCATCGGTTGTCAGTTCTACGAGTTATATTGTGGCCTGCCCATTGTCATTTCAACTTGCTAATACCAATGGGGTCTCTACCGGTACAAAAGAAAAATAGCCCGAACGTGAAAAAAAATGTAGTGATCGTGTCGCGAGCGTTACTAGTTAGTGTCCAGTGTATTCATTTGGCCCAATACTTTGCCAACACGCAATAAATTTATGTTGCTTTGATAATATTGCGTTATGCAGAAAAAAGAAATTGTAAAATAGCCCGAGCTATTCCGTTGTATGGGATGTGGCATCTGTACTGTAGGTATTATATTTATAGGTATTATATTATCTGGGCTATACCAAGAGCTATATCAGTTACTAATGTTCTCCTGCGGATGTCCTCATTTTGGATCTCACTCCATATTGCGTTGTGCGACTTTGAGCTTACTAATGAGGCCAACAGTATGAGACGTCTCAGTTCCAAAAGTCATCACTAAGTAAATTATTCCCGAAAAATAAATAATATCAATTTGTGTTGGTTAGCACTGATACCGTAGGTAACGATTGGACGGATATTACAATGCTGTAGGTTAAAAATAGTAGGTGTTTAATCCTACGCCACATTTTAACCACCACCACGATACTTTCTTATAATACCCTGCGTGAGATAGTCAATAAATAAATGTGTCTCAAACAATTGAAAATCGTCTAAAATTCTATTTTTCAAAAACCAGGCCCTTTCATAAAAGTAGTGCATAGTGCGAAAACCGTAGAGGTATCATTAGGGCCGTGGAGTGTAATTATATCAGGTCACGCTTCACGCCGTGCCAATAATCGCCGCGAGAGGGGTTTTCTAACCCCTTTAAGTGCTGTGATAGGTAGCGGGTGCAAGGCACAAGCGGTGTGCGGTAATGATTGGATGTATAATGACACAAATCGACACACACCATTTTACGAGACAAAATATTATGTTTAGCACAAAATTAATTGACACAATAAGCGAAATGTGTCATATACCTATAGGCACAGATATTAAAATAGTAATACGGTAAGCAAGCAACGACACTACAAACCACAATACCAGTAGTGTATGTGACAACTGTCAATCATGTTATTTATATTTAGTTAGTCATTTTTTTTCATCTTTTAATTAAGAAACTTTTGCCATGAATAAACAATTTTTTTCTTTCTTTCTTTTATTTCTTATAAAACTGGTATTGGCTATTTTTTGAGTTGGTCATTCTGGCTGAGTTTGATCCATGCGAATTGGTTATGTTGCATTTAAA
Organism: Ennomos erosarius; assembly: GCA_963580505.1. Classification (NCBI taxonomy): domain Eukaryota; kingdom Metazoa; phylum Arthropoda; class Insecta; order Lepidoptera; family Geometridae; genus Ennomos; species Ennomos erosarius. Next base: position 13,100,324 of record OY756982.1, read on the forward strand.
CCATGTTTTTAAAGAAATCATTTTGACTTTGTCTAATTGTTATAAAATTTAATTGTAACGCTTTATAATTTGTTTTATGCTTACCTATATTTAATTTAATTTTAGGCAGATAGTGAGTTTTATTACTGTTTGCTCCTGTTTATTAGCAACGACACTACCAACCAGAACACCAGAAGTGTCGTTCAACACGACGCCAAAAACGCTGCCCTATGAAATATGTATGTGATACTTGAAGTTAAAATTATTTTGTTAGCCTTTCAATTAAAATAAAAAAAGAGTTATTATTAAGCTAAGACTTTAGCCATTTCGTTCTGAATACACCATTGACCGTCTTACCATGATAAACTTCTGAACGCTTTTGCTTATATTTTATAATAGCCCGTCCCGTCCTCGTCGGCTAGTTATCAGCACGAAAGTTCAAAACTACTTGCCAAGTTAGGCAAATGTTATAACAATTATATTATCTTGGAGAGTTTCTTAATATATGCGTGCGCGTTTCAGTCATGCCTATACTCCACTATAACATAATTAGACTGTCATTAGAAGAAAACAAATAAGGTGATTTAAAACACACCTTTTCAAACTTTTTATACCCTGGCTCTGATGGCCACGAATTAATGAACAAATTGTTTGTTATTTCCAAGATAATGGCAGAGGCTATACCGAATTGATAAAACCTACTTTTATGTCGGTTGAAAATATATAAATTCAAACTCCTTTAAAGATCAACAAAACAAACCAAACATGTTCAATGTTACATAACCAAAAAGGACATAACATTGAACATGCGTTAAACCTTTTTGGCGCCTATAAATATTTCGCTGCTGCAAGACTGGCTGATTGATGATATCATAGCAGCACAAACTAAGTAAAGGATACAACGTAGCAATTTCTTTTTAATTCGATGTTTTTGTTATTGTCTTTGTTATTTTTTCAGCGTTAGCTCTTAGGAGTTTTGGCGGGAACGCGGAAATGTTCACGTTGTTGCATTGTATTATTTCTCAAAACTTGTGCTATTTCCAGTAATTGGTGGCGTTTTACGCATTAAGTGCTGAATTACGAGCATGAGTGTGGGCAAGTGATATAATGTGGTGAAACGTGAGTTTTCGTGTTGCTTCCGAAATTCCATAGAAGCTTCTAGTAAAGTTGCCACTACTTTAGTGGAGCATGACATAGACTGGATTACGACTACCTGACTTAGACTGGACTATGACTAACACTTGACTTTACGTGATATATTCTTTAACGATGAAAAATAACAATACTTGACACTGGCTAAATACACTATGTGTGGAGCCAAAATATAAGAAAAAAACGTAGCGTTATGAATTATACTTAGCGGTTATACTCTCTTTGGTTATTTTCTAATAAATATTAATTTAACACAGTACGTAAAGCCTCAGCAGTTCTTAATAAATTAGGCCATCTCCTCATCATAATCCTTAATTTTGTGACATAATCACTATATTTTACTATAATAGTTTTTGGTTTTGTTTGCAGGCCACCGGGATGACTCCGTTGATGTACGCCGTAAAGGACAACAGGACGTCATTCGTCGAAAGGCTCATCGATTTGGGCTCGGACGTCGGCGCCCGGAACAATGTGAGTCGCAGTAAGCTTCTTTTACATTAATAATTATTTTAAAGTATAATCGATTGCATTGTCACTTCCCATCAGGGTGTGGTCAAATGTTGATAAGTCTGATGTAAAAAAATCGCACTAATAGGGGTAATCGTTTAGCTCGTCTAGCCATTTTAAATTTTGTATTACCTTTAAACCTTAGGAACGCTTTGAATTTTTCTTTCCTTCTTAAAAGAACAACTCAATAAAATAAGCAAGCCGCACCCGCTCTTGTAATCTTAGTCATACTGAACTAATTTCTTAAAATACGCAATAGAACTTGTATGGGAGTGCTCCTCCGCTCCCGTAATATTTCACCTAACCAGACCTTGGGCTAACCTGCTGACATTTCTGTAACAGTCATATCGTACACGGTAAAGCTTTTCCAAGATTAAAAGCATCAAGAGTGACCTATACCGAGCTTTGGTCCGATGACGTCAACTTCTATAGAACAAACGAGACCTAGTCACATTTCAGTAAGTTAGTAGCATATCTATTTTGTGGTCAGCAACCCTTGTCCCGTAAGCCATAACTAAGCGCAGCTTGCCTGCGTCACAGATGGGAGATAGCAGACCTCAACAGTGATTTACTCTTAAGCCTCATTTACTACACAGCTCAGTATAGGTCAGGATAAAATTGGCTAACTAGCTCTAGGCTGAAAATGGGACATGAAATGTGATCAGTTATGTTGTAGTAACAGATAATAATATATGCTCTATTTAACATCTCGTCTAAGCCTGCTTCATGGCATTTCGGTGATAAGGCATCTCGATAATATGAGCTTTCATTGAAATAGCTAGTTACAATTCAACGAGGCAACGCTGCCAGTATGTTGGGTACGCTACCTACCGGTAATGGGCTGGAGCATTTGGACTGTCTAGTGTCCATGTCCAAGCCATCCTGGCTAGTTTACAGTTCAAATGTTATCTGTAGCAGGTAGTGTAAGCAGTAGTTTAGTTAGTGTGGTAGTTAGTTGGAGTAAAAAGCCACATTTCCCACACCAATTTACTAATTTAAATTAATAAATTGATACAATTTATTTTTTATTATTAAAACTTAGGCATCTAAAGGAAAATTAGCGAAATTATGTCGAAATCTCAACTGAATCCGTACAATAACGAAAGAAGCCTTGAAAACGAACAAATGAATCACAGATCGTTTTCTTGTTGACGCACTCCCCAATTAGATTGAATCATCAACCTCGCTAAAGACCGTGGCATTAGGAGTTGGAGTCAAGATCGACAGCGACCCCGTCAACACGCAACCTGCTGATTACGCTTTCACAAAATTCAAAGAAAACATTACGATCAAAATTTCAGCTGAAGAAAGGGCAATGACTCTATTCATTATAATCTCTAATTCAAAACTAAAAATCAAACTTACTATAGAACATCATAAACACCAGTTACTTTCTTCATATTATTGTCAATGATGTACAAATGCTATATGAAGTGGAAGGGCCAAAATTTTTCCAATTTTCCATAATTTCCCACCGCTTTGCCAGTTATTTTGCCGCCAAGCAGTAATGTGCAAGCACTACTGTGTTCCGGTTTGAAGGGCATTGTAGCTAGTGAAATTACTGGGCAAATGAGACTTTATGACCTGATTACACAGTGTGGTAATCTAATTACTAGACTGTGATCTCTCAGGATGACGTGCCCAGTGCAGTGGCACGCGAAACTTTATTATTTTAAAGTTCCGAGTGACACTGCAACTGTTATGGGCAGCCGTGTTGCTTAACATCAGGTAAATGACTAGCTCGTCACGTCATTCATTCTCATAAAAAAAAAATTAAAAAATTAACTTTCTCAATCTTTACGGATAAAAAACTCCTTCAGGGGGTAAGAACCCGCCAAGGGACGATGGATGCAAGAAGCAATAAGTAGCTGTACAAAGTAACATTTTATGGAAGAGGTCTTTGTTCAGGGAATGTCCTCGAGCAGAGATAAGTAATAATGAAATATCCCAACCTCATAACGAGCCCCCTTGATGTTTATTTATTTATACAAACTGATTAATTATCTGGAATCGCTACTTTAAATTGGCTGAGTTTTGGCATGTCATTATAAGAAACTTTGTTAGATTTGGCCACCTGTTGTTCTAATCTAAATACATAATACATGGTGGTTCCAAGAATGTCATTTCAACGAAACCGTAATTAATTTCAAGCCCCTGAAATAGACTGCATAATGCAGTGAAGAAAAACGATGAGACATGATGCAGCAATTTTCCGCCATTATGGAAACATTAATTCTTTCCTCGCATACATAAAGCACTTTACGTTCGTATACTTAGGTACTGAAAGAAGGTAGAGCTAGGAGGTAGAGATTGCACGCGATGCCTCGGCAATATGTGTGTGTAGGCTTATTTATTTTAACTACTATTTATAAGTTCTAGTATGCATGCGGCTGAACATTACTGAAAAAAACCTGAACGTCGATTAAAAAAAACAGTTTTACTTTTTCTGAACCTATAATACAACGACTATTTTCAGGGTTTCATTTAGTGTTCTAGGAAGCCGGATATAAATTCGTCAAGTTATAAATTTCTTTATGTTAAAAATGTAGGTATCTGCATGAAATTTTGCACGATCTCTTTAGAAATCTCACGTTTAAAAATACATGAACCGTTACTTAATTAATATTTTTTTGTTCTATGAGGATGTCATGTAAATATAAGGTGATGAAATATATTTATTGGGAGTTTCTCATCACCCGTTATTAAAGAGTTTACTAACATTTTTAGAAAAAAAAAAAAAAAAAAAAATTAACACTTATCTTCATACAATATGTCAAAGGCTCCGGCAATGAGCACAACTGCACACATCTAATAAGCAAGGTTTAGGTATACGAACTTTAGAGGTTCTTAGGGTTCCACCGTACCTGTTCTAACGGAATTCTTGCCTCACATTTATTCTTGGATTGTCTCCGTCTATAACCGTCACATCGCCGCTATAAGGTTTCTACGCATTCCAACATAACAACCATTGCAATTTTTACATTAGTAAATATAAGGTACCAAGATCACAAAATTACAAAATAAGTACTATGCTGTATAAATAAGACTATATCTATTATAGTACCTAGAGCAATGTGACCATTTGTATTAAATCTTGATCGTTAACTACTGCAATGATTTATGTACTTAGGTTTAGTCATATACCATTAGTATTTTCGCAATAAAATTATATTGCTCGTACCAGGCGCTCTTTTTGTAATTTTTCCCCAGACATTATATTTAATTTTACTCGTAAATATAAAAGACTTTAAGTCATTTATTGATCACGAATCTCATCATAAATACTTGCCGTCAATTATGCAAGAGTAAAATTATATGGCAGCTCTTTTTTGCCATTTCATGACTTTCATAATTATAACTAGCCAACGCGAAGCCTCGGGAAATGGGCATCTATACTACTACATAAAGTACTACCCTGATTTCATGGACATTGGGCGTCGAACATGGACACTAGTTGTAATTAGGTAGTTTTAAGTGTGATTAGAGAGATTATTAGTTAAAATTTTGATTCATCTATCTGACTCCAAGATAACAAAATTCAAATAGGCAAGCTACCCTTAAAACCATTAGAACCATAATTAGAATTAAACCATCAGATACTATTCAAATGAAAATGTATAGTTTTAAAGTCACGTGGCAAGAAAACTAACAAAGTTCATTAGTTCAATCTTAATTTAACTACTGTGAATAGATTACTCCCAGTTGTTCAATCAAAATATTTCATTGAACTAGTGAGAATAAAAAAACTCAGTATGTCAATCAATCGACTTGTTAATTGAACTACTGAGAATAGACGAAGTTTAATTTAGTTTTACCTGTGAACTACTTTAACTTAATACCTATTATTTTTATTAAATGGATTGTTAAAATTCTCTGTATTATTAACAGGACAACTACAATGTGCTGCACATATCGGCCATGTACTCGAGAGAAGACATCGTCAAATTGTTACTGTCGAAACGAGGGGTGGACCCCTTCGCTACCGGAGGCGTAAGATCACGCTGTTCATTCATTATCATGCCTACTAGATGGCGTTAACAGCCTCTTACTTACCTACCTACCCACAGTCCCACTGAGTTTGTGGGTCTTTACGTGTGCTCATCATCATTAACAGCCTAAAGACGTCCACTGCTGAACATAGGCCTCCCCCAGGGAGCGCCACTTAGCGGCCGCTCGCCTCCTGCATCCATCGGCTCCCCGCGCCTTTCACCAGGTCGTCGGTCCACCTAGTGGGGGGCCGGCCTACGCTGCGTCTTCCAGTTCGTGGTCGCCACTCGAGAACCTTTCTTCCCCATTGGTTGTCAGTTCTACGAGCGATGTGGCCTGCCCATTGCCATTTCAACTTGCTAATCCTAAGAGCTACATCGGTCACTTTAGTTCTCCTGCGGATCTCCTCATTTCGCTTTTACGTGTGCTCATACTAAGTACCAATAGTTAGGCGTTTAGAGACACCTAGATATACCCTTAGAGCATTTCTAAATGCTCTAAGGCACGATTTCACCAAAGTAGAATAACGTTATTCCAAGTATAACGTTCCGAGAATAACCGAGTTACACGAATATAACTATTATACCAACAATTTCCAACAATTTTGAAGCTCTTTCCTTGGATACAATCAGGATAGGGTCCTTTTAATCGTCATTTCATTTGTCAATCAGCTGTATCCGAGGGTAACAATTAGCGTTATACTTGGAATAAAACTTATTCTACTTTGGTAAAATCCAGCCTAAGAGGTATACCGGATAATTTGGCTTTTTTTTATCGGTCAAGTTTTCTAAATGTGTTTCGTAAGAGTCATGTAGAGTGCATCTACGTAAGTACCTAATTTTATCGTACAACCTGCACTCGGCTTATTTTGGTATACTTAGATTTGTAATTAACCCCTCCTTATTTAAGAGGAGGCTAATTTTAGGAAGGTGGAGGGGTATCTTTTAATTTTTTTTTTGTTCCTTGTATATTATCATAATCAAACAAGACACATTATTTAATCTTTTTCAGATATACAGATTTGGAGGTTTTGAGACTTATTCTGAGTAGGTATGGGGTTTGGGTACAATGGGCTGGTGATATTAAAAGCAAAGCCCTGACCATCATTTAACGTTATCCCAATCAAGACCCAAAGTGAATCGCCATAGTACAAATTGTATTGCAATTTACTTATATATACCAAGAAGGTGATGGTGATAATAAGGCCTCTGGTGTTTTTCTTCAACATATATTTATAATGTCCCACAGAGCCGGCAACAAACAGCGGTCCACCTGGTAGCAAGCAGACAAACTGGAACCGCCACCAGCATCCTCAGGGCGCTCCTCACCGCTGCCGGGAAGGATATTAGATTACGAGCTGATGGGGTAAGTATTATACCTACTATACTATGGGTATTTGGGAGTTGACAACCTCTGTCGCGTAATGGTTGAGCAGGTCAGCTCATAGCCTGGAAGCTCCCCCGGGTTCGATTCTCATGACAGGAGAAGTATTTGTGCAGAGAAAAAAGCCTAAGTATACTTGTTATCTGTGGGTGTTGTGCAGGGCCCATGGTCCTCGTCTTCCTTGTTCTTGGGTCTCATTCTAGATACATAGAATCACTAGCATTCAGGACCTACCTATACATAAATTTTGTGCGAAGTACTTTAATTACTTTTCTTATAAATAAATACTTAGATCTAAAAATTACTGTTGGTGTTGATGCATGTAGCATCTAAACTGCTATGTGCACGTAAATGTTCATGAAATAAAAACAATCGGTTGCAGTTGAGTGCCATCGCTGTCTAGGGTGAATAACTTGTAAGTACATCAAGGATACCTCGGGGCTAGGCTTGGAGTCTTTTGACCCGAACTATCGGTATTCGGTACCTTTTAACTTTCGCGAACAAATTTATGCTGATTTTAAAATGATTAAACCAAATGGCGCTGTACGCCGTATTGGGCTTCCCGCAATAAATTATATGTCCTATCGTAAAGCAATAGAGCTTTGATTGGTGAGCTAGCGTAGTAGCTGCATCTACAGGCATCGCGTGCAGCCGCTGTCGCCTGGCACCGCCATCCGCCCGCGATTCAGGAACTTCCCCCCAAAACACCCTAAACACAACGTGTCAACAGAACCCGCAGTTTTCGCCGAGCTCCGAAAGAATTCCACGCGTAGAAACTAATACAACTTGCTAATGGAGTGAGTCACTCGCGTCACTCGCCGGCGCAACACGCATTAATCTGACAAATACTAATTATTCCCCGAGCGGCGGTGGAACAAGCACCACGGTGACGTTTTGGGGACATTCCGATAGCGGCCCGGGCCACCTCCGCCACCCCGTAAGAATACAAACTAGCTAATTATCCGGCGAGCTTAAAGCCGCCGAGTAAACGTCACCGCGCGAATTTACAATGCAAATCACTCGCTGAATATTAGTTATAACGTCAGCGCTGAAACTCAAAATTACTAATTTTAATACAGTAAGTCTCAGTCGGTCCTTCGGCACGCCTAGAGGAAGGCGACATCGGCATGGCCTCCCGCCGATTCGTGTCTATAAATTGATAACGATGGAGGATCAAGTACGTATTGCAATCTTCCACTGCGGCGATCTAGACTTTAAAGAGGAATGGTGTTGTAAATTTGCATCGGAAATACGTTGCGACACGGCATTCGATCGATTCAACATTTCCGAAGATTGCACTCGTTCGGGGACCGTCCTTTGTGCGACAGTGTGGAGGGTATCGAGGTGCACTCCGCGTATGGGTCGGCCGTAGCGCGCGCGGATGGCGGAGGGCGGGCGCGAGCCTCCGCGGAGCGCCAACCCCAGCCTGCACTCGGGGGGGCGCAGCCCGCCAGCCAACCTGCAAGTCAATAAGGACTTGCAGAAACTCGAGCTCAGCTATATCGAATTGAACAAGGAGCGCGCCAGGCAGAAGGAATGGAAAAAGTTAATTCGCGACATGGTGTTGCAGAGGGGGAAGATACCGCTGCTGCTGGCGGTGGAGGCCGGCAACCAGTCCATGGTGCGCGAGCTGCTCAGCGCGCAGACTGCCGAACAACTCAAGGTACGTTGCTCAACGCCTCACGTTTCCTGCCCCCATAACACTAAAACAAAATGTGCCTTTGAAAAAACTAAGGCGCAAACTTTTACGATTAAACCGTCTCTTTTAGCGTTATCTTCGCTGGGTTCGCCTTGCCTAATGTCTTTATTTCAATAAAGTTTTTGCTTCCATGGTTATCTACTTAATCAAATATGCGTATTAGAAGTAATGTTCCGTCAAACTTTTCGTAGTTAAATGAGTTTTCTGTTAGCGTATCACTTATGTAATATCTAAATAACAACATGAATATTAATTTACCGATGTTGATGTCATGCCTAATTTAATAAAACACGATGTATTATAGAACTTTCAACTCGTATAATATTGATTTACTTTTTAAGAGTTCTATAGAATGGCTTCTGAAGGGCCCACAAAGGAACATAGCTGGCTAGTACGTCTCCGACTCACGAAAGCTCAGTCTTCTCCGCAGGCTTGCACGCCGGCGGGCGACACCGCCCTACACTTGGCTGCCAGAAGACGAGACGTGGACATGGCCAGGATCCTAGTAGACTACGGAGCAGGAGTAGACGCGACCAATGGAGCTGGACAAACAGCGCTACACATAGCAGCCGCTGAAGGGGATGAACCTCTAGTCAAGTACTTTTACGGAGTTCGAGCTAATGCTGCCATCGCGGACAATGAAGGTAAGACTAAGAAAAAATGGTCACACCTAAATAGATAGTACTTAATATAGCATCCTCCAAGCAGAATTTCGAACAGCAGTGTAATAGTGAACCAAGCATAAAAGTAAGCAAGCCTTTAGTGAGGTCCGGAAATTGCTAATTGTAATTTACCTGCGTTAATGTGAATAACAAATCAGTATTGAGGTGACCCAGAACTTTACGGCGCTAATAACAGTCTATTAATACAAGATTTATGTAGTCAGATTATTCGAAAGTAGACTTAAAAACTTTCATTTACCAAAATTATCAACTTTAGTTACCGTAAAAATGAAAGACAATACACAATAGGGCACCATAATCTTATTTGCCACTAACTGTTAACCTTTTTAGTTCTATAGAAGCTTTTTCGCATGACACAGAAAACGAGCCAATTCTATAGGAATAAAAAATAATAGACACAACTTTTGAAAGCGCTATTAATATCAATTTCTAAACCATGAGACCAGGAAACACTCACATTTAGGTTAATCGGGTAAATCAATTCGCCTGCATTAGGTTTAAATTCCATTCTCATTCTTTCAGACCGGACTCCTATGCATTTAGCAGCAGAAAACGGTCACGCAGCCATCATAGAACTTCTAGCAGATAAGTTCAAAGCGTCCATCTTCGAAAGAACAAAAGACGGCAGCACTCTCATGCACATTGCGTCATTAAACGGACACGCCGACTGTGCCATGATGCTCTTCAAGAAGGGCGTCTATCTTCACATGCCAAATAAGGTAATAGCTTAGAATAAGTACCTATAGAAAGTAAGTTTCCAAACAACACCTCAAAACGTAGGCTATTCTGTTTTTGGTATTTAGATGATTTAAGAAAATTAATATCTTACCAGTGGAATGGCTAACCAGAACTCTTGTGCTGCTTTTCTGATAGGTTGTGGCACGTTTTCACCGCGTAATTGTAATTAAAAATCATTTTCTGGGAGCTCTTCACACAGATATGACCACACGAACGTCCGTACGGTGCACCAATAAAATGACTTAAATTTTGCGAGTATACTGGTTTTCTATAGGTACCTATACTTATTGTAAGGGTAATAAGTTCAATCGTTTAACGTCTTTAGAATTTAATAAAATAAAAACAGAATTTAGAGACTCTTTCAACGCAACATGCAACATAGAGATTATTTTATTTATTATTAAGTATACTTACAGTTCCATGATCGCTCCAATACTTGCTCCATTACAACGGAAAAAAATCATCTATTAATTAAATACCACAAATAATCGCGGACGCTTCCTCCATACAATAGATAAGTAAAGTAAAACGAAAATCGTTACAAAGCTTACCTTGGCAGGCACAATATTCTTACACCGAGCATTCTGCACGAATCTGTTTGAATGGTATCGCGTGCTCTGTTGTGGTAATATTATTAATACTTGTAGCAAGTGTAAGTGGTACTGCATACGGGCAGTATTCTATGCCCTTACTTAGAACGTACGAATGTTTTTGATTTAAGTAAGTAATAAAAATTTGCTGACGATGAGATCCTGACAGTCAGCCACCAGCTTCGCCAGCTTCTCTTAAACACATCATCTTTTTCTATGTACGAATAAGCCAAAGTTTGACAGCAACTCACCTGTTGTTAAATTAAACGACGATGTAGCCGAAGGTGTCGCACGTTGGCATATGCGGAACCTATTCACTCTAGTCCTCAATATACTCTAACTATAACTGTTTTGTTCCAGGACGGAGCGCGGAGTATCCACACGGCGGCGCGGTACGGACACGTCGGCATCATCAACACATTGTTGCAGAAGGGAGAGAGTGTCGACGTCACCACCAACGTAAGGACACACACAAATTTTTAGAAGTTTGCTAAAGATAAATGGGAAGATCATTATCTTTACATTTATCTCTATTTCAATATTTCAAAGGAGTAACTACTACTTTTACATCAGTTCGAAACGCTGTGCCATTATTTAGTTTGACATACCTCCTCTATTTATCGTTTTTCTGATCCCTGCATAGCATAATAATGGCTTTTCTCGTCCTTAATCTCTTACATTTCTTATATTGTGAATTTTAGTTTATTTCATTTTGTGGTACTTTGTCCTCTTCTTATTTTTATACAATACTCGCGCTGTTCGGTTTTGCTTAGTTCATTTTTTCTCAAGATGAGTTTTCTTTTACATGCATATTCACATTCATTATCACATCATATCAGCACTTTAGTGGTATGTAGGTACTATAAGATTTGTCAAATTCCCTAGATTTTGGTCACATACGCTTGTTTTGTGCAAAATCTTCCTTTCGACTTGTGATTGGAACTACGTCTGTTAAATGTTTTCAGGATAACTACACAGCCCTTCACATAGCAGTAGAGTCATGCAAGCCAGCGGTGGTGGAAACTCTACTGGGGTATGGCGCAGATGTCCACGTGAGAGGAGGCAATCAGAGGGAAACTGCTCTTCATATAGCAGCCAGGATACCTGATGGTGAGGACCTGGCTTGGTTTTAATAAGTAGGCTCGCATAAATGTGCTTTATTCTAGCAGAGTAATCACGAAAATCAATTCCCTATCCCTGTAAAAATAGATTTTTCAATACAATTATGAATCTGTTTTTGTGAAGTTTAATCATTATTTTATAGGGTATAATGGATGTGAGAGTAAAAGGAAAACACCATGATGTTTAAAAAAATAAAATAATTATTACAATACTGCATACCGACGCTAACCAATGTTGGCATTTCAACGTATATTGTTCCGTATGTCAACCAATAAAATATACTGGGTGTAATTGAATTCATTAGCATCCTTTGAAACTAGGTACTGTAAAAACCCCCCCTCTACTAACCCCCCTATTCCCCTTATATTCATAATTATTATAGATGTATCTTTAATTTACCGAATTTAAATACCTAAATTTAAATATTCTATAAATTGAAATAAATAACCGCTAACAATAATCAATATCGATAGAAAAGAACCTAAAATTAACCTAAGCTTGTTGATAAAAAGAACCTAGAAATAATCTAAGTTTAACCTAAGTTTGTTGTATGTTTTAGATTTGTTATGGCCAAGTGATCGTCTCCTAATAGTGGTAGAACCCTTACGTTGTGATAATGTAGTAATCCAAATCCTTTTAAAGTAATGAGACAATTCCTAACTAACATCAATACGCAATTAATGTAGTAAATTGGAATACCCATTATCCTACTATTCACTGCAATCTAAACCTTTGATGAGCGCTAATCCTATATCTGCTGGAAAGATCGAAAACGTAGTTTGCTCCAAAACCACTCACTTTAACCTAATTTGGAAATCCTGAAGTACTTCCTATAATTGACCTTTATAACCATGCTTCAAGTGTATATATCAGAATCTCTTAACGAATACTACCTAAAAAATATGAAATTCCCGTTTGTTACACTTTCACTATTCGACCCAAAAATTCCCACTAGTTACAAAAATGTTATCATTTCTACCGGAAATGCTTACAACTCGTTCTACCATTTCCTTACGCCTATTTTAAACATATTAGCGAAGTCATGATAAACCTCTTCTGCTTATCATGACGCCGTCTACTGAGCCCCAATTCCTAACTATAAATTAATGCAAAATCTAAATCTGGTTTATTTAAAGTGGCCATCTACGATGATAGTCTAGAATTCGTTACCCTAACTTTCCTACGTTGTATTCCATATTATAGATTAATAAATAAAAACATAAGTAAAACTCAAATTATTTATTAAGAAAGTTATTTCAAACGATTATGAATTTAGAATTTACTTTACCAGAATACTTTTATTGAATTTTAGTACTCAGAATATATAATTAAATGTTAGAATTATTTTGTAGTTCATAACTAACTTTGAGTTTTAAAAATATATCCGGAAACTTCGATTACTCCTGATTGAGAAGAAGCCCAAAGAAACTCCTCAGGGTTTATTTTTTTATTCTTTCTTCTTTTTTTTAATTCTTTTTGGTTTAACAATATTTGATTTTACAATAATTATAAAGTCGAGTTACGAAGGTATATAATATTTTTGGGAAACCGTAAATTTAGAGTTAATACATCTACCGTCGAGATTGAATACTATTATCTATAAGAAAACACATGACCTTTTAAATAAGTTTCGAAGAATGACAATCAGACATGTCTTGATGAATCGTCCTACAAAGAAGAGCCCGTAGGTTATGCATTATGCGCAACCTCGCCGTGTGGAACCTCTGCTCCTCTCTCGAAGATTCGGCCGACATGAAATGGAGATTAATAATGTTGAATATAAACTCAGGACATTTATTTCGGAGTAATTACACAATGATAATAAGTTGTATGCTGAGCTGAGCCGGGATCTGTTTCTGACATCGTGCAATATCGCTTCAGAGTATAATTAGTATATTTATATAAGTTTCTTATTTTATGTTCCGTGTTATATTGTTCCTTTCGCGATATTGTGTGTCGGAAATAAAGATCATTTCATTTCATTTATTCCTAATCGTTTCCATACCCATATTTATTGATATTATAATAATATTATGCATATATTTTGTATACTATAGACATTGAACCGTTTATGAATTCTCAGGCTGACTTTGCTTCTCCTGAACTTTCATAGAAATCATCCATATATCTAAGACGTATTTCAGTATAATGAAATATGCTAAAGTTATGTTTGATCCGTAGAACAAAGTGTATGTATTGTAAGTTGTAAATATATTATTGATATCAATTATCAACAAGACGTTATTCTCATTCGAATTTATACAATTAGCTATCCTATCCGTGTGGTAAGGAGTCACTAACAAGATACTGCTTATGCTTGACCCATATAAATACGAAGGACAATAATTACCTTTTGAAAAATATTATAAATTTGTTGTAAAATAAAAGTTAAATTTTATTGAAAATTCATTAAAACAATGTCAAATCTAAACTTCACCAAACTGAACTATGCCCATAGATTTGAGATAAATAAATATATTGCATCTTATCTTATAAAATCTTTGCCTATCTCGTCCCTCAACATCATCATCAGCTTCATCATCCTGAAGACGTCATCATCATCATCATCGCCATCATCATCGTCAGCTTTATCATCTAAAGACGTCATCATCATCATCGCCATCATCATCATCATCGTCGTCTTTACCATCCTGAAGGTGTCCTAAACATTACCATCATCATCACCATCATCATCTTGCACCATCATCATCATAAACCCATGTCACACTGTGCAGCCGTTAGTCTTCCGCTTCCATCGGCTTCCCACGACTCGGACCAGATCATCAGTCCACCCAATGGGACCAGCCTACACTGCGTCTTCCAGCTCATAGTCGCCACTGACTTGCTCGAGATAAATATCTTTTACCTATTACGGAAGCCCTTAATCTAAATTTCCAGTTTTTACGTTATAGGCGCATGAAAACATTACCTATTTTGAATTTACTAGAATGATATTCAAATACGCTCGTGATACTTACAGTAAATAAATAGGGAAAAGATTTCCTCTCCACCTTTGTGTTTCCTTCATGATCTGACGAAAGAAAACTCTACCTGCTTTTGCTGAATGATAAAATGAGTGTGATAAATATACATCAGAGTATGCTTCAATTTTCATGCGGGAATAAGATGTTTCGATCATCTCCGTGATCACAACAACAACCTGCTAAGAAAATAATTATTGACTAATACTAAAACGAACTACAACATTATTCCCAATAATTTTCCAGTTAGGATTAAATCAAAAATCATCTCATAAAATCTAAAATGAAAGGTCAGTATTCAAATACATTCACGATATTTTTAATCATCGCGTAGAATAAAACTTTCATCTCCTTCGTGAATATCGCTAAACTTCCACCGGCTAAGGAAATGTGCAGTGAATAACACTAGCTTCCTTTCTACATTAAAATCCCCTACCATCATCAGACCTTCCGCCTAAAGTGATGTCCACGATGATCTTGTGCTACAATAAGCATCTACACTCATCATCATCTAAGCTCCTGCCGACTAGGAAATATGCAAAGAATAGCATTGGATTTCCCTTCTGTACATTAAAACCATCTGCCATCATCAGATCATCCGCTCAGCGTGATGTCCACAACGATATTGTCCTACAATAAGCATTTTCACTCAACATCAACCTACCAGGAAAGCGCTTCGCTCAGCAGCAAACATTTTCCGTCCGTGTATATCTTCAAATACTAAAGAACTACACCTACTAAACAATGAATTAGAAGATTTCACCTTTCAATTTCCACAGACTAAATATAGCGAAGTACTTCCCTTTGAACCTGATGGTCTTAAGTAATATTAATTCATTATTCCTGTTTTAAATAGAACTGCTCCGTTCCTTCTTGCTGATTGATTTTCTTCACTCCATGGATTTCTTTTCATCTTTTAGTAATACAATAAACCTGGAAAAAACTATATTTTGCCATCTTTTCTTTTTTCTTTCCTAGTAAAACTCCCAATCTGCAATCATTTTTAAAAATCTTTGACACATTCTTGACTGCTAGCTCGCGATTTTAGTATGAAATATAATTAAAGAGGTTTTATGCTTTCTAATATTACCTCATTTTACGTTTAAATAACGACTTTTACACCTATCTCTATGTCCTATACCAGTTAATGCAGTATCAAACCAATATTTGCTTTATTTTTGGATTATTACTTACTCGTAAAATTATTTTATTTAAATATATTTATAATTGAGAAAACCTTCTAATATTTGTGACGTCACGAGACACCCTGGATCGTTACAATCGCCCCTAAAATATTTGCGCAGGCGTTTTAAATTTAAAGCCGAAGTAAAATTTTATTCATTAGATAAAACATTTTCACAAATATTAGCAAAACTTCAATAAAATTATTTATGTTTATAATTAAACCCCATTAAGCAATTATAATTTGTAGACGTTTGGCTCTGAACTTAAAATGTAATTATAGTTCTGTAGTGTAACTAACCGTTATGTTTAATTTAAGAGAGCATCTAAAATATTTAAACCGATGGCAAATGTTCAAATAATATGCAGCGTACTGCGTATTAGTTCGAAAAGTATTAATTGTTACTTATGTTTTTTATAATTATTTATGTTGTTTCACCTTAAAAATATTCTCGAAAGATTAACGTAGTTAACCATACTAAATATTATACTGAATTGATAATCATTTGTCTTTTATAACAAACCAAAATTATTCTGTTTTAAACGCCCTCTTAAGCCGTAACAACAGTGAATTATATTATGAGTCAATATCCAAAATTTCATCACATCAATCATAACCAAAAGTAACTTATCCCAAGGATAACCTGGCCACCAAAAGAAACCAGGTTGTGAGGCTGGTCAGTCCTAATAACTCAAAGTAGAAGGTACCCCTAAGAATCATTTTTTCATTCCGAGCTGCCTCCCACAAAACCCTTCGATAACCAGATTAACTTTAATAGTTCAAAGTATCTTCATTGCCTATGACTTCAGCAATATTTCACATATATTTCCCACTCTGTAATTCGCTATCATTTCGGATGTATAGTGTAGTAGATCTGATCTTTCCTTCTTGTGGAGTATGGGGTTGTTATAACAGTTTTCTATAAACTTAGGCTTTATTATTAACCTAGCACCTGCCTCAAATTATAATCAACCCATTTGTAGAGTCGTGTAAAATTCAAAGCCACCGTCAACAAACCTGTCTGCAACCTAAGCCTTTGTTATTCCATAAAACCTCCTCCCTCTATCTATCACACTATTATAACTATTGCTTAATTTTTTTTATTAGATCTCTCATGAACCCCGACCCCTCTTCCATTCAAATAACATACTCTAGTTTATAATCATTTCATAAATACAAACAAAACCCTTTTAACACACTAACACGCTTTTTATTGAATTAACAAGGACCTCCTTGATTGCAGACTAATAAAATGTTTGCTTGTCTTTTAACCCCAAATTATTTTCTAAACATTACGACCAAAATTATGTTTATTTCCCTTTATCATTTTAATTTAGATAATATCTATAATAGCATTTTTAGAAACCTCCATTTCACAAAACTAAATTAAAAAAATTTACTTAGTTAATATTTTTAGAGAAATGAATGTATCAATATTTTGTTGTATTTTTAACAAAATCATTGAACGATCTAACAACATTATTTTTATTACTTTCATTTAAAAACTGTAAAGATTGATTTAAAATAACGCAATGTAGTTTAGGTTATTAAGCATCTAACAATCACCATCAAAAAGAAACCTTTACACCGTTTTATTCCCGTTATACTGATTTTATTTCCTATTTTTAAATGTTTTGAAGTTTAATTTAAACGCCCCTTCAAGTTTTATAGTCTTTACCAAATTATAATATCACCTTTCCTAGTGTCAACCGCAAAAGAGTAAATTATTTACAATAACATAATCCGTATAATTATGAAAATTGAATCCTACGTTTTTCCTAAATTAGATTACGAACCATTCTAGTCATGAACTCATGCCATTAATGCACTTTCCTAAATAACCGTAACAATATTTATAATAAAAATAAATAAATGTTTACTATGACGATTTGAGTCCCGTTTGTCCTATACTCATAATCTTCTACATTATAACCTATTGAAATAATCTAACGATGATATCCCAAACTTCATTGCCCCAATAAACTACAACCAGCTAATGATTCCCGTTGTAAATCCTAATAACATTATGCTGCTTCCGTCTATTTTGTCAAACTTACACTTCACCTGCTTAATTTAATTTTTTCGAAGACGCATAAAAGACGTTCCTATAGCTAATAGATACAAATTACAAATTGATTATTAAAGCTAAATTGAAATATTTATCTCATTAACATTAGTGAAATCTCAAACCGCCCCTACATATATCGCCCCTACATAAATTGTCTCAAAACCTTTCCTATTTCCACGGACAGCAAATTGTGCGATAATAAATTATCGCCTCTAAGTCAAATCCAAAACAAACAACAAACTTTCCGATATTATTACTAACCTAAATGTCTAAGAAAAGTGTAAGACGCAAAATCCCAATTAAACGACTCTGGCCACGTAGATAAGAAAAAGATAGTCGCATAAGCCCAATTAATAATCCTGATCACGGCAACACTGATTGTAATAACCCCCCCTATCCCCCTTATATTAATTTAACTAATTGTATCTTTGACTTACTGTCTTGAATGACTAAATTTAAAAAACCTATCAATTGCAATTAAATAACCGATAGCAAGAATCAATACCGATAGAAAAAACCTAAAATTAACCTAAGTTTGTTGTATGTTCTAGATTTGTTATGGCCAAGTGATCGTCTCCTAATAGTGGTAGAACCCTTACGTTGTGATAATGTAGTAATCCAAATCCTTTTAAAGTAATGAGACAATTCCTAACTAACATCAATACGCAATTAATGTAGTAAATTGGAATACCCATTATCCTACTATTCACTGCAATCTAAACCTTTGATGAGCGCTAATCCTATATCTGCTGGAAAGATCGAAAACGTAGTTTGCTCCAAAACCACTCACTTTAACCTAATTTGGAAATCCTGAAGTACTTCCTATAATTGACCTTTATAACCATGCTTCAAGTGTATATATCAGAATCTCTTAACGAATACTACCTAAAAAATATGAAATTCCCGTTTGTTACACTTTCACTATTCGACCCAAAAATTCCCACTAGTTACAAAAATGTTATCATTTCTACCGGAAATGCTTACAACTCGTTCTACCATTTCCTTACGCCTATTTTAAACATATTAGCGAAGTCATGATAAACCTCTTCTGCTTATCATGACGCCGTCTACTGAGCCCCAATTCCTAACTATAAATTAATGCAAAATCTAAATCTGGTTTATTTAAAGTGGCCATCTACGATGATAGTCTAGAATTCGTTACCCTAACTTTCCTACGTTGTATTCCATATTATAGATTAATAAATAAAAACATAAGTAAAACTCAAATTATTTATTAAGAAAGTTATTTCAAACGATTATGAATTTAGAATTTACTTTACCAGAATACTTTTATTGAATTTTAGTACTCAGAATATATAATTAAATGTTAGAATTATTTTGTAGTTCATAACTAACTTTGAGTTTTAAAAATATATCCGGAAACTTCGATTACTCCTGATTGAGAAGAAGCCCAAAGAAACTCCTCAGGGTTTATTTTTTTATTCTTTCTTCTTTTTTTTAATTCTTTTTGGTTTAACAATATTTGATTTTACAATAATTATAAAGTCGAGTTACGAAGGTATATAATATTTTTGGGAAACCGTAAATTTAGAGTTAATACATCTACCGTCGAGATTGAATACTATTATCTATAAGAAAACACATGACCTTTTAAATAAGTTTCGAAGAATGACAATCAGACATGTCTTGATGAATCGTCCTACAAAGAAGAGCCCGTAGGTTATGCATTATGCGCAACCTCGCCGTGTGGAACCTCTGCTCCTCTCTCGAAGATTCGGCCGACATGAAATGGAGATTAATAATGTTGAATATAAACTCAGGACATTTATTTCGGAGTAATTACACAATGATAATAAGTTGTATGCTGAGCTGAGCCGGGATCTGTTTCTGACATCGTGCAATATCGCTTCAGAGTATAATTAGTATATTTATATAAGTTTCTTATTTTATGTTCCGTGTTATATTGTTCCTTTCGCGATATTGTGTGTCGGAAATAAAGATCATTTCATTTCATTTATTCCTAATCGTTTCCATACCCATATTTATTGATATTATAATAATATTATGCATATATTTTGTATACTATAGACATTGAACCGTTTATGAATTCTCAGGCTGACTTTGCTTCTCCTGAACTTTCATAGAAATCATCCATATATCTAAGACGTATTTCAGTATAATGAAATATGCTAAAGTTATGTTTGATCCGTAGAACAAAGTGTATGTATTGTAAGTTGTAAATATATTATTGATATCAATTATCAACAAGACGTTATTCTCATTCGAATTTATACAATTAGCTATCCTATCCGTGTGGTAAGGAGTCACTAACAAGGTACTGCTTATGCTTGACCCATATAAATACGAAGGACAATAATTACCTTTTGAAAAATATTATAAATTTGTTGTAAAATAAAAGTTAAATTTTATTGAAAATTCATTAAAACAATGTCAAATCTAAACTTCACCAAACTGAACTATGCCCATAGATTTGAGATAAATAAATATATTGCATCTTATCTTATAAAATCTTTGCCTATCTCGTCCCTCAACATCATCATCAGCTTCATCATCCTGAAGACGTCATCACCATCATCATCGCCATCATCATCGTCAGCTTTATCATCTAAAGACGTCATCATCATCATCGCCATCATCATCATCATCGTCGTCTTTACCATCCTGAAGGTGTCCTAAACATTACCATCATCATCACCATCATCATCTTGCACCATCATCATCATAAACCCATGTCACACTGTGCAGCCGTTAGTCTTCCGCTTCCATCGGCTTCCCACGACTCGGACCAGATCATCAGTCCACCCAATGGGACCAGCCTACACTGCGTCTTCCAGCTCATAGTCGCCACTGACTTGCTCGAGATAAATATCTTTTACCTATTACGGAAGCCCTTAATCTAAATTTCCAGTTTTTACGTTATAGGCGCATGAAAACATTACCTATTTTGAATTTACTAGAATGATATTCAAATACGCTCGTGATACTTACAGTAAATAAATAGGGAAAAGATTTCCTCTCCACCTTTGTGTTTCCTTCATGATCTGACGAAAGAAAACTCTACCTGCTTTTGCTGAATGATAAAATGAGTGTGATAAATATACATCAGAGTATGCTTCAATTTTCATGCGGGAATAAGATGTTTCGATCATCTCCGTGATCACAACAACAACCTGCTAAGAAAATAATTATTGACTAATACTAAAACGAACTACAACATTATTCCCAATAATTTTCCAGTTAGGATTAAATCAAAAATCATCTCATAAAATCTAAAATGAAAGGTCAGTATTCAAATACATTCACGATATTTTTAATCATCGCGTAGAATAAAACTTTCATCTCCTTCGTGAATATCGCTAAACTTCCACCGGCTAAGGAAATGTGCAGTGAATAACACTAGCTTCCTTTCTACATTAAAATCCCCTACCATCATCAGACCTTCCGCCTAAAGTGATGTCCACGATGATCTTGTGCTACAATAAGCATCTACACTCATCATCATCTAAGCTCCTGCCGACTAGGAAATATGCAAAGCATTGGATTTCCCTTCTGTACATTAAAACCATCTGCCATCATCAGATCATCCGCTCAGCGTGATGTCCACAACGATATTGTCCTACAATAAGCATTTTCACTCAACATCAACCTACCAGGAAAGCGCTTCGCTCAGCAGCAAACATTTTCCGTCCGTGTATATCTTCAAATACTAAAGAACTACACCTACTAAACAATGAATTAGAAGATTTCACCTTTCAATTTCCACAGACTAAATATAGCGAAGTACTTCCCTTTGAACCTGATGGTCTTAAGTAATATTAATTCATTATTCCTGTTTTAAATAGAACTGCTCCGTTCCTTCTTGCTGATTGATTTTCTTCACTCCATGGATTTCTTTTCATCTTTTAGTAATACAATAAACCTGGAAAAAACTATATTTTGCCATCTTTTCTTTTTTCTTTCCTAGTAAAACTCCCAATCTGCAATCATTTTTAAAAATCTTTGACACATTCTTGACTGCTAGCTCGCGATTTTAGTATGAAATATAATTAAAGAGGTTTTATGCTTTCTAATATTACCTCATTTTACGTTTAAATAACGACTTTTACACCTATCTCTATGTCCTATACCAGTTAATGCAGTATCAAACCAATATTTGCTTTATTTTTGGATTATTACTTACTCGTAAAATTATTTTATTTAAATATATTTATAATTGAGAAAACCTTCTAATATTTGTGACGTCACGAGACACCCTGGATCGTTACAGTACCTACTTCTGATAACGGTCACGTGTGGACCAAAATTTTTGAATTCTAACATCTTGGTTTGATAATAATAATAACTCCAAAAAATGGAATAACTTACTTAATGAAGTGCTACAATACAAAATTTAATTGAAATAATGAGCAACTGTTTTTAATTAGTACATACAAGGTATAAAAACGTTTGAATGTATCAAAATCATCCGCGCCAACTGCGTTAGGCGCCGCGGCAATCTTCATAATTTTCAATAAAAATATTTTCATTTACACTCTTTACTCTTTAATAATCTTCTATAAACGATGTACTATCATGGGCTCAATTTATGCTGATGAATTAAATTACATCCTGTATAATAAATAACACTTAAATTCATCGATTTCAGGAGATAAATGCGCTCTCATGCTTCTAAAATCGGGCGCAGGACCAAACAAAGCGACAGAAAACGGCATGACTCCGGTACACGTCGCAGCTAAATATGGGAACCTGGCCACTTTGATCCTTTTATTGGAAGACGGCGGTGACCCGCTTCGGAAAACCAAGGTAAGATAAAAAGACTGAATAAATGAGGAAAATCGTATCAGCTTAACATTTTTAATGATGAATTGATGATCAATGATTTTATATGAGTGTTTATGATGAGAAAAATAAAAAGAAATTTCCCTTACTGTATACATACAGTATACATTTTGTTTACCAGCTCATAGAATAATTAATACCTACCTGTTGAATGAGTGACAGTCGAAGAGCCTTATTATTTAAGCATAATCGAAATAAAGTTTAAGCGCTTTGCGAACTTTTCAAGAAGCACGAAACAAATTACACTTAATTTGTTTGTGATTTTCAAAAGGTTTGTAAGTATATACAATTATACATATATATTCGGTTAACTAAAGCTTAATTGCATAATTTTTATTTTAGAGTGGTGAGACCCCTCTTCACATGGCATGTAGAAGTTGCAAGCCTGACGTCGTTCGGCATTTAATAGAGTTCGTCAAAAGCCACAAGGGAGAAAACGTCGCCACATCATACATAGACGCTGTTGATGAAGACGGCGCCAGCTGTCTCCACTTCGCCTGCAAAATAACCAAGGAAGAGGTTAAAATACCTACCGCAGATAGACAAGTCGTCAAGTGCCTTATAGAAAACGGAGCAGATGTGACGTTACAAACCAAACATAATCACGAAACCGCCTTCCACTTCTGTGCGATCGCTGGAAACAATGACGTCATGCAGGAAATGATCGCTCATATATCAACTGCTGATGTTGGTCGCGCGCTAAACAAACAAAACTCTGTAGGATGGACACCCTTACTCATCGCTTGCAACAGAGGACATATGGAACTCGTCAGTACCTTACTAACGAATCACGCAAGAGTAGACGTTTTCGATGTCGAAGGTCGCTCTGCTTTACACTTAGCAGCTGAACATGGATTTTTGCAAGTATGCGATGCGTTGCTCACAAATAAAGCCTTTATCAATTCCAAAGCTAGAAACGGACGGACCGCTCTACATTTGGCAGCGATGAATGGCTATGCGCATCTTGTTAAGTTTTTAATAAGAGATCATAACGCAATGATTGACGTCTTAACATTAAAAAAGCAAACGCCTTTACATTTAGCTGCTTCGAGCGGTCAAATGGAAGTCTGCAAGCTTTTATTAGAACTAGGAGCTAACATCGACGCAACCGATGAACTGGGTCAGAAGCCTATTCACGCGGCTGCACAGAACAATTTTTCAGAAGTAGTCCAGTTATTTCTGCAGCAGCATCCAAATCTTGTAATGGCGACGACTAAGGATGGCAACACATGCGCTCATATAGCCGCTATGCAGGGCTCGGTAAAGGTCATTGAGGAGTTGATGAAATTTGATCGTACTGGCGTTATTTCAGCAAGAAATAAGTTAAACGATTCGACACCTCTTCAATTAGCTGCAGAAGGCGGTCACGCTGATGTTGTAAGAACATTAGTAAGGGCAGGAGCGTCTTGTACTGATGAGAATAGAACCGGCCTTACTGCAGTGCATTTAGCGGCTCAGTATGGACATACGAACGTGTTGGATGTCATGAGATCGACAAACACGCTAAGGATATCCAGTAAGAAGTTGGGTCTGACTCCTTTACATATAGCCGCTTATTATGGACAAGCTGGTAAGTTCCATTTCTTCATCCAACACATGAAAAACACGATCATTTTATTTGAAATGTTATCAATGTGTTCAATACATTTTAGTTCAATATGTCACCAAAATGTTCAATTATGTCACAACATTTAGAAAGCTTGATATTTTTTCAGATTTTGTACATTAAAGTTTAAAGATGATAATGTATTTCCATACAAAAAAATCAATCCGTTTGAAAATACCAAAGATATTTCTTTTCCCAGAGACGGTTCGAGAACTGCTATCCCACGTGCCCGGGACAGTAAAGTCGGAAGCTCCGACAGGCATGTCTCTAGTGCCGGTGTTGGGGGCTGAATCTGGCCTGACACCTTTACACCTCGCTGCTTACAACGGGAATGAGAATGTTGTGCGGCTGTTGCTGAACTCGGCTGGAGTTCAGGCTGATGCTGCTAGTAATGAAAACGTATGTCAAAAGTACTCCTCCATATTCGTTTTTAAAGCTTTTTGCATTGACGATCTTAATTGAGTAATTTTTACTCTATAGAGTGGCAAGACCACTCATTTATTTTTTTGGTTCGTCACTCCATGCTCTTTACTTGTGTAAGTATATTTTATGTAGTCCTTAGGTATACCTATATTTTACGTTTTGGTTTAGAGGTTGGAACAAATATTTTTATGATGCTCAAGTGCTTACTCAGTAGAAAATTAGAAATGCTAATAAAGTTTTCCATTCTACTGCCTAAATGTACAGAAATAGCGCTTGTAATACCTATGTATTTTAAATATTTAGATTACATTTATCTCAAAAAGAGTTCTGAATATTCACCAGAGCAATTACTTACAAAATAGCAATTTTTGTATTTCCAGGGGTACAATCCACTCCATCTCGCCTGCTTCGGTGGGCATATGTCCATAGTTGGGTTGTTACTAAGCAGATCAGCGGAACTGCTACATAGTACAGACAGGCATGGAAAGACCGGCCTACACATAGCATCTACCCATGGTCATTACCAAATGGTGGAAGTATTACTCGGACAGGGGGCAGAAATTAACGCAACGGACAAAAACGGGTGGACTCCTCTACATTGTGCCGCCAAAGCTGGGCATTTAAACGTAGTGAAGCTTTTATGTGAATCCGGGGCGTCACCAAAAAGCGAAACAAACCTAAACTGCGCGCCAATCTGGTTCGCCGCTTCCGAAAACCATAACGACGTCCTCGAGTATTTGTTACACAAGGAACACGACACGCAATCGTTGATGGACGATAAACGGTTCGTTTACAACCTCATGGTGTGTTCCAAAAATCATAACAACCTGCCGATCGAAGAGTTCGTACTAGTATCGCCGGCGCCGGTCGATACCGCTGCCAAGCTGTCCAATATTTACATCAATCTATCCTCAAAGGTAACGCCACGACATTGGTTGAGGTCGTTCGCTTGTAGGCATTAATATTGATGAGGCATTGTGTTTGTAAATAGGAGAAGGAACGTGCCAAAGATCTGATAGCGGCGGGTAAGCAGTGCGAGGCGATGGCGACAGAGTTACTAGCGCTTGCCGCCGGTGCTGACTCCGCCGGACACATCCTCACCGCCACCGATAACAGAAACATCGAGTTCCTTGACGTTCTCATTGAGAACGAACAAAAAGAAGTAATCGCCCACACCGTCGTTCAAAGATATCTTCAGGTAAAAAATAGGTAACTTCCCAACCATAACCACCTTTTACAAGTTCATTTAAAAACGTTTTTCACTGGCATCCTTTGTTTCAGGAACTCTGGAGAGGGAGCCTCAAGTGGAGTGGCATAAAAATCATGTTCCTTTTCGTTGCGTTTATCATTTGTCCACCCGTTTGGATGGTGTTTTCTCTTCCATTAGGCCATAAATATAATAAGGTTCCAATAATTAAGTTTATGTCATATTTAACGTCACATATATACCTCATGGTATTATTATCGTTGGTAGCAATAACGCCTATTTATAATTCTATTTTTAGGGAAAGCTTAGTGCCTCGGTGGTACGAATGGATGCTGCTCATTTGTCTGAGCGGCCTTCTGCTGTTTGAGCTAACGAATCCTAGTGATAAGTCAGGGTTAGGTTGGATTAAGATAGCAGTATTATTCTTAGGTATGATAGGTGTGGCGACGCACGTCGTCGGTTGGATATTCATATTACCGAAGTATTGGCCGA
This sequence comes from Ennomos erosarius, assembly GCA_963580505.1. NCBI lineage: Eukaryota > Metazoa > Arthropoda > Insecta > Lepidoptera > Geometridae > Ennomos > Ennomos erosarius. Next base: position 13,126,945 of record OY756982.1, read on the forward strand.
CGCTAATGTATTGTAGGAACCAATGTTTTGCCTTATCGTTTTTACTGGCATGCGTCCAGATATTAGACTTCCTATCCTTCCATCATCTCTTCGGTCCCTGGGCGATCATCATTGGAGATCTGATGAAAGACCTGGGACGGTTCCTAGCCGTGCTGGCGATCTTCGTATTTGGATTCTCCATGCACATTGTCGCGTTGAACCAACCCTTCAGAAACATAAACAAGGCGGAAGATAATAAATATGCACGAACAGCAAGAAGAAAACTATTCTCAGACGGTAAGTGTGTCTCCACTTTTTTTATTTTACACACAACACTACCATCATTAATGTCTAGAGACATTTCATGTTTAATCAATGAGTTTATACCTAAATCAAAAGGCTAATACTATCTTTGTTATAAAATAGACAATCTCCGATCCAAACGACAAGCGCAAGATGCGCAATGGCTAAATACAATTTCTGGGGAATCATACAGAAGGAAACAGGGATCATCAGGACGTAAGTCCGAGTTAGAAAGTCTCAATGTCCATGAATGTCACTTTCATACGATGATCGCATTGTTCCTCGATGTGCTTATATTTTGTTTATTTATTTTTTGGAACTACTCACGCATCCGCTTGCAGGCTTGAATGTTGCCTTCACATCGAGAATGTTATCATCGTTGATCGTACTACTCAAGTCCATCCCGTTAGATAAATTGTAACACTGAAACGAATGAGGAATGTGGGCCCTGTACCATACAACATACACGCCGACTTAATTTGTGATAAGGTTAGAATGTGATCAAGCACCCAATGCATTTTCTACATTTGTCAAGGCTTTATAAGGCGCGTGGTTTGCAGATGTGTCACAGAACATGAGTTGTGTGTCATCGTGCTCTCGGTACCTAGTGTAGTGGAATGAGTGCCGACTCACCGCATTCAGTGGACGTTTGTTTTGCGCATGCCGTGGCTTGGTTTTGTCCTGGGGCTGTGTTTCACGCCGTATCTTGAGGTATTGTTTTATGTTTTGGGTACTGTTTGGCTGTTTGTCTTCGATGTGACGCCTTTTGCGTTAACGCTATTGTTGTGCCTCTACACGGCTATCGTAGAGGGAAAGGGTGGATTGATGCATTGTTATTTATATTGCAGTACCTAACCGTCATAAACACCGACTTATTAAACCCCTTTTTTTCATCTCTTCTATTTCAAGTTTCCTGAAAACTGGTATCAATCTACCCTTGAGTGTCAGTTTTAACATCCTAGTCGTCTTTAGATTGTTGTTAGAATTATGTTAGTTTAAGAACACATTGATGCTAACTAGCTGTTAAAATACTACTAAGAGCATGTTAAGAATTGAGAGACATTTAAAAACTTATCAGTTTGTGCTTAAACTACCAAAACAAGTCAAAAGGAGAATGAGGTCCATTTGAGTATTGTCTTCTAGCGACGTTGTCACCGGTTGAAGCGTTCGAGAAATTGTTCTTCGCCCTTTTCGGCCAGATCACATTGTCCGACCTGAACTACATCTCCAGCGTGCGGCCCATGTGGACACAGAACCTGTTCAAGTTCGTCTTCGGAAGTTACTTGCTGATATCTGTCGTGGTGCTCATAACGCTCCTGATTGCGATGATGTCGGACACTTACCAACGCATACAGGTAACCGCGTGCCCAAAAGCCTTTTCCTTTGTTCACAGTGACTATGAACCCGCTGTTTTCCTTCGAGCTGTTGTTCTTCGCTGTGTTTGGGCAGACGACCACGGAACAGACAAGGGTCCACCGCAACGATACCACTACCCAACCAGCGTGGACCAACTACCTGTTCAAAATAGTGTTTGGAATCTACATGTTGGTGTCGGTGGTGGTGCTTATTAACCTGCTCATTGCTATGATGTCAGATACCTACCAAAGGATACAGGTATGCGTGGAATTATAAACGTGTATAGCGAGCGATGTGAATTTTAAGTAACACTTGTCACAATATACATTAAATTTTGGGGCATGAGTATTAATATGTTTGGTGTTTTCATTACTTACAATAACAAAGACGCGAATCTATAAGCCTTTGTCTTATGAATAAATCATAGTTCTACATCTATACGAGGTATGAATACTTTATAACCTGTGAGTATAGCAAAATTGATAAACTGACTGGATTGATATAATAGGTATGAAGGTACCTATCTTGATCATTTTATTCTGATGCTTCTAAAGTACTAATCAAAGTAGGACTTCGGCCCTTTATGTTGAGAATTCCACATCATAGATGATTTACAAGATATTCATCAAAGCTCAAATTACCTACGCTGGAAAAAATTGAATTCAAGTAGAATTCAATTTATTGTATTCCATGAGTTTTGCTTATGTTTTAGTAAAAAATAAACATAATTGTATATTTACAGGCGCAATCGGACATAGAGTGGAAATACGGTCTGTCCAAGCTAATTCGAAACATGCACAGAACAAATACAGCTCCATCGCCGCTCAATTTGGTGACCACGTGGCTAATGTGGCTCATAAACAGGTGTCGTGTAAGTATTCTTGTCTTCAATAAGTGCTACTAATCTTTGAGAGTATCGGTACCGGCGGTTCGATACATAAATAGCACGATCTAATGAAGACGATAGTCAGCTACTTTCGGCTTTGTAGAGCATCATCCCTGTCACTCGAAGGACAGCGACAAATCGTCACATAATAGAACTGGGTTACAGAGACAACGCTTTACGAAACTAGCCTGTATGGTTTTCTTTCGTTTTCTCCACTATACTATAGCATATTCTTTTATCAGTCTCTCAGAGCTCAAATAACGAAACTTTCCAATATATTTAATTCACTTAAATATTTGACTTTCAATTAAAGAGAATTTAGATGCATTTTCTTTCAATATTAAAAAATCTCTCATTCATTCAATTATGCTCAAATTGAACATTCCTAAACAAACTTCAACATTCCTTGTGTTGAATAAGTCAATTTCCTTCTCTTTTACTATAGGATCGCCTAACTAAGAAGAAGCGACCCAGCTTAGTCCACATGATAGGCCTCCAAAGACAGGACCAGCTTAGTGCCAGGTCCAAAGCGGGTGCCAAGTGGCTGTCCAAGGTTAAACGGGGACAGGTTGTGCCCAAAGGTAAACTTTTAGATAGTTACAAAAAGCTACAGGCTATAATATACATAATTTTCTTGTCTAGACCATGCATTTTGTCAGATAAAAATATAATATAAAACAGGTACACCCATAATTTCTACTTTTTGCAAATAAATTTTTAGTGAGTTACTTTTGTTATTAAAAAGGGTCTTAATTTAAAGCTTTTTAAAACTATGATTTTTTTATTTTTCTCTTTTAATAATTTATTATTGTTTTTTTTCTACACATCTCTATTATTTTGATGATATCATTCACATTTATTCCAGATTCAACCCGATTGTCAGTGGTTCACCTCAGTCCACTTGGCTCTCAATTGAGCTTCAATAATGCCACTAAGATTGAAAACGTGGTAGACTGGGAGATCATAGCCAAGAAGTATCGGGCACTCATGAGGGACGAGCCAGAGACAGAATCCCCGAAGGAAAGCGGGACGGAAACTGCTGACGAAGAATCTGATATAGTGCCTAACAACATATCAGCAGCACCGCCTTGAAATAACTGTCCAAATTGTGTGGTTCTAGCTTAATAATACTAGTATCCTATACATGAGAAGTGTAGACAAATAACACATCAATATTTTTTTACTTATTTTTGATGTTGTTACAATGGTTTTATATAAAGACGTTTGTGTCGTAATGTGTCAATACTGCGTATTTGAAACCGTAAGAATATAAAAGTGTAATCTAGTGCTTTCATACTTGTATTTTGTACTATAGTAGAAAAGCGTGATCTTTGTCACAGGCTGACACGTATTTTTATTTACTCCGACTCTCTGATATAATTTGGAATTAAATTCATCATAAAATATATACCTACCTACTTTTAAAACGATAAGTGATAAACCTTGTTTAGATAATTTCGAGCTCTATATTCTTGCAATGCTGAATATCAGTCCATGTTTTTGCCGTGTTCTTTGTTCATGGTGAAAATTATATATTATGTTAATACTTATTATTACCTAGAGGCAGGCACGTGGTAACACCCGCATTTTTTTAAATTAACACCCCATTTGACCGCTATAGGGTATGAATTTCCAAAAATCCTGTCTTTAGTTTACGCCTTTACAAGGAAGATAATATCCTCTCTCTCTTGGTCCAGTGGTTTGGGCTGTACGTTGTCTGTCAGTCAGTCAGTCAGTCAGTCAGTTACAACGCATTTTACTACTTACATATTAAATCATAGTTACGCTTATTACTTTAATGCTGTAAAAATCTAGTCACTTTGATACTATATCGTTTTGCTAAAAATATATACTTAACTTTATTTTTGCTAGTATTCTGTAAATAGAGATGCAGAAAGTCTCATTATTTTTTATTTCAATGTAAATAAAGTATTGTAATTGTAAATACAGCGCAGTATTAATTAAGTATTATTATTGTATTTATGAACAAAACTTTGATTTGGTCTGAAGCAGGAACTTCCAGTTAATGTAAGTTTGTAGCTGTATTAGATTTCTCAGAATAAGAATTAATTAAGAATGGCGTAGAACATATTTGATGTAGTGCAATAATTAGGTTAATATACAATAATCGGAAACTTCATTGAATAGCGCCTAAGTAAAATGTTATGTAAGTACCTATATTATTATTTTTCCAGTAGCGTTGTGGAGATTAATAATGATAATATTTTTATAAATAAACGTGTTGTGTATTTGGTATGTAAATTGTGTTGTCAAAATAAATACAGTTATTTGACTTTCAGCGTTTTCTTACCACTTACAGTACGTAAAGAACCCTAATGAATTCATTCGGTTTAGGGTTCTCCAAATATATCGGCTTATCAATTTTACGCCTTTGTACACCTACGTGACTTTACCTGCCTATATCTGACTTCAGATAATACAGTATACCTAGTACTTGTTCATTGGCTTAAAAACCTACGCAGAGTCCCTGCTGGGCTGTAAGGATGTAGAATTCTGTGTTAAATTATGACAACTGCCCACATAGTTTTAGGCATAGAAGGTATCCTTTCGGACCTAGGCTCTAATGCATAGCTGAATTAAGTAGTTGCGCATGTTGGCTTTTCCTGTTGTTTCAACTAGTTGCGTAATCAAGGAAAATATATCTGGAAGGCTCATTTCAGGCTTATTTATTACGAGGCTCAATTTAATTGAGCAGTTCCTTTTCAAGTTTACCGCGGCGCGGTGTCTGTATTTCCCCAAAAACGCAATCTTTGAGTCTCCGAATCGCGAGAAACATTTATCTTCTGCCTAGAAGACAACTTGCTTTGCTGGCATCATCTGGGTGACATAGGATAGGGTCAAGTGCAAACCCACCAAACAATAAAAAAAAGTTCACCCTGATAGTGGTGCCTATGCTCATCAATTAACTTCTACAGCTGATGAGGTACTTATAAATATAAGTATATATATATTTATAAGTACCTCTCTCTCTCTCTCTTATAAGTACCTCTGAAAATTATTAAAGTGAAATAGATCATTAAAAGCAATTAAGAAAAAATATCAACATCAAATTAAGTAGACAAAGCTGCGTTCCTATTGGTTAGATAAGTATATGTTAAGAAAGATCTTCGTTTCCGCATTAGAATCACTATTAAATTCGAGACCACATAGCTCCTTGTTTTTTCTCTAGCTGCGTTACCACCAAACACATTGTTATGTTTTGTGGCTCGCATAACTTTGCAATAAATGTATTTTAAGATTTTTCACTAGCAACTTCATTTACGATCATCCAACTTTATTACTTTTAAACTAAAATTAACACAAAAAGGAGGTTCTTGCCTTTTAACCAACATCAACACAAAAGTAGGATGTTCTCAAATCAATTTACGAATTGACAATATTTATGTAGATAAGTATGCAAAGGAAAATCTTGATTCGGGATTCGAACCACCATCGTATCCATTCTTTCCATTAAAAATGAATCTGTCGATTACGTTAAACAGGCTTTTTTATGAGAATGAATGACGTGACGAGCTAGTCTTCACCTGATGTTAAGCAACACGGCCGCCCATAACAGTTGCAGTGTCAGTCGGAACTTTAAAATAATAAAGTTTTGCGTGACACTGCACTGCGCACGTCATCCTGAGACACTACACAGTCTAGTAATCAGATTACTACACTATGTAATCAGGTCATAAAGACTCATTTGCCCAGTAATATCACTAACTACAGTGCCCTTCAAACCGGAACACAGTAGTGCTTGCACACTACTGCTTGGCGGCAGAATAACTGGCTACCTACCCCTTGGATGAAGTTCACAAATTGCTACCCATATTTTTATTTATATTCTACACGTCAAATTTCAATTTGATACGGGGTTTTTTTTTTAATTTCCGTACAATCTTTACCTATCTACTCATTTTACTCCAATTCAAAGAAAAACAAAAAATTATAAGTACATTTCTTTTATTTGTATTTTATTTGTTGTTTATGATTATAAAATTGGATTTTATTTTATTTAATTCTCGCTTTTTTCTTCATCATGTAATTTTCATCATGTAAATGGTAAATGCAGTAAAAATACGGGCCGTATACTTAACTTAAGATACTAACCATGCTATAGCATGGAATGCCCTTGCCCACCTTGTTATAGGTACTTTTTCCCTATCAGCTGAATTCATGGAATTTTTCTTACCCGTATATGCAATAAATCTTTTTAATACTTAGATAAAAATTTAACGACCCATCATTAAATTGAGACTTTTATCTATTGATTTTGAACTGTACATAATGGGTCGATACAGACCTCGCCCGTTTTCCAACATTTAAAAAAATCAAGGCAAAAATGTTTTGTGGCTAATTTAGTTCATGGCTGCGAAGCGATGTAAATCTACTAACCAAGCTTCTAGCTCTGACAGCTGTGATAAGAGTTACTGCTACCATACCATCCTCAGTAACATATAATAAAAGCATTGGACGCACGCGCACGTTATCGCAAAGAATAAAACAGTAGGTGCGCATCGGCCAGCAAAAGCACGCGCTGGCGCTCTTTTGTAGAACGCGTGCGATACGGGGTCGCGATAATTAGTATAAATCAAATTCGAAATTGGAACGAAAAATATTTTTATTGGAATACCGTACAATCGTGTTGTGACCTGCCTATAGTTTTTGATGTATCAAATAACAACAATAACATTAGGAAACATATCGTTAAAAAAATATCAAAAACGTTAATTTTAAATTGATTAAAATATAAATGAGCACGCGAAAATGCGTTTTTAAAGTAAAGAGTTGCGTGTGAATTTATCAACAAAACAAAGTGCGTGAAAATCAAAATGTTTAGTGCAAAGTTTTATTTTATTGGATTTTGGACACTTTTGATATGTTAGTATTATTAATTAATTCAATTAGAATAGAAAACTAAAAAGCAAATACAATTTTATTAAAAACCTAGCTGACCCGCCCCGGCTTCGCCCGTTGTTTTAAGTTTTTTTTAAGTATTAGTTTTGAGTCCTAACCCTGTTTCTGGGTAAGAGAGAAGGGAAAGGTAAAAAAATAGGGGAAAAGGATCAATGGATGGGACGGCAATAGATATATAGGTAGGCAGGCGCCTGCCTCCCTTCTATTGCCGTCCATTCCATTCATCCTTTTCCCCTAATTTTTTTACCTTTCTCTTCTATCTTCCTTTCGACAGGGTGAGTATTTTTTTTATATTTTGGTTTTGTGTTTTTTTTTTATTGAAATTACAATTGATATGCAAATAATAATAATATGTGAACAAAAATTTTTGAATAAAAATTACACCCTTATTGCTTGGGCAACCCGCACTTGGCCGTTTTAGAAAACAAAAAGTATCCTAAATGTTATTCTGCATAATTAGCTATAATACCAAATTTCAGCAAAATCCGTTCAGTGGTTGCAGCGTGATGCGTGTTCAAAGGGACAGACAGACAGACAAAAAATTCAAAAAAAAGTTTTTAGTTCTATATCGATTAAGAAGCATAATGCAATCAAAATTTTCCAAAAATATTCAATGTACAGATTTATTATATGTATTGATTGATTAAGTTAAGTTAGATATTAATTTATATTTTGACGTGCCTGATAGCTCAGTTGGTAGTAGCCCTGCCTTCTGAACTAAGGGCTGTGGGTTCGATTCCTACCCTGGACAAACATTTGTGTGATGAACATAGATGTTTGTTCTGTGTCTGGGTGTTATATTGTATTCTATGTATGTATTTACAAACAAAAAAGTATCTAAGTATTATATCCATTATCTGGTTCCCATCCCATAGTATGGTTGGCTAGATGGCGCTATGTGAAATGTCCACATATATTTATTTATTTATTTATATTTAGGCAGCTTGGTACCTATACCTATCTAGGTTGATAATACTTGTAGGAGAAAAATAGCCGGCCAAGTACGAGTCGGACTCACGCACGAAGGGTTCCGTGCCATTATCTATAAAAACGAGCAAAAAATCACGTTTGTTGTATGGGATCCTTATTACTAAGGCTCCGCTGTCCGTCTGTATGTCTGTCTGTCACCCACCAGGCTGTAGGTATATCTCATGAACCGTGATAGTTAAACAGTTGAAATTTTCACAGATTATGTATTTCTGTTGCCGCTACAACAACAAACACTAAAAAACAGAGTAAAATAAGTATTAAAGGGGCTCCCATACATCAAACGTGATGTTTTTGCTCGTTTTTATAGATAATACGGTAGTACGGAACCCTTCATGCGCGAGTCCGACTCGCACTGGCCGGTTATTTGTATGTGCTATATCAATTACTTTATGGGTTAAGTTATTTCGCTCATGATAATAAACAGTTTATAATTTATTTTTCAATTTAGGTCTCATCCAGATAGCAGGAGGGGCGTGGTTGCGGTGTTTTAAAGGGTACGTTCATTATATTTTTATTACATTTCTGAATTTAGTCTCTGAATTAATCGACGTAAAATCAAAAATAGAAATTATAGGTCCGTTTCAGTTTAATTTACTGGAAAAATCATTCAGTAGTTCAAACCGGTATCGATCTATCAAACGGCTTTTTTAAATTAATTTGGTCACAGTTAAGTATTGTTCTAATTAAATTGATAGGAAAGGAAAGGAATTGAAATGAAATGGGTTTGTTTCCAGGTAAAAATCCAATCCAAACGTACACTAATATAACTAACTTTATCTAAAACCTAGCCTAGGCCTAGGACACCTGCATATCTTAGGTAATGGGGGATGGTAGGATTGCCACATTGGGGTAATGGTGGGAATTGAAATCATGGCCGTCACTTTGGCTTTCTTATGATCGGGTACCTAATAGAAAAGTCATACGTGTACCATTTTTCCTTTTCTTAGAGCAAGTATCTATAGATCTATACTTTCTATACCCATAATATGATCATTAATGGTAATACAGTCTATAGCTATTATTTGGCTATTAAGCAAATAATGAATATAAATTAAATTTTATCTAAATAACTAGAAAACTAATTATTTAATATTGTGTCTATTATAACATTTATAACGCTTCACTTACCTATTGTCTCTATCAGGACGTTCATGTGTTTTTATGTACAAAATAATGATAAGCCAAAATAAAAAATAAAACACGTCAGACAGATAAAAAAATGTAGGGCATCCACACTCGCTACTTTGATAAAAACTATTCAAGTAAGATCACTAAAATTAAATAACGTTGCTGGTGGTTTTTTTTATGAGAATGAATGACGTGACGAGCTAGTCGTTCACCTGATGTTAAGCGACACGGCCGCCCATAACAGTTGCAGTGTCGCTCGGCACTACTAAATAATAAAGTGACGCGTGACACTGCACTGCGTACGTCATCCTGAGACATCACACAGTCTAGTAATCAGATTACTACACTGTGTAATCAGGTCATAAAGTCTCATTTGCCCAGTAATTTCACTAGATACAGTGCCCTTCAAACCGGAACACAGTAGTGCTTGCACACTACTGCTTGGCGGCAGAATAACTGGCAAAGCGGTGGTACCTACCTAGACGAACTTTGCAGAAAGTCCTACCACCTAGTAGTAGGACTTTCTGCAAAATCTGGTATTAAATTAAACTATCTGTAGCAGGCCAAAAATCTTTTTTTTTCATACCAATAATGACGACGTAAAAACAAAATTAGAAAAGCTCCTGTGCTTCACCTTTGGCTGCATCGTCCCTTTACCATCAAGTGAGATGTAGTCAAACGCAAGCTCATTCTACATTAAAAAAAAACAGTTGCTTCCATAAGATTTGTCGTCAAAATTTAAGTATTCTATCTATAGGAGAGGTATTCATCTCAGAACTTTATAACAGAAACTAGCTAAAACATCGTCACGGAAGGCGTCAAACATAAGGACTTTCCATAAACCACCACTTTAATGTACCACATAATTCGCCCTATAGAGCTATCTCTATAAGCTATGAGCTATATGTCTATGGCTAACTCTCTGTTTCCGAAAAATAAAGTAGACCGTACCTAACTACCTATGTACGGTCTCTAGTTTATTATTCTGTACCTTTTTTTTTACAGGGCAATCAAAATAAATAGCATCGAATGAATAGCAGATAGGTTAGGCACCGAACGTACAGAAGGGGTCTCCTCTATACCTCTATATTGGTGACTAGCTTTTGCCCGCGGCTTCGCACGCTTGTGTTATGTTATTTTTACGTTATAGTCTAATAATAGATCATGCATTTCGTACCAAACAACAAAATCCACTAAATCTTTTCGAAGCTGAGCACAGTACAGTAACCTGTATTAGCATAGGTATAGGTATATCGCAAGTATAGCTGTGAGTGGAAGCTATTTAAGCCATTACCTAAAATTAAATGTTTTGAGTCTAATATAGATTTATAACAGTAAAAGAAGTTTCAAACAAAAAACTACAATTTTATAAGTACCTCTTCATATTACAACAAAAAGAAATCATTATCACTTCACTCAGGTCTTTAACAGAAGTTTCAGTAAGTTTTGTTTAGGTAGTAGTTACCTAAGCAGGCAGGTACAGTTTAGAAAATATGGAAGAATCACACACGATGATGCTGTTTTGCTCAGTTTTACATATTATCCGCGCGCTTTTCGTTCCATTTACCACATTTTTTTACCTTCTTAAGTTTGGCTCCATACGAATTGAGTACCTACACTTAGCCAGTGTCAATAATAAGTTTATAAATTGCTGGAGATATGCATTTACCTGTACGATGCGTACATAATTAACCCCGTCCATTACGACTTTGATGAATCCTCTCCATCCAAAGGTTGCCTGGAAGAGATCGCTCTTAGCGATAAAGTCGCCCGTTGCTCCACACTTCTTGTAAATCAATGTATTCTTTGTAACTTGTTATATAATATTTGGTGTGTACAATAAAGAGTTTATCTATCTATAATTATTTTTTTTTAATACTAATTAGGAATTACAAATACTAAACCACCACTCCTTAAAGAATCGACAGTTATAATTATTATTATGTCCACTAATTTCCACGCTGTCTCATTCCCACTGCACTTTCAACATACCTACCTAGTGATGAAAGTGAGGAAGTAGGTTAAATCGTCATTACATAATTATTACTTACACCCAAAGATAGTTAATTACCTACTATAACTATAACCTTCTTGAAGTAACCGAGTAATCAAACATTTTTTGCTCCCGTGTTTTATTTAAAAGCCCACAGATCTAAAATATTTTATCCATTATAAACTTATATCAACATGCAAGAAGAAGACGAAGAACAAATCAAAAACAGTCAAAAACGAACTTTACGCGCCATGTTGTTGTTAATTCGAGGATACAATTGCCATAATGAATACCTACATATTATTATATCTAAGTACATACCCTTTTTAAACATTTTTCATAAAATATTTCGTATCATTCATTGGCTTACAAATAATAGCAAGCCCTCCGTCTTACTTTAATGCTAAAATAAAAAAGGATTTAAAATGCGTAGCAATGGTAAGGGTCTATAACTTAAGTAGCTATAAGTACTACAGGGGGTCTAGCAAAGACCCCAACCACTAACGCTAACGCCAAACGCTAACTCCAAAACTGTATTGAAATGACATTAGCTGTGGAAAAGTAAGCTATTTCCAAAATGTCATCCTAGTACATTTTGGAGTTAGCGTTAGTGGTTGGTATCACTATACATTACAATACCTACCACCATTTTTGGGGTTAGCGTTAGTGGTTAGTATCTTTGCTAGACCCCCAGGTACCTTAAAACTTCCTTGGGGTTGATCAATAATTTAGCAGTAGCGCAAAAATAATTTTATCTACCTAATTATAATGGTAACGTGTAGTAAGTTTATGTAAATAATACATTTGACCAGATCGTCAATAAAGAACATTTCTCCCGCCGAAACCCTATAAATCAAAAACTTGAATAAAAATGTTAATTAAGTAAGCTTCAATATTGGCTAAGTATGATAATCGCGTGAAGCCTTATGAATGATTATAAAAAGTCTAAGAACCTACCCTTTTAAACAGTTTTCATAAAATACTTCCTATCATTGGCTAAATAAAAGTTTTGTCTAATGCCAAAATAAAAAAGGTTATACAATGCGTAGCAAAAGCAAGGGTCAATAAATTAAGTACCTATAGGCACAGATTACTGAATAAGTTACTACTATAGGTTAAGCTATAGGTACTATAAATACAATTTAAATACTTATTTCGAATGGTAACGCGTAGTAGATTTTTGAAAACTAATACTTAATACCAGATTGCCAATAAAGAATTTTGCCCTCACCAGAACCCAATAAATCGAAAACATGAATAATAATTTTAGTTATGTTTCAATATTGGCTAAATATGATATCGCGTGAAGCCTTAAAATTTATAATAAAAAGTCTAAGAAGTACTTAGTTTTCGAAATTCCTTGTTCTCTTTGTCGTGCTCATATTCAAGTAGGTTATCATACCTATCCTCTTTTTTAGTTTGTACCACAGATTAACGAAAAAACTTATCCTTAGTAATACCACAGATTAGAGAAAAAAATACATAGGACTTCCTTGATTGTTTTTCTCTAATCTGCACTGCATCGAGTAATCGCGCGATGTATTTCGCCGTAGCCCGAAAAGTGTGATACGCTGCCGGTAATGCAGGCGCGCTATTTGTTATGTACTGTTTTTTGTCTTTTAAGTGATAAATAAAAACATGCATTAAATTACTTCCTTATTGCTTAGTGCAGTGGGGATTGTTCAGAATGAAATAAAAATGATTGGGGTTCCGTACTCAAAGGGTAAATCCTTATTACTAAACCTTCGCTCTCCGTCTGTCTTTCTGTCTGTCCATCAGACACCAGGATGTACTCATGAATCGTGATAGTTAGACAGTTGAATTTTTCACAGATGATATATTTCTGTTGCCACTATACAACCGTGATCCGTATTCAAAGAACAGATAAACAGACAAATAAAAAAAAATTTGTTTTACTTCATATTGATAAGGAATTATACATTAAAACTATTCAAATTTATTTTTGTGTTCGCAAATAATACTCTAACAGTTTGTAAAACATATTTATTCGCCGACATGCAATATAACGCTACCATCCTCCATTTTATTAAGCCCACGTCGGTCGCGCAGCTGGCAAACAAATTGACTATGTGTCCGGGTTGGGGCGCTACAAAAACATCGAGGATAGTCAACAGAGATGTTTTTGCGCGCCAACTCAACAGCGAAGGTTCGGGCGTATATGAAGCCGCGCCATAATAGTAACAGAGTTTTTTTTCTTTAATCTGTGCATCCGGATAAACCCGAGATAATATTACCGTCAGTAGCACAGAGCACATTTTTTTCTCTCATCTATGATTCGTAGCCAAAACAAAACTTACTTTTTGACACTGGCTAAATACCTACACTATGTGTGGACCAAAATATAAGAAAAAAAAACTTACCTTGAAGCCTTGAAGCGGCCATCTTGTGAAAATCCCGTTCTGTTTCACAATGAAACAGAAAATCATTTTCACCAAAAAAAATTTACAATATTTAAAATTTAATATATCCTATGTTGTGTGCCGGGTTTTTCTAAGCTTATTAGTGGAAACCGCATGAAAATCCGTTCAGTATTTTCGGAGTTGTGCCGTAACAAACAAACAAACAAACAGACAAAATGTCTAAAAAGTAGCTTAACGTAATCAGCAAAAAATTTCAAGCTAACCTGTCTAATTTTTTTTTCGATATCTTGCATTTACAGATTTTTTTATCTCTACAGTTTTATTATATGTATAGAAGTAATGTTTACTATTTATACCTAGAATTCTCATTCGGTGGACAAACAATTTCATTGAATTTTACCTATGCAAAAAAACTTATGCTTTGCTAAATCCGCATATAATAAGTAATTAAAATACCTACTAAAACTGAGCTTTATAAGCTTTTTTCATAGTTTGCCTCTAAGAATTACCAGGAGCGAAAACTTCTATAGTAGTTCTATAGTTTCGTGTAGGAACCTACTTAGGTACTCACCAAAAAGTATCCACGTTAAAAGCCCGCCCGACCCAAATACACTCTACTGTTACTGGACTACGAAGCTGTGAAGGTCGATTAATAACATCAACTCGTTACAAACCACATTATTACGTTATTAGCATAGACTTATGTAAATAGGGCGAATTCTATGGTTATTAGTAATCATCCCGCCAGGTGGTTTCAATATTCGCCAGTCAGGTGACCTATAGCAAAATCTTGCTAAAACTATAATCTCTATTTCATATTATGAAACCGACGAGACAGCAACTCGCATTGACCGTTTGCTTTGCAACATGGACGGGGCGTCTGCTGAATTGCTTGAATTTGGCCTTTCTGGGGGTCTAGCAAAGATCCCTTTACATTGGCGTTCACGCCAAACTATAACTCGATATGTATGGCATGGCTTACTTAATTCCAATGTAATTCCAATATATTTTGAGTTATCGTTTGGCGTTAACGCTAATGCAAAGGGATCTTTGCTAGACCCGCTAATAGGTACGACAGGTTCCTGTAAATCAGGTGAACGAATAGCTCTTCGCGTCATTATTTCACATAAAAAACGTTCCAGTTAAAGGGAAATTACGATTGCCGCGGCAGGACAAGTTTAGTATCTGTGTACAGGAAAAAAGCCCAAATAGGCAGGTAATTGTTTCATGTTTTGTGGGACCGTTGATTTATTGGATTACTCCCTCCCTCATGTACCCCGATCCTCGAGACCCACGTCCTGAAGAACCACGATTTATTTTTATTAATATTTATGGTAACAATTGCCTACCCTGAATTCGGATAAACTTTTTTCTAAACAATTTTACTTAAGTAAGACTTAAGTATTTTATAAATTATGATCCCTTTCAAGGGAACTTTTGACTAAATCCTTAGATTACTTACATTATTGCTGACCAAAATGAGTAACGACAAGAACAAAAATTTTAAAAAAATTGCTGCAGAGCTCAGAGAACGGAGAGGTATTTTTTTTACCTATAGCTATAAAGATTTGTGAGCAGTCATTAATATTTTTAGACCCATAGAAATTAGAAATATAATTCCATCTAAGTTTAGACCTTTTTCTTATTGTGTTCAACTATATCTACCTGACAGTATATGAGCAGTATGGACATATTTTAAGTTTTGTTATCGCAACGCACCATGCATGACGCCAAGGTTGTAAAAAGTGGACTATTAACTATTATATCACGATCATGAATTCATTTCGATTGCACATAAGTTAACGTAATTCTCTTTCATAATGAATTTTAAAAATGCCTTGGTAAAAGTTGTCTCGTTGTGTTAGTAACATAACGAAAAACATCAACTGACTAACAGTTGATGTTTTTTCATTTGTTACTTCTTTATTTTGGCTCAATAATTACCTAGATTTTCTATCTAGACTCTATTTGATTTCAATTTGTAATATTTAGGCATAATATAAAATATGTAAGATATTGTATGTACCTATTATTATTATTTTTATTAAACTAAGTACTTATAGTTATCTAAACTTATAGTTCTAAATATTTTTATTTGGGTAAGTACCTAATCTTTTCTCTTTAATTTTTCAACCAGTAGTACTCGTTCCACACTACACAAAGGTTAACTGGAAGAAAATGCTTCTTAGCATTAAGTTCGCCTATGTCTTAATTAGATTTACTCTTGTGCAATAAAGCATTTTCTATCTATAACTATCTATCTAGACTCTATAGATCAACTAAGTTTCTTCTATCCATCTAAAACTGTCAATTTTTTAACTTTTGTTTTTAGTCAAACGGAGTATGTACTTCGGTATATCTATAAATTACTATTTGCATATACAAATAGTTTCTTTGTTTTGAGAATAAAATAGTCAGCAATGGGGCTGTAGCCGGGTTATGTGAGATTTTCACTCACTAAAACCCCCCCGGTGGCCTACCTCGGTGCATGGCAGAGGGCTCCGGGATCTCCTACGGAACGCACCGGTGCCATCCTCGCACTTGCCAAAGCACATCTCGTGGGGTGACTGACGGGATGTCACCCCCTAAGCCTCACGGCGTTAACGGTGATGCACGCCACATGCGTCACTGTCCTTCCGGGACTCATTTGAGTGGATTGTTGGAGTCCCCATTCCAACCATACGAGAATCAAAAGGTTCCCTTCTAAGTAAGGGAACAAAGGCAGCCCCTTCATGGGGCAGACGGCACGGAATGGCTGTTACCAGCACCCCGGCATCATCTTCTCCGAGCTGGATCGGCCCTCTCCCGATGTCGCTCCGCGGTTTCCTTTTGGGTCATTATGCACTTACAAAAGGAGACCACCTTAGCACCTAGCAGACCCACCTAGCAGATTTATTTCGCAAAATAAGTACCTCTAAATTTTTGGCAACTTTCACTTTATGAAATGATGTAAGATCGTTATTATTTATTAGATTAAGTATTCATTATTCAACGAAATATCAAGGTCTTATGATGATCAACGCCTCCATCCTTTCTATGCCCCATTTTTAAATTTTTCCACTGGAAACTTTAAAGATTTATCTAGTCTAATTACATAATATTCAGGACGTCACTCAACATATACCTAAGTAGGGAACAACCTTAGATTTTTTACGTGATTTGCTAGTCGGACCTACACCTGATGTTAAGCGACACGGCCGCCCATAGCAGTTGTAGTGTCACCTCAGAACTTTAAAATTGGTACTTAATAAAGTTTTGCGTGACACTACACTGCGCATCGAGACATCATACAGTAGGCCTAGCACGAACATTTACGCGGGAGTAAGTGTAACGTTAACGTAAGTCAGTTGTATGGGGCGCTGGTCAAATGCCATACAACTGGCTTACGTTAACGTTACACTTACTCCCGCGTAAATGTTCGTGCTAGGCCCTCAGGTCAGGCCATAAAGTCTGATACCTGCTTCACAATAATTGGGTATTCAGACTCTACAAAAAATATTTTATTATAAAAATTCATTTAATTGTTAATTTTAATTGGATCAATCGATTTTTCTTCTATCTATGCGGAAAAAAGCACTGTGACGAATTTACAATAGACAATATAATTAAAATGAGGAATTTATCAGAATAATAGAATTGTGGCAAATTTACACATCCTTTTTTTTGTGACAAATTTACTTTGTGGCGAATTTACAATAACTCTACTCAAACACTTATGAGTAGAGTTCTTAATTCAACATAAATAGCGGAGAGGATTTGTGAACTTATGTACGTAACGTACCTAAAGCTCTGTGAGCCATCGGATATTTTTACATATTATTTGAGGTTTTTGGACTAACTTTCATTTATCAATGCTGCAGATGTCCTTAGGCAGTTGACCACTTACCATCAGGTGGGCCGCCTGCTTGTTTGCCACCTGCCAAAATACCTTCAAATATTTACCCAAGAGATATAATAGGTATATATCTCTTTATAGCTGAACGGCCGATCTGGCGGCTTATTAAGTTGGCAGTCGCGTTGAACAGTTAGGTTAGCCTATCTTTCTGTTAACACAATCATATTCATATTTGATCTCGATTAGTTAATTCTTGCCACCATAGTTATATCTGTCACCGTGTTTTTGTGAAAACCGACTACCTACTTATATTATATCATCATCATCATCATCATCATCATCATTAACAGCCTGAAGACGTCCACTGCTGAACATAGGCCTCCCCCAGGGAGCGCCACTTAGAGCGGCTGCTCGCCTCCTCCTTATATTATATACCGTCGATTTATTGTAAACTAATAATTCGTCTTACAATAAAACTTATGATTTTTCGATTATTTATAAATAGTGGTTACCCAGCCGTGACGTTTAATTGTGAACTAATCCGTATTAATGCACCAATTTTTGCTGTAATTTATTGTTTTATTTTAGTTTCACTAGTGGCTAACCAGTAGCCACCAAGCCAGCCAGTAGCTTACGACGACGAGCGAAGCGAGGAGTGTGAAATTAGTTTTGACCGCACTAGAAGTACACAATATAATAGAACGAAGTGATACCGATTAATTATAAATAACAGAACAATCAACCGTTTTATTGTAAAACAAATTGTGAGTTTACAATAACAGTTTATAAATAGCCGCGATTTTTATAAACAATTGGTTCTTACAAAAAGACTGTGACATATCCATAAATTAAGTGAGCTCATTACCTATCCAAAAGACATCAAGGTGACGGTTGCCGTTAGTCCAAGTTCACTACTCGACCTCTGGATAATTATTGTGGTCACGAACGGATGACCACTGATCGCTCGGACGATTTGTAACGCTAACATAATGGAAACGCTTCCACACATCCAGAATTAGGGTACTTAGTGCTTGACTATCATTGTGCTTGGCTTGATGACTCACTGACTCAGGCGCTCGAACCGCTAGACCAAAGATAGGCATCGTTGACGACAGGATTTAAAACAAAATTAAAAAATTATCATTGTCACAAAATATAGGTGTCGCATAGGTATAGAAATATTGTCGTAAATAGAAGCTTGTATGAACATTTTTTTCATGGCCACTGAATGATATTGTTCTGACAATACTTTACACAGCAGCAAGAACAATAAAACCAAAACCAATTCGAATGCGTTTCGCGTTCCAGATAATTGAAATTCTGAATATGACCTTAAAATTAAGATCAGTAGGTAAACCATAAGATGTATAAGTATATAACTATTTGTGTTAGGTATGAATCAGGTAAAGTACCTGCCTATTTTTAAGAGACAGGTGCGATCGATATAATACCTATAAGTACCTATGATAGATTTTAGATTTATCAAAATCAAGTAGGTATGATATGATTATGGTGAGCCCAAACACTTAACTGCCTATCATCATCATCATCATCGTCAACAGTCGAAGACGTCTACTGCTGAACATAGGCCTCCCCAAAGAGCGCCACTTTCCGTGGCTGCTAGTCATTTAGTGGGGGGCCGGCCTACGCTGCGTCTACCGGTTCGTGGTCGCCACTCGAGAACCTTCCTTCCCCATCGGTCGTCAGTTCTACGAGCGACTGTACACTTTGAACTGTGTATTCACTTTTTTATTTATTCATCAATAGGTAAGCCCTCTATACATGTAGGACGTATACATAAATCTAAGAAGGATTCTTTCTTCCACAGGACACTAGAAGACTATGTAGTGGTTCCACTGGATAAGCCACTACATGAATCCTTCTTATCATGCCTGGACCCTGCACTACTAACCCTCATATACACATTCGGCTACCGAGGCAAGGTTGGAGGACCTGCGACCACAGCCGTGCTCTCCGCCTATATACAAAAAAATAAGAGGAACGTGATTCTTCTAGACTGGGAAAATGAAGCTAGGAGAGGTGTTCTTGGAATACCTTTGGGATACGTTTTTTCGGCTGTCCCTAATGCTAAAAAGGTTGGTCAATATGTAAGATTTTAAACAGATCAAAATTTTAACTTTTGCTTCTAAATTTCATACTCTCTCTCTCTCTACTATACCTATCCTACCTAGGGAGGTAGTTATAATAGCTTAACATTTGTATTAATTAACTTTGAAAGTCAATAAGTATACATACTACCTGTTTAGTTACCTAACATGTTATTTTGGACGGTACAACTTAACGTGTCCAAATTGGACCCTGACCTAGCGCTAGTTATTAGGCAAGATATTTATACCTATACCAAACGCGCTTTCCAATTTTTTTCACTCAAGATCACGCCCAGTATTAGGTCGTCATCAATAATTTGTTCTCCACCACAATGAGTTGTTGGAACTAGTGCCTTCTGTAATTGCAGATTGGCAATGAAATGGGCGAAGCTCTGGTGAGACTGCACCAAGCGGGAGTGAATATGACGAATATCCACCTAATGGGTCATTCTCTGGGAGCTCACGTCATGGGGTTTGCTGGCAAGAAGAGCAGAGAATCCGGACACATTGTGGAGAGGTACCTAATTAGTTACACGAGTATTTTTAATTGGCGATATAACTCTACTTGTAAGTAGCCTTACCTTATTTAATAGCTGATGGATCTTCAAATACAGTTTATCAACGTTTTCAATCACGATGCACACACATTATGTAAGAATCTATTTGAATCTTTTGTCAGTGTCAAGCTAACTGCTGCTTTCCAGAATTACCGGTTTGGACCCAGCGCGAGCTCTCTTTGAAGGCATGTTCTCGGTACAGAGCGGTCTCGACCGCACTTGCGCCAAGTTTGTGGATATCGTCCACAGCGACCCTGGAGGCTACGGCACCACCAGTTCTACCGGGACTGTGGACATCTGGCCTAACTATGAAACCGCCGGGACGGTACAACCTGGCTGCCCTATTGGGAACCTCGAGAAGTTTAGCCCTGAAGGTAATGGTGACTTATGTACCTATAATATAATCACTTTTATAGGCCTAAAGGAAATTCAACGAGTCAAAACATACGTATGAAAATGCAAACCATCAAAATCCACAGATCAAACTCCGTCAAATAACTATGAAGCTGCAATACTTTTGCAAAATATCAGAGACATCCTTAGGTATAAGTACTTAGGTAAGAGCGAAAACTTCTAAACGATCTTAATTTCATCACATGGGTTCTTGACCAACCATTTAATGAATGAAATGACTAGCAAAGTAATGGAACTCAGTTTCACAAATGAAATATTTAAGTAAGTACTTACTTATTAGCTATTTTTTCTTTCGATAGATCCGGATTGTAAGGCTGTTGCTTCATTGCGTGGCGAACTGTGGTTCAAATTCAAAGTCATGATAATTACTACCAACAATGGAATGACCGTGGCTCTAACCATGTGATATTGAACTCAACTCGTGGGTAACATTGGTTCTGTTTCCGTATCAGTATTTATCCTTTCAGGGTGTGCTTAAACAAGTCTTGGCCTGGGCTAGCGTTTAATCGTTACCTACATTATTTCAGCGATTTTTATTAGTTTTGCGTTATTCAAGAATTTGTGGAAATTGGGAAAACTCCCCGTTTTCGACCTTAAATTACTGATTTCTGAAACTAAGGGTTACCTAATAAGTTTTTGAATTTAATTACTTACATACCTAAATTACTCTACTGAGACTTCGATTTTATCATAACTAAGCATAGCTTTTAAAAACAGCGCTCAACGTGAAATTTTTTTTTCCTGAAAATGATAAACTTGGCAGAACGCGTTGATTTATCTTAAAAGTTGATTGAATATTTTTGTTGGTATTTTAAAAACATGTCCTTTTCAACGGCTTTCTAATAAGATACCATTTTTTTTTATATGTGCGGACATTTCACTCAGCGCCATCTAGGCCCTAACTAAGCATAGCTTGTACTATGGGAACCAGATAACAGATAGAACAATACCTTTTAAACTTTTTTGTTTATTATTATTTATCAAAAAATATGGAAGGGTGTCAAAAATACTCACAACCAAAGATGTAAGTATAGGTACCCCCACTTCGGAACACGAAATCATCCTAGTAAAATAGGTAAGTATACTTTTTTTTTATGAGAATGAATGACGTGACGAGCTACAGTTGATCAAATCTAATAGGTACACTTTGAAATTTCGAGGGATACCAAGCTAGAGATTTTTTCCCTAAATTTTGTGGTAAAAGGGGAATGGGGGTTCTTAGGGGATTAATATTTTTGAGGGTGTTTTAGGTGGAGAAGTCAGGATGAATTTCCTATACTAAAAAAGAATCATACTATCACACTAATATTATAAATGCGAAGGTTGTGTGTGCTTGTTTGTGCCCTATTCACGCTACGAATTTGGATGTTTGGAATACAGATATCTTGTAGGTACACTGGATTAACACAGAATACTTTTGAACCAAGGGAGACACCGGGAGCAAGTAAATGCATATATTTCGGTATTTTTAATGGTGGCAGCATAAAAAATGTGTTTTTACCTACATTTGCGTTTTAGATGTAGTTAAAAAAACATTAGAAAAATATCAGCATTTCCATACATTTCATCAAGATAAACGGTAATTTTTCTATAAAACAACTGATAATTATTGCGAAGATTGTGTTCTATGCCGCAGAACAAAAACCTTTTTATTTAATATTTAATATATCTTCGCCCTATAAAATTAATCATCTCATGAGAAGAAAAGAAAAGCCTATTTAAATTTTATCAAAATGTAAACGAGCGATCAGGCGATTCCATTTGCGTCCATCAGCGGGACCGCTCACATGAACGAACCTGGTGCAAAGCATCATGATGGTAAGATTCTCACTAAAGTAGGCTAAGCACCACACCATAGAATCTCACTCAAGATTTTTCATAGGCGCAGAAAACACGATTAACATGATTAATTAATTGGTAACTCACCCTAAAGGGATTTCCGAATACAAAAATGTACGATTTTTGTTCTTTTTTACATTTTGTTTAGTTATTGCTTTATTTTGCGAGTTTCAAATACTTATGTACCTAGAACATCAATAAAAATATGTAAGTGATGTAAACCTAATCAAAGTATGCTAGGAATACAAAAAAGCTTAGGGGTTTTTAGGGGGTTCTAAGGGTATTAAATTATCTACGGAGAACATTCTTTAGGAGCTGGCAGCACTTTTTTTTCGAAAATAGTGTTGCGACTATTACACATCCGATTAATCGGTGAAATTGTAGAATAAGGTAATTAATCGAATCAAATCTTTAGGCGAGAATAATTCAGTGAGATAATCTTGTGTAGTTCGCGAATGATCTACTTCGAAAGTGTGATTATAATATTAATAATGATATTCTTGACTTTTTTTGTAAAAAGTATCGGTACATACAAATTTTCCTCGCCAAAGCAATTCGCTCATATTTCTTTCTTTGGCGGGTACTGCAATTTAATTTTAAACATTGATATTATAAATACATAATCACTACTTTTTTAAACACCATGATTAACAATGATTATTATGGTGCAACTTAAACTTCTTTTTAATATATGGCTCCTGCGGGGCCACAACTTCGTCAATTTCGCGTGGATAGAGTAGAATATATTTAATACTACTACTATATCTTATAATTATTATTATATAAACTTTTATTTTTACATGGTATCTCATATTTTATTTATTTATTCTTTATACCATTGTCTAAAATAATCTTTCACAATACTAAGCCACCCTTTACCGTAAAGAGAATGGAAATTTTGCTGAAGAAAGCTTGTTCCCACATTACAAATTATGATAAATGGTCTGGTAATGCATGATTTTGACAGAGATGTGCATTTCGGCAGTTTTATAGACAATCGAATAATTATTAATTTTTGCGACGATGATGATGATGATTGTTCAAGTACTAATATAAATAGTAGTGAATCTGATTAAATGACTATTTTCGAACCCAGTATATTATTTATTTAATATATATATATATATATACCTGTCCCTTTCTCGCGAAACAGAGCGTTCTCCACGGTTACTATGAAAAATCCACCTGTGGCGTCACATGCCAAAGATATTGTATGTAAAGCTACCACAGCTTAGTAATGGGGTACTATGACGACATTGCTCTGACGTCACTGGCCGTTCGGGCCATTTGTCGTTTTTTGAGATATATAATTTTTGTTTTCACAAATGTTTATCTTTTGAGGAATATTTTTTATTTATGCAAAAAAAAATTGAGTTATCATGCCTATTCTTACCTATTATAATAGGTGTCTGATTTTCATAAACTAATGATAAGTAGGTACTTTCAGAATTGGTTATCCCAGATAGTACGTATACCTCTATATCCCAGATATCTACAGATAGCCCCATATAGCCCACAGTACGGATGGGCCCATACTTACGCTCATGAATAGGTATACAAAGTTACAAACGCTGAGAATGCATTTAAACGGCCCAGTATAAGTGATTGTAGATAACCGCAGTGCATTGCTGCAAGTATGGAATATGGATTACAAATCTTGGCAGACTTCGGGCGAAATTGCAAAAACTTACCTACTTTAAATCTATTTGAATCAAGGCCAACTGCTTTTGCATCGGTGCTTTTTAGGTCATTCGAAAGTAACCGCCCGGAGTTTTGGCGGGAACGCGCTAGAGTTCACGTCGTTGCATTGTATTATTTTTCAAAAATTTTGCTATTTCCAGTGTTAATGTTTAAAATTGGTGGCGTTTTACGCATTATGTGCTGAATTACGAGCATGAGTGTGGGCAAGTGATATAATGTAGTGAAACGTGACTTTTCATGTTGCTTCCAAAACTCCATAGAAGCTTCTAGTAAAGTTGCCACCACTTTGCTGGAGCATGACTTAGACTGGACTATGACTACCTGACTTAGACTAGACTATGACTAAGACTAGGACATGACTTTGCGTGAAATATTTAATTTTTATAACCCGATGAAAATATAATACTTGACACTGGCTAAATACACTATGTGTGGAGCCAAAATATATAAAAAAAATAAAAGAAAAAAGTAACCGCCCGCTTAGGTAGCAATTTCTTAAATTGGTCCAATGTGCCGAAACATATCCTTTTGATGTGGTGGCTAAGTATTTTAAACTGCTACCGAGACCGACTGCATTGCGATCAATAGGTAGGTACCCACAAGGTTAGCATGGACGGTAGACAAAATTGTTTTTCCTCTGTTTTACTCTACTTGACAAGTAAGAAGTAGGACAGACCGTTCAGCGTAAGTTGTCCCCTATGTTATTGTATTTATATTATTTAAAAATAGTAATATATATGTCTACGATGCTAGTATTATCGTAAATGTAAAGAAAGTAATATGGAAGCATTATCTAAACTTGTATGTATCCATCTCGGATTAATGTTTTACTTGCATCAACAGCCCGTAGACGTCCACTGCTGAACATAGACCTCCCCCAGAGAGCGCCACTTTGAGCGGCTGCTCGCCTCCTGCATCCATCGGCTACCCGCGGTTTTTACTTGCATATTTTTAAATAATAAAAATACCTCAGGGGACAAGTTATGGTGAACGACCTGTATACGTAACGACCTATCTACCTTAGCAAAGGTAGGTAGGTACCTATCTAACCAACTGTCATCGCGAGCCCCAGACCAAATGCCAGTGGTGACAACTAAAGTGTTCAGCTCTACCTGTCCAATGCCCATTAAGTACTTATAAGATTTGGTCCATATACAGGATCAGAGCACAGCTTTATCAAATCATCAAACCTCACTAACCAATGGATTTATTTGTCCGAAAATAAAGAATGTTGAATTTTGAATTTATCCACTAATGTTTTGCTAGATAATTTTGTAAGTTGCCGTACCTACGTAGGTACGTAAGGTACGAAGCTGCTGCTAATGGCCGAAATCACCAGCTATTGCATACCAATGCTTTGGCATAGGCATCATTCCTACATTGACGGTTTTAGTAGTAGTTTTAAATACCAAAGTGCCAAAGGTTTTACTGTCAATTACCTAGATAACCAATACAGAACTTATTATACTACCGTTGCTTTAAATACCTATATGCTTAGATAAATTAGTACAATGAACTACAATTACATTCTGAAGAAACTTTATTATCATTGGTTTCAACTTTATTGTGATGCCATTGGGAGTATCGCACACGTTGAAAAGCTTGTACTTTTGAGTGAGGGCAACATTGTTATTATTAAGTAGCTATACACAACGCCCAAAATTTTCACGATAGCGCAGCGACGCACATCGGTGCTGTGGAGCCTCTACTGTACTAACATAAATGCTAAATAAATATGAGTACTGTAATTCACGGCATAATTCTAATCTCCTAAAATAATAATAACTGTATTCCAGACTACTGCAGCCACGACCGTTCGTGGAGGTACTATGTGGAATCTATAGCATCGCCCACGGCTTTCCCCGCTGGTGGGGCTGCGGACTACAACAGCTGGCTCAAAAGCGGAGGGCAGACGAACCAAACCATCTATTTGGGTGATTTGACTAGCATACGGTAAGTATTGGTCATGACCATAACACTACCAAGCGTTGTGAATATGGAAAACTCCTCTCTTGGGGGAAGCTTCTGTTCAGCAGTGGGTGGACACAAAAACCGATACGTGATGTGACGTCTGTTCCAAAGGCAAGAGCGAAAAGGGGTCATGTATGGCACATACCATAGAACTTCCTTGGAACTGCATTGACTCTGCAGCGGTAATATAGTCTGCGCCGACCTCAATGGCGGCTGTGAAGTAAGGCGCACACCCACTTACCTCTTCCCGCGCACATCTAATGTATGCTTCCGTAGGCCTAGCACGAATATTTACGCGCGCGTAAGTGTAACGTTAACGCAAAACCTCTATTGCTGACGCGCGTCAGCAGCGCTGCTAGCTTAATCGTAATAGGGGGGCAGCTCAAATGCCATACAACTGGTTTACGTTAACGTTACACTTACGCGCGCGTAAATATTCGTGCTAGGCCCACTGACTGCGCAGCGTTTCACGCCGACTTCACAGCCGCCATTAAATTTAGGACGGACTTAACTGCTGTTAAAATTGGTTCTTTAGAAGTGGAATTTAAACAGACTTCCTGATCTCCCTGGACTTTTTGTCAATGGGAACCTCTTTTTTCAATATAAATCGGTTCCTTTGATTGGACGTGTGGTCCCGGCGGTGTGAGGACTACACCTCATTTCCGTAAGAGCCGGCGAAGGCAATATCCAGAAGATGGGCAACACATTCTCTTCGGTACCCACGCACATTAAAATCTGCGATATCCACAGCCTGCAGGCGTCGTGATTATGGCGAATCCCCCCTATAATAAGAGTCCAGTCGCGTCGTATGGGGGAGGCCTTCCGCCTGTTAATGTGATAGATTGATTTTCCAGATCTTCGAGTAAAAGCGCCCATTAAACTGTCCATACTTATTACTTAATTACACTGAAAATAAATCATCTTCTACCCACAGTGCGAGAGGAAACTTCTACCTGACTACAAATCCAAGTTCTAAATACGCCAAAGGCACGGACGGTCTGAAACCCAATACCCAAGCTCCAGAGCGAAGGAACTTGGTCCTTAGGAAACTGCTAGACTACTTGAGGTGATACATGCGTAGACTAGAATGGTCGAGAAAAACTATCAGTGACGGTTTGAAACTTTTTTACGTATTATATTAAAAGTGAATAATTGTGTTAATGTAGAAACCAGATCTCCTGTCTCTTTCTCGCGAAACAGAGCGCCCCCAGTTACTATGAAAAATCTACACGTGACGTCACATGCCAAAGAGATTGTATGAAAAGCTACCACAGCTTAGTAAAGAGGTACTATAAAGACCTTCCTCTGACGTCACAGGCCATTTGAACTATCTCTTTCTATTCCGGTTTTTAAAATGCTTGTAACTTGGTCATTTGTTGAAATATTTAATTTTTGTTTTCACAAATGTTCACTTTTGAGGAATATAATTAATTTATCCAATAAAAAAATTTTAGTCATCATGCCTATTATATTCAATCATTTAATATTTTCAAAAATGTCGAGATGCGCGACCGAGATAGAAGACGCGGGTTTACGACCCAGTTTTTGCCAAACTAAGGTACAAGGGTAAAATGAAACGACGGCTTGAGCACCAATTTACGACCAAGCGTCGTTCAGCCATTAGGCTGACATTAGTCCAAGAAGTTTATATGGCAGCCATCTTTAAAAATGGCGGAATCCAAAATATTTTTTCAAATATCGAATCTACGGCCCCGAAAACCCCCCCATGCAAAAAATCACCCCGATCGGACCAACTTTCAAAATGGCCGCCATTTTGAATCCGCCATCTTGGATTTTCATGACAACCAACTGACAGCCCTTGTCATCCGCTATGACATTTGGTAGAACGCTACCCACTTATCTCTTACCGTTTTGTATATGTGTGTAATATAATATGCTACGTACAATGTCTAATTAGTAAGGTAATTAGGTTAAGTAACCATAACTAAACAGCGCTTGTTAAGTAACACTTTCGCAACTTGAAATCAAATAATTATAATAAAATACAGGCCAAAACAAATTACCCAATTATTATATAATAAGTAAATCTGTTTATTTTCATAATTTATGAATGTATTTAAATCATTATTATACTTTTAAATGCAAACGTAACGTAACGTAATACAAATATAGAAATAAAATACAAAAGTGTAAAAAGAATAATACTGCACGATATTATTACATAACTAGTTATTTTGCAGTACTTGTTCTATTTTGATGGTAGTACAAATACAAAGGACTCTAGAACAATTAATATTCCAGATCGAAAATTTCCTGTCTATAATTAATTAAAAAAAATTACACTATATACATCTACAGGCTACATGTACTGGTGGAAAATAATACTAAAGAGGGAGACAATCGGCTAGTGCCGGTTACGTAGAGCGTCGTCTCTGTCACACGGAGCACCAATCGTAACGAAACATAATAATTATACTGAGTGACAGAGACAAGCGACGCTCTACGAAGCCAACACTAGTCAAGAGTGACAGAGACGACTAACCCTCTACGAACCTAACACTAGCCGATTACCTCCGTCTGGGTGACAGAGACGACGCCCTATCAAAGTCTGCAAAATATATTATTTAAAAAAAATTATAACATACCGTTAGATCTTAATTTGGTTACGGTATAAGACCCTATATTTTAAATCGAAGTAAATTATTTACAACTGGTACCAGCAAGACTAGCATGAACTGTAATAATCGGCCAAGTGCGAATCGGACTCGCGCACGAAGCCCACGAAGGGTTTCGCACCATTATTTATAAAAACGAGCGAAAAAATCGCGTTTGTTGTATGGGAGCCCCCAACGCTTTCTCGAGAGAAGATATACAGTCTGATTTTGAATTGGTATATTATGCCGAAAAGTGGTAAATCACGCCCCAAGGTTGATAATGCTTCTTCTATGACCTTTCTAAATTAATAGTTTTTCATTGAAGAAATGCCATGTAATGTTTACGTTCGAAGATAGCCTTAGCGCAGCTGGGTGGTTAAACTTCGTCTTTGACCAAATGCACATAAATGAGTTTAACGACCTGTGTTTAGAAATGTATTTATAGTATCTTGTTAACTTTCGTGGCGATCGCACGTGCAACTTTGTGAGTGGCTTTATTTTTTACCATGGAGGTTTGGAAACACCCAGTTTCAAGTAAGGCTCTCACAACTTGTAGGGTATCGTGGCCCCTTCCGGGATAACATACCAATTCAAGATCACCTTGTATATGTCGATTTTATAGCTCATGCTATCATTGCTGCACTTAACTGCTAAAACGCAGTATAATTTTCTATGTACATAAATAATCAAATCTAGAACGATTTGTGCAATTATTATTATAGAATAACATTGAATAACCAACATCAGATATAATTAACAAATAATTCTTAATAAGCGCTTATTTTGCTTTAGTTATTTTATTCGTCATTCAAACTGAGTCATTTTACAATTATATAATTTATCATACAATTTTAAAATAATTTACATATGAATTGTATTCTATATAATTTATTATGTGTGCAATATTATTACTGTGCGCGTGAAATAGTCTGACAAAAGCATAAAAACGTTGTTTCCTTCTTCCACCGTTATTTCTAAGTGCAGTGGAAGTGAGAAAGCAATGGAAATGTCTGCTCTTTTCAGATATTTTCTTTATGGATACTATGCTTTATTAATACTTAATTAGTATGAAAGATTATGAATTTTGTTATGTAGCATGTAAGACTATAAAATATGTATTTTAAGCATAAAATGATGTTCAAATACCCAGTTTTATATACAAAATATACTTAATAAATCTTAAACTGAATATGATCTGTTTTCTTTGTACTAATACCTATGTATGTTAGCAAAGTTAGCATGAAAATCCATACATTCTGCCAGTGTTTAGAGTAGCGGTGAAATAAATTACTATCAAAACATAATAATAATAATAATAATAATAATAAAAGTTTTTACCCTACATATGAATACATTTACACTTATTTCTTTTTTAATACTTCATTACTATTCCTATTAATTCTTGTAATTAATGTTTTTAAGGGTTGAATAAATATTTTTTTCTTTCTTTACAATACTTCGTACCGTACATATCAATACTTCGTACCTTACATAAAATCAACAACTCGTACCGGTACGGCACAACATCAATATTTTGTATCGTACAAATCAACACTTTGTAACGGTACCGTAGATACCAACACTCGTACCCAGTCCGTGCCGTAGACAACACTTCGTACCGTAGATATCAACACTTCGTACCGTAGTTATCAACACTTCGTACCCAGTCCGTACCGCAGACAACACTTCGTACCGTACATATCAATACTTCGTACGGTACATATTATGATATTATTATCAGAGTTAAGGCACACATACACACATCAAGTGTACGTATGCTAGGTAGGCGCGGTTGTGTAGAACCGTTTCATGGTACCGTCGATATCGACGACCGCGTTGCGTACGTCGTGCGTCGCGGATCCGATCGCGTCGAATGTGCTCGCGAGGCGTTCTATCGCTCGCGCCTGGAATAGATCATAAATAAATGAATGTGTGTGGGCATTTCACACAGCGCCATCTAGCCCTAAAGTAGCTTGTACTATGTGAACCAGATAACTGATAGAGTAGTTTGTTGTACTAGTAGTAATCCGTGGCCCTATGGCGACGCTACACTGCGCATCATCTTAAGACTTCAGCACAGCGTAGGAATAAGATTTCTAGACTGTGAAAGGACATCCCTTTATTTATAATAAAATTAATAAGAGCTCAAAATTTTTCAACCTTACCTCTTATCCGTGTACTTAACTCAAGGTATAAAACACACACACACACACACACACACACACACACACACACACACACACACACACACACACACACACACACACACACACACACACACACACACACACACACACACACACACACACACACACACACACACACACACACACCCACACACACACACACACACACACACACACTAGAATACGCCATATACACACACCCCATACAATAGGCGTTTAAAAAGTGTATCTCCGACGAAAGAGTCTGGTTCCTACAGCACGGGTTTCGAGCCTAGTGTGCCCTCATTATGTAATTTTTCCTGTTATCAAATAAATGTTTTTTCATTTTCATTTCATTTTCACATAGTCTCCTTTTTCCCAATAACTACACTAGATAACTATATAAATCAGAAATAAATTATATACTTAAATTAATTAATTAAATAGCGGCAGCGAATGATTTGCAGTACCTGTATATGCGAAGCCTCCGCTAGCCTCTCCATCGCCTGCGCGTTCACGTTAGATGCTTGCGCCAGCTGTGACATTGCTGCAGCCTGATCACTCATCACTTTTACCTGTAATGAGGGTATAGTACCGTTATTATACAGGATGTAATTTAATTCATTAGCATAAATTGAGCCCATGATAGTACATCATTTATAGATGACTATTAAAGGGTAAAAGTGTGTAAATGAAAATATTTTTAATAAAAATTATGAAGATTGCCGCGGCGCCTAACGCAGTTGGCGCGGATGATTTTGACACATTTAAACGTTTTTATACTTTGTGTGTATTAATTAAAAACAGTACTACATTATTTTAAATAAATTTTGTATTGTAGCATTTGATTAAGTTAGTTATTCCAGTTTTTGGAGTTATTATTATTCCTAAACCAATGTGTTAGAATTCAAAAATTTTGGTCCAGACGTAACCGGTATCATTAGTAGGTACTCAGTTTCAAAGGATGCTAATGAATTCAATTACACCCGGTATAAAATAAGTTTATGTGCAATTCTAAAACGTCACTCATTTTATTTTTTTTTATTTTTTTTATAGCACAGATTATATAGACATGGCATAATACATAGATTATAGATATTTACTAGGACATAGCCACTCAAAGTGGCACTATCTGGGGAGGCCTATGTTGAGCAATGGAGGTCTTAAGGCTGTTCATGATGATGATGACTAATATTTATTTATCCTTCGTCCAAGTGTGTGAGATGAAGCGTTGGCGTTGGTGACCACAGATAACAATTTATATCCTTAGGTGTGTACGAGCCCAGATAATATAATACCTACAGTACAGATGCCTCATCCCATACAACGAAATAACTCGGGCTATTTTACAAATTATTATTTTTGTGCATAACGCATGATTATCAATCGACATTTATTGCGTGTTGGCGAAGTATTGGGTCAAATTAATACACTGGACACTAACTAGTAATGCTCCCGACACGATCCCTTCCCGACACGATCCCTACATTTTTATCACGTTCGGGCTATTTTTCATTTGTACCGGATGAGACCCCATGGTAGGAGTCACAGAATTCGCCCTATAGTAGTATTATGTATTCTGTGCTATAGATGACGAAAGTAACGCAAATAAGTACATTCCATATTAGCATAAATAATAATATGCTTAAATATAAATAAATTTTAACCAATTATTATTATAGGAATGATTTTTTAAAGTGTAAACCACACTAGGCATATCTATATTATAATAATATATTTAATTATTATTATATTATTAGCGTAGGCCGGCCACCCACTAGGTGCACCGACAATCTGTTGAAAACCGCGGGAAGCCGATGCATGCAGGAGGCGAGCAGCCGCTTAAAGTGGCGCCGGAGGCGGAAGCCTATTTTCCGCAGTGGACGTCTCAGACTGTTGATGATAACAAATTACACAATACACAAAAAGGTAATTATACTGTAATAAAGGTTATTTGTGGCGCCATCTATTGGCGACCCAGGGTTGACGAATTTTAAGACAGAAGTAAATAAAAATAAATAAAAATGTGTGGACATTTCACACAGCGCCATCTAGCCCCTAACTAAGCATAGCTTGTACTATGGGAACCAGATAACTGATATAATACTTAGATACTTTTTTGTTTGTAAATACATACATAGAATACAATATAACACCCAGACGCAGAACAAACATCTATGTTCATCACACAAATGTTTGTCCTGGGTAGGAATCGAACCCACAGCCCTCAGTTCAGAAGGCAGGGATACTACCTATCGGGCCCGTCTCAGTAAAAAAAGATACTTCTTTTCTTCATTTCCTTTTCTTACCAGTTTCTCCATGACGGCCATCTGCCGATCTTCTGGATCAGCCATTTCCACTGCCGAATTCTCAAGCGCCAGTGCTGGCTCATCTTCATGGTCTTGGGGCTGGTCCGAGTCCTCATTGAAGATACTCTCATCCAAATAATGAGTCTCTTGCTTGACCAGCTCACGTGCCTCTGAAAAGTATTTTCGATGCAGAATGAATATTTTTTATACAAGTATTGTTAACTTGTTAATAACACAAAGGGGGTGCCCATTTTTGTCCAGCGAAGGGAGGCAGGCTTTGCCAGCTTCCCTTCTATTGCTGACCCATCCATTCATCTTTTCACTTTCGCTTCTCTCTTACCCATAAACAGGGTTAGGACGTAAAACTAATCAAACCTGCGAAGCCAGGGCAGGTCAACTAGTACACAAATGAGTTTGTTAAAGTTTTAGGTGGTAGGACTTTTCTGAAGTTTGTCTAGATAGGTACCACTTTGCCAGTTACTCTGCTGCCAAGCAGTAATGTGCAAGCACTACTGTGTTCCGATTTGAAGGACATTGTAGCTAAGGAAATTACTGGGCAAATGAGACTTTATGACCTGATTTCAGTCTAGTAATCTGATTACGTGTAAAGTCTCAGGATAAAGAGCGCATTGCAAGGTCAAGCGAAACTTAATTTTAAAGAGTGACACTGCAACTGATATGGGCGGCCGTGTCGCGTAACATCAGGAAAACGACTAGCTCGTCACATCATTAACGCAAATAATATAAAATAAACTAAAGGAATGTGTTCCAACACTCACTGCCACTATCGTTAGCTAAAAATAGATCCCATATTTTCTTCTCAATATTGGAACACAAAGTGTTGGGGTCGCCACCGCTGCTTATTACTTTAGACCGGACTGTTGACTTTTTATCTGCCCAATACTGAAAATACAATATTGTATCATAAGAGTCTAAAATGAACTTTTAATAACTGTAGACACTGACCTCTATTATACTAGACTTCATATTGACCAATATTGACTGATCATCTACCCACACCCAGCGGCAGCGCACTTGTATAATAAAGATCAGTAACTATAGTGGACTAGTGGTGACTAGAACATATTGTAGGTCTGTGGTTTTGTCAGATTGACTCCAATCAAACCACTAGTTAAATTATCTAGTGGTTGGTAGTGCACATTACCGTCATGTGAAAAAACACATATTATTTAGAAAAGGCTTCAAAGTAACTTATTTTTATTAAGGCAGGGGGTAGGTACACATACCTAAATATAAATAAATTTTCCATATGTCATCACCATCAGGAATAAGCTGAGACTTAACCAAACCCAACAGCCAATATTATCTTTTAGAAGTTCAGTAAAATATTACTAACTTTGATCCAACTTTTCATCGGGCGAGTAGGTCCATTTATATTGTTAACAATCCGTGTCAGCCGAAACCAGAGTTTCTTGCTCTCATCCCTTCCCTCCAATCCCCTCAGCTGGCCCAAAGCTAGAGCTGGATGTTTCTCCATAAAGTCCACTATAGACATTACTTGCTCCAAACTTGGTCGGGACTGAAAATAACTTCAGGATTTCAGGTGCGAGTTTTAGGAAGAAGTCAGCATCACAAAAACAATATTAGTACACTCCAGTAACCAAAGTAAGCTATGTAGAAGCACAGTATATAATAATGTTATATTACTATGTACAGAAGGGTCACTCTGCAAAGGTAGAAGTACTACTTACTTATTCCATGGCAGAAGTATTCAATACATAAAATCCCTACTAAATAAAGGTTATATGTTTAATTAGATGTCATTTAAATATTCACTCAAGTGCGAGTAGGACTCACGCACAAAGTGTGCTGTACTATTATGTATAAAAACAAGTAAATAAACAGACTTCTATGTACATACTTACACCTTTGCAAATAAATCATGTTTATTGTATGGGAACCAGAAATATCTAAGTACATAATCTACTACCATAGCTATAGGCACATACATAGTCATACCCAGGTACAATACACAAAAGAAACTTTATATTAGTTGTATGTATGTATGGAATTTTCAAGGCATCAAACTTGAAGATTCCATACATTCCTAAGTCCCTAGATACAGGGAATCCTAATTAGGAAGTCCAGATGATTCCCAAGATCTATGTGCGTGATCTTTGTGCGTTATTTATTAATAATTTCTAACAATAATAACAAATACTACTACTACATGAACCACTTAACACAAGAGTGACTCGAGAACGAGAATGAGTATGAGAAATGCATCGAGTTTCCATCGAGTCATTCCAGGGTTTTAAATCACAAGACATGTTGCTACTATACTGAAGAACAAGTCTACTTTTAGCACCAATGTGAACGCATTATAAAACACTTACGGCAATCGCTCGGTCCGTCATTTTGAAAAGACAAGCAAAGTAATTATTGTTTACCAAATTTCTACAAACAGTGGAAGTAGAACTCCATTTTTGTAAATGATTTTTGTAAAATGAAATCGCGTTTCCCAAGTTCTCTCCTCCTCCTAGTCACAGACTACTAAGAGATACTACGCTCCTAGTCACTAGTCAGTGTTGCCAACTCAATTTTTATGTTTTAATAGTCAGCTAACTAAGGCAGCTACTAATAGTCAAGTACTTAGTCATGACACTTGATGCAAAGCTTCGCTGGAAGGCCCATGTCAAAAAGAAACGCGATGAACTAGAGCTTCGATACAGGAAGATGCACTGGCTGCTTGGGAAGCATTCTTCGTTGTCAGTGTACAATAAAATACTCTTATACATCAACACAAAATTAAGACGACTGCGCGTAACCAAAGCTAAAACAATACTGCCAATCTGACATAGAATAAAAACGTAAAAGGAAAACCATTTAAAATATAAAAAGAAACGCCTGTATTCGGCCAGTCGCCAACAAACTGGATCGTAGTTGATTTATAGCTAAATCTAGCTATAAAACTCTGACGATGTAGTCTGTGGTAGTGTCGACTACTACTAGAGAAAAATCTGTCAGAAATCCGTTTGTGGATCTGTGGTTCATTAAAAAGGTACTCTGTCTGTGGGCTTGTTCGTTCAATTTTGTTCATTCTGGTTCATTCATTCATTTTCTGCATTTTATAAATTCTGCAAAGAATTCTCGTATATAAATATTAAATAATAAATACATACATCTAACTTTGAAGTTTAAAATAACCGCAAACTAATATTAGGTGTAGGTAATAGTAATTTTCCCAACCCAAAACAGTACTTATTATTAGTAAACTTTGCTGTAAGATTACAATAAAATGTAATGTAAATGTATTAAACTAAACTTACTGAAAATTAGTGAATTGTAAATAATGGCTAACTCTGTAAACATATCAATTGAGGCTCCAATAGAAAATCAAATCCAAGAAATTACTTATGATGGGCAGGAGATATACCAAGCGTAAGTTGTATAATTTCACTAATAATTACCTACAACCAATGGTTGTCGATGAGACTTCTTCATAATTATTATCTTATTGATTATATTTACAGACCTCTGTCTATGTCGGAGAATCTGGCCCGCCTGGCGCAGAAAATAGATTTCTCGAAGACAGAGGATGAGTTCTGTAACATTAAAAAGGAAGGCGAAAGCAGTTCTGATGCCAAGTCTGAAGATGATAAGGAACCAGGCTACCAGTCTAGTCTGTGGCCTTGGGACTCCGTGAGGAATAAACTTAGGAGTGCACTCACTGAAGTATCTGTGCTATCTGATGTATTGAGCATTGCTAAAGAGAAGAGGTACATGGTAAGTGTAATGCTTACATATCTATTTTGAACCTCTGTGCACTATGATATTAGTTAACTGCACTGTTAGCATTGACTTCTGTTGAAAGTCCTGTTAAAAGCCAGACCAGCAGCCCTACCGTGTAAGCATTTTGATAATGAACATCGCCTGCCATCCTGCTTGAGCCAATGTACTTAAGCCCTTGAGTGCGAGCAAGAGAGCACACAATTATGATTGCCACCAAGCTTACGCAGTAAGGCCACTGGAGGTATTATTTATCATCGACGGCCAGACATGGCTGGTCTCTTAGTCTCAATGTACTCAAATGTTCTAAGCATCTTACTTCAATCAACCATCCATACTCACAAATATATAGGTACTTCTACATTTCACACTGAGGATGAATTGATCAAACCTAAACTACTTCGACCCGTGAAAATTGTGCATGTAACTGTGCGGAAATATCGGGAACTCAAAAATTATTCTAATCACGGTAAATATCCCGTAAGAATTATTAAAAACGTAGTAAACTCTACCTGTATTTAAATACTTATTTACCTTAATAAAATGCAATGCACTAATTTCTAAATACTCCAGGTATTAGACCCAGTACAACCAGAACAAATTGAAAGCCGTTCTATGGTCCAAGTATATGGACGGAAGAAAGCCCTCGCTGCAGCAGGTGCTGTGCTCCAGGCAGGTGTGGATCGCCTCCGAGCCAGCGAGACCATGAGGATGACGAGGAACATGCCCGACTTCCACATTGACCTGTTGAGGCTTCGCCAGAATTGGCGGCTAAAGAAAGTGTCTAACACTATTGTTGGTGATCTCAGTTATAGAACTGCAGGATCTAAATTCAGCCAGACAGGGGTATTTGAAGTAAGTGTAGCAAAAATACTGTAAAACTCGACAACTGGTTACGAGCTAACAAACTATCACTGTTACAAAAATGAACTTTAGGAGTGAATCCGACACTGTCGATATAGACACATCAGCAGTCATGCTGCTCGTCTATCAACCAATAATAATAATAATAAAATATTAAATATCAATTTCCTACCTTTATCATCATACATAATGGATAAAGAAGAAATCAGAAAAGATTAAATCATTTGTGTAATTAGTATCAATCTTTCTATTCGCAACATTCACATAAATTTAGCTTATTTAAATACCCATGGGCTTCACACGGACCAAATTGCATATCCTTAAATTGAAAGTCAAAAATATGTCCTAAAAATTATTGATGCAACTTAACTTATTTTCCAGGTAACAAAAGCCCCAGAAGAACAGATAGCTCTAGCGATGAGTGCCAGTGGAGGTTCAACCCCATCTGCCCTGAGGGTCACCGTGCCACCAGAACTGCAGGGTGTGGCTTTCATCTCTGTACTCTGCCAGAAAGGTATCATCAGATCATTGTTATATTCACTTTTAGGATTAATTGTAACTAGTACTTTAAGCTCCTCCAACCTTTCATCCTGCTAATTATTGGCTTCAACTTTTTTGTTTTTTCCTTCCATTGGATAATCATTTTTGGGTAATGGTTTCTTTTTAAGGTTCCAAACCCATAGAGTGAAACTTACCCTATTACTAAGGATATGCTGTCCGCCTGTCACCAGGATGTATCTCACGAACTGTGATAGTTAGTCATTTATTTTAATTTTTAAATTTTCACAGATGATTTATTTCTGTTTCACTACAACAAATACTGAAAAACAGAATAAAATAAATATTTAAGGAGGCTCTTATACAACAGACTGGATTTTTTTTGCTTGTTTTTATAGATAATGGTATGGAACCCTTCGTGCGCGAGACCATCTCGCACTTGGCCGGTTTTTTATTTCTTCTGATTCTGAATTTTCAATGTAATTCAAGCATAAAATCTTACAAATAACAAAAGAAATGTTTCTTCCAGAACAAGAAGACGTAGTATCTATGACCCTAAACTCGTCAGCTCTGAACTGCCCCGGCACAATCCCGGGAGAGGGAGTAGAGCAGCACTGGCAGCAGAAGCTTGAAGCTGCACAGAATGTTCTGTTCTGTAAGGAACTGTTTGCAAGACTGGCAGCGGAGGCTGTGCAGCTAGACGCTTCTATACCTCACATGGTTGTTGGCAACCATATCATGGCCACGGTAAGGTTTAGAATAGAATATTTTATTAGCCTTATAACCTTAGCCTTATAACCTTTGAATACTGGGAATTTAGGTCTTTTGAAATTGGTTAGATATTATTCATTCTAAACAGCCCATGGTTTTTCCTAAATCTTTATCCCCATTCAACATCTATGTGGTGGAATTAAAAACTATGTCATTCTTGTAGTTTGATGACATATTTTTTTTAAGACTTCGATGAATCTATGAGACTGATCTGTAAGTCTAAATAAAAGAATAATTTTCTAAAATAAGTTTATGAAGAAATATTAGGTAGAAATACATGTTTTTCTTTAGCTCCTAAGTTTTTCTAGTTACTCATACTAGTTTATTTGTCAGGTGTTGCCTGGCATTCAGCTGCTGATAGGACTCCGCCACAACAATGGACAAAACAACAACACGAATCTCGAAAATGTTAAAGTAAGAAAACACTATTAAACCATTCTCCACTATTGTTTTACCATCACTAATACCTATTTTTCATATAAATGTACTTACTATAAATATTTCCTAAGTTTTTGTAGTAAGTTTAGCTATAATTTATTTATTTAATAATATGAACGCATTTGCAATTATAACATATTATCACATATTCATCAGTAGATACATCGTCAATTTTAATAAATAAATTGAAATTATGGCTAATAGCTAAAGTAGTCTCCGCAACATCAAATATTTGATTTAGGGTCATAGGACTCACAAAACGTCAATAATAAATTTAAAATAATAGGCCACTTGTCACAGAAAACGTCACAGTCCGGATAAGTACTGAGGAATGCGTTGAGATCACTCATGATGCGACATAACGGCGTATATCTTCTGTGTTCTGTACGACCACGGCATGCGTGGAAAAGCCTGGGTCTGCGATTAGTTCTATAGTGAACATACTTGTCGGGGACATATAAATTACATATGCGATTGTGAAGAGTAGGAGAGTCTATAGCATTTCTCAATATCTTACAGCCGGTCTTAAGCTAGTCGACTAACCTCCTAGTTTTCAAGGAATTGAAACCTAGATAACCTAGCAAGAAGTTAGTGGGGTACAGGAAAGGATAATACCCATAACTTTTTAGCTATTATAGTAATCTTATTACTAGACTGTGTGATGTCTCAGGATGATGTGCGCCATTTATTTATTTATCGCTGACCATGTACCCAGTCCATCTTCATCATCATCATCATCATTAACAGCCCGAAGACTTCCACTGCTGAACATAAGCCTCGCCCATAGAGCGCCACCTTGAGCGACTGCTCGCCTCCTGCATCCATCGGCAGCGGTTTTCACCAGATCGTCGGTCCACCTACTGGGCTGGCCTACGCTGCGTCATCTTCACTTTAATATGATGCAGGGCCTTAGCTAATTGTCAATTCTTTTTCCTATAAAATATATTTTTTATTTGTTTATTGTATGACGGGCCATTAGCTCAGTTAGTAGTAGCCCTGCCTTCTGAACTGAGGGCTGTGGGTTCGCATCCTACCCAGAACAAATATTTGTGTGATAAATATAGATGTTTGTTCTGTGTCTGGGTGTTATATTGTACCTATGTATGTATTTACAAACAAAAAAGTATCTAAGTATTATATATCCATTATCTGGTTCCCATAGTACAAGCTTTGCTTAGTTCCGGGCTAGATGGTGCTGTGTGAAACAAACACATATTTGTTTATTGTATTTCAGCCGGAAGCATCCTCAGCCGGCAAGGCGGACCACGACCACGTGTTGGAGCACTCGCTGCACCAGCTGCTGCGCGCCGTGCACCACGCCAACACGCACCATCCCTTCCCGCACCCCGCCACCGGCCCGCTCGGGCCCTCCAAGCGGCGCTGCCTCGCCGGTAACTGCCCACCAGCCCACTAGGTGACGTCACTGCCGTCACACACCGGGCACCACGCCAACACGCACCATCCCTTCCCGCACCCCGCCACCGGCCCGCTCGGGCCCTCCAAGCGGCGCTGCCTCGCCGGTAACTGCCCACCAGCCCACTAGGTGACGTCACTGCCGTCACACACCGGGCACCACGCCAACACGCACCATCCCTTCCCGCACCCCGCCACCGGCCCGCTCGGGCCCTCCAAGCGGCGCTGCCTCGCCGGTAACTGCCCACCAGCCCACTAGGTGACGTCACTGCCGTCACACACCGGGCACCACGCCAACACGCACCATCCCTTCCCGCACCCCGCCACCGGCCCGCTCGGGCCCTCCAAGCGGCGCTGCCTCGCCGGTAACTGCCCACCAGCCCACTAGGTGACGTCACTGCCGTCACACACCGGGCACCACGCCAACACGCACCATCCCTTCCCGCACCCCGCCACCGGCCCGCTCGGGCCCTCCAAGCGGCGCTGCCTCGCCGGTAACTGCCCACCAGCCCACTAGGTGACGTCACTGCCGTCACACACCGGGCACCACGCCAACACGCACCATCCCTTCCCGCACCCCGCCACCGGCCCGCTCGGGCCCTCCAAGCGGCGCTGCCTCGCCGGTAACTGCCCACCAGCCCACTAGGTGACGTCACTGCCGTCACACACCGGGCACCACGCCAACACGCACCATCCCTTCCCGCACCCCGCCACCGGCCCGCTCGGGCCCTCCAAGCGGCGCTGCCTCGCCGGTAACTGCCCACCAGCCCACTAGGTGACGTCACTGCCGTCACACACCGGGCACCACGCCAACACGCACCATCCCTTCCCGCACCCCGCCACCGGCCCGCTCGGGCCCTCCAAGCGGCGCTGCCTCGCCGGTAACTGCCCACCAGCCCACTAGGTGACGTCACTGCCGTCACACACCGGGCACCACGCCAACACGCACCATCCCTTCCCGCACCCCGCCACCGGCCCGCTCGGGCCCTCCAAGCGGCGCTGCCTCGCCGGTAACTGCCCACCAGCCCACTAGGTGACGTCACTGCCGTCACACACCGGGCACCACGCCAACACGCACCATCCCTTCCCGCACCCCGCCACCGGCCCGCTCGGGCCCTCCAAGCGGCGCTGCCTCGCCGGTAACTGCCCACCAGCCCACTAGGTGACGTCACTGCCGTCACACACCGGGCACCACGCCAACACGCACCATCCCTTCCCGCACCCCGCCACCGGCCCGCTCGGGCCCTCCAAGCGGCGCTGCCTCGCCGGTAACTGCCCACCAGCCCACTAGGTGACGTCACTGCCGTCACACACCGGGCACCACGCCAACACGCACCATCCCTTCCCGCACCCCGCCACCGGCCCGCTCGGGCCCTCCAAGCGGCGCTGCTTCGCCGGTAACTGCCCACCAGCCCACTAGGTGACGTCACTGCCGTCACACACCGGGCACCACGCCAACACGCACCATCCCTTCCCGCACCCCGCCACCGGCCCGCTCGGGCCCTCCAAGCGGCGCTGCCTCGCCGGTAACTGCCCACCAGCCCACTAGGTGACGTCACTGCCGTCACACACCGGGCACCACGCCAACACGCACCATCCCTTCCCGCACCCCGCCACCGGCCCGCTCGGGCCCTCCAAGCGGCGCTGCCTCGCCGGTAACTGCCCACCAGCCCACTAGGTGACGTCACTGCCGTCACACACCGGGCACCACGCCAACACGCACCATCCCTTCCCGCACCCCGCCACCGGCCCGCTCGGGCCCTCCAAGCGGCGCTGCCTCGCCGGTAACTGCCCACCAGCCCACTAGGTGACGTCACTGCCGTCACACACCGGGCACCACGCCAACACGCACCATCCCTTCCCGCACCCCGCCACCGGCCCGCTCGGGCCCTCCAAGCGGCGCTGCCTCGCCGGTAACTGCCCACCAGCCCACTAGGTGACGTCACTGCCGTCACACACCGGGCACCACGCCAACACGCACCATCCCTTCCCGCACCCCGCCACCGGCCCGCTCGGGCCCTCCAAGCGGCGCTGCCTCGCCGGTAACTGCCCACCAGCCCACTAGGTGACGTCACTGCCGTCACACACCGGGCACCACGCCAACACGCACCATCCCTTCCCGCACCCCGCCACCGGCCCGCTCGGGCCCTCCAAGCGGCGCTGCCTCGCCGGTAACTGCCCACCAGCCCACTAGGTGACGTCACTGCCGTCACACACCGGGCACCACGCCAACACGCACCATCCCTTCCCGCACCCCGCCACCGGCCCGCTCGGGCCCTCCAAGCGGCGCTGCCTCGCCGGTAACTGCCCACCAGCCCACTAGGTGACGTCACTGCCGTCACACACCGGGCACCACGCCAACACGC
This sequence comes from Ennomos erosarius, assembly GCA_963580505.1. Taxonomy (NCBI): domain Eukaryota; kingdom Metazoa; phylum Arthropoda; class Insecta; order Lepidoptera; family Geometridae; genus Ennomos; species Ennomos erosarius. Next base: position 13,170,495 of record OY756982.1, read on the forward strand.
ACCATCCCTTCCCGCACCCCGCCACCGGCCCGCTCGGGCCCTCCAAGCGGCGCTGCCTCGCCGGTAACTGCCCACCAGCCCACTAGGTGACGTCACTGCCGTCACACACCGGGCACCACGCCAACACGCACCATCCCTTCCCGCACCCCGCCACCGGCCCGCTCGGGCCCTCCAAGCGGCGCTGCCTCGCCGGTAACTGCCCACCAGCCCACTAGGTGACGTCACTGCCGTCACACACCGGGCACCACGCCAACACGCACCATCCCTTCCCGCACCCCGCCACCGGCCCGCTCGGGCCCTCCAAGCGGCGCTGCCTCGCCGGTAACTGCCCACCAGCCCACTAGGTGACGTCACTGCCGTCACACACCGGGCACCACGCCAACACGCACCATCCCTTCCCGCACCCCGCCACCGGCCCGCTCGGGCCCTCCAAGCGGCGCTGCCTCGCCGGTAACTGCCCACCAGCCCACTAGGTGACGTCACTGCCGTCACACACCGGGCACCACGCCAACACGCACCATCCCTTCCCGCACCCCGCCACCGGCCCGCTCGGGCCCTCCAAGCGGCGCTGCCTCGCCGGTAACTGCCCACCAGCCCACTAGGTGACGTCACTGCCGTCACACACCGGGCACCACGCCAACACGCACCATCCCTTCCCGCACCCCGCCACCGGCCCGCTCGGGCCCTCCAAGCGGCGCTGCCTCGCCGGTAACTGCCCACCAGCCCACTAGGTGACGTCACTGCCGTCACACACCGGGCACCACGCCAACACGCACCATCCCTTCCCGCACCCCGCCACCGGCCCGCTCGGGCCCTCCAAGCGGCGCTGCCTCGCCGGTAACTGCCCACCAGCCCACTAGGTGACGTCACTGCCGTCACACACCGGGCACCACGCCAACACGCACCATCCCTTCCCGCACCCCGCCACCGGCCCGCTCGGGCCCTCCAAGCGGCGCTGCCTCGCCGGTAACTGCCCACCAGCCCACTAGGTGACGTCACTGCCGTCACACACCGGGCACCACGCCAACACGCACCATCCCTTCCCGCACCCCGCCACCGGCCCGCTCGGGCCCTCCAAGCGGCGCTGCCTCGCCGGTAACTGCCCACCAGCCCACTAGGTGACGTCACTGCCGTCACACACCGGGCACCACGCCAACACGCACCATCCCTTCCCGCACCCCGCCACCGGCCCGCTCGGGCCCTCCAAGCGGCGCTGCCTCGCCGGTAACTGCCCACCAGCCCACTAGGTGACGTCACTGCCGTCACACACCGGGCACCACGCCAACACGCACCATCCCTTCCCGCACCCCGCCACCGGCCCGCTCGGGCCCTCCAAGCGGCGCTGCCTCGCCGGTAACTGCCCACCAGCCCACTAGGTGACGTCACTGCCGTCACACACCGGGCACCACGCCAACACGCACCATCCCTTCCCGCACCCCGCCACCGGCCCGCTCGGGCCCTCCAAGCGGCGCTGCCTCGCCGGTAACTGCCCACCAGCCCACTAGGTGACGTCACTGCCGTCACACACCGGGCACCACGCCAACACGCACCATCCCTTCCCGCACCCCGCCACCGGCCCGCTCGGGCCCTCCAAGCGGCGCTGCCTCGCCGGTAACTGCCCACCAGCCCACTAGGTGACGTCACTGCCGTCACACACCGGGCACCACGCCAACACGCACCATCCCTTCCCGCACCCCGCCACCGGCCCGCTCGGGCCCTCCAAGCGGCGCTGCCTCGCCGGTAACTGCCCACCAGCCCACTAGGTGACGTCACTGCCGTCACACACCGGGCACCACGCCAACACGCACCATCCCTTCCCGCACCCCGCCACCGGCCCGCTCGGGCCCTCCAAGCGGCGCTGCCTCGCCGGTAACTGCCCACCAGCCCACTAGGTGACGTCACTGCCGTCACACACCGGGCACCACGCCAACACGCACCATCCCTTCCCGCACCCCGCCACCGGCCCGCTCGGGCCCTCCAAGCGGCGCTGCCTCGCCGGTAACTGCCCACCAGCCCACTAGGTGACGTCACTGCCGTCACACACCGGGCACCACGCCAACACGCACCATCCCTTCCCGCACCCCGCCACCGGCCCGCTCGGGCCCTCCAAGCGGCGCTGCCTCGCCGGTAACTGCCCACCAGCCCACTAGGTGACGTCACTGCCGTCACACACCGGGCACCACGCCAACACGCACCATCCCTTCCCGCACCCCGCCACCGGCCCGCTCGGGCCCTCCAAGCGGCGCTGCCTCGCCGGTAACTGCCCACCAGCCCACTAGGTGACGTCACTGCCGTCACACACCGGGCACCACGGCAACTGAATTGGTCACTATGTCATGAACAATGATGATGATCAATGTTTCAACTCTGTAAAATTGCAAATTTTCGAGCACTTTCGCCTAAAAACCATCGCACATAATATCTATCATAACTGTCATAACTATCATAACTGGATATCCATGTTTCAAATGAAGGCCCAAGTCTCAACAGTGGGAAGATAAATAAACTCTTTATTGACACGAAGTTCACATAAATAAAATAATAGGAAAATCTTAAAAGTAGTTTACAATGGGCGGTCTTATCGCTAAAAACGATCTCCTCCAGACAAACTGGATGGACAGAGATTGATTAATGAACATGGACGGTAGGTAGCGGGCATGTAATTAAAGGGAAGGTAATTAATAAAATAAATAAATAAAAAGTATGTGTGGTCAATATAAGAGTTATTCCCTAGGTCCGATGGCCGCAGATCGCTACGAGCTACTAGACATGAGCAAGGAACAATCTCTGTTGGAGCAGATCATACAGCAAGCGCAGCATTTCTTCATGCGCCGCCGTAGCGAGTATGTCCTCGATACCATCGCTAAAGAGGTAACAACTTGCTGAATTTTCTTGGTATGAAGTTAGATGATCCAAAAAATACAAAAATTCTGCCATTCTTGCTAATTTCAGAGTGATAGTTTCTTTTCACTACTTTACTAGAGTATAACTTGGACTTAGACTGGACTATGACAACCTGACTTAGACTGGACTATGACTACCCTACCCTGACTGACTAAGACTTGACTTTACATGAAATTTTCTATACACTTAACACAATGAAAAAATTTTTATTATGTTTTACCATAGACACCTGGGTCCGGGTTCTTTGTTAATTTATCATTTATTTTTTATTTGTTTATTGTTTATTTCATTGAACAATAACCATACATGAGAGGACAATTAAATACTTAAGCTACTTCTTTTTTGTTTTTTTTTTTTATATAATTTTGGATTTCGATTTGTGCATACACCGCGAGCAGACCAGCTCCCGCCGGTCAAATTACAATACTTGACACTGGCTAAATACAGTACCTACCTATGTGTGGCACCAAAATATAAGAAAAAAACTGGGGCTAGAGTGATAAACATAATAATAAATAAAGATGTGATGTCTATCAGTTATCCAGTTCCCATAGTACAAGCTTTGCTTAGTTTAAGGCTAGATGGCGCTGCATGAAATATCCAAAAAAATTTATTTATCTAACGTTTTTAGGTAAAAGACCCGCTGATTGTATCACATTGGAATGCGTTGAACAGTCCAACGCAGTCTTGTGTCAAAATCAATATCATGGCTTACGGGTAAGTTTCATCATTGACGGGCCCGATAGCTCAGGTGGTAGTATCCCTGCCTTCTGAACTGAGGGCTGCGGGTTCGATTCCTACCCAGGACAAACATTTGTGTGATGAACATAGATGTTTGTTCTGCGTCTGGGTGTTATATTGTATTCTATGTATGTATTTACAAACAAAAAAGTATATAAGTATTGTATCAGTTATCTGGTTCCCATAGTACAAGCTATACTTAGTTTGGGGCTAGATGGCGCTGTGTGAAATGTCCACAGATATTTATTATTATTATTACAAAAAAAAAGAAAAAGTAGTAGTAGTAAAAGTATTTTTGTGTTGTGTTGTTCAACGACTGCTTCCTATCAAGCGATTTTAAACTCTCATCATCAGCCTGCAGACGTCCACTGCTGAACATAGGCCTCCTCCCCCACTGAGCGCCACTTTGACCAGTAGCCCGCATCCTGCATCCATCAGCTCCCCGCAGTTTTGTCCAGGTTCTCGGTCCACCTAGTGAGGAGCCTACGCTGCTTTCTATTCGTGGTCGCCACTCGAGAACCTTTCTTCCCCATCGGTTGTCAGTTCTACAAGCGATGTGGCCTGCCCATTGCCATTTGAACTTGATAATCTGACACAATTAATTTATAATCCTTAGTCAAGAGATTATAAACCTTATTACTTTGTAGATACGACGCAGTCTGCCGCACTTCGTTAGTGGTTCACGTTGGTGAGAAGACTTTGAAGTGCATATGTCGTGACGGGAAAGTCAGGCATCTGTCTTACGAACTGCAAGAGCTTAGGGATCTCATATACTGCCAGGTATGGACTTTACACTAGAAGATCTATGTAAAATGATTCGTTATAACTGATCATACAGTCTAGTTATCTTAGTCCTTGACTGTGCTGTGTATCACGCGCAACTTTATATTTTAGAGTTCCGAGTGGCACTGCAACTGTAATGGGTGGCCGTCTCGCTTAACATCAGGCGAACGACTAGCTCGTCACATCTTTCATTAACATAAAGAATGTAGATGACGCTCTAAACATAAAGGCTACACATTAGTGGCATGTCTAGTGTTACAGAGGTACATAGACTACAGTGGACTTTTTCTATCAGTAAGGCGTTTTATTTTTATTTGCGACCTATAGCATAAAAACAAAGTCACAAAATCTGAGCACTTCATCCAAATAGGTTCAGCCGTCATCAAACATTTTTTTATTACATTAATTCAGAACTCTTTATCGTCACTCAAATAAATCCATTACTTTATATTTGGCTTATTTCTTCAACTTCAACTCTTGGTTAATGGCCTTTGTGGAGAGGTGACCACAATTTTGCCAGTGTCACGTGGACTAAGATAGAACATCAAACGAAAATTGTTCAGTGAGAAATTTTGGCACATGTAGGTAATGAGTATGAAGACAGCTATGAGCTACGAGAGGTGATGAATCTAAAATACTGAAACAAAACAAAAGAATATCATATTAAATTTACAATAATTAAAAATAATTATGGTTACAGTGAAACCAATCTAAATCTATTACTAAGGAACATGGCTTATTTCTATTGTTAGTAATTTTTATAGATACAAAAAAAAAAAACTATGAAAAAGCCATCAACATATGGAAAAAGCATTACAAGCATTTTATACAAATAACACATCCACCCCAAGCTATGATATAGAATGCCTTGTGTAGGTGCATTGTTTGTACCAACCACAGACATTTAATACAATAACATTGTCTGCGGTACCAACATTGTATGGTAAGATCCCATTCCTGCGGTTAGCTTACTACATATTTTATTAAAGATCACAAAGTTTTCTATGTACCTATTTAAATGTTCCCCCAGATATACCAGCATCAGATGACAGCTGTACAAGCAGTCGGAAGGTGCATGGGCTGGCAGCTACTGGCTAGTAGCTCGCACCTCGGCTCCGGACCGGTCGAGCTACTGGGAAACGCTTCCTCTTGTCTACTCGCCTCGCCTAATGGTCAGTTAGCTAGGTGGTTTAGCAAAGATCCCTATCCATTAGCGTTGACGCCAAACGATAACTAAATATATGGGAATGACTGAATTAGCTGCGGAAAAGATAGAGCTGTAGATCCGATTTCCGTAATGTCGTTTTCATACAGTTTGAGGTTTTTGATCATTTAGCGTTCACGCTAATGGAAAGGTATCTTTGCTAGACCCTAATAGACCCTCTGGTAAATTAGTTTGTAAAGGAAAAAATTGAATCACTAACGGGATTTCCACCGTTCCTTTAGCTGGACATGAGATCACTTGTCACGGTAGCTTAGGTAAAGCATATCCCGGCCCGGCTAAAGGGATGGATGGATGCAGGTTCCAATTTTTCATTTATAAATTAATCTGAAGATTACGCGAAGCAGAACTTACCTTAAAATTAATAAATACTGACACAGAATGTTTGTATATAACCATGGTTATTTTAAATGAAAAAAATCGGTGTTATTTTACGTGTCCCGATATCAATTTAGTACAATCGTTATCCTAACCAACCTAAGTGTATGGATGCAAAGATTCTTCATTAATCTTGACTTGAAGTATGAAAAAAGAATCAACAATAATGTTATAAGGAATATTCCAGTCTGTTTATCAGTTGTGAGGGTACCAGCTCATACCTGCCTATCTTTCCTCCTCTAATGGCTGTCAAGCATAAACTTTTACTTTTCTGACGCTCCCACAAAATGACTAAATCAACATGCAGCATCAATATAAAAAAAAAACTAACCAAGCTCATGTAATTCGTATTTGCGATTTAACTAATTCCATAACCCATTGTGAAGCACATATTCTTACTATTAATATGACGCAACTACTACCTAATAAGTATTCAGGGGAGATCCTCCATTGTTGGCCGTACATACCAAACTAATCTAAATATTATTTCCAGGTGACAGGATGATAGCAATTAGGTGCGAACCCTCTGTTGGAATGCAAGTCTACATCGCGCAATCTCCTAGAAAAGACTTTTTCTCAAGTGAACTAGTTCAAGACAAGAAGTGGGAGAACCTCGGAGGAGCCTTCAAAGAAATCAAATTAGACAAAATGGAGGGAAAAAACTTCCTAAACAAAATGGAACTCCTCATGGCAAGCTTGAGCAGTCCCTCATAAACCTAACGTGAATCTAGTAATAAGGAAAATAATTTAAAATAAAATATTCAGATACAGTCATAAATCTTTTAATTTTATGCAAATGAAACTTAAATGCTAAGATATTTAGGTAGAATGTTAAATATACACTGAAGATTGTTCTTGCATGCATCTCTTGATGCATATGTCATTAGGAGATCATAAAATCCAATGGAGCTGAAAAAGAAAATAGGTGTTAGAAAAATATAATAATATGGGATGCTACAATGGGAACCAAAGTTTAGTTGCTGAACTTGGGGATTATTACAAGTCAACCTCCTACTGCTTAGCTTTTTAACTAGTTTTAACATTATCAAGATGTGAAATGACATGCTAACATGCATCTTGATTTAGATGATGTTTCAGCCGTTAAAGTGAAGCATTTCATATTAGTTTGAGAGGGGTTTAATACAAAAACCTTGATGAAATTCACAGTGAGAAAAACAACCGATTTAAATGAGTGCCAGTGGTAAGGCAGGTATTATTGCAGCGGAAGCTGCAGCACCAGTTTGTAAATACATCTTTATACAAAACAGTTTAGTACAATCTTGCTGTGCTGTGGAGAAAGAAGCTTCCCTTACACAAACCATGACTTGATAAGCAGGCCATTGCTGTTTTGCTAGATTGAAAATATCCTTACATTTATCAAATTTTCATTTATTTCTGTAAAATGAGGACATTTGAGAGCTTTTAATATCTTCAGATATAAAAATTAGGTGCCTTGGAAAAACAGTTCAGATGAATGTGTACATCAATTTTATTGTGTGTATTAGACAAAAACTTATCGCTTCTATGAATAGAATAGTATTGATTGCTATTTATTTAGACAACTGTAATAGCACAATAAGCCGCGGGGAGCCAATGGATGCAGGAGGCGAGCAGCCGCTCTAAGTGGCGCTCCCGGGGGGAGGCCTATGTTCAGCAGTGGACGTCTTCAGGCTGTTAATGATGATGATGATGAATAGCACAATAAATAATTGAGTAATGAATATCAGTTGCAAAGTAGTACTGGCTATAAACCTACTGATATTTAGGTGTAAAATGTGAGGTAAAACTAAATCATGCAGTCAAGGCATAATCTTTTAGGGCCTTATTAAACATGGAGAAGCTTTGTAAAGTTAAAGTTAAACCATCTTTTGTTTTCGAATAGAGTTTGATATTCAAATGACAAAGACAAAAGTTGGAGTAACGAATCCAAAGCTACTACATGTTTATTAATAAGGCCGTTACGAAATTACCACACATTAACAAATGCACATAACACTAAAATGTCCACATCATAAACCAGTCAACAGTCATTAATGATAATTGATAACCAAAGTAAAGCAAAACTGGTCAGAAAAACATGTTCTATACAACATCTCCGCTATGCTATATTAAACTACATAGGTATTTAGTGAGTGCTTCTGATGCTTCATAAATACTGATAAAAACATTGAAACGTTTTGTTATTACAAGGATTTAAATGCTCCTGACCCAAATCACTTGACATTAGAAAACACAAGATTGCTAAATAAAATGTGCCAATTTTACCACATTCTGAATTGACAAGATAACCTAAAAATTTTAGTGCAAACAACTATCTCAGTATATTATCAAAAGGTAGCAAAATTGGCATCTATATTAAAAGAAAGAATGTTACCTCTAATTCCCGGAGACATCAACAGAACTGAACTCTTCCTAGCATTAAACCCCCAGTATTTGTTTCCGAATTTCATTACTTGGAAGGCTTCAGATAACGATAACACTAAACCTAAGAATAAACTAAAACTAAATTAATTAATATCGTGAGTGAGGCGACCTAGACCGGAAGTTGCCGCCGCCGCCGCCGCCACCACCGGAGCCGTAGCTGTCTCCTCCGTTGCGATTGTATGGGCGGCCACCGCCGCCGCCACCGTATGACGAGTTGTAAGGTCGGTTGCCTCCGGAGGAGCCTCCGAATGAGCGGCCTCTGAAGCCACCGCCGCCGCCGCCACCACCGCGACCGCCTCTAAAGTTCCCACCGCCACCAGCCCCTCGGCGGGGTCCGTCTCGCCTTCTAGAAATCTCAACTTTGAGTGTCGCGCCTAGCATCTCGAAGCCGTTCATCGCGCTACACGCATCTTCAGCCTCCTGCAAGCTTTCAAATTCTATAAACGCAAAGCCCGGAGGGTTTAATGCCACCCAAACAGAGTTCAGTTTCCCGTATTTGTCAAACTCGCGCTCGAGGTCCTCTTTTTTGATTCCTTCGACGAGGCCGCCCACGTACACGCGAGTTCCGTTAGAAGCGCTCATGATTGTGTTTGATCTAAAAAGAAATATGACATAATATATGAAAATACGTGGTCGCCATAAAAAATGTTATTGATTTCAATCTATTTAAAGCGGATGCTAACCATTGATGCAGGAATCAGACTTCGGAATGAATAAATAAATACAAAGAATCGGAAAACAAGATGTCGACGCTTGGATGCCACGACGCCACACGAGCTAATCGATCACTCCTCTGGTTTCAGTAAATATGTAGATGATGACTTACGTGATAATGCAATAAAATTATTTCTAGATCAAAATAAGCGTTAAATGCGGTCTAAACTATTTCGCAATGATTTTATAAATTTTTATATCAAGAAAACTAGGTCGACGTCCGAAGAAGCTTTAAAGTGAGTGAACGAGAGAACGAATGTAAAGAACGAACCACGGCCTAAAAATCGAAGAATTGAATGAACAAAATCAAAAGCCGGCTTCTTGAGTGTTGCTATCACAATAAAAATATTTTCTACCACTTGATACGTGCCACAGAATAAAAATATTTTATATATACAAAATTATTTTACCGATAAATCAAGCCAGCGGTCGGCTATTTAAAATATGAATCTTAACTATGTATTGTGTTCTATTTGTTTTATTATTATTTATATTGTATGACTGACGTCAGGTAGGTCTGTCTGGGTTGTCTTTATGTTGCCGTGCCGTACCTACCTATATTTATGTAGGCATAGTTGCATATGTAAATGTATAGCATATAATATATGTCACATCCCCTACCTAGTCTGTGATATATGTAGTATAGAGTTCGAGGCAGTGAGTGAGTGAAGGGTGGGAGGAGGCTTTTGAACGTGAGTGCGGCTGAGGAGGGAGGAGGTAAACTACAAAACCGGCCAAACTACTTTGTTCAACGGTCGTGATGTAGCGCGCTTTTCGTTTATTTCCTCCGCGTCGGTTAGCCCCACCTTTGTTTCGGTATGGATTGTTTATCTACAAATTCTGCAACTACAGCAAGTGCACTTCATTCATAAACTTAGTTTTATCATTCAAGGATGTGCAGTGATAAAATTTGGTAAAATACCTGTGCGATGTTTAGATAGGAGTGTGGGATTGCGTGCAGGTGAGACGCGTTACTAAAAGAGAAATGAATATTTTTGTGTTCAGTTAGTGAATAATGGAGTGCTGCAAGGATATGGGGTTGCAGAAGAGACACAGTCAGTTTAGCGACACTAAGTACAAGTGGAGGACAGTGTTGGTGCTGTATGTGATATGTTTGTGTATGTGCACGGGACAGGAGTTAGTGGAGTCAGATCCTTACCTGGTGAATAGATCTGCGGGTCTGACAGAACTGCCAGGAGGAGTGTTAGCAGGAGGACGGACGGTGTGGAAGCGAGAGGGAGGACCGTACCTTCTTCGGGATGATCTTCTAGTAGAAAGAGATGCAGAACTATTGGTGGAACCTGGAGTGGAAGTGAGATTCGCACCTATGGTCGGCATCACGGTTCGAGGAAAACTAATAGCAGTGGTATGTCATAATTTTTTCTTCTTTATTCAAAAACAGTGGGTCCAAGAATGACCCTTGTGGGAACCCCAAACGTTTTCCTACGTTTTGGTTGCGATACGTTTTGAAATGCATTTGAAATAATTATGATTCATGGTATAAGTACTATATTATGTGTAAATATTATTTAATTTAGCTAGGCAAATTACAGGCTGGTAGAACCCAATGATATTAGAATTTTATCTGGGTGGAACCTATATTTTATTATAAAAAGAAATGAATTGTAATATTAGGTACTATACGTAGTTAGACTTGTTGGTATTGGTGGTGAATGGTGACTAGGTATAGATAGTTTCTACGGTAAGTAACTCTAAGTATCATTGTAGATAAATTGTTCTGTGGTGATATGGTGTGAATACAGGCAAGTTAAGCTCAATAGGTAGCCTACCTAAAAGGTGCATAATAATGATGTTATGCAAATATCTTACTGTATAATTATTTTAAGCACGTAGCTCCGTGAGTCACAGTATGCATGGCATGGCATGAAGTGTTCACAGTAGTTGATCGATACATACCAGTTCCCACCACTTACCTACCTTGACGATCTACGTCATGCTCAAGCTAAAACACCAGTGGAATAGGTAATGAAATTAAACAATATTATAATATCTAATCTGAAAGTAAGTAACTAGGTAAGTAGCTATAATTAGTCCAGTCGGTACAATCGATTCCTAATTTAGTTAGAGGAAAGTCAAACTAGAGTCCGATTAGAGTAAAAATGTTATTCATCCATCCTTTGAAACTGGATTCAACATAAAAACTTCGGGAACGAGACGATGATGTCAAATAAGAACCGGTTCCTATAACACGCACTCACAATGTCCAATCCCAAAAAAACAAACAACCGAGAAAGGTGATAGAGGACTCGAACGCACAGAAAAAACGTCATAATCGTAATCTCGCTTTCAAAAAAGGTCATGTATGATAGGAATGTGGTCAAAATTAAACAAAACGCCCTTCAACGTTTGCTTTTATCTTTTGCCCTAAATATTGACAAAGACCTAAAACTAACAAAAAATGGAGTATGACATTCTTCTAAGCGACGCGTGTTATCAACGGGTCGATAAATTCCGCAATTGCTGATAGCACAAAACCTGATAATGTACTACACTCATTCACCTGTGTTGATTTGTTCACCTGTAAAGTGTGCTTGACACAAATATTTGGCGCAAATAGTTGCACAGTAAACATAATTCCCTTTTGACCACATGAAAATAACAAAATAGTACAAGTACCTACCTACTCATCTGATAAGGACATTTAAAATTAAAAGTTAATACCTATAGGGTCTGTACTACAGACCAATCTTACAAAATTTTTACGTGGGAAAATAGGAAAGAATCAAGGAATAGTAGGAAAGTGTAAATTGGAATCTATTGTAAATCAACCAAAGCATATTTGATGTCATATAGAGCTTTAACGATTTAGTTATAGAATGACTAATCTGACAAGTGAAGAATACCAACCATAATACTTACTTAATTATCTTTTATCATATTATGTGCCAAGAACCATCTGAAGTCATTATTCAAACATGAGTCACCAAACACCGTGATGCACGTGTTAATGAGGCAGCTGATGTGACAAAGGGCGCCGGCTGTTCTGATCCCCATTTAATCTTGACCCTTCAGTCTGACCTTCGTCCTGACCCGAAGACAACGCATCGGAGCGACATCCTTTCGCTAATTCAATCAGCAGCAATCATAGCGTGGATTGCTACGAGGCTTGAGGGAGTATGCTCCTGACTTCCTCGTGCCTGTTTTAAACTAGATCAGGAAGGAAGTTTGTAATGGACTGGGGGATTACCGTTAGGCGAGGCTAGCTGTAGGTATTCACTCGTAGGCCGTGTGTTTTATGTCCAGTTGCTGATGCCACACGAACCGTAATGGCAGACGTGACAGAAAACAAAACAGACAAATACCTTCACAAATAAAAATTACGGCATATTCATTAAATTAATAATTTAATTATTATAACTAATTACATAGTTCAATGAAATAAACAAACACTGAAGCCCTGTTGGTATAAACTTTATAAAACAACACTTATAAACGGTATATAAAAAAACGCGGTTGAAAGAATTCTTCGGAATTAGGTAGGTACAATCTATATGATTTCTATAGCAGTAAGTATCGCCTGCTCAACGTCGAAAAATTCGGACATGAGACCACTTTTAAGTAATGCATTATCTCGGTTTGAGGGATGGGAGGATGCGGGATGCGCTCGTGATTCAAATTTTTAAAGTTAATCTGAGGTAGGTACAGATCTATGTCTTCGCGAAGCTTCGTGAACTTAGCATTATTGCCTGTGACACTAATAATAAGGCGTGGTTTGTTTCACAGATTAGAGAAAAGAATTTGGCTTATGATCATTATCTTACCGTCTTATTACCTATACATTGTATCATTCCATTCTCACTAATGGATTCTACACCATCTTCTTCTACCTTTCTCTTCACCTTCGAAGCTGCCAGTTCCATTTCACCCATCATTACATTAGCATTAGCGATGGTAAATACTAAATTACGCATGTCCAATTCAATGGAATGGTATCCAGCCTTCCACGCGCCATAACACAATTCTATTGTAGGTGAAAATAGCATTATCTCACGAAAGTTTTATTGTGTCGATGATACAGACAAAGGTAAATCATTGAACAATGAAATTTAAGAATCTAGGTAAGTATATCATGTTTTAATGAGCGAAGTCTAATAAAGCCAAACGTCTGTGGGTAAATAGAAAACTTAACCATAAGAATTTTCATTACTTTAAAAGATTAATTTGGGGGATAGTGCTACTTAAATCATCAGTTGTATAGTTATTTTACACGGTGTAAAGCCAAACTTTAATTTGTAAACACTTGTGTTCGATCAAAGATAAAAATAACGATCAAAAAGAAAGAGAATTAAAAATTGTAACGACTTTTTTGTGTTTGGGGTTGTCGATGTCGACTCTCGCTCGACTGCATTTTTTCGTCTCCATTCAACGGATGTTTCGAAAACGGCACAAAAAATATTGAGCGTTATAAAACGCAAAAACTTTCACTGTGAAATAAAATGTGATGACATTAACGAATTTGTGTAAGTACCTAGTAATTTACATGATAAACCCCAGCTCTCAAAAATTTCACCAATGTTTAGCCCATGTCCTTACTAGATCTTACAATGGCAGTTTTGACAATACAGTAGGTAGAGACCCACGGTAATCGGACAAACGTGTTGCAAGGTGGTGTAGGATGATCATCTACTTCTTCTACTCTAAATCATAGGAGAGGAGGTAAAGAAAAAAAACTACAAATTTTAAAGAAATACAAAAAATAATTTTTGGGATAGGGTGACTTAATTAACTCTGAATTCTTCACCAAAGTATATTATTTTATGACTGTTTGTATCAAAATCATGTCAAGAACTCCAAACAGAGCTTCGAAACAACGCGATATCAACTAACACAGTTGACACTAAACAAGGGACAAATTCGTTGTCCTTATCACACACATTGTGTGGAAAAAGGTAAAAAGATGATAAAATGATTAGAGGTGCAAGTTGCACCTGCTTGAACTCTTTAATCCAGTTCTAATAAGAACAGTAAACATTAACGGTTTTGGACTGTGGTTGAATGGTTCACAATTTTTGAGTAAGTAAACTACGAACTATTAAATACAGCCTTGAAGTGGGCAATTTATCGGACATAGCCTCTGAATCATTGCATAGGGATACATACGATACACTGGGAGTAACTCGAACCTAAAACCACAATCTAATAAATTATGGTAATAGTGCATTTCAATGAAATCAAAGTTAATGCTTATAAGTAACTTGGTATGTACGTAGGTATACCAACGGTAACCTAGAAAATCTACGTAAGTAATAATATCTTTCGTAATAATCTAAAGAATTTATCCAACAAGCATTTCATTATACCTACTTAAAGAATCTAAGAATATAATTTAGGAATGATTTAGATTTTAGCCTATAAGTACTTGTTTAGATAAGTAAAAGTAAATTATCTGAGTGAATATTATAAAACAATTTAACTAATGATATCGTTAGCATGCCTACTTAGCTAATACCTAATTACTAGTGTACTAATGTCATGAGGGATATTCAACACCGAATCGTAAACGTGATTTCTAGGGATTTTTTTACATGTACTAAGTACATAATAGTATTAATTAAGCGCTTATGCGATGACTCATAAGAAAAAGTCATCACTTAACAAGCGGGACCAATACTCCTTTCGCCTGTAATGCCTCTACCAACACTATCATCTCTTGGAACTAAGAAAGAAAATCACCTATTCTAGGACTTTTAGGCAGGTAACGAGGTGATGAAGAACCATGAATAACTACTCCGTACAAGTCCAAAATCACCTCAAAATAAGTTTGTCTCAAAAAACAAATTTCAAATCTAAGTAAGTAATATGATACTTATTCAAGACTCTCCCGTATCATAAAAAACTAAATAATAGTGTACAATCTACGAAAGTAAGTATCTCAATTTGAATTGTTTTCCATGCAATTAGCAACGATGAAAGCGTTTCAAGACCAATCCGTCTCCGTCACAAGCAAGAGACATCTTCAGATCAACATGTTGAAATCAGCTATCGCAGACTCAACGGCCCAGATGAGTCACCGCATACCATAACTTGCTCATTTAAATTTGTCATAGCATTATCACCTGATAATTTTACCAGTAGGTACAAATATTATGTTACTTCCGGTATGCTATGATATTGTTCGAACTTATCAGCTTCTGAACATCCGTCCTGCCTCAGTTGTGTGTTGGCGTTGGCGGGTCTCTGACCGGAGAGTTTTATACAATAGATCACTTTGGTGTTTATGTATATTGTACCTACCTTACTAAACAATCACAGCTGAAACATTATTTTAATTAATAGTCTAACTAAAGAGTGGTAGGTAATTAACTCAAGTCGAATAAAATTGTTGGTTGGGCTTCTACATGACAGAAGTTGTGTTTATGGCAAAGTATATGCCTTCTCCGCAGGTAGGTACAGGGAGAGTGTCTAATATAGATCTTAGAATTCTCTTCAAACAAACCCCTGCCTTAAGAGGAAGGGTAGGGCCAGATGAGCAGGTCGAAATTCGTTCATAGAAACTTCGGCATAGTTAGGTATACGTCTTTCTTTTCTTTCAATCTGAGTATAAGAAATCCATAAAAAAAACAGTTTAAATCCTTGCAGCCTGAAGCAGCAGTGCTGAAAAATATAAGAAATCTATTTTTTTAATCTTTTTTTATATAGGAGTTTAGTCAATAACAAGTCTAACGCGACGCGTAGCGAATCATTTGTAGACCATAGACCATACAATTTCCACGAACAATCGATTGACTGAGTTTTTTCGGGTCAGGCGCAAATAACTGTACAAGATCGAATGCCAGTTATACCACCGCAAAACTAGGCTGGTTCTTACACAATTCACGATAGTATTTGACCTAGTTATGCTTGAGCCATCAGACGGTTCGGAAACCCCTAAATAAAGGGTCGATGACAACCCTCCTTTGGCACGCAAACCGGATATTAAAATACTTTCACCTGTGTTCTGGTAAACCAACCAGAAACAAGAACAACAAGTAAATTCTATCAACGCTGCTAAATATTAGCAAATTCAGTGTACAAAAATAACGTTTATTGTTAAGTGCTGTTTCTGTAGAATTAACGAGATGATGAGACCTTGCGAATCAATAAATCCTTTATAGAGCTCCCGCTTTTAAACCGGTTCGCCCACTCCTAGATGTTTATCAGGCGCTGCCGTTGCCGACTCATCCTGTTCTAATCATGGACATGTGAAATGGATGACCATAATTTTATTATTATCGCAATTTGCACTACGCCATTTTTTCAATACCTAGTACAATTTTGTACACTGATTTTAAAAATGCTCCAATGCTATTTCAGACAGGGAATCCTAAGGATGGCTTTTGGAATTGGCAGGATTCGGGACCTACCATTCGGAACTAGTCCATAATTACTAGGTACTATCAAATTATTGTGCATTTATTAATTTATGACGTTGTTTTAGTTTCCCTTACTACGAACTTGAAATAATAAAGTAAATCAAACACCAGTTAATTCTGTACGTACCTAATTACCTTATGCATTATGCATAATCAAAGTAAAAGACCACTCCATAGCATTTTGCTTGGCCACGACACAAAACTTTAACCCTGTTGTTAGCCTTATTCGTATTGATATCAACTACCACGGTTTCTTTCTTATTTTCCGATTGTTATTGACCTTTCTCTAGATAAAAAAAATTTAGATTTTTAGAATCGTGACTCTACGTTAGTTCCAGAGACTTTATACCTACCTCCTATATTATTTATACCAATAAATAATACAGGAGGTAGGTATTAATTATACCAAATGATTTGTCCTAATAATAGATAGGCTCAGCGGTTTCTGCCAAGTGGGTATGAATTCTGAAATAAAAGTATCCTCTGTATTTCCAGGATTTACACATTAAATTTAATCTAAAATAAGTCTGCTACTCCGGCGCTTGGTATGGTAGGTTACCTAGCTAACAAACATACATACACGTAATTCTAAATAATATTACAAAGTTTCATATTTATGATATATTTTGATGATATGTTAGTATTGCACGGAGAACAACCAGCCGGTCAAAACTAGAAACCTTGCTTCGAAGTTCAATGTCTCGGTATCACGTCAATCTTGTTACGGCAAGTACCTCTGTCGCGGTCCGTGCGTGCCATCATATCATGCACCGGAGTCGAACCGAGGCACTTGCCTGCCTGCTTCAGACAATTGGTATCTTCAGACGGCGCTAGCTTCACAAATCGGTGCAACAAGGAATAACGGGATACGAAGAGATACAAGTTTCTGATGGGGTTTGTGATTTGTAGTAGAAAAACTGGGAATCTGAAGAGATGGATGATTTAATCACAAAAAAGTTACACATGAGAAGAAATTTATTGATGCATTTACTCGACGTCATAAACTACTAAAAAAACTTCAGGATCTGCGGTAACTAAATTCTAAGCAAAGTGTTAAACTAGCACTAAGATCAAGTTTGAATTGATCTCTAGAACGAATTGCCAAATATTACATCGAATCGGTTTTGCACGATTCAAAGATCCGGTCTCAATTTCTCAATAAAACGTTTTTCGGTTTCTTGTGTAACTGCAAGATGCAATGAATGATGATTGAAATAGTTTAATCTCATGATGCAAAAGCTGTAAGTACAGACATTAATCACAACAAAGGTAGCACGGCACGTAAGCAATTATTGATAGACGGAAATAAAACAGCCGGCAAGCAATCATAGATGTTCAGAACGTGCATTGCAAATGATGCACAGACCAGACGCACAGTAGTATATAGATCTATCTTGTGTATAGTAAAGAGTAAAATGCAAGTAAGAGTTACACAACACGTTGTTTTTATAACTGAAACTGCTGCTACAAGCTTGCTGGCTTGTGAATCATGTATTATGACGAGAACTAAAGCTTAAGGAAAGACTATGAATAAAGAAAGTATCGTTTTAAAAAAGCTTTGACATCTCTGACTTAGGTATAAAGTCAAGAGGGAGGGACAGGAACTACTTGGGTTTGTAAAGTTTTATTAGTTTAGTCTGGTAGGTAGTCTTGGGATTGCGATGCAACAGCAACGTGTCTGTAGTATAATATTACGTTGGTACATTGGTTTAGTTTGTGGTCAAGGGATTCAGAACAATGGTCATTGTGAAACGGCTGAAGCTACCAAGGTACGGTACTTATGTTATATGGACAATGGACATGTTATATTTAATCGTAATGTACCTAATCATAAGGTGAGTTAAACATTAAAAATAATATTATTTCATGTCATTCTCAGAACTTAAAACATTGAATCGGATGCAATTATAATTTACAAGTAGGTACAGCGGTAAGCTTGTGCTCAGTGATTAGTATAAGCACAGATATTAAAATAGTAGTTAGGTATAAGTAATAAATAGGTCTGGGTGGGTCGGTCCATAAGTGGATGCCGATAGGTATATGTTACAATTATTATTCTAAAGTTCAATAGGTTCAATGCATATTTGAAAACTTTATTTTGTAATAAGTAGCCGATAAAAGTAAAGATTTATGAACAGTGTGTAGTCAGGGAATGATCTTATCAATACCGCACCTATCAAAAGATAGTAGGTATTTAGGTACTTACTTAATGATACTACTAGTTCATAATCATTGTTTACTATAAGAGGATAACGCTGATTACGTGTTCATGTTCATATTACTACGTATAAATAAGAAACGGATATAAAAGTACCTCGCAATTATTTCCGTGTAATGACTAATAAGTAGGTACGTATTATTTCTGCACTACGTAAGTACGTCAATATCAAGCTGTCGCCATGTTGTAATGTAAAACATGGGTGTCTACCTACCTGCCTAACTTACTTAACCCTAGAGTAGTCGCGCCTTTCCGTGTAACGTGAGTGATAGCGAGTAGAGCATTTTGCCGCCCATATTAAAATGCATTTTAATCATATTTATAGTTAAACGGACTTTAAAATATTTACAAGAGGATCGAAATAAAACATGTCCTTTTAGAAAATCCTGTATTAATTCATGTAACGCAAGAATATATCTGGAAAATTGGATTTAAAAGCAGTTTTGGGGTAATATCAAATTTTTAGGGACATGTTTAAATTATAAAAACTTAGAAACAAAGCTAAATATCTACAGTTTATATGTTTACACTATCTCCATCGTATGTGTCAGCGAAATAGTCTTGAGACAAATACATACAGGATTGCAACTGCACAGTAAATTTCTATATACATTGCACCCTTTTTTGTCCATTTATTTTTCATGACATTCGGACAAACCGCGCATATTTTAGAGGAATTTTCTGGAAATCCAGTGTATAAATCTGGCTTAATTGAGTCCTTAATGTTTTTCACTAAAACCACGAAAGATTTTTTCGTTATATTTGTGGTTTCATTAGGGCCAGACCGATTTTTCGCAAATAAGTACATTCTTTGCAGCAAATAATATTTACCTAGCCAAAACAAATTAAAAATAATCAAAAGTATCTTATTTGCATTTAAATAAGCGCAAGTAACCATATAAACAACTCAAAATCTAAATATTTCAATATTTATGCTATAATAAACACATGAATTATACTCAGGCGAGTGCTCGCGCGGATAGCATTTTGCCGCCGCGCGCGACACGCTCTTAGCAATTCTTTCTTCCCGCGGTCACCCGCGCACTTATCATCCTAAAACTTATAATATAGGCAGATGGTGAAAAGAGGCGCCAAGACGCTTGGCTTCGTCGAGTGCATAGTTTACAATCTAATAGCATTTGTTTGCAGAGGGCGACAAATTGCTTATAGCGCGAGCACTCTAGGGTTAATGTTACTTACTTAGCTAGCATGCTACACCTTCGATCGCATCGTCACTTACCATCAGGTGAGAGCGTGGTCAAATGCTAGATAAGTCTGTTGTAAAAAAAAAACTCTAGAGTGCTCGTAGCAGAACCTAACTACGGCGCTGATTTTCTGCTGAAAGAAATAAAGAAGATAATATTTACCTACCTATTTCATGATAAATAAATGAATGAAATCATGATTATTAAAGACTGCATCAATAAAACGTATAGAAATGCGTGTACGAACACTTCGACCTAAGTAAGGTCGGTACGACGCATCACGCAGTATAAAATGCCATTTGGCCTGGCACGGGAGATACCATCGTCACGCTCTGGATCCCGTCTTGAAAAGCGTGACAAACAGACCTTCTGATTGGTGAAATGTCCGCGATGAACGCATGGTTTAGCTAGCTCCGCTGTATCACGTGGACGAACAAATACTTACTAGCCAAAATAGCATACAAACTTTACGATGACATCAGAGTTTCCTCAACTTAGCAATATTACAACAGTTGACTGCAACAGGGAGAATAATGATAATTATTTAAAACGACTACCTAACACAGCTATACCTACAGGACTAACTGAAAGCTCAACGTTTTTTAGAGCAACCATGATTATCAGACTGAAAATGGGAAAGTAGCCTACCACTTACCACCGTCAAACCTATAGGTAGGTGTATAGTTGGTATCATACTTGTTCTGCTAAGATATTAAACTAGCTCTACGTTTTTTACTAAACACACACCCATTTTTGTTCAAGTCGGTAATGCAGACAGGGAATGGCTATGACAATTTAAACCAAGGATAAACAAAACAATATCCGTGAATGTACAGATGGATCGTGTCAGAATTTTGAAATGGGTGAACAACCTGGGTCTTGCGACGCGACGCGACGGCACGAACGGAGCCTCGTCGTGCCGTGTCGCGTTTGTGAGGTCGTGATCTCATATATCTATAGAATTTAGAACTTAGAGCTGACTGTCTGTGTAGCTTCGGTATAATAGACGATTTGTTTGTTGACTTGACCACGCTAAAAGTGGAAACGATCCGTTGTTGAAGTTTTTGAATTGAAGCAAAAACTCCCCATTTAGGAATCAAAGCAATGTTCCTATTAATTTGGGTACGAGCACTGTCTAAAAGAACAAATTAAGTAAAAGCAGTTTACAGCAACTACATGTTTCACATAAAATGATACATACAAAGATGGATAAGTAGGTACCTATGTCTAACCCAAAGACTTTTTATCCAGACCACTAATACGAAATTAAAGCAGGGCAAAACCGTACACACCACTTTGGGTGTGATTGATTCTCAGCTGTCAAAATCAAAATCAGTCGTTACTTGGGTATGCTTTTGAACACATACCAAAAAAATGCCGTCTTGCATGATAAAACTGTGCCAAAATCACTCGAGGCACGAATCACAGAAGCACACGATCACATTTCACTTGTAAGTGGCCTTAATCATGTATTTTTATAAGATTATTTTAATTATTTCTATTTGACGAAGAGTTAGAACCATTTTACAATAAAAAGTTGACATGTCAAAATCAGTATTGCCACACGACATCTGAATAATTACCCGATTTCTTTTGTATGGATATCCAACAGATCCATGTCTAGCTGATCTTTGGATAAATGTAGTTCGAAAAAGTCGAAGTGAAGATTGGTGGAAACCTAATACTCGCTCAACAATATGTTCAACGCATTTCTATAGTAAAGAAAACACAGAACACAAAACTGCAAGATCACAATCGCTAACGCTAACGCCTCACGCTAACTCCAAAAATGTATCGAAATGACATTCGCTACGGAAAAGTTAGCGATTTCCGAAATGTCAATTCAGTACATTTTGGAGTTAGCGTGAGGCGTTAGCGTTAGTTGTTGGTATCTTTGCTAGACCCCCTGTACCTACATAATTGTTGTTCTTTAATCCCTTTAACTTGGTAATATTGAAAAACTCGTGAGTTATTAAAAGAAATGTTGGATAAACTGCTGGTTTTACTTAATTTGAATCCTTTTTATTAAAAGATTGCATGAGCTATCTATAGACCTTTTTCTTGTCTATAGATACTATCTAAATTAATTACCATCATACTACTATCTATTAGATAGTAGTGTGATGGTAATTAGTTTTATTATTTTATATTTTTTTAATGTAGGCGTTATATATTTTTTTATTATTCACATTTTACATCTAGCTAGATTTTTATTTAGGTACCCGACTAAATCGGGTAATACTATTTATATGGTATGTTGAAAGAGGAACTGACATTAGAAGAAGAAAAAAATGTGCTCTATGGTTTGATTCATGTTCAAACAAGGTTAAGTATGGAGACTTCGATTCTGGACCTATGTAATAGGGGAAATTCTGTGGTCTAACCCTATGTCGCATATCGTAAAGTCAATGTTTGCTTTACGATGTGATGAAGATACCAAATTCGTCTAAGTAGGTACCTACCAAATAGATGTATTGAATAAGACATCTAATTACGATGTAAGATGATAATTGAATTAGTTCAAGGTTCATATTTAAGCAACTACCAACTTACACAATTTCAGGAAATTGTGACAGGCACCGCCTTTGTTTTGTGTAAGTAAGTACATAACATTTTTGTGGGTAGCACAGCATAAAATTATTGCAAAAGTTTCAAATGGCAATCCGCCAAACGTTAGCAGGTTAGTAATAGAGAACAATGAACTTTAATTGTGTATTGTTATGGAAGGTCAGTCTTTTGCTAATTAAACTAATAACATCTGTGCTAATGATTCAAGTGTAACGGACCCAAAGCAATCTATCCTATACGTAACCAAGGTACTATCGTGACTGATGTACCTATGTACCTATGTGCGGTCGGCAGCACTTGGCAAAGGCACAGCCAACTGCAAACACCTGTGCAGGCTAGGAGAAGTCCATTTAATTTCTTTCTCGCAAGCTTTGGAGCTCCGCTCTATTGTTTAAATTACCTGAAGCTTGAATTTCATTAAGTACCTATTTCATTGATTTAAATTAACTCTTAAACTCCCAGCCACTCGATATCGAACACGCATGCACAGTTATTCTGTGGTCAATCTCATCTCAAATGCTGGTTCCAGAGATTAAACTGTAGGTAGAGAATTTGGCCACTGTTCCATGCGTCAGACGGTTAAGCAATGGCCAGCCCAGTGCGGTTTTAATTTGCGCCAAAAGTTTCCAATCAGACTTTGAATTGAAATTCAACTGGGAAACACGAGCATTAGATCATCACACAGCTTGAGAACTACTCGCGTCGTTTCCGTACATAATATCTAGATCAGAAGCCACTGGTGCGTGACCAGCCATGGGAATCCAGACACAAATAGAAATGAATAAATTAAAGATACTTATATGTATGTAGGTAGAATCGCAACGCAACTCTCAAAGGAGCCCTCTGGTCTACTAAAGTCGGTCGGTCTTAACTTAACTAAGGGACGGATCACAGTGAAATCGGCGGAAGCACGGCCCACTTGCGTTCGAAGGGTTTCTCTCAGTCGGATTCGGATAAATAGATCCGTTTTATTCTTTTGATAACTTTTACTTTTTATAACCACGGTTTGCGTAGATGGCTTGCCCATGATCGGTGGTGCGGTAAAACAACAGTTATTATCATTGTTCTGGCTTTTTCTACCAACTAATAGTGCTGTAAAGATGTTTTGATGGAATTAGACACATTATGCATAGCTCAGGTTATCTTTGTATGTTGAAAAATCTCGGTCTCTCTTCTACTTTCTACCTCCCGAATACTTCCTTCTAACATAATTTGTCACATCGGTGGTTTACTATGGCCACCCACCTGACCTACCTATTTAGCACCTAGGTACGTATTAGGTACGTGCCTGTGCTTAGTGCTTAATCATCAGATTCTCGGCTAATAAATATTCTGACTTGCTTTACCATTTGTTTTGTCTCACTCCCCAATTCTTACATCCTACGTTTAAAATGTTTCCAGTGATACATTGTTCACGTCCAGTTTGTTTAGGAAAGCAAACAGTGCCTAACTAAATCTATCAGATAAATTATTTATGAGTTATATAAATAAAACAGATGATTCCTATTAGAAACGAGTTCAAGGAAACGGCATGTTACGTTACTGAGACTGACTCATTATTCATTAATTGCTGTAAATAAAAATATAGTACTTTTACTTTTGCAGCAATAAGTAATATTTAAAAAAAATGACTGTGTTGAGATATTACTCCAATTATTTAAATCCTTGAAAATTTTCTGCAAGTTAGTTTAATATGATAAAGTATAAAAGGAGTTCTGTTTTCTTGGCTGAATGACTGACTGGTTGACGGACAACGTAGATAGGTACATCCAAAACGATGGGATCTAGGGATCAATAGGGACTAAGAGATTGTGATAAGAATGTCTTCCAGTCTCTATGTCGTAGGAAGTAAAGTGAGAAAGGGGTTTTACAACTTCAACCATTATAAGGGGATCTAATAGGATATTAGGGGTTAGGCTGCGATATCCAGAAGCTTTCATCTACTTCTCTAGTATTACAACCCAGTATAACCTGTACAAGGACTCGGTGGTTGAGTTCTGTTCCTCAGCAATTATTCTGATACAAGCACATTAGTGGCTTAGCCGAATATCAAAGAAAATAATTCTAGAAAAGTATAAAAATTACACTAAATAATCACTCCATGACCACTATGTCGTTTAAACACACTGATACTTAATACTATTCAGCGTCTTCTGTGTGTATATTCGCGGCAGCTTGTTTAAAATTCCACGCACCATGGGTTCTCTGTGAAGACAGGAAGCGTGTAACTGATCATAAAGTGAGGAATTCGCCGTGAACTGACAGTTTTTTTTTATTTTTTATTAATGGATAGGCTTGCACTTGACCACTATCTCACCTGATGGTAAGTGAAGATGCGGTCTAGGATGTAACGCGCTTGCCTTGTTAATGAACTAGGGCTCCAAGGGCAATTTTCATCGTTACTTTAAGGAGTTTTATAGGCATCTGTAAATTTCATCATACTATATTATAGTCTCGCGTAGGTATACCTTGTCCAAATCATTAAACTGAATACATGTACCAGTCTACCAAATACCAAATGGCTTTGAAGGTCCATATTTTCGTGTGTGCTAAATATATCTGGCTAGATTACCCTGAACTTTAATGATATTTCCATAACGTCAACCTACGGGGCATTTCGTCATCTGAACTGAAATATGGCGCTATTTGTTGACTGACTCACAGTTCCTTTCAGTGTGTAGCGGCCTTGCCCGTCCTTTGAACTGTCATTTAAATCTAACGTTTCTTAACCGATTACCAATGTGGGTGTTTTCATGAACTTTTTGCCGTCGCTGGCTATCCAACCATGTCGCCTTAACGGACGTTGGCGACCTGCCTTAAAATATTCGGAGTGACGTGCATGAACTCTTAACTTTTAACGTTTTTTGTCCACCTTTTTGTTGTCATAACAATTTATCAGAGGTTTTGTCATTTCTTGGAACTTAATGTCCATCTTTAAGGTGGTCTATAGGTAAGATGTTACTTATAATTTTTAGGTAGTGTATGAAATAGTAATTTTAGATTATCTATGTTACTTTCAAGTGTTTTGTTTAAGATATTAGTGTACGTATGCAAAACCTAAGTACCTAAGTGGTCAGGCTATTTTTATATAGCTGACCCTACCTTCTTGGTGTAACAATAAGAACCTACAGTTTAATTAACTGACCCATAAATCTATTGAATTAGGTACTTTAACATATCAATGGCGTCAACAGTAAATAGGATCCAGTTATAACCATTTTTTTGCTATATATATCCAAGTTTTATGAATGCTCTCTCTACGGTTCAGTGAACGTTTGACTGATATTCTATCTCCGTAAACACAGCGATACATACAATTTAGCAACGGTGAGGTAACAGTTGGCCAGTAGATCGTGACTGCATCAATGGAGTTGTGTGAAAAGGCAGGAAGCCATACGAAGTGCAAGGGCGCTGGGCCATGCATGAGTGTGGCACGTAACTTGCGCCCGCGCAAGCCAGTGTGATGTCATCTAACCTATTTTGATAAGCAAAAAGGTTGTTTAGTTTAGCAGCGCTTTATTGATTCGGAAAACTAATTTAGTCACCGTTGCTTGCTAACTGCTACTACATTTGTGACTACGCAAGTCGCATATTGGCATCATTGCAATAAAATACTTAGGTACTTTTATGCACTTTGAAATCTTGTTATTAAGATTCACGTGCCTATCTGTGTTTGGTTCTATTTGGGATAGCTACGATGCTATAGATTATTATGATTTTTCTTTTTTTTTATAGAGAATTTGTTAGCTATGAGTTTAAAAATCTGTTCTGGCATTTGAATAAGTATTAGGTACCTATTATTTTCTAATTGGAGAAGGTATATAATGGTGGAGGTTTTAAATTATCTACCTACTTGTCCTTCTTATGTAGGTAGGTGTCCAATGCTTTTGAACCATTGAGTTCTCTGAGTGTGACTGGTTTTATAACTAAGCACTCGAAATAAAAACAAAAATATTATTTCCTCTGAATATCGAAAGAGACATGCTATTATCGCAGGAAATAACTATTATATGTAGGTAAAAGTATAAGTACAAACCATGGACGTAGCGCAAATGTGCTGCCAGTGAAATTTTGCAACATCCTACTTCACATCCGGCTATTCAATAGACACCAGCAGTTTTATTTGTTTTAATTCAAGTCCTTGAACAATCGGCCTGTTGCGAAACCAATAACGATGCTAAGTCCTCTAGCACTTAGAAAATCGCTGCACTCAGATACAATCAATTACCTAAGCATATTCAATACGTATCGGATATCGATAAAGAAATCTTACGTACACTAAAATACCAAGTCATGAAGCTAAATAAAATATTCAAGTGGATCCAAGCTTACTGTAAAGCTAAATGAAATTGAAATAAGTGGTAATATTGTATATAATCACTTATTTCAACCACCTATTTCGTTTGTTATAAAAATGTACCTACCAATGCCTATAAGTACTTATGCCCTGAATAATATTTTCTTTTTTTGCTGTATTTTGTTATTTATCCAAATTGGAAAGTTTCTAATAAATTATTTTCCTTATTTCAGGGTAACCATGATAGTGGCATAACATTCACAAGTACCGAAGAGCCAGTGAGGCCGTCGAAGCCCATCCCAGACATCCGTCTGGTTGACGGTCCTTCGATCCTCGTCGGAAGGGTACAGATACTCCACCGGGGTAGTTGGAGATCTGTCTGCACAAACTCCAGAAAGTTAGTACTTCATTTTACTTATTTCAACTGGTATAATTACTTAATTACCTAAGTACAGTTCTTAAATAGTAAAGTAAATCTTCCTATATTTCAGCTGGACTTTAAACGATATGGAAACAGCGTGCAGACAGCTAGGCTTCATGGGAGGATCTTTCTACAACTGGATGGACAGACAATCAGGAAGACGCCCAAGACTGTTACTCGAAGAACCAAAGTGCAAAGGCACGGAACATGATCTCTTTCAGTGTGACTGGAGCTCGAGGCAACTTGGCTCGGGAGTCTGCGACTACCACCCAGATTTAGGAATCCAATGTCTACCTCATCATGACGTCAATGAATCAGGGAACTCGGGCTATTGGAGAGGAATACGCTTCGAAAATGCAGTCTACGAACGAATACTCACAGCGATTAATACGCTTTATGTTCCAACTTCAATGTCGAGGCTGGTACATGTAACCATTAAAAATGCTGGCTTAGGAAGAGATAACAATGCTACCAGCGCTTTAGATGTAATTGGGGTCCCGCCAGTTTTAGAAGATATTGAAATATCAAACTCTGCGTATAATGCTATTAACGTCACGTCGCCTAACGCTCCCATAGTTATTAACAACTGCACGATACAAAACAATAGAGGCTACGGCGTTTATGTGAATTCTACGTACGGTATGACCAAGATAGAAAATTGCTCGATTCACGACAACGGCGGTGACGGAGTCAAATACGTGGTGCACGAAATGAATATTGATGAGAGGTTCGACAGGAGCGAAGTGTTCGACCTGTGCACCCTCGCGTCAACTCTGAGCCAAACCTTTCCTATTCAAATGACAATAGAGCAATCCAGATATGCTAACGTAGAACGAGACTGCTATCAGAAATTTTACACAAGACCTGACCATGTGTTGACATTGAGCTTCATAAAACTGCTAACCAACCAAAACAATACCGGTGAAATATTTATTTACGATGGGCTTACTTCAGAAGACAAACTTTTGCTATCGTTGCAAATAAGAAATCATACACGACCGCAAAGTGTGACGTCATCGAGAAGCAGAATGTACGTGAGATTTCGCGCAAACATGAGAACAGATATAACTGGATTCTTAAGACTGACCTCTGGTATGAGTAAAACTTATGACCTGAATGTAACAGATACAATTATTTCGGACAACAATGGAAGGGGTGTCGTCATCGAAAATTTGAGATCTCAAATTCACATTCATCGCACTTCTATATCTAACAATAATCACGTCGCTGGCCTTCAAGTTGTTAGCGGAGCTGGAGACGTAAATGTTACAGAGAGTAGAATTTCTTTTAATCAAGGGGATGGTATAAACGTAACTGTCACAGGTGGTAACAGAAACATATCAAGAAGTATTCTTAGCTCTAATCAAGGATATGGAATCGCTGTTTGGATAAATAATACTCAAGAGACTGAATACATACCTATTAATCAGACCACTACAGTTGAATACTCGGAAATATTTAAAAATCTTGATGTTGGCATTTTACACGGTAACTTTTGTGGAGACAGTTGGATTAATATTACCGGAAATTGGTTTAATACGAGTATGGAAAGCACGATAGATATTTCTTCGTGCTGGAAATTCAATAACCCAACTAAATTACTTAACCTACAAATAGGACACAACCGATTTTATCAAAACCAAAGAGTGCCTATAAGAATACAACCAGCTCTTAACATAATAGGTAGAATAGAATACAATTACTTTGAACATGGTAATTATGGAGCTATTGTCATACTAAATCGAATAGAAGGAAAATACTTGGAAGAATTTGAAATATTACCAGCGACATTTAGAATACAGCATAATTATTTTTTTGGTAACAGAGGCCCGTTTGTCGTCAACCTTGGTTTATCGCCATATAGTGTGATGCAGTATATTTTGTTTTCAAGGAATTATTTACGTGACAATAAAATAAGAGAACAGTTTGAACTTCCGGAAGGTATGTCTTCGCGTTTAACACCGAGAAGTAGAGTAGCAGCAACGATAGTGCTTGCTTCAAGCAACATTGACGTGTTCCGAAATATTATAAACAACCCTGAGGCTCAGTTCGAAATTGGTTCCCATGTAGAAGATCAAAGTAAATTACTTAATTGCACCTATAACTGGCTGGGATTTGGAGAAGAAGAAAAAATATACAATAGATTGTTTCACAGAAAAGATAGATATAATTTAGCAAAAATTCTTTATATGCCATACTTACTACATAGTAGTAACCCTGGCGCTACCCAAATTAATTATAATCCGTTATACGTTCCACAATTTAACGTGCCTGGTACGTTTACTGTTGGTGGTGAAGTCGAAGGCATTGAAATATTAAGACAAGGAGAATACGACGTAAACAAAGACATAAACATTCGTCCAGGAGGAAAATTAGTTATACACCCTGGTGTCACATTAAAATTCCCTCCATCAGTAGGTATGATGGTAGCAGGAAAACTGGAAGCAAGAGGAAAACGGCCAAATGATATAACATTTACACTAAAGGAGGAAGTGGTTATGGCCAATGATAGTTTTTATGAAACTGATGCGGATGTTGTACCCACTACACCAGGATATTCAGAACCTGTTATACCTATTAGACTTTTGGGAGGAAGAACTCAGCATGAAGGCAGATTACAAGTTAGAATCGATGACAAATGGGGAACAGTTTGTAATTACAAGTGGAATATTGTTAATGCTGCTCTGATCTGTAATCAGTTAGGCCTCGCTCTTAACCCTGATGATTGGTTTTTGGAACCAAACGAAATTCCTAGCGCTGGTACAACTGAAGATATTGTCTTATCTAACGTAGAATGCACAGAATTCGACAATGATATTACAAAATGTAAGGCTGAAACTAAAGAGCAGTTTGAACAATCATGTACTCATGAAAATGACGTTGGTATAAGGTGTTATGAAACTAGTTGGGCAGGTCTAAGATTTAGTGTAATATCCGAAAGAGTAGATTTACAGTACGTTTATATTGAAAAAGCTGGTTTATTGGATTATTCATCGAATATGTTTAAGCCTGCACTTCAAATGGATTTTGCACGTCACAGTTTAGAAAGCGTTAAGATTTCTAACAATTACCATGATGGATTGGGAGTACTATATTCAGATTTATACGGAGCTGATTCAATTAATACCGTGCGTAACTCTGAGTTCAGTAATAATCGAGGGAGCGGTATAAGTTTTAAACAATTGGGTCTAAAAGTTTATGGGTCAGTTATTGAGAACAACAATATCGCCGGCATTTCCCATAATCCTCATATTCCTGGACCTAAGCAAAGAGAAATAGCAGGATGGTTTAACTTAGATCCTGGCTTCAATTTCGATGAATCTAATTACAACCCAATCGCTATACCCGAATATGAAACTGATATAAGTCTGGTAAATGGTGAAACAAGATATTTGGTCTTTTCAAAACATTATGGGGAAAACATAAGTAAGACTTACAATATAAAATGCAATCCAGGATATGTATTAGGACTCCAACTATTAAACCCTATTCATAATTTTTCCACTGAGAGCATTTGTATATACGACTCACAAAATATTAATGAAGCAAGTTCTAAATGGTGTTTGGACCGAGATTTAGCCACTTTTCCAACAACGAGTAACTCATTTGGTGTCGTTCTTACCTACGAAAGTGGTAGAGCTGCCCTCGGAGGAGTTGTCTTAGTTGTGAGCACGATCGCTGCGCCAGTTCAGAATTTAAGAAACAGAATCGTGAAAGGGCCGGTACCAACGCTACAAGTAGTCAGTTCAAAGATCAAAGGCAATACAAAGGGTGTTCAAGCACTATATTACAACCGTTATCTAAATGAACTTGGTGACCATTTCTTGCGAAAAGCCAACGAGTCACTGAAAATATTTAATTGCGAAATTGCACACAATAAAGAAGAAGCCATATACATTAACACGCCGTTTTGGGATATCCACGAAAGTAATATTACTGAAATAACCATCATGGTTAACGGCAGTTTGATCACAGATAACGGTAAAGGAATCTATCACTTTGCCAGGGATTTGAGAAGTTCAAATAACTTATACCATTACATTCTTCAAGACAACACAATAGAAAGAAATAGAAATGGTGGTTTTGATGTAAGCTTACCGTACGTTTGGCAATATAATGAAAACTTTACTCATTCAGTTTATATGTACAATAATACCTGGCGCAATAATCAACACTTTGGAGCAGTTATAGATGGGCATTTTACTGAAGTGAATATTAGTAAAAATGTATTCACAGATAACTTTTGCAAGACTGGATTACTCTCTATTAAAGGCATGGAAAAAAAGATGATGATCGATGGTAACATCATAGAGAGAAATAATGGTCAGTTTATGGTGAAATTCGATATGGATAGTCAAAGCGAAGTTATGGGCCTAGTTTACGCTGTATTTGTTTACAACAAAGTAAAGAATAACAACCATTTAGCCCAAGTCAACCGTGGAGCATTAGTCCGAAGTATCGAACCAACATACGTCATAGGCTTTAGAGGAATCCAAAAAGTAAAAGTTAGTAGAAATCTGTTTGGAAATAACGGTTTGCAGTACACCCTACTTGCGGGTATTAGAACAGCCAAAATAAATAACCTACTAGATGTCACCGAAAATTGGTGGGGAAGTGCGGATGAAAAAGAAATAAAGAAACTGATCCTTGACTTTGATGATTGGAACAATCATGCTGTAGCTACTTATTTACCTTATTTGCTAGAAGATCATTTTGATGCCAGTGTCTCCGTTTCGTTTAGTCCGGTAACTGCAATGGATGTAAACGAACTAGGAGGAAGACTTTTATCAAATCTTACCCTGGAAGCAAGAATTGCCCCTTACGTTATAAAATCTGACATAACAATAATGCCGGAAGCAAATTTGGTGATAAGTCCGGGTGTTGTTATGGAATTTGCCCCCAATGTTGGAATACTTGTGATAGGCACGCTTGAAGCAATAGGCCACAGCCAGCTGCCGATTGTAATGAGGCCAATCACACCCGCAACTAATGTCGAAATTAACAGATTAGAAAAGAGAGAAATAGGCCAATATTCACCAAGTCATCACAAACAGAAAAGACAGCTAGAATCATTAATCGTACGAGATTCCATAAGACTTTGTCCAGGAAGAAACTGCTCTATAAGTGACACCATTATAGAGAGGAATCATGAAGGTTTCTTAGAATATTATAACAAAACCACACTCCAGTGGGTACCCATGTGTGACAATTGGTTTACAGAAAGAAACGCTCAGGTGGTTTGTAGAGAGCTCGGTTTTGACCCCATAAATGTATTTTTTGCCTATGATCGCCGAGTAGAATATCACAGCAACTCTCTTTCACGCATTTGGTCCTGGCCTGAACCTCTGCAATGCGTAGGAACGGAAGATCATTATGAAGATTGCCCAATTAGGCTAAACGGACAACTCTATGGAAATAGGCATGAGTGCAAGTGGGATTCAGAATTTGTTTTTATACATTGTGGCACCAGAAATTTAGAAGAGACATTTGAATATTGGGGTGGAATAAAGTTTGCCAACCCAGAGTTTGAATATTCATTGTACGAACACAGAATTCATGACCATCATACACATGAAACAATGAAACCAATCGAAAGTCAGCTTAGACATGTTCATATTATTGGTGCTGGATTGCTTCACAATGAAAAATCCCCTGCGATCCAGGCTATAATCAAAAACCCTCTCATTCGAAATGTTAACATCAGCAACTGTGCCCACCATGGCATCAACCTGATATCTCCCAGTGACACGATCAATGTAAGGTTCAACTCAATAAATGATGTACTGGGTGAAGGAATAAGTGCTATATCTTTAAATGGAGAAGGCAGAGAATCGGATGAATCAAGTTTCACGCCTCTGAAGGAATTAAATCTTCCATATCATCTATTTTCTCTAGTTGACATTTGTGATAGCAGTAAGATGATCATAATTGAAGAAAGAGTGCTTCTCTATTATAAGTATGATAACAATCCAGTGAACTGTGTGAAGATATTCAAAAGCATGTACAAAGTAAAACCACTAGGATTTCGGCTGCTTCAGTTCAACCTGTTCAACCAGACTATGAACTACGGAAAACGTGACTCTTTGTCTTTATACGATGGTGACATTTACAACATCACAGCTCCGCTGATTGGCTATTTAGAGAGTAGTTCTCCTGAAGAGAAGAAGCTTTTCAAGACTTATGGTCCTAGTTTGAGCGTAAAGTTATTTGCGAATGGAGCTTCCTCTACTCATGGATTTATTGCTGAAATCGTTACTTTGCCAATATCTGCTATTGGACTAAGTAAGTAGTTAGAGAATATTTTTCCATTTCCATTTATTTGAAACTTAAATGATTATTTTATTATTGTGATTTATATCATCCTCAGATCGTGACGTGCAGCATAACATATCGAATAGTATATTTATCAAGAACAAAGAGGGAGCTATTTCTTATCAATCTGTGGGTGAAGTCAATCCTCTGTTAGCCATAACCAGGAACGAGATTAAAGAAAACTGCCTCAAACTCTACGGGAACTTTACTTCTTGTGAATCGGCAGTAAGAGTAGATGTGCAAAACACACAGACATTGGTTTTCAGGGTAAGGATGATAAACCGAACTGATTTCTGTAACAACAAGAGGGATTTTGAAAACAATTAAATTTACTTTTCTAGAATAACTTGGTGCAAAATAACATCGGTGGCTTATTACTGAGAGCTGACTCGAGAGGATCTGCTACATCTTTACGAGGCTGGATCCATCACAACCTCTTCTTTGGCAATCATGACTTGCCATGCCTCAAAGTTGAAGGTATGTTACATTCACATTTTTTGTTGAATTTGTTTTGATAGTGGTATCAATAGTCTTCAGTTTTTTCTACTTTAGCTTGTTCTAACTAGTATAATATTCGTAAGGACTATTATTAATATATTATTATTGACTTTAGGTCGCCAGTCAACTCCATACCAAGAGGTCACGATCTATCGCAACTATTTTACCCGTAACCGCGTTCAGTTCCATGACGTCATCGTCCTCCGTCAGGTCGTCTCCGCTTTCAACTACAACTATGTCCACGATAACACTGGTTTGAGAATCTTGGAGATCTCCGGATTTGACAAAGTCAGAATGCCGATTTATCAGACGACTTCCCATAATGGATTTTACAAGTAAGTTTTAATTAGATAA
This sequence comes from Ennomos erosarius, assembly GCA_963580505.1. Classification (NCBI taxonomy): domain Eukaryota; kingdom Metazoa; phylum Arthropoda; class Insecta; order Lepidoptera; family Geometridae; genus Ennomos; species Ennomos erosarius. Next base: position 13,204,907 of record OY756982.1, read on the forward strand.
ACAGAAAATCTCTTCGTTAAATAAATTAGTTGCTTGAAAGACTACGAAAGTATAGACTCTTCAGGTAGACGGAGACTAAGAATTTTCAGATTAAGTTGTAGCCAAGAACTAACCAGATTATTCTGATTTCAGAAACTATGCCACGGACCGCGAAGGTCGAGCAACGGTTGTGGCTGGAACAGCTGGCCAAAGCTACGTTGATAATATTTTCTTTAACCCTGATAATGATTACGAAATGATAACTATCAACAAATCCATGTAAGTACAAACTTTGTATGAATAACAATGAATATAATTACATACGTCTAAGTTAACATTATCCCATTATGTTCATGCTTTGTTAACCGCCCTTTCGATTCGACGGAACAGAGACCGTAAGAAGTTGATTTTTTAAATTGTATTAGTAACATTGCTGCTTTGCTAATCTTTAGCGTAGTGAAATCATGACTATTATTGTAATTAATAAGTTGAATTTATTCACTTTTGTTGAAAAAGTTATAAGCAATCTAAGAGTACCTAGATAAAATCTTACTTTACGAAGTAGTATGCTTTGATTTTGGTAAGTATCATTATTGGGTTTACATTATAAGTAAGTGCATAAGATGTTCATTTAGGATAGAGTTACTACTTACCTTACATATAGTCTCTAAGATATTACCTATTATTATTTTTGAATGATTAGTCAGACTATTTTCTGACCGTCAGACAATCGTCATTTCATTTCGCATGATCTTTCCCCAAATGTCCAAATAATAATTACGTTGTTTATCTTATTGCATGTTTTTGTTGCATGGCTACCTCGGGACCATAGCTTTGACTATAATACCGATTTTATAAGGTGAGTTCCATTTAAACATTATTATGATATGAACATTGCACCGTACCACACCATAACTTGCAAGTCTTCTAACCTCAACCTATACCTTCACTTTCTAACGGAAATATAATGGAAAACACATGAGTACCGTACCTAACAACAAAATATTAAAACAACTTTAAGTACCTACATCATTTTGTCTTGGCTTTAACATTTCAGTTAAGGACAATAATTTCTTTGTTTCACTGTAGAGCATTATGTCGTTTAGATAATCAGCTTTACTACGTTCTTTTAGTGACTTATCCTAACCCACAACTTCAACACATGTTTATCTCCTGCAATTAGCAATCTCCAAATATGTTTACTTGAAGCTTCATCTTCTATATTCATCCTAAGCTAACTTGGTTGAAACCTCTACAGCACTCTTGAAAGTTGGCGAACCAAAATAGATGCAAAGCATAACTTCTGGAGTTACAATGAGAGTCTCGCAGTAGCTGGACGCATTCGCGACCAATCCGACAGCCCGTTGCTTTTGGAAGTGGACTATAGACCTTTTTACATGAACAATTTGACGATACTGGACGGCGGAAAGTGCCCGCCCGGATGGGATGCTATAGCAGGCACATGTTACATGTATGTGGGTGCACCGATGACTTACGAGGAAGCTAGGCAGTTCTGTCTTGTGAGTACCTATACTTTGTTGAAATCAAACTCCACTGTACCTTTTATGAATCACAAGCTTCTAAAAACAATTTTAATCATACCAATTTTTCTGTGTTCCTCTCCAGTCGCACTTCCACTGAAAATTATTACGAGTTGCACACAATACAGCCAAAACTTTAGCCGAAATTTACTAATGATTGGTATAAATACAAGTTGCTGAACTGCTGGTGCAAATTACCAGTTTCAATACTTTTATGTTCATTATTATGTTCATTATGAACTGAGGGCTGTGGGTTCGATTCCTACCAGGGACAATCATTTGTGTGATGAACATAGATGTTTGTTCTGCGTCTGGGTGTTATATTGTATTCTATGTATGTATTTACAAACAAAAAAGTATATAAGTATTGTATCAGTTATCTGGTTCCCATAGTACAAGCTATGCTTAGTTTGGGGCTGGATGTGGCACTGTGTGAAATGTCCACACATATTTATTATTTATTATATTTATTGTCTACCATCAGTCCGACAACGCGTCGATGCCCTACGTGACCGGTAACTATGCAGCTCTGTACGAGTTCATCCAGCGTCAGAACCAGTGGTTCCAATACGGAGACCGCGTGTGGGTGAATCACATCGACTATGTCACCCAGTGTACTTCCTTTGCATTCTCAAGCGTCGATATCACTGACTGTAACCAGAAGAACTCTTTCATCTGCGAGATTGGTAAGCATGCTAACTTAACATTTATGTTCTGAACTTCGTAGGTACCATGTTTGGCTAACTTCCAGAGTTCTTTAAACACCTTTTTGTGCTTTTCCAGATCCAAAGATAATGATAGACCCTATGTCGTGGCGAGGGGATACATTGGCCGTGGCATTTGTTGGTGTTCTAGCTGCTATGGTTGTTCTGGTGGTAGCAGCGTTAGTCTGCTGGTATTCCAAGTCTAAGCACAGGTGATTATAAAACTCTTCTATCTTCATAGATTGGACTTGAGTAACGTAATTCATAATTGCTTCCACAGTAACTATAAATAAGTAGTGGCTATTTCATTCTTCAGACGTCAGTATGTAACACTAGTATGTAACCTTGAAATAGGTCGGTAATGACTTTGGTTTTTATCATCTTCCTTAAATGCTGATAAGCTTGATAGACCGTACCCCTATTCTGAACGCATCGAAAACGTTTCGACTAGATACCTACACTCTCCGTCCGTCCGTCTCGAAGCGTAAGTTTCGAACCGAAACGTTGTCGATGGATTTGAGAAAAGTGCTGCAGGTACCTGATTGATTACTAATTATAACAAATGACTTTTCAAACTTTTTTCTCTTTTCCTCCAGACATGTTCAAAGGTTAGAACGCCGGAACTCGATTCGCCAGTCTTTGCATTCTGTCCGTTCTATTGGAAGTATCAATGGAGGGTTCCCTGACAACAACTATAGAAGAAAACTTACACAAATGGTACGAAATTCGAATCGCTAAGTAATAGAAATATACTAGTCTAGATGACTAAACACAGACTCATGCCTATTGCCTACCTACCCATTTTTTTCATTTACAACAATTTTTACAGAGTACTAGATCGACCGAAACACTAACAAAGGGCTCCGATTACCGAAAAATGCTTGCGTCGACGACCTCAATGGAATCCATGGAGAAGAGCCAATTTAACTCCTCAATCGAAGACAACCAGAGCTTCGACATCTATGAAGCTCATAACCCTAACCCTAACATCATTCCTCTAAAACAAAGCACGTTTGTAAAGAAACCAGCATCTCCTGAATACTCAGTTCCGCAAACAAATAAGTTTAACAATCTTGCATTCAAGAATGATGGATATAGGGATAATTCAGGGCCCGGTAGTGATGCGCCGTCGGCAAATACGGTAATGACGGAAGAGATCCCGATACTTCACCATCCAGGTGGGGTGCGCTCGCGGCATGACGATGACACTATGTCGCCAACTAGCGACTCCCAATACTTCAACTCTGACACGTTACCGCTTCGGCACTTGGACCACTCCGATGATACGTTTAAAAGGCAGCTGGAGAGTGAAGGGAAGTACGGACCTTACGGGACTCCCAACTACGGTACGCAGCCGAAACTGTCCTTCTTGATGGAGTTAAGGTCGAAAATGCCCGAGCAGCCGCAACCCGGTGCTGTGCCGACTACGACGTTTGGGCAGAGGAATAATATTGCTGGTAAGTTGGCATTGTGCTGTAAATGATTATAGCCTAAGTAGGTACCCAGCTGTTACAACTTTTTATTTCTACTGCAATTTACCCCTTTTCCTAAAAAATTAAGATAAGATGTAGATTTCACTAGTAGGTAAGAACCTAAAAATGTGCAAAATATTCAAATCGGTTTAGTCAGTCATTGGCTTTTTTTAATTAAAAATTTAAATAGGATGATTATTAACGGCATCTTATATCTTTGATTTATTTTTACTTTACGTTATGAGAATTTGAGGTCTCTTTAAAATCCGGACCTAAACTGAATTAGACTTCTTACATTATAAGCCAGATGGTAAATCTCTATAAATAAAATCCGTTTCATTTTACTTCACAGATCAGCAACAATATTACGAAGACAACTTACCCAGTCCACCTCACCCGCCTGTATACTCGAGTCCTTATGACACCACAATGTCAGAAAACATCCCAAGCTATGACTCCAGCCCACGGGATCTTTCTCGGGAATTCGACGACTCTCCCACTTCGGAACTACATCACAGATCCAAATCCGAAGCTTTACTAGAAACAAACTTCGATTTTGATGATTCTGATTCTAGCCCTCTTCCTATGACTGAAGCGAGCCGTTCACATAGTCAACCTTTAGAGACTGCAATGTAAATAATTCTATTGAATACGCTGAATTTCATTGCTAGTCAGGAACAAAATGTTAAGACCAAAGAGCAAGAAAAAAATAGGCTTTGCCTCGAAGCACCATTTTGTTTAATGCTCTATGTGAAGCCTCATTTTTATTACTGCTCTGTAGATCAATCAAATATAATACATAAATAGGTACCGGCGTACAATGCCGATCCAGCTAAAGAGGAAAATAATCGGTTAGTGTCGGCTTCGTAGCGCATTGTCTCTGTCACTCAGCAGGGAGATGACTGGCTAGTGTCGGCTTCGTACCGCGTTGTCTCTGTCACTCAGCAGGGAGATGACTGGCTAGTGCCGAGTTCATAGCGCGTTCTCTGTCACTCGAAGCAGATGACCGGCTAGTGTCGGCTTCGTAGAGGGTCGTCACTGTCACTCTAGTGCTCCGTGTGACAGATGCGATGCTCTATAGAGCTGAAGCCCCGTCGATCTCCCTTCTTAACTTGATGCTCAAGCAGCTTCAAACAGTCCGGTACCTAGTAAAAAAAGGACGTAAACCTACTATAAATAAAAATACTTACTATCTTAACTTCTAAAGTCTAGTAAGAACGTTGTGTAGTTAGAATGGTAAGTAGGAAACCAATAAAAGACTGATATAGTGGATGTCTTGATTATTTGAGTTATTAAATTACATATTTTTATCTAGCATTTATGGTAAATTTATCTATTTTTGTAAAAAAAAAAAGGAAGTGCCTTGTGAATAGTATATTGATTTGATGTAGGTAGGTACCTATTCTTTCACATTCCAATTAATTTTTAGAGATAAAGTAGGTATGCTTGCATATTCACAATATTGTCATTATTATGTAAAAAGATTATCAATATAATACGCACGATCTCAGAATGGAACTTAATTACAAAATATTATTATAATAATAAAAAACTGTAATTAATACCACGTATATAAATAAACCATCAGATGTAACAGTAATAGCATTTTTTTTACGTAATTCTTATTTGATCAGTAATTTGATTGAGCTAGAAGTATTGAGTTGTTATAAGTATATAAATCACATCTACGTAGGTTACCGTTTGTCCGTCCTCAAACTAGTACCACAGAATTCCCCCTATTACATAGGTCCAGAACCGAAGTCTCCATACTTAACCTTTTTTGAACATGAATCAAACCATAGAGCACATTTTTTTTTCTTCTAATGTCAGGTCCTCTTTCAACATACCATATAAATAGTATTACCCGATTTAGTCGGGTACCTAAATAAAAATCTAGCAAAAATTATATAACGCCTACATTAAAAAAATATAAAATAATTAAATTAATTACATCATACTACTATCTATAGACAAGAAAAAGGTCTATAGATAGCTCATGCAATCTTTTAATAAAAAGGATTCAAATTAAGTATAACCAGCAGTTTATTCAACATTTCTTTTAATAACTCACGAGTTTTTCAATATTACCAAGTTAAAGGGATTAAAGAATAACAGTTATGTAGGTACAGGGGGTCTAGCAAAGATACCAACCACTAACGCTAACGCCAAACGCTAACTCCAAAATGTACTGAAACGACATTTCGGAAATCGCTATTTTTTCCGTAGTGAATGTCATTTCGATACATTTTTGGAGTTAGCGTGAGGCGTTAGCGTTTTATCCAACGATCAGTTAGACATGGATCTGTTGGAAATTTATACAAAAGAGAAGAAAATCGGGTAATCATTCAGATGTCGTGTGGCAATACTGATTTTGACATGTCAACTTTTTATTGTGAAATGGTTCTAACTCTTCGTCAAATAGAAATAATTAAAATAATCTTATAAAAATACATGATTAAGGCCACTTACAAATGAAATGTGATCGTGTGCTTCTGTGATTCGTGCCTCGAGTGATTTCGGCACAGTTTTATTACGCAAGACGGCGTTTTTTTTAGTATGTATTCAAAAGCACACCCAAGTAACGACTGATTTTGATTTTGACAGCTGAGAATCAATCACACCCAAAGTGGTGTGTACGGTTTTGCCCTGCTTTAATTTCGTATTAGTGGTCTGGATAAAAAGTCTTTGACTAGTACCTACAGATTTTTTTTTTATATATAAGTACTTACTAACTTAGCTAAGACTTATTAAGTAAATAATTTATGTAAGCACTTTATTGTAAATAAAGTTGTACCTACCAAATATTGTTTTGTAAGTACCTAGGTACTTATAATACTTTTTAAACGACTTCAACTCATATTTTAACGTGAAACCAGTCTCTTCGCGCACAGAAATATATCAAAAAACAATTTTTGACTAACCTCGACGCGACGTTCGACCAAGTTACATTGGCCGTAGTTACAAGGAGGTTAGTCATAAATTGTTTTTTTTTATATACTACGGGAAGAGACCCGGTTGATCTTTATAATATAGGTAGGTATAATAAGTTATAAGTCTGTTAAGCTGCTTATGTTACCTAGGTACATTATATTAAATGATTATATTATTATAAGGTAAGTAGGTACAATTAAATTTTTCAAAGTAAATTATTTTGTGATAAGTATCACAAAACCATGTATCACAAAATATACAATAGGTAAGTAGGTAGGTACCTACCTATTTAGATTAGTATGTAAATAAAATTGTGACTAAGTGCCTAGCTCGAATATAGATAGGTAACTATATAAATCTACCTAGGTACCTACATAGGTACGTACCTACCTATATTGATTTTCTATATTAGTATACTACTTACCCATTACTTACCTATACTATATAAAAAATATAAATAACGTTATTTCAGACTCTGCATCGATAAAATCTGTAAGAAGTAGTTAATTAAATTTATTAATGAAATAAACCTACTTACTTACCTATCCCTTTTGCCATTTTCATAGGAGGACGCTGTGGAAAATGAGTTAATAATTATTGGTTAGCCAATGAAAAACTTTCGTCACTAAACTTACGGCAATGGTTACCCTATCTATAGTAATAATAACATTTAACTCATTATCACAGATAAATGGAAATATGGCATTAAAATGTGACATATTTGCCCATCCTCGTAACTGCATCCTTAATGGTAATTACTTTTATATTCTGTTACTCCAACTAGGGACATGCTTTTTGATTTTTAGTAGGTTTATAGTTTATCGGTCCGATAACCTTTAACCGGCATTGAAAAACCAGCCCTTATAATTACATTTTATTAGATTAGATGTAGGTTGTAGTCTATGTAGGTAAGTACTAAGGGTGGGTTGCACCAGCTTACTTTAACGCTAACTTTAACTGTGATTATGGTGCAACTCAGCCTAAGTACCTAAGCCCGTAGTAAGTAGGTACCTACGATGTATTAGAAATACGTATAACTTCCTTGGTACCTACCTACCAAACTAAATCGTGCTCAGACATCTTTATTAGCATAGAGGAATTAACGTGAAGTTAGGAAACTGACAGATATATCTACTGCTAGACTCGTGTATTTCGCCTACTTTCATAGTTTGATGAGCTACGGCATTTTATTATGGGGAACAGCAGCTGATATCAATGTTATTTTCATCCTCCAAAAAAGAGCAGTCCGAGCAATTTATAATCTTGCTCCTAGAAAATCATTACGCGAGTTTGTTAAGACCATTAATATTCTTACCGTTCCGTCTCTGTACATCTATGAAGTCGTGATGTATACACGTAAAAACATAAAGAAGTTTGCGAAAGGAAACGATATACACCCATTCAACACCCGAAACAAAAACAAATTAGTAGTTCCCTTATTTCGACTTCAAAAAAGCAATAAGTCCTTTCTCGGAAATTCAGTAAGGTTCTACAATAAAATTCCCAGTGAAATCACTAATCTAAATGAAACTAGATTTAAAAATGTAATTAAAACAAATTTAATTAAAAAGGCCTACTACAGTGTCAAAGACTACATTGAGGATAAGAACGCGTGGACAGATCTAGCTCTGTGCAATAGTATTAGCTAATTTTAAGATTGACAAAGCCCCTTTACAGCTGCTTTCACATAATAATATTACCTATGTATACAAACTGACAAGGCACTATGCTGCTTAAGCTAATTTACTTATATTGTAATGCAAACTTTTATGCTACCTAGTATACAATTTGACAAGGCCCTAGAGCTGCAAAAGCTATAAGCAATTTGTAATATTTATTTTATCCAAGTGTCCCTTGTGTTCCTATGGAAATAAATAATTGAATTGAATTGAACAATAATCTATGCTCAGAGGACAATTGAGGACACTACTGATAAACTAACATCAAATTAAATACCCTACACATATATCGATGACTAATAATTTATCATAATTAATACAATATACCAGTTAGGTAACCGGAGTTAGACGAAAACGTAAAAAGGCAAACAACCAGCCAAGTGCGAGTCGAACTCGCGCACGAAGGTGACGAAGGCTTCCGTCCGTCCTCCACAGAGTCAACACAGAAAGAACTTTTTATTTTAGAAAAATATTCCTACCACATTAGTATATTTTAGAGCTGGTATTGTTAAGAAACTGACGTTAGCCTGTGCAGTAAACCACAGGTTAGAGAAAAAGAATTGTCACAGATAATACAGCTTTTGTTTATAATCAGTGCTGTCATATCATTTTTTTCTCTAATCTGTGATATCTACCAACTATGAGACGTTTTATTAAAAAAAAAAAACTAGTTCCGCTTTTGTTACTAGATGGCGTAGTAACGACGTATTTCAAACATGGTCGTAGTTTCAAACCACGGAGTACAAGGAAAAGTCAAATTCAGTTGAGTGGATCACAGACTACGTTGTTTATTTGTCGATAGAAAGCCATTAGAGTTATATGCCTTCCATAAAATAAGGATAGAATACTAAGCTCGATACATAATTATCTTAACAATGACAGAACCTAAAACCAAAACGAAGTGATTATATCCTATAGTATTTCCACAGAATTCCCCCTATTACATAGGTCCAGAACTGAAGTCTCCATACTTAACCTTGTTTGAACATGAATTAAACCATAGAGCACATTTTTTTTTCTTCTAATGTCAGTTCCTCTTTCAACATACCATATAAATAGTATTACCCGATTTAGTCGGGTACCTAAATACAAATCTAGTTAGATGTAAAATGTAAATAATAAAAATTATATAACGCCTACAATAAAAAAATATGAAATAATAAAATTAATTACCATCATACTACTATCTATAGACAAGAAAAAGGTCTATAGATAGCTCATGCAATCTTTTAATAAAAAGGATTCAAATTAAGTATAACCAGCAGTTTATTCAACATTTTTTTAATAACTCACGAGTTTTTCAATATTACCAAGTTAAAGGGATTAAAGAACAACAGTTATGTAGGTACAGGGGGTCTAGCAAAGATACCAGCCACTAACGCTAACTCCAAAATGTACTGAAATGTTATTTCGGAAATCGCTAACTTTTCCGTAGCAAATGTCATTTCGATACATTTTTGGAGTTAGCGTGTGGCGTTAGCGTGTGGCGTTAGCGTTAGCGATTGTGATCTTTGCTAGACCCTCTGGACCTCAACCAAAATAATGTTTCATATTTTAGGATAAAAAAAAATAACCTTAAAAATGGGAAAACAGTGGGCGCGTGGAACGCCTATAGTTGACAATAAAACTATTATCAGTAATTGCACTTCTGTGTTCTGTGTGTTCTTTACTATAGAAATGCGCTAAACATATTATTGAGCGAGTATTAGGTTTTCACCAATCTTCATTTCGACTTTTTCGAACTACTTTTATCCAACGATCGGCGGTTATTCTCTATGGAAACATAGATTCCACACGATATGAAACCACGTCGTTATCGTGTCTTGTTCAAATCGTGTCACAGCGTTAGATGTACCTTCGCTTAACATTAAAGTTATCTTTATTTTGAATAAAATATATTGACATAAATGGTCATAATCTTTTGATGTGTTGATGTTTCGGAACGCGTCTTGGTAAAACATATGATTTTTGACAGTTCTAATCGCGCCAATTCCAAATTCATTTCGCGCGGTTTTGTTTTCGTTTCATAGAGAGTAGAGTTTTGCAGATTTCTTTTGTAAGACAAGGAATTCGCGTGGTTTACGTAAGTAAGGAATCGATGCGGAATAAGGGCCCAGCTAGACATGGGTGGATCTGTGGAAATCTATACAAAAGAAATCGGGTAATTATTCAGATGTCGTGTGGCAATACTGATTTTGAAATGTCAACTTTTTATTGTGAAATGTGAAATACTCTTCGTCAAATAGAAATAATTAAAATAATCTTATAAAAATACATGATTAAGGCCACTTACAAGTGAATTGTGATCGTGTGCTTCTGTGATTCGTGCCTCGAGTGATTTCGGCACAGTTTTATCACGCAAGATGGCATTTTTTTGGTATGTATTCAAAAGCACACCCAAGTAACGACTGATTTTGATTTTGACAGCTGAGACTCAATCACACCCAAAGTGGTGTGTACGGTTTTGCCCTGCTTTAATTTCGTATTAGTGGTCTGGATAAAAAGTCTTTGAGTATTTCTTAGATTTTCGCGATTTGAACACATAGTTTTACGTTTCACGTGTTTTTAGCGCGATTAAGTCCTGTGTGAAACGTAAAACTATGATTATATCCTCATTGCGTAAAACCGCTATCGCCATTTATCGGGTCTTTATAAAATTACAGCTTTTTTTTATAAAACGCCTCATTGAGGCCCTATTCCAATTCACGCTTAAATCGATAATATCGACATTATCGCGCTAAAAACGCGTACCGGATTGCCGTGAGCGCGACAACGAAATCTCTTGTAAACGTCATGACCGACGCCATCTTGCGATATCGCCGTCCGTGATTGGTTGTCCCGAGTCATTGACAGCGGTCAAAGTCATTGAGCGCAATATCTGAATCGGAACGGTGAAAAAAAAATCAACGTGAGCGCTGGGAGCGCTATGAGTGATTTTAGCGTGACTCTGAATACGGGGTGATAGATCTACCTATTTCGGCTACCTATATCGTACCAGTGAATTTATCAATGTTTAAACAGAGTGTGTGCTGGGGGTCTAGCAAAGATCACAATCGCTAACGCTAACGCCTCACGCTAACTCCAAAAATGTATCGAAATGACATTCGCTACGGAAATGTTAGCGATTACCGAAATGTCATTTTGGAGTTAGCGTTTGGCGACAGCGTTAGCGTGAGGGAGCTTTGCTATACCCCCAGGGGGTCTACCTCTAGTCTGTTTTTCGGGACATAAGATGGCGAAACATGGCACACACCTACAACTGTCATTACGTCGTACCAATATGCTGCTATAATGAGCAACAACTTACATAGTGTTGTTTCTGCTGTCATATCGCATACTTCATTAGAAAGAATGCGACAAAACGATGTTTCACAATCCGTTGCGTATTTCCCTCATATTTGTATAAGCAACTGTATGTATAGAATAACGCGGCGCCTCCTTTAGCTCAATGGCAGGTGGTGACAGTTCTGCATCTGTGCGATTTTGTTTTACCGACAATGACATAAAGGCTAGGCTGGTGGATGTCACTGTCAGTCGTCAGAAGTTGACTTTTTTGTGCGTTTTTTCGGAACACACTAAAAGATGGGTCTTGGAGGTTTGGCGGGAACGCGGAAAAGTTTACGTTGCGTCGTTCCATTGTATTATTTCTCAAAACTTGTGCTTTTTCCAGTGTTAATGTTTAAAATTGATGGCGTTTTACGAATTAAGTGTTGAATTATGAGCATGAGTGTGGGCAAGTGATATAATGTGGTGAAACGTGATTTTCCGTGTTGCTTCCAAAATTCCATAGAAGCTTCTAGTAAAGTTGCCACCACTTTACTGGAGCATGGCTTAGACTGGAATATGACTACCTGACTTAAACTGGACTATGACTATGACTAAGGCTTGACTTGACTTTACGTGGAATATTCCATTAACATGATGAAAAATTACAATACGACACTGGCTAAATACACTATGTGTGGATCCAAGATATGAGAAAAAAAAATGATGGGTCTTTGAAGAAAATCCGACAATGGCGGTTGTGAATTTTGTATTTATTTTTCAAAACTAGTGTATCTTGAACTTTAATGTGTAATAAGGGTGGTGTTCGTGAACGTGCACGAGTGTTGGCAAATGGTTTTAAGATTATAAAACCATGCATTTTCGTTTTTGCTTCAACGGCCTTTTTTAGAGCCTTCATTCATGCTTCATTCAGTAAAGTATCCTTCATTTTACTGTTGGCCAAAGAGTATATAATTTACTACTTACTGAATATGACTTTGACATGACATAACTATACATATTTTACTCACTTGGCATTGGCAGAATTATTGAAAAAAAAGCGATAGAAAGCCATTAAAGAAGAAGAACTAAAAGATGACGTTTTAAAATTTTGATATGTGATATTGGTTTTATGTTTCCCCCCCCCCTGTTCCGAATCCGAATAGGCCCATTCAACTCGTCATTACATTGGATGGTAATAGTAGGTGGGCATGATATAGGGATCCCAGTATAACAAAAATTTTTTTTTATTTTATTTTAGATATGGCAACAAATTGATTTTGAGGTTATAATTGCCACCGGTCTCGTGTTGTTTTCTTTTCGTGAATTTTCAGTGCTTCTTTATTTAGCCTAGAGACTCTTATTGTGTTTGTGTATTGTGATGTCGTGTTAAAAACAATGAAGGACAATAGTCGTAAATGTGCTAAATGCAATGCATCATCAGCTAAAGAGCCAAGTCTGGTGTTGCATCGATTTCCAAAACCAAGCCCTACCAATGTTCAACGGTAAATTACACAAAACTCATACAATATGATTTGAGGTTACGTACTTATTATTGAGTTCATTGTGGATTTGGAATTAAACATGTAAATTATGTTTTGCAGAATGCTAATGAAAAAGAAATCATGGGCTAAGTTTTGTATTATGTATTTTGCATTATTGTATTATGTTTTTTTTAAATAAAATCACTCGATTTACTTTTCACAATGTCATGTATGCAATAAATATAAAAAAAATATAAAATCCTATGCTTTTATTTTTGCGAATTGATGTAGTTTTGGCCCTATTATAAGATAGTTTATCTGATAATACAATAGGGCTGCTCTACAATTAATTACTATTAAATGAATGTCAATAGTAATTAGTTTTGGAACGGCCCCTTTTATCAATTCAAATCTATACGAATAGAACATTTGAATTTTCCGCCTTTTTTAAGTTTCCAAAGGGTCCCACTAAAGACGCTAGTACTGAATTTCATGACCACTTTTTTTGTATGAAGATACCATTCTTCTCCGCTAGGAGTAGGGAGGGAGTAATAGACTATTACTAATAGTATTCTGTGATCCGAATCCCAATCCGACAATTTGAGAACACAACACAAAACAAATTCCTTGTATCCTCTACTTAGTTTGTGATATTTTAATGATAATGTAATCGTAATTCCCAACTATAGCGTAGCGACGTTTATGGGTATTTATAACATTTATGGTATATTGCTAAAAGTTGGCCCGATTCGTGCAAGTGAACATTAAAATTTCGATCAATATATTTGTGTCCAACTGCATTTATATCTAGTCAACTAAATCAACATTGACTTAAATCAACCACCATGGATGTGACTGGATCTATTAACAATGAGGCGTGTGTTGATTCCATTGAAAATGAAGAAGATATAATCGATGACAGTGAAGAGAGGGAACTTGTGACTGATTCTTGTTCTACAAAAGTCTTGGGTTCACCAGAAGAGGAACCGAGAGACCGATATCGCATTGTATACTTCCTTTTTCTGCTGTTTGGAGTTACATCTCTAGTGCCATGGAATTTCTTGATAACTGCTAATGAGGTGAGTGACTCATTTTTCATTTAAAATCCTTTCTAGATTTTATCCATAATAGGTGAATCATAGTTCAGTTCAGCACAGACAAACTATTCTTAAACTAGAAAAATTCTAGTGTCTTTGAGAACAAAATGTAAATGTTTAAACCCATGTCTATTCATTCAGCCAATATGCAGCTTTATTTGTAGGTACTTATCATTATTAGGTACCTACATCGCTAGCTTATACGCGCAATTATTGTACATCCAAACTGTTGTTACCCAAATTAAGCTTTTAAGACCATTTATTGTACACACACAGTTTTCCACACAATTAGTTTTTTCTTCTTATTCTTATTCCATGTACCCCTATCTGGCAGGATATAATTTTTGTTCCAGTACTGGATGTATAAGTTTCGTGAAGTAAACGGAACTAACATCACAGCGCCTCTGGTTCGCAAGACTCAGTTTCAGGCAGAGTTCACTTCCTACCTCAATGTTGCTACAGCCATACCTAACTTGTTGTTCCTTATTCTGAACTCTGTTTATGGGCACTGGTAAGTTTTAAATAAGCTTACACATGATTTGATTCTATAATTATAGGGAATTTATGGCCAAAATGGAAGATTATTATTATTATTATTATTGGTTGATAGACGAGCAGCATAACTGCTGATGTGTCTATATCCACAGTGTCGGATTCACTTCTAAAGTTCATTTTTGCAACAGTGATAGTTATGAAAAATATGGGAAGAACCATTTAGAAAAGGTATTAATAAAAAATATATATTAATAATAAGTGTAAGTATAGAAATATGGTTAAATTTCTAAGTCCTATACCTACAGTATTTATTTTATAAATGATTGCAGGGTAACATTAAAAAACCGTCTGCAAGTATCACTACTAGTGGTGACAGTGGCATTTCTAGTAACCACCACACTGGTTCAAATCAATACTGACCACTGGCAGAATGGCTTCTTCATCATCACCATGATTACAGTGGTCATTATGACCGGTAAGTCTCTTTTTTTTATGTAATGAGTGACAAACAAGCAGGCGGCCCACCCACCTGATGGTAAGGTTACACCTACAGAATTGGTAAAAATAGTTAAAAATTTAAAAAATGAAACGTCCAAAGATGTAAATGACATGGATAGCGTGACCATGAAAGAGTTAATATTAAGAAATAGTGATCTGTTCCAAATGATTTTAAAGGTTTTTAATGAATGCCTGTGTCAAGGAGTTTTTCCTAAACTTAAAGACTGGGAAAATAGTACCGCTGTACAAAAAGGGTGACTCGACTGAAGTAGGTAATTACAGGCCTGTGTGTATATTGCCAGTTCTGTCTAAAATTCTAGAAACTTGTAAAACATTTTGAGTCTAATGAGCTATTTACAGAACCGCAATTTGGATTCCGCAAAGGAAGATCTACAGTTATGGCTATACGTAAAGTTATCGAATTTGTTCTAGCTTCCATGGATAAGTCACAGAAATGCTCTAGCATATTCTGTGACTTATCCAAAGCTTTTGATTGTCTGAGGCACGATATTCTACTATATTAACTGGGTTAGATAGATATAGATAGATAAAAACTCTTTATTGAAACACCACATTTACAGAAACACTCAATGTACACGCACAAGCTTAAAACTAAGTGTCACAACGGGCGGTCTTATCGCTTAAAGCGATCTCTTCCAGACAACCCAGTGATGTGGGTTATTATGGTTTTGAAGATAAAGAACTGCAAATGATGGAATCTTATCTGGGAGACAGAGATCAGGTTGTCAAAGTCAACAACACATATTCTGAAAACAAAATCAGTAACATTGGAGTTCCTCAAGGATCTATATTAGGACCATTGCTGTTTTTGATATACATAAACGATCTTGCAAACTGTTTACCAGACTGGGCACTGATAACCCTGTTTGCTGATGATACTCACGTAGGAATCAGAGATAAAAGTGAAATGCTTGTAAAAGAAAAAGAAGTAGAAATTATTGAAAAACTTAAACATTGGTTTCAAGCTAATGGTATCATTTTAAATGCAGACAAAAGTGTGATAATTAATTATAGGGTGAAAAAAGATAACAACTTCAAAAACATTAAAGAAACTACATTTTTAGACTATGACTTGGATTACACAATTACTCATGAAATCCACATAAACAAGGTACGCAAAAAGCTGTCTAGTGCCAACTATGCTTTGTTTAAACTAAGGCCAGTTATTGATAAGAAAACTTTGATTTCCGTTTACTACGCTTATTGTCATTCCATTATAAATTACGCTCTAACGATATGGGGAAATGCCTCTCAAATAGAACGCGTATTAATTTGTCAAAAGAAGTCCATAAGGATTATTAATGGTTTATACGTACGGCAATCAGCTAGAGACTACTTCAGGTTAAATAAGATAATGACAGTTATTTCTTTGTACATTTATAACTCTCTCCTAGAAGTACATTCGTGCAGAGCTCAATTACCTGCAAGGATGGACATACATAAACACAATACTAGAAGTAAGGAAAAGCTTCATGTGCCCGCGACCAGATTAGTTAAGACATATAAGCAGGGCATGAGTTTGAAAATAGACATGTATAATAAATTGCCCTTGGAAGTGACTAAATTACCTTTTCTGGAATTTAAATTTAAGATTAAGTCGTTCTTTGAAGTAAACCCTTTCTACAACCTTAATGAATTTATGACGAAAAGCTGGAAAGTAGGAATGTTCATTTTTGAAACTGCATAAAAACCTGTTGGAGGATTTACGTAACATAATAATTATTTGCTGTAGATCTCTCAAATTGTGGATAATTGGATGCCGACTTACCGTATAATTTATGACTGTGACAATTTAAAATCTAGTGTTATTCTATGCCTACCGACCTACGTAATTTATAATAATAAGAATTTTAATGTATTGAATGTGGACATGCCAAATATAACGTACTATGTTATAAGATGGTGAAATATAAATAAATAAATAAAATAAGTGGTCACCGCCGCCTATGGACATCTGCAACACCAAGGGCATTGCCGGTGCGTTGTCTCTAATTCTGATATAAATTATAGGCACTTGTTGTTGCTGTAGTGGCGCTATTTGGGGGAGGCCTATGTTCAGCAGTGGACGTCTTCAGGCTGATTATGATGATGATAGGCACTTGGACATAAAGAAAAATTGTAAAGGTCATAAGACACCTGCCATTCCATCTGCAAATCATTTTGTTCTTCTGCGGGAACTGGTGATTTCCAGGTTAAAACTGTCCCGTTGGGACTGGTTGAATAACAGATGTGTGAACATTTGCACTATCTAGCTCTCAAACTAAGCAAAGCTTATACTATGGAGCCAGGTAACTGATAGAATACCTACATACTTTTTGTTTGTAAATAAGCAAAATTTATCGCTTGTATACAAGACATTACAAATAAATAAATAAATAATAAATATGTGCGGACATTTCACACAGCGCTATCTAGCCCCAAACTAAGCATAGCTTATACTATGGATCCAAGTAACTGATAGAATACCTACATACTTTTTGTTTGTAAATAAGCAATATTTATCGCTTGTATACAAGACACTAGTATTTTGCTCTGTGCGCGGGCCGCGAGCGGCCCGCGTGGGTGTTTTCGTGGCTGTTTTTTTTGTATTTATAAAAGTCTTATACTTTGTGCTAAACTTTAAATTTTGCAAATACAAGTACAAAACGGCGGTATTTTTCATAGAAAATGATAATAGAACTGACTTTAGCATGGCGGCCATCTTCTTCGACTTGACAGTATCATTTGCACCGTGCGCAGGATGAAAGTGGCACACTTGCACCGTGCGCGGGCCGCAAGCGGCCCGCACACGGTACAAGTGTGCAGTTGCAAGTGTTGATCATGACCGACAACTACCAATGACAATTCGGTACGAACGACATCACATTTTGAAGGTTGAAAAAAATTTGACATTTGACATCGGTCGAAAATTTGACATTTGACATCTTTCAAAAACTTGACATTTACATCTGACATCTGTCTAATCTTGACAGCGGTGTTAAGAACCGGGTGCAGGTTGAAAGTGGCACACTTGCACCGTGCGCGGGCCGCAAGCGGCCCGCACACGGTACAAGTGTGCAGTTGCAAGTGTTGATCGTGAACGACCATTTATACCAATGACAATTCGCTAAGTCCATGTAGGTTGAAAAAAAAATTTGACATTTGCCATCTGTGAAATATTTGACATTTGACATCTGTCAAAAACTTGACAATTAGTCTTGATAGTGGTGTTAGAACCGTGCGAAGAATGAAAGCGGCACACTTGCACCATGCGCGGCCCGCAAGCGCCCGCATACGGTACAAGTGTATAGTTGCAAGTGTTGATCGTGATCGACCACTTATACCAACGACAATTCGCTAAGACCGTCGTCACATTTTGTAGGTAGAAAAAAATTGACATTTGACATGAGTCAAAAATTTGACATCTGTCAAAAATTTGACATCTGTCAAAAATTTGACATTTGACATCTGTCAAAAACTTGACATTTGACATCTGACATCTGTCTTATCTTGACAACGACAATTCGCTAAGCCCGTCATCTCATTTTGTAGGTTGAAAAAAAAATTTGACATTTGACATCTAACAAAAATTTGACGTCTGTCAAAAACTTGACATTTGAAACTATTCTTGACATTTGACATCTGTCAAAAAATTTGACATTTGACACCTGTCAAAACTTGACATTTGACATCTGTCAGAAACTTGACATTTGACATCTGACATCTGTCTAATTTTGACAGTGGTGTTAGAACCGTGTGCAGGTTGAAAGTGTTGATCGTGACCGACCACTTATACCAATGACAATGAAAAAAATTGACATTTGACACCTGTCAAAATTTTGACATTTGTCATTTGTCAATCTGACATCTGTCAAATTGGCATCTGTCAATATCTTGGCCTGAAGGTGTAGGTGATGAACGGAAAACACCAATATGCATGACGGCAATATTGAAAAATGACAGATGTCCAAATTCTACCAACCCATGCTGATCAGCATCCTTTGGGACCTCCAGATATCGATTTTTATTCCGATCGGAGCACCTTTTTTTTCGGAACGCACTGATAGGCCGCCATTTTGAAAAAAATGTTTGATCACCGTTTGCTCCTCTCAGTACCGTACAATATGAGAACAAATCGCCCTTACAAAAGTCTCACAGTTTCAGCGATAATTGCTAATTAAAAATTCTAAAAAAGTCAAATTGAATGTATGCAATTTTTCAAAATGGCGGTATCAAAAAAATTTTGAGACATTCCTACCAAGTATACCGGGGGATTTTCAGATATCGATTTTCATTCGGATCGGATAACTTTTACCATGAGTCGGTACGTCTACAGCCGCCATCTTGAGAAATATCAATTTCGCTGTTATTGCATTTTGACTCTTACAACATCTATACTCGATCCCCAGCACCGACATTTCTAAAGCTCTCGTAACGGAGGCGCAAAAAAGCAAAGTTGATATTTCGATAAAAGTACCTTTGTATGGCAGCACCGTTGAAAAATGACAAATGTCAAAATTTGATTTCAGAATGTTGATCAGCATCCCCGGGGACCCCCAGATATCGATTTTCATCCGGATCGGACAAACTTTTTTTTCAGCCATGACCGAAATTTCCGCCATTTTGAAAAAAAAAATTTTTGCCGATCTTTCCCGCCGGCCTTGAAACAATATTAGTTTGAGCTCTTTATACTAAAGTGACGTAGTTTCGCCGTCATTTGCGGTTAAAATTTGTATGACGGATTTTTTTTTCCGCCATTTTGATTTTTTTTTGACAGCTCTAAAATCGTCCCAGGGTTTGCTATGACATTCCTTAAAACGCACATGATCCATCTCGTATCGTTTAGCCAGGACGTTGACCGTCCCAACGACGGAAGGTCAAAAGACCAAGTCGTGAATTTTTCTAAAAACACCTGGTACACCTTGACACGAATGTCCATAAAAGTGGTCAAAATTTTCCATAGGCATCGAGAAAGAGTCCGTCAAAAATGGAAAAAAAAAATTGTATGGCAGCCATCTTTAAAAATGGCGGAATCCAAAATATTTTTTCAAATATCGAATCTACGGCCCCGAAAACCCCCCCCATGCAAAAAATCACCCCGATCGGACCAACTTTCAAAATGGCCGCCATTTTGAATCCGCCATCTTGGATTTTCATGACAACCAACTGACAGCCCTTGTCATCCGCTATGACATTTGGTCGAACGCTACCCGCTTATCTCTTACCGTTTTCGATTTATAAGCGTTTCCATTTTGTATGGGATTTTTATTTTTTTGTATGGCAACCCCATTTTTTTTCATTTCTCTGTAAACATCCCAGGGTCTACTCCAACTTTAGTTAAGACGGGACACCCATCCGACCCATAGTTTCCGAGAACCGTTGACCTGTTCCATCTCGGAGACGACTTTCTGGTAATGTCAGATTTTTCCCGGGGTCACGTGACCGATCTCTATACAGCCTCGTACTCACTTTTGACGGACCACCTCCACAGGGCCGGGAACAATTATGTCAATCATCATCAGTCAGTCAGTCAGTCACTATCTCCTGGGTATTTAATTTTATATAAGAGTGACTAGGGTGCTCTGTTCGCGGCCCGCATGCGGGCCGCGTGGGTGTTTTCGTGGATATTGTATTTTTAAAGGTCTTATACTTTGTGCTAAACTTTAAATTTTGCAAGAATTAGTACAAAACAGCGGTATTTTTCAAAGAAAATGATAATTGATCTGACTTTTGCATGGCGGCCATCTTGAAAAATGCTGTCAGTCAAGTAAAAGGTCAAAATTTGAAATCAGCATCCTTTAAAACCCTCAAATATAAAATATCAGCCGAATCTGAGTTACTATAAAATCGGGCGCCATTTTGAATCCGCCATCTTTGAATTATTTTAGGACTGTAAGAAAGCCTCCGTTGTTCTCTTTAACATGAGTCCAAACACGCTATTCTTGGCTCTATTGGTTCCGATAGTATGCGCGTTTTAATTTTGCATGGTGGCAATTTTGTTTTATTTCTTCAGAGGTAGTTGGAAGCTCCTCCTCGCTTCGCTCGTCGTCGCGGTAGGTAGTTTGAAGCTCCTCCTCGCTTCGCTCGTCGTCGCGATAGGTAGTTTGAACCTCCTCCTCGCTTCGCTCGTCGTCGCGTTAGGTAGTTTGAAGCTCCTCCTCGCTTCGCTCGTCGTCGCGTTAGGTAGTTTAAAGCTCCTCCTCGCTTCGCTCGTCGTCGCGTTAGGTAATTTGAAGCTCCTCCTCGCTTCGCTCGTCGTCGCGATAGGTAGTTTGAAGCTCCTCCTCGCTTCGCTCGTCGTCGCGATGGGTAGTTTGAAGCTCCTCCTCGCTTCGCTCGTCGTCGCGGTAGGTAGTTTGAAGCTCCTCCTCGCTTCGCTCGTCGTCGGGATGGGTAGTTTGAAGCTCCTCCTCGCTTCGCTCGTCGTCGCGGTAGGTAGTTTGAAACTCCTCCTCGCTTCGCTCGTCGTCGCGATGGGTAGTTTGAAGCTCCTCCTCGCTTCGCTCGTCGTTGCGGTAGGTAGTTTGAAGCTCCTCCTCACTTCGCTCGTCGTCGCGATAGGTAGTTTGAAGCTCCTACACGCTTCGCTCGTCGTCGCGGTAGGTAGTTTGAAGCTCCTCCTCGCTTCGCTCGTCGTCGCGTTGGTGGCTTTGCCAGTATGTATGACAGCCATTTTGAAAAACGGTGGATGTCTAAAAGAAGCTATAGCATGTTAATCAGTATCCTTGGAGACACTCAGATATCAATTTTCATACGGATTGGAGATCCATAAAAAAGTTCAGTTGTATATATGAATCTTTTCAAAATTGCGGAATAAAAATTTTTTTCCCATATTATTACTGAGTATCTAGGGGGATTCCCATATATAAATTTTCATCCGGATCGAATCACTTTTTCTCTATGTCGATATGCCTATATCTGCCATCTTGAAAAAATCGATTTCATTAATATTTCCTTTTGTCTCTTATTACATCTCTACTCGATCCCCAGAAACAGCTTTTCTATAACATTCGTATTAGGGGCGTAATAAAGGAAAGATTATATTTTGATAAAAGTACCTTTGTATGGCAACCCTATTGAAAAATCGCGCATGTCAAAATTTGATTTTAGAATGTTGATCAACATTTTTGGGGACCCCCAGATATCAATTTTCATTCGGATCGGAGAATTTTTTTTCCGCAATGACCGAATTCCGCCATATTGAAAAAAAAAAATTTGTGATCTCTTCCCTTCCGTTCTCCAAACAATATTAGTTCGTTATTTTTGCCGCTTTACCCTTTGGGTACGGAACCCTAAAATGTACCTAACTTGATACCTTCTGGCTAAGTAGCGTTTAGTCGATGAGTCGAACTTAAAAAAAATACATTTGTACAGTTATGTCATATCAAAATAATTTGTGGGTTTTGGCGGGAACGTGAAAAAGGTCACGTCGTTGCATTGTATTATTTTTCAAAACTTATGCTTTTTCCAGTGTTAATGTTTAAAATTGGTGGCTTTTTATGCATTAAGTGCTGGATTACGAGCATGAGTGTAGGCAAGTGATATAATGTGGTGAAACGTGATTTTTAGTGATGCTTCCAAAATTCCATAGAAGCTTCTAATAAAGTTGCCACCACTTTACTGGAGCATGACTAAGACTGGACTATGACTAAGACTTGACTTTACGTGAAATATTCTATTAATTAACATGATGAAAAATTACAATACTTGACACTGGCTAAATACACTATTTGTGGAGCCAAAATATAAGAAAAAAAAATTGTCAGGTAACAAATGACTTTGACAGCACAATATGCCGTTATCAGCTGTCATTTTCTCCGCTCGACATTGGCATTGACACTTGCAGAAAATGCTAAACAGCGTCAAAAACGAAAAGACTCCACTCCACCTTTTTCTAAAACGAACTGATACTCTTTGCCTTTAACTAAGAGTTGAAGTTAGTAATAAATTATATACTCTTACCTGAAATATTCTATTAACATGATGAAAAATTACAATACTTGACACTGGCTAAATACACTATGTGTAGAGCCAAAATATAAGAAAAAAAAAAGTCAGTGTATTACAATGACGTTTGTCTATGTCTAGTTTGTACTTGGGCCGTATTTCGATTCACGCTAAAATCGATAATATCAATGTTATCGCGCTAAGAACGTGTACCGAATGGCCGTGACTGTGACAATGAAATCTTTTGTAAACGTCATGACCGACGTCATCTTGCAATATCGCCGTCCGCGATTGGTTGTTAGTCATGGACAGAGCTCAAAGCCGTGAGCGCATTATCTGAATTGGAACACTGAATAATTAACGTGACCGTTGCGAGCGATTATAGCGTTAATCAGAATACGGGGTTGGTAGCAAAGAGTATAATAACGTTATGCTTGGTAGTTTCCACAGAGAACTTTTTTCGAGAGGTTTTGTTTTGAAGAACATTGATGTGTGACTTGTTTCTGCCAACAATGAAGTGTTTGAAGCCGAAGGCTCCGGGGCTCCGGTCCACCCTGATTGCAGTACATAATAGAGCTGAGGTCAGTAAAAGTGCAACCAAACATATTTGAAACAATACTATTCCATTTCATCACCATTACGTATAAAGATCATCAAACGACAGACAGGATTTGATCGGCTTACTGTATAATTTTCTTTCTTTCCCTTTTTATTTACGCTTCCGTAAAGGCTACGAACCGAAAAGCGCAGCATAGGCCACTTGCTAGCTGTATTGAGCAATAAATGTTTCAGAGTTAGATCTTCTAATTTATTATCCAACTAATAATTTATTATCCAACTCGTACAAAAACATCATATACAGGTACTACATAGGTAATTACGAATAGAAAGATAAATAGCTTTTTCATTTTCAGCTCGCAGACCGAATCTGCTGACTGCCAACAACCTCGGCAATACTGGACAATGGAAAGAGCTTATCTATAGAGAAGTCACTATGGTCATTTTGAGTGATGTTATTTGTGGGGAAGATTTATCAATCTATATAACAAAGTTCCTCAAAACAAAACCTAACAGAGAAAACATAGAGACAAATAATAAATAATAGACATCAGTACCACTGTTTGTATCTGACACTTATTCATCTAAAAGATATTTTGACCCTGTAAGTATAATTAGGCCGCATAGACATCACACTAAGCTGATGATGATGATGATACCATACAACATGGATAGACCATTCACAGATAATATCTAATTTCCATATCCCATGAGAATTTATTATGATTTGTTTTCAGATGGAATGGTTACAATAAGCGGAGGCAGACAAACTTCTACACAAATTGCTTAAATATCATTCTAGGACAGATTAATTTTATTGGTACAGAAATATTTTGAATCATGATGCAATTTTAACCTGCATCTATCCATCCTGAAAGCCTAAGCCGGGACATCCTTTTCTTAACCGCCTGACTGGAGTCTGAGCCGAGGGTTTAAGCTAGCACCTAGCTCAATATGCACATACTAAATTTATTATACAATCGTTTTATTTAACATGATTATTATGGATGTTTTCCGGTTGATGATGAATTTTCTTTCATTGTAATTTTTTTATACAATTACCCATTTGTATAGATTATACCTTCTTTTATATTAACTGTGTTGTTTCTTATGTTTCAGGTGAAAAATTGTTTGAAAGTACTTAGGAAAACTGTATGTAGCTGCAATAGTACAGTATAACTGTATAACACACATGAGGGCATGGATATCTTTTAAGTAAGGAGTTGTATATTGCCAACCAGCTATATGTAACAGAAGAATGCTATGGATAAAATACAAAAAGGATTTATTATTGTGATCATTATATTTAAACATTTAAGTACCTATGCACATTTAAATATAAGTAGCTAATGAATTTTGCTAAATTGGAGGCCCATGTTCAGTAGTGGGCGTGTTAGGGCTATTAATGTTTATTTAAAAAGTCAACTGTTCAAAATTGAATTATGATAGATATTCGTTAATAAAATATTCAAAATTCAGTTACAATTGTAAGCTTTTTTTAACAAAAATAGTTGTATAATTGAATTGAATTTGCGGCAACATGAATATACCGTTTGTATTGGCAGATTTCTGGTAAAAATGTTGAATTTAGAAACAAGGGTGTAAATATTGTATTAAATTTATTATTGTCTTCATGGTACAAGCTTTGCTTAGTTTAAGGCTAGATTGTGGTGCCGGTGTGTGAATGTCCAGATATTTATTTATTATTTATAGTGCAAAACATATATAAATTATGTACACATGGAGAAAGTAGTAGTAGTATTATTCATTTTAGGACCTACCAATAAGTTATGAATAGGCATGTCACCAGTCAGATGTCCACAGCTGAACATAGGCGTTCCCATTAGAAAGGAGGATTTGATTATAATAAAAACACAGAAGAAAAGGAAGAGGAAAATAAATAAATGTGCGGACATTACACACAGCACCATCTAACCCATAATTAAGCATAGCTTGTACTATGGGAACCAGATAACTGATATTTATTAATATACTTTTTATAGTGTTATTAATTCAGAAATAGAAAAGGTTATATTGTATAGGTTGTTTGACAGACAGCCATAGAATTTACCTCCCATTTTTTTTTATAGTATAACTTGCCATGTCTATGCAGGCAGACAGCGCACAGCTGCCCGTGGGACACATAATGAATTTAATGATTTCAGTTGCAACAGGATGAACAATTAATTATAGAATCCATTTATTCACAGATGTTCCAAATACAACCTTAGCAAAGTTAATGGTATTTTATTTAGTTTTTCAATGTATGTAGGTAGTTTCAAGTGAAGGGAAATAATATTAGTAAATTGCCTGTTAGCTAAAAATACATCATAGATTGTACTTACCTACTGGTCTCATGCAAGGCATATCTAAATTTATGTTTAAACCTGGTTACCTAATAGTAATTATTGATCTGGTCAGTACCTACTGCGAGGAGCTGATGGTTCATCATAGTTCATCATCATCCACTGCTGAACATAGGCCTCCCCCAGAGAGTGCCACTTTGAGCGGCTGCTCACCTTCTGCATCCATCGGCTTGCCACAGTTTTCACCAGGTCATCGGTCCACTTAGTGGGTGGTCTGCCTACGCTGTGAATCTTAGATAAATAAATAAATAAAATTGGTTTGTGTCTGATTGATTACCTTTAATTTAATAATGCAATCCAAGTCCAAATTATAATAAAATATTGATACTCTTACATTTGAAATTATTTATCGTCATTCTATGATCTTAATGAAATTAGGTAGGTATATTGTGATAGTACTTTCATGGACTCTTGAACATAGCAAATCGGTGTTATAAAAAAAATCAAGGGACCAAAGAAACTTGGAGACACCATTTTCTAATTATTATTCTACCACATTAATTCACAAACACTGTTTCAGTCCTTCAGGATATTACATTTAGATTCTTCTTATCTTACATTTTTAATAGTTCTTACAGGATCTTTACCACTATTGGAATCATTTCCTAAGTTCCAGCAGCACAGTTACATGCTTATATGGTAAAAATCTAGGTTTTGGGCAGTTTTTTTGACTCTTTCTCTTCTTTTGTAACCTGAAAATGATAATGATAATAATGTTACAAAATGTATTTGTCATCTAGACAGTCATCTTCCGCCTGACGATAATGTTAGCCATTGTTTCTGTGTTTCTTTTTGGTTCCGCTGCCGGTGTTGATCTCAAATCCACTGTCCTAGAAAGAAATGAAAATACCACATTATCTATAAAAATAAAAACAACATCCGTTGCATGGGAGCCCCTTTAATATTTATTTTTTTCTGCTTTTAGTATGTATTTATTGTTATAGTGGCAACAGAAACAGAAATACATGTGATCCAAAACCGCTTCTATCCTGTACTATGGGAAAGAGAAGGGAGAATGTATTAGTTATTATAGGGTTCGCTTTACTGTTTGGGTACTGAACCCTAAATAGGATGAATACCTGCCTCCATACATCCTTTCCCTAAATGTCTGGACATTTCACACAGTGCAATCAATCTAGCCTCAAGTAACCTATGTAATAGGGCGAATTCTGTGAGCTAAGCATAGTTTGTTTTTTTTTTACCATGGGAAGCAAATAAATGATAGAAATGTAAATACATACACAAATAAAGTACAATATAACACCCAGACACAAATGTTTGTCCTGGGTGGGAATCAAAACCACAATCCATGGATTCTATGGTTACCAACTGAGCTGTCAGTCCAGTATGGGGTTGTAAAACTGAAAAGAAAATAATATATTTTTAACTCTTTCCACTTATTAATAGTAATAGGAGGTTTGTTTGTGTCTGATTAGGTTTTATTCTAATATTCCAATCCAAGTCCAAATCCAAATTATAATATTAAAATAACAATACCATCTTATGGTATAAAAGTAAGTACATTCATGGACTCTTGAACATTCAGTCCTTTTAATAGTACTTACAGGATCTATACCACTATTGGAATCACTTCCTAAGTTACAGCGGCAGAGTTACATGCTTTATTTTCATAGGTAGACTGAAGGAGCAGATAGGGTGATAAAATAAACGTTTTATGTAGTTTTTTAATCTCTTGTTTCTCACAATATGTTAGTAACTTAAGTAGTTAACCTATGTCTTAGTACCTAGTTAGTGATTTTCAAATAGTAGGTCATTTTTTTATTTAATTGTCAGTCATTGTTCCTTTGCATAGGTACTGTTCTTTTCTGTTGATAGGTTAGGAATGATGTATTTACCTAGCCATGGCAATCTCATTTAAAACATTTATTTATATA
Source organism: Ennomos erosarius (assembly GCA_963580505.1). Taxonomy (NCBI): domain Eukaryota; kingdom Metazoa; phylum Arthropoda; class Insecta; order Lepidoptera; family Geometridae; genus Ennomos; species Ennomos erosarius. The sequence continues at coordinate 13,232,817 of OY756982.1, forward strand.
TCACCTTATAGTTATCTCAACAATTCGTGAAATATATGGTCTTCTATATATATAAAACTTACCTACTTCAGAAGATTTACTTTAATCTAACCCAGAATTAAGCATAGCTTGTACTATGGGAACCAGATAACTGATATACTCAGATAAACTAACAGTATATAATACCCAGACAGAGGACAAATACCTATTTTCATCACACAAATGTTGGTACCAGGTGGGAATCCAACCCACAGTTTCCTAACTATTCCACTGCTACTCTAGATCCAAAGTAGCATTATTTAAAAAACATTACCAACTTGCAACCCATATTATTCCCAAATACCACCTCAGGGCAATGTACGGGCAACTGGGAATATACCGGTTACATACATAAAGTGTGATTCAAACTCAATGTCAGCTTTGAAGTCGGTGAGAAGTATGAGTGCAGCATGTGGATGGCTTGCAGTGCACTTCATAGCCACCATTGAGTTTGTACCACACTACCAAGAGATAGAAATATATGTATCTGTTACCTGGACTTAACACAATTACCTTACCTATACCACGGAATAAATATACAGTACTTCTATACCAAGACCCAAAAAAAACACTTAGATACATTGATAAGATAGTTTATATAACAATAGAAAAGAGAAACTGTCTTTACATGACATAAGTAGCACCTCATCATTATATATATAATTTTATACACCTACATACATAACTATTATTATATTGTTTCATTTTGATTTTGCATGCTTTCTTTGAATAAAAACCAATTTGTATCATCATCAACAACATGAAGACAACCAGGCCTCCCCCAAAGAATGCCACTTTAAGAGACTGCTTGCTTTCTGCATCCATCGGCTCCCCATGGTTATGGTCACCAGGTTGTCGGCCCACCTTTCTTCCCTTCTGTTGTCAGTTCTACGAGTGATGTGGCTTGCCCATTGCCACTTCAACTTGCTGATTCTAAATAAGATAACATAAATTACACCATTATACATACTACATATACATATAAATATATACATACTTACTTCATAAAATTGCTTTGTTTTTGGTATTATCGACTTCATAGAATGCAAAGAGCAAAAATAGAAATATGCAATCAACATTTTAACTTCACTGTCTTTATGATCATAGCTTAACTTTTTAACTCCCAGCGACCCAATTTCAAAAACATGCATGCTGTCATCTCAGTGGTAGTATTCCAGTGGGTAACAACCATGAAAGTTTTGTTTTAGGACCTGCCCGTTGCTATTTCAAAACAACTAAATTGGTCATTTTAGTTCTGCTTGCTGGGCTACTTTGAGCTTACTTGAGCTTGAGGGTGGGTTTACACCAATAGTTAAGGTGACCAACAGCTCTAACAAATTGGTTACCTCAACTATTGGTGAAAATACCCACCCTAAATCTATATTAAGCTATTATTCACAGTTTCCCCATAAGCTTAGAAGAGGTGACCTAATTATTTACCTGATGCTAAACCAAACTCCTGTTTTTCCTCTGTCATAATTAACATCCATCACTGAGCGCTTGTTTTTTGGATCTTTTATAGGTTGGAACTCTGAAAATGAGACAAGGTAGCATTGAGTTAATAAAAAACAAGGTGGATATTAATACTTTAGGTACTAATAAACAAGCATAGAATTTTAGTGTGTTCTGGATGAAGAGCATAATTTGTTCCTGGTATTGTTATTATTTTATGCTAATGCTTAGAATAAGTACCTAGTCTATGCATTTCTGCAGTATATTTTGAGTCTGCTTTTACTTCGTTTATCATATGACTTACTTGTTGCTATACGTGTCAGAACGTGCAAATGATACCCACGGGAACAAATGGGCTGGTTCTATTCTCACATCACAGAATTCCCCCTATTACTTGTCTCACATACATAAATAATGTTGTTTTTATTATTACAAACAAAAATTAAACCGCCGCCATCTCTGTGGCCGCCATATCTATCTAGTCAAATGCACAGAGAACTTTGCTATATACGTCAAATGACAAAACATGAAACTGAAGTTAGCCGTATGCGGCCATCTTATTTCATACGATTATCGACCTTATTCAAGGGCCAATAGAGTTTCTTACCGGATGACAGGACAGGAATATACGACTTTCTGAGTACGTATTTTTCGGTTTTTGTATGAAAAATATATGTTTTTGTATGAGAGGTACCTTTTTTTATTGTTTATTTAGAATCGTCCCAAGGTTTACTACATTTTTGTTCTATTAGTTTATTTTTATCTCTTACCGTTTCCGAGATCCCATCTGGAACTTCTTCCTGGTACCACTTTCTGATGCTGACATATTTAATTCTTTGCCTCGGGATTTTTCCGTACATATCTCTAGTACATTTCCAAATCATCCTATGGGCCAGTTTTCGGGAACATTCATGTCAACATGATCTGTCACCGTTTTTTAGCTTTATATATCTGTTAAGACTAGTATTTTGCTCTGTGCGCGGGCCGCGAGCGGCCCGCGTGGGTGTTTTCGTGGCTGTTTTGTATTTATAAAAGTCTTATACTTTGTGCTAAACTTAAAATTTTGCAAGTACAAGTACAAAACGGCGGTATTTTTCATAGAAAATGATAATAGAACTGACTTTAGCATGGCGGCCATCTTCTTCGACTTGACAGTATCATTTGCACCGTGCGCAGGATGAAAGTGGCACACTTGTACCGTGTGCGGGCCGCTTGCGGCCCGCGCACTTGCGGCCCGCGCACGGTACAAGTGTGCAGTTGCAAGTGTTGATCATGACCGACAACTACCAATGACAATTCGGTACGAACGACATCACATTTTGTAGGTTGAAAAAAAAATTTGACATTTTACATCTGTCGAAAATTTGACATTTGACACATGTCGAAAATTTGACATTTGACATTTGACATCTTTCAAAAACTTGACATTTACATCTGACATCTGTCTAATCTTGACAGCGGTGTTAAGAACCGGGTGCAGGTTGAAAGTGGCACACTTGCACCGTGCGCGGGCCGCAAGCGGCCCGCACACGGTACAAGTGTGCAGTTGCAAGTGTTGATCGTGACCGACCACTTATACCAACGACAATTCGCTAAGACCGTCGTCACATTTTGTAGGAAGAAAAAAAATTGACATTTGACATGAGTCAAAAATTTGACATCTGTCAAAAATTTGACATCTGTCAAAAATTTGACATTTAACATCTGTCAAAAACTTGACATTTGACGTCTGACATCTGTCTTATCTTGACAACGACAATTCGCTAAGCCCGTCATCTCATTTTGTAGGTTGAAAAAAAAATTTGACATTTGACATCTAACAAAAATTTGACGTGTCAAAAACTTGACATTTGAAACTATTTTTGACATTTGACATCTGTCAAAAAATTTGACATTTGACATCTGTCAAAAACTTGACATTTGACATCTGTCAGAAACTTGACATTTAATCTTGATAGTGGTGTTAGAACCGTGCGAAGAATGAAAGCGGCACACTTGCACCGTGCGCGGCCCGCAAGCGGCCCGCATACGGTACAAGTGTATAGTTGCAAGTGTTGATCGTGACCGACCACTTATACCAACGACAATTCGCTAAGACCGTCGTCACATTTTGTAGGTAGAGAAAAAATTGACATATGACATGTGTCAAAAATTTGACATCTGTCAAAAATTTGACATTTGACATCTGGCAAAAACTTGACATTTGACATCTGACATCTGTCTTATCTTGACAACGACAATTCGCTAAGCCTGTCATCTCATTTTGTAGGTTGAAAAAAAAATTGACATTTGTCATCTAACAAAATTTGACGTCTGTCAAAAACTTGACATTTGAAACTATTTTTGACATTTGACATCTGTCAAAAATTTGACATTTGACATCTGTCAAAAATATGACATTTGACACCTGTCAAAACTTGACATTTGACATCTGTCAGAAACTTGACATTTGACATCTGACATCTGTCTAATTTTGACAGTGGTGTTAGAACCGTGTGCAGGTTGAAAGTGGCACACTTGCACCGTGCGCGGGCCGCCGGCGGACCAATGACAATTCGCTAAGCCGGTCGTTACATTATGTAGGTTGAAAAAAATTTGACATTTGACATCTGACATCTGTCTAATTTTGACAGTGGTGTTAGAACCGTGTGCATGTTGAAAGTGTTGATCGTGACCGACCACTTATACCAATGACGATTCGCTAAGCCAGTCGTCACATTTTGTAGGTTGAAAAAATGTAACGTTTGACATTTGTCAAAAATTTGACATTTGACACCTGTCAAAATTTTGACGTTTGTCATTTGTCGATCTGACATCTGTCAAATTGGCATCTGTCAATATCTTGGCCTTATGGTGTAGGTGATGAACGGAAAACACCAATATGCATGACGGCAATATTGAAAAATGACAGATGTCCAAATTCTACCAACCCATGCTGATCAGCATCCTTTGGGACCTCCAGATATCGATTTTTATTCCGATCGGAGCACCTTTTTTTTTCGGAACGCACTGATAGACCGCCATTTTGAAAAAAATGTTTGATCACCGTTTGCTCCTCTCAGTACCGTACAATATGAGAACAAATCGCCCTTACAAAAGTCTCACAGTTTCAGCGATAATTGCTAATTAAAAATTCTAAAAAAGTCAAATTGAATGTATGCAATTTTTCAAAATGGCGGTATCAAAAAAATTTTGAGACATTCCTACCAAGTATACCGGGGGATTTTCAGATATCGATTTTCATTCGGATCGGATAACTTTTACCATGGGTCGGTACGTCTACAGCCGCCATCTTGAAAAACATCAATTTCGCTGTTATTGCATTTTGACCCTTACAACATCTATACTGGATCCCCAGGACCGACATTTCTAAAGCTCTCGTAACGGAGGCGCAAAAAAGCAAAGTTGGTATTTCGATAAAAGTACCTTTGTATGGCAGCACCATTGAAAAATGACAAATGTCAAAATTTGATTACAGAATGTTGATCAGCATCCCCGGGGACCCCCAGATATCGATTTTCATCCGGATCGGATAAACTTTTTTTTCAGCAATGACCGAAATTTCCGCCATTTTGAAAAAAAAATTTTTTGCCGATCTCTCCCGCCGGCCTCGAAACAATATTAGTTTGAGCTCTTTATACTAAAGTGACGTAGTTTCGCCGTCATTTGCGGTTAAAATTTGTATGACGGATTTTTTTTTCCGCCATTTTGATTTTTTTTTGACAGCTCTAAAATCGTCCCAGGGTTTGCTATGACATTCCTTAAAACGCACATGACCCATCTCGTATCGTTTAGCCAGGCCGTTGACCGTCTCAACGACGGAAGGTCGAAAGACCAAGTCGTGACTTTTTCTAAAAACACCTGGTACACCTTGACACGAAAGTCCATAAAAGTGGTCAAAATTTTCCATAGGCATCGAGAAACTATCCGTCAAAAATGGAAAAAAAAATTGTATGGCAGCCATCTTTAAAAATGGCGGAATCCAAAATATTTTTTCAAATATCGAATCTACGGCCCTGAAAACCCCCCTTTGCAAAAAATCACCCCGATCGGGCCAACTTTCAAAATGGCCGCCATTTTGAATCCGCCATCTTGGATTTTCATGATAACCAACTGACAGCCCCCGTCATTCCCTATGACATTTGGTCGAGCATACCCCACCTACCTCTTACCGTTTTCGATTTATAAGCGTTTCCATTTTGTATGGGATTTTTATTTTTTTGTATGGCAACCCCATTTTTTTTTATTTTTCTGTAAACATCCCAGGGTCTACTCCAACTTTAGTTAAAACGGGACACCCATCCGACCCATAGTTTCCGAGAACCGTTGACCTGTTCCATCTCGGAGACGACTTTCTGGTAATGTCAGATTTTTCCCGGGGTCACGTGACCGATCCCTATACAGCCTCGTACTCACTTTTGACGGACCACCTCCACAGGGCCGGGAACAATTATGTCAATCATCATCAGTCAGTCAGTCAGTCAGTCAGTCAGTCACTATCTCCTGGGTGTTTAATTTTATATAAGAGTGATTACAAATAAATAAATAAATAATAAATATGTGCGGACATTTCACACAGCGCTATCTAGCCCCAAACTAAGCATAGCTTATACTATGGAGCCAGGTAACTGATAGAATACCTACATACTTTTTGTTTGTAAATAAGCAATATTTATCGCTTGTATACAAGACATTACAAATAAATAAATAAATAATAAATATGTGCGGACATTTCACACAGCGCTATCTAGCCCCAAACTAAGCATAGCTTATACTATGGAGCCAGGTAACTGATAGAATACCTACATACTTTTTGTTTGTAAATAAGCAATATTTATCGCTTGTATACAAGACATTACAAATAAATAAATAAATAATAAATATGTGCGGACATTTCACACAGCGCTATCTAGCCCCAAACTAAGCATAGCTTGTACTATGGGAACCAGATAACTGATATAATACTTATATACTTTTTTTTTTTTGTAAATACATACATAGAATACAATATAACACCCAGACACAGAACAAACATCTATGTTCATCACACAAATGTTTGTCCTGCGTGGGAATCGAACCCACAGCCCTCAGTTCAGAAGGCAGGGTTACTACCAACTGAGCTATCGGGCCTGTCATAAATGTACATGATCATTCAAAAGCACTTATAGCTGCTACATTTGCTACCATATAGTTCCATCGAGGTAATATCACTACCTTGACACAGACAGTTATAGTAGAAACGAATTGTTGGTCTAGTAGGCAATACCTTGAGAATTCATTTATTATAGAATTGCATTTAATAGAACCTTCAACCAGATAGACTAATTTTAAAGTGTGGATGTTTAAGACTCAAACTAAGCAGAGGTTGTACTATGGGCACTAGATAACTAATATAATACTAAGATTTTTGTTTGTCAATACATACATAGAATATAATATAACTCCCAGACACAGAACAAATACCTGCTGGGTTAGCATGGATGGTAGAGAAAATTGCGTTACAAATGCGATGAACTTGCGGGACGTTATTGTAATTGTTGTATATGGAAAATCTTTCACTTAAGTATATGTACAGTCTTATTAATAGCGGGCTGTGTGGTCTTTGACGGCGGGATATCATAAGTACAGTCACCACTTCAGTTTGTTATCACAGCCTCTCAAGATCATAGGCTGCATGTTTAGTCATTTTGATTTGACCTTAGATCACAAACAGGCACTATGTGGTCACTGCCTCTTCGATATAGTCTTAATAGTGAGTCATCTCTGCCGCGCGACAGAGCAACTACAAGGTGTGGTATTATGGATAGTGAAGGAAAACAGAATGTCAAGTCCAAGAGCAAGAAAAATAATAAAATTCAAAAGTACCTACATATTAAATGACAACCCTGAAAGATCTCAGTCTCAGACCTAATACTCTGTCGCCATTAGGAACTCGATAAATTAATTTAAAGTTGATGATTGACTAACTGCGGCCAGTGGCATCGCACTCATGAACTACCTTTTATAACGTTAAATAATATCCTAATGTCCTATTAGTGTCCCAGCCCAACCGTAGGATGACATGGGCTAATGATATTCTATTCCCTTACAGCTGCCAGCGCGGTCTTCATCGGCGGTCTAGTCGGCGTTGCAAGCCGATTCTCAGAAGAATACATGGCGGCGGTCATAAGCGGGCAATCTCTAGGCGGAATAATCGCAGCCATAGCCCAGATTGTATCGCTGGCCTTCAAAATATCCCCTCAACACAGCGCTTTGATATACTTCGTCATCGCTGACGTCATGGTCATAGGTTCGCTGGTGTCCTTCGTAATGCTGTACAAGATTGACTTCTTTGCGTATCACATATTGAAAGGAAATGGGGGTATGGCCACGAATAGACATAGAGACGTGTCAATGTTGGTGATTATGAAGAAGATTTGGGTTTACGGGTTTAGTATATTCGCTGTGTTTGCGATCAGCATGTGCGTTTACCCGGCTGTGACTGTGCTGGTCGAATCTCATCCTATCACGACCGGAACTGATTGGAATAGTAAGTATTCTTGATATGGTTTTTGGTTTTGTTTCATAGGCATGATGACAGGAACCAATAACAATTACTTTTTAAGTTATGTGTGGAATTTTCGCTCGATCTTACAAAGGTGATGGAAAACAGCGAGAGAAAACCCGCATGTTCAAGAATCATAAAATTTGAAAATAATAATAATAACAATAATAATAAAAAAAAAAAAACAAAAAAAAAAAAACCGCTGTCAACTAAACACGTCTTTTGATCTTTGTAATTTTATAAAAATATTTTGAAATGTTTTAGTACACAAGTTTTGGTTACATTGAAGTGCAATAGTTTATTTTCGACGCCGTTTTACAAAACACAACAAATAATTTACAGCAAATAACATTTTATATCAAGAATCCGTTTTACAATGAGAATTTTTCTGACTGACGTTGTCATGGTTGACAAACCAGAGACCCCGTGCTACCAAACAAGGCTTTTATTGGGTCGTTGAAGAAAATCCGACAATGGCGGTTGTGGATTTTGAATTTATTTTTCAAAACTAGTGTATCTTGAACTTTAATGTGTAATAAGGGTGGATTATTTTCCGTTAAGTGTTCGTAAATGTGCACGAGTGTTGGCAAATGGTTTCAAGATCATAAAACCATTCATTTTCGTTTTTGCTTCAACGGCCTTTTTTAGAGCCTTCAGTAAAATATCCACCATTTTACTGTTGGCGTTTTGACTGACAAAATATGACTTTGACTTGACATAACCGTACAAATTTTACTCACTTGACATTGGCAGAATTATTGCAAAACAGCGATAGAAAGCCATTAAAGAAGAAGAAGAAGAAGAAGGCTTTTATTATGATAACGAGATCGAAGACAAGAATAACAGCGGAACTACAACAAAGCGCACGACCTCCACCAACGCCCGCCCCGTCATCTCCGAGTTCGTCGTCGGGGGATGAGTATGGTACTCCCCCCGACACCGCCGCGTCGAGCGACGAGGACGGGCCACCGTCACCTCCGCCGCCGCCACCACCTGCGCGACGTGGGCGACCACCGCTGCCGGCACGCTTGGGGCCTGCGGGGCAACCTGCTCCGCGCCCGGCCCCCGCTACCGGTGGTATAGTGCGCCGCATGCGATGGTCTCAAACAATGAACGAGAACTGCATGCGCGCCTATTATGGGGCTACAGAGGGGGGAAGCAGCCTGACTGCGTACCGAGATAGGATGCTGTCACTGTTTTAGGGCCTTGAGCCAGCCGTCGCCGTATCCGCACAACGACTGTCGGATCAGTGGCCTTACCGCGTAAGCCCGGTGGCAATCGTAATCGTGTGCTCTCTTGCTCGCACTCAAGGGCTTGTACATTGGCGTAAGCAGGATGGCAGGCGATGTTCATTACCAGAATGCTTACACGGTAGGGCTGCAGGTGCGGGCTATCCATCGGTGCAAGCTGCTGGACCAGCCTACGCTTGATCGGTTGCGCCTGGAGGCGCTGCCTATTCGCACTACTTCTCCTTCGCTGCGGGTCCTGCCTGCCGCGCTACCGGATCCGGGACCAATTATGGGCCCGCCACCGGTGACGCCGCGGGGTGATCCCGCGATCGATGGGGAGGAAGGTGTGAGTGACAGCGTAAGTACCCAGGCAAATGAGCAATTGAGGAGCGCTTTGGGGGACACGATTGGGCGGTATCGGTCCACACCTACCTCTAGGCCGCGACTACCACGTTTGCCCACGAATAGGCGAAACCTAGTGCTAATGGGAGCCCTGAACACTTTGCTAGCTCCATACTTACGGACTAGCGAAGACTTAGTTGATACGCACTCGATCTTGTATCAAGTTTCCGGACACTGACCGAGCACCGCGACCCGCCGACGGTGCTCCCGCGTGGCAGGTACGGATCGAGAGGCGTATCACTACATTTAGGACTCATAGCGAAGCTGGTCTGCTTCAGCCGGGGCAATCATCGCCCCCGAGTCATGCGTTTTGTGACCCAGGCCTTTGCTGGGACCGATACTAGGCCCCAGGATTACATGGCTTGTGTTACGGAGCGCATTGACTACCTGAAGCAGAAAGTCTATGCATGGGCAAGTCGTATTCGCCGCTACAGAGAGCGTGTGGATAGGTACCAGCAGAATCGCCTTTTCCAAAGTGACGAAAGGAAGGTGTACCGGAACTGGGAGAGAACCGGCCAACGTGTGGTCGACGGGCAGCTGCCGGATGCAAACGCCATGAACGAGTTCTGGCGTAGCATCTGGTCGGTGCCCGTCGAGCACACGGAGGGTGATTGGATGCGAGTTGTCGAGCGTGGGTGTGAGTCGATCGAGTCCATGGGATCTATTACTATAGACCCCGAAGACGTAAGTTGTGCGATCCGTACGGCCCAGAACTGGAAAAGTCCTGGACCGGATGGATTGCACAACTTCTGGATTAAATGGATTCGATGCTCATACCCATGCTTGGCGATACAATTTCAAGAAGCCCTCGAGGCTGGTTCACTCCCAAGTTTCATGACAACTGGTGTCACCTTCCTGCTCCATAAGTCCGGTAGTACCACGGAAGCGAAAAATTACAGACCCATCACGTGCTTGCCTACGCTGTACAAGCTCCTTACATCCATTCTGAGAACAAAAATTAACTCGCACATTGTTGCGAACAATATTTTGGCCCCCGCTCAGAATGGATGTAGGATTGGGTCCCGTGGTACTAAGGAGCTCCTCCTCATCGACACGGCCATCTGCCAACAGGTCCGGCGGGACAGAGGGGCTCTCTCTACTGCCTGGATTGACTATAAAAAGGCCTATGATTCGGTACCTCACTCATGGCTGGAGAGGATCTTGGAGCTGTATAAAATAGATGCAACTCTAAGATCCTTTTTAAGATCATGCATGGGGCAGTGGACCACGGTCCTTCGTCAACCAGGTAGGGGGGACAGCGTCTCTGGTCCGCAGGACTTAATAAGGATTGAGCGAGGCATATTCCAGGGTGGCAGTCTGAGCCCCTTGTGGTTTTGCTTGGCGTTGAATCCTCTCAGTACCTTGCTGGGAGATTCAAGGCTAGGCTGTCGGCTTCGGAGAGGGGGTGAGATCATATCTCATCTACTGTACATGGATGACCTCAAGCTGTTCTCACCGCAACGTCCACAATTGATAGAGTTGTTAAAAATCACAGAGAATTTTAGTAACTCTATCAAGATGGAGTTCGGTGTGGATAAGTGTGCGGTTATGCATGTACGGGTAGGGAAAGTTGTAAATTCCACGAATTTGCAATTTTCCGAGACAATGACTCTCAGGTCCCTCTCCGAATCCGAAACCTACAGGTATCTTGGTATGTCAGAGTCGTTGGGTGTTTCAGTAGGGGACGTTAAGCGGACGGTGAAGGAGCGCTTCTTCTGCCGTCTGACAAAAGTACTCAAAAGTCTTTTGTCGGGTGGCAACAAGGTGCGCGCCTTCAACGGCTGGGTGATGCCCTTATTGATGTACTCCTTTGGCATACTGAGATGGACTCAGACTGAGCTGGACGCCCTGGATAGAAAGGTCCGTCAACTGCTTACATCGCATCGTATGCTGCACCCGCGCTCGTCTGTTATGAGACTGTACATTCCGCGGAAATGGGGAGGTCGAGGCTTTTTAAACGCCAAAACCCTCCATAACCGTGAAGTGTGCAGTCTCCGGGAGTATTTCCTCAGCAACGAGTGCGGAATGCATCGCGATGTGGTGGCAGTTGACAAGGGCCTCACGCCGCTCTCCTTGGCAAAAGAGAACTGGCGTAAACCGGTGGTACTTAGTACCGAAGACCGTAGGGACGTATGGAAAGGCACGGAGCTGCACGGGCGGTTCTATCGGGCCCTGACGGGGCCCGATGTGGACCTGCATGCGTCGGTGAACTGGCTGCGATTCGGCGACCTCTTTGGGGAAACCGAGGGTTTTGTCTGTGCAATTGCGGACGAAGTTATCAAGACGAATAACTACCGGAAATATATCATGAAGGACGGTACGGTCGACATCTGTCGGGCATGCCGCCGTTCCGGAGAATCTCTCTGACATATTATTTCCGGTTGTTCTCATCTTGCTAACGGAGAGTACTTGCACAGACACAACCTAGTGGCCAGGATCATTCATCAGCAACTTGCCCTTCAATACGGCCTTGTCGAGTCTGAGGTGCCGTACTACAAGTACACACCGGGGCCGGTTCTTGAAAATGGCCGTGCGTTGCTCTATTGGGACCGCTCTATCATCACCGACAGGACTATTGTAGCCAATAAGCCTGATATCGTGCTGGTAGACCGGTCCCAACGCCGGGCAGTGCTCGTTGACATCACCATTCCGCATGACGAGAACCTCGTGAAGGCTGAGAAGGACAAACTCAGCAAGTACCTTGACTTGGCTCACGAGGTTACCGCCATGTGGAATGTTGACTCAACAAGCATTGTCCCGATAGTCGTTTCAGCGAACGGTCTTATAGCGAAGAGCCTCGACCAACACCTCGAGAGGCTCGCGCTAGACGGCTGGATCAAGGGTCAGATTCAGAAGGCGGTACTCCTTGACACGGCACGTATTGTCAGGAGGTTCCTCACTCTGCAGCCCTGACCACCGGTAGCTTGGGCCCTGCCCCGCTGCCAGCGGCACTCTAGGTTTAGGTTTTTTATAGTATTTTTGTAATGTATTTTTATATAAGTATTATAAAAAAACAAAAACTTAAGAAAGTCAAATAAATGAATGAATAATAATAATATGTGTGGACATTTCACACAGCGCCATCTAGCCCCAAACTAAGCATAGCTTGTACTATGCGAAAACAAAAGACTTTCGAACCAATTGCACAACTACATACATTAATAATACTTGATGCACAATAATAGTTAAGTTATTAATGTTCTGTAATTTGCTTAATTCGTTTTCGCATTCATTTACTTATAGTTATTTATATATTGATTATCTTATCACATCCCTTCAACATTGAACTTGTGTGTCAACTCCATATTTGCTTTCCAAAATAAAATACCAAATGACACGGCCCTCCACGATTGCGACGCAAATATAAAAAAATGCCTTTGTTGTGATTCTAGATTTGGCGCCTTGTATAAACTATATATATCTAGTACCTACCCATATGAAACTGGTTCACCCACATCATTAGGTTTTATTGCAAGAAAAAGCCTAGCAGGTAGCAAGAGTTTAAATACTAAGGCATTGAGGATACAAGTTTCTAAAATATTTTTTCTTATTTCTGTATATTTATTTCCAAACAGGTTAATCCTACCATTTTTTTTCCTTTTTTGATCCATTGAATCATAAAACGTACTTTAGCATAAATTGAGCCCATGATAGTACATCATTTATAGATGATTATTAAAGAGTAAAAGTGTGTAAATGAAAATGTTTTTATTGAAAATTATGAAGATTGCCGCGGCGCCTAACGCGGTTGGCGCGGATGATTTTGATACATTTAAACGTTTTTATACTTTGTATGTACTAATTAAAAACAGTACTATATTATTTTAATTAAATTTTGTATTGTAGCATTTGATTAAGTAAGTTATTCCAGTTTTTGGAGTTATTATTATTACTAAACCAATGTGTTAGAATTCAAAAATTTTGTTCCAGACGTAACCGGTATCAGGAGTAGGTACTTAGTTTCAAAGGATGCTAATGAATTCAATTGCACCCAGTATAGGCTCATATATGTCATTTGTCTGTTATGGGCGGCCGTGTCGCTTAACTTAACATCAGGTGAACGACTAGCTCGTCACGTCATTCATTCTCATAAACAAAATATGTGGGCATAGATGTGATGGAACTTATCAGTCCTTTGACTGTGAGCTTTTGGGCGTTTTTATGCTGACAACTGTGGCGCTCGATCAAACTGAATCGTGGCAAACCTAGTGGTTATTTCATGAAGATAATAAAAGGAAAGGAAGGTCGAATTTTGGTTACACGATTTTCTTTAGTAATCATTAGGATTCAGCAGTTCGCGTGAGTCGCCAAATCTTGCTTTAAGTGCTTAAATTTTTTTTATAACCCATCGCATGTTAAGTTATGAAAAAAGTAATTTATTAAGTAGGTACTTTTTTTTTCAGATATATTCTTCGTGCCAGTTGTAAATTATCTCATTTTTAATTGCGGCGATTATTCCGGACGTCTCGTGGCTGGATTTATTTTACGAGTAAGTATTTAATATTGTTTCATCATTTTTTTTTATGTGAATGAATGACGTGACGAGCTAGTCGTTCACCTGATGTTAAGCGACACGGCTGCCCAAAACAGTTGCAGTGTAACTCGGGACTTTAAAATAATAAAGTTTTGCGTGGCACTGCACTGCGCACGTCATCCTGAGACATCACACAGTCTAGTAATCAGATTACTACACTGTGTAATCAGGTCATAGTCTCATTTGGCCAGTAATTTCACTAGCTACAATGCCCTTCAAATCGGAACACAGTAGTGTTTGCACACTACTGCTTGGCGGCAGAATAACTGGCAGAGCGGTGGTACCTACCTAGACGAACTTTGCAGAAAAGTCCTACCATCTAGTAAAATCTCCCTTATTATAAAAAAACTATGTATAGAATAAAGCTAATAAATAAATTCACATTCCGTTTTGCAGAAGTTTTGAGTGAATGTTAGATTTCTTACTTAATTCTTCCAGCCAACGAACCAATGGGTGATAGCAGGAGCTAGCTTGCTCCGTATAGTGGGTGTCCCTATTCTGATGCTGTGTAACGCGCAGCCGCGGCGACATCTCCCGGTTCTGTTCCCTTGGGATTGGGAGTACATCATCGTTATGATCGTCTTCTCCTTCACCAATGGATACCTGACTAACATCGTGATGGTGAATGCTACAAGGTAAATTATACTCTTTATAGTACATGCCACAGACATCTATTACTAAAGATACCTTTTTATGATCAGCCTACAAAGCAAAATGCCGTATAGGCAAATTGCCTCAAAACCATGGCTAACAGCAAAATTACCTATGGCGTAGATCTTATCGCTAAAAGTAGACGCGAAGCGAGTATTAGACGAAAGCTAACGTAATGGACATTGATATTTTATAGACTTTATGTGGTACCTACATTTCATACAATCTATTCGTGCAATTTCCATAAGAGCTCTTCTGAAGTAACTAAAAAAGTAAAAGTATCCTATATTGATCACCATGCTGTAAGCAATCTGTGTGCAAACTTTGATACAAATCAGCTAAGCCGTTTTTAGAAATATGTAGTTCGAACTAAGGACATAGGACTGTTTATCTTATCTAGTTTATGCATGTGAATCCGCGGTTTACAGCTAGTACAGTATAAAACAATCTACGCTTTTTTTTCAATCGTGCAATATGCCTTTATTCCTCCAACTAACTACAACAATAATAAAAGCTACTATCTACTAAAAAGAACTTTAGGACCGTATACTAGTCACGATGGCTTATAGACATTCCAAATGCACAATGATTTGGTTCATAACTTCATTATATTAGTCATCAATCTAGCTCCAGATGTCCAAGTCGTCCTAGAAATGATAACACAGGAAAGGTTATCAAGTTATCATAGTTCTATTTGCTTTTCTTATGTCCACGAAGCCTTGTGTCCATTCCTTTATCATTTGCATCAAAGTTATTACTAGTTGCTTAGAAATGTGTTGTAGGCTTGGGCAAAGTCGTTCACCTTGACGGATTCGTTCTTCAAATCTCGTTCAGTAAAAGGAACTCGTTCATCTAAATCGTTCAGCAGTTCTTTCGTTCAGTAAACATATCATAGCCTAATTGAAATGTAAAGTAAAAACAAAAGCTAAAATATTATATTTTCACCTCTACCACTACAAGCACACTAACAAAGCAAGCAAGCAAGCTTTGTTTGCTACTATACAAGCAAACAAAGAGATCGAAATCACGTGGTTTCTTGTCAGCGTTCGAGATGTTTTCCATTTGTTATAGAAATAAAATTTAATTCAAGGGAACGATTTTTTAGTGTGTAATTTTGAAGACTATTTATAGTATACATAGTAGGATATAGTATCTTTATCTTTAACTCAACATTGTTCCAGGGATGTTGAAATGCACGAGCGAGAGAAAGCATCGTCCGTAATTGCCACAATGCTAAGCGTCGGTCTTACGGTTGGTGCAGCCGTGGGCATGCTACTAGTGCGTACTTTGTAAACAACTATTTGATGTAGGAGTAAACGGCAAATATGTTGAGCTTGGTATTCAGCATATTTTTGACTAATTATAGTGTTTTAATTGACCTACCGAGAGAGCCGAGAGCCGATGGATGCAGGAGGCGAGCAGCCGCTCTAAGTGGCGTTCCCTGGGGGAGGCCTATGTTCAACAGTGGGCGTCTTCAGGCTGTTGATGATGATGATGATGATGAATTGACCTACTCGCTTGATGGTAAGCGACGGCGTAGCTGAAAGGGAGCACATAAATAAAAAAATTTTAAACTCGTTTCGATCTTGATCACTTTTAATGTCGAATCTCACAAATTCTTTTAAAAGTTTGACTTAAACGTAAGATTGAATGATTGAACTATTTCAATATGATATTCACAAAAGTTGGAAATCATGAGATTATTCATTTCCGTTATATGACTTTGTTATGTAATCGAGAAGAGATTGAGATTGAATTTTGACTAAATAGTAATTTTAATTAGTTAATTTTATTTATTTATTTATTTCATTTTTTTATTGAATTTTTATTTGGTAAAACAAAAAAATCGTGTAGGTACTGCTCAAGTGCACATGTCCCGTTATGAAAGATCGATGCCAGGGCTCGATGTGTTTGCCGTCTATTACGCCCACACAGTGGAGGAATTTGCGCCGCAATTTATTTTGCGCTTTATAATACAAGGTGACCTTGAATTGGTATGTTATCCTGAAATAGGGGGACTGGGACCATGATACCCTACAAGTTATGAGAGCCTTACTTGAAACTAGGAGTTTCCAAACTTCCATGGTAAAAAATAAATCCACTCGCAAAATTGCACGTACGATCGCTGCGAGAGTTAACAAGATACTATAATATTTATGATTTTTAAAGCAGTATCGCCTGCTCAGCGTAATCTACAGATTAATTTGTAAAGGAAAAATTAGAATCACGAGCGGGGATTGAACCCGCATCCATCCATCCCTCAAGCCGGGATATGCTTTACTTAAGCTACCGTGACAAGTGGTCTCATGTCCGAATTTTTCCTTCACCTTTAAAACCAACTGACATGAGACCACTTGTCACAGTAGCTTAAGTAAAGCATATCCCGGCTTGAGGGATGGATGGATGCGGGTTCAATCCCCGCTCGTGATTCTAATTTTTCCTTTACAAATTAATCTGAAGATACTATAAATTCATTTCTAAACACAGATCGTTGAACTCCTTTATGTGCACTCGGTCAAGGACGAAGTTCAACCACCCAGCTGCGCTAAGGCTATTTTCGAACGTAAACTTTACATGGCATTTCTTCAATGAAAAACTATTCGTTTAGTAAAGTCGTAGAAGAAACATTGTCTGCCTTGAGGTGTAGATTTACCCCCTTTCGGGATAACATACCAATTCAAGGTCACCTTGTATAAATGTTCTTATAAAGAACAAAATTGATTGCGATTTGATTGTAAGACTTCTATTACATGAGAAGTGTTGAACAATATTATATATATTTTAGTGTTACCAATACACACATTAAGATATAGCATAATATTATGCGTTGTTCGATATTAAACCAAATTTTGATGTTAAGAGCATTTAAAACTTTTCCAAGAAAAGGACGCAGCTAGGTGTGTGTATAGTTGTCTTTGTTCTATTCATTGCAAAGAGGTATAAATATGTATTTGGTGACTGCTTTCGGTAAGCTATTTCGTAATACGACTACAGGGATCGGAGATGTATAATAATATTGCATGATTGATGTGGCAAAATATTTAGACGATTTAAGAGATTTCAGTAAGTATTGTTTAGTAATATAGTACACTAAATGCGTCGGTAGAAATCAATTAGCACATCATAAGGAAATTAATGTTACTTATCACTTTTCTCCAAAACTACTTTTATCCTCCAAAACTATCTGGAAGAGCGGATTCTTGGAAAAAATCTAATGTGAAAACTTAATGTAAAAATCAAACAAAAATTATATTATTACCAGTTAAGAGTTTTACGTGATATTTACCTATAAGTATGGTTAGATATTTTTTTTGTGCTTTAAATGCACAGACGAAATGTGATAGTGAAATAATGTTTGTGTAAGTTTAATTTGTGCTGTTAAATCTTTGTTTTGACGCTTATAAAACATGGTTTGCAGGTAAGTACTTCAGTTAGATATTTATTTCTCATTAAAAATAAATTCACAAACTTGAGACACACAATAAGTAAAGAAGTACTTAAATATTGTTTTCGTACAGTACTTACGTAATAGAACTAGTATATTCCGTTTTATTACTGGTAAAAAACTGTTTTGTTTCAAAGTGCATAATAGTTAGTTAAATTAGGAAAAATATACAGTAATGTCACCAATTTATGTTCATTTAGATTTTTCGCCTTCTCTTTCTAGTAATGCAAGGAATGGCCTCATTAGAAAGAGATGGCAAAAGCACACGGGTTGGTGGGACTCTACTTTTCATTTTAAGGTCTTCAAACAGAGTCATAGATCTCAGATTAGTTTTTAGGCATGTGATTTGACTTTATTGAAAATTTCATGTATTTTTAATGTAACTTTTATTGTATTGTATGTACCTATTTAGCTCAATTTTGTATTTGATTTTATTTCATATTTTTAATTTAATGATTTTATTGTAAGTCAATAGTAATTTAGTACCTGATTTAAATATTTTAAGAAATATAGTATAACTCCACAATGTAGGTATGGAAGGTGTGTTATACGAAGCTACATTTAAACCAGTCTACTAATTTCACAGTAAGTTCGTTCTTATCCCTCTATGACATACCTACACTTGACGATGATTATTCCTAGCCGTTATCGGCTACGGCGACCTTTTCTGTTCGTTAGCTACAGGTTTGTTGAGTCCTCACATGGCTTATGTAACCAATTTTACCTGTGAATGTACGAGCACAGATGCTACATGTGAGGACACCGTTTGAGTAGTTATACACAATGTTTGAAGGCGTACCTACAATTATGCAATGCATGTCAGTATGTCCTAGCTAGATAAGTACGAACTTAACGTCAAACTTTCGTTGTAAATGCATACCTACCGGAAGTATTGTGTAGACCTAACTTACATAGTACTTCAAGACCTAAGCAATGGTAATGCTAATTTCGTAATTTTTATACATCTTGCCTGTGACTATGAGATTTCATCGGATTTTTAATTGTATCACGTATAATGTATTAGATAATCAATTTAATGTTTAAATTAAATTAATTTTAGTGCATTTTTATTATGTAAGCAATCCTTTTAAAGTAATAATAATTTGTACTCTGCTTGTACAATTCTCATGATTATGTATGTTGTTATTTTTAGGTAGGTAGTTTAAATTAATGTTAGTATAATAAATGTGTTACACTTAAGAATAAATGAATTATTTGACCATTTAAATGTTTTTGATTCACGATAGCAGCTGTTACAACGATGGATTCTCCATGCGTGCACGCATGCGCATTTGTCACTACATTTTGTCATGAGCGACCGTGACAAGACTATGGCGCGCCTAAGTGTGGCTCTCTCTAACAGCGACGAAAAGTTTTCTCGCGATGGACTTTATTAAATAAGGGAAGTCAAATAAAAATCATGTTAAATCAGTCAGTCCGTTTAATAAAGAGCGTCATGTAAAGAAAATCACAACATTAAATTATTTCTAATACATAGGCGCGATTGCACGTATGCAGACTACACAGCTTTGCGTAAAGCTAACCCTAGGTTTGTTGCCTATGGTAGAAATCTTTTCTACCACGAAAAACGAACTTTTCTACCATAGTGTTCACAATAATTTGATAAAATATTTCAAATATAAGATAGTAGGTAGGTACTCTAAAACTATCAGAGAAAATTCTTTCAGTAAAATGCAAAGAAAATGGATTTTCTTTGGATCGATAATCTAATAAAATACAAAATATATCAAGAAGTTTAGCTGCAGCTCTAATAACTTTATCGTAAAACTTTTGTTTATTCTATGGTCTACTTTTTGTGGCATTATAGCAACCGTTTTCATATTTATCGCCCGTTTATAGACGATGCACCTTTTACCTATATTGATTTATAAAATAAATGGTAACATGATTGGAAAATTATAACTATTCTGACAGATATTCCAAATAATTCCCTGTGATTGTTTATAAATAAAAAATAGATTTTACCAACACAACAATTGATTTTTTGAATTAATGGTTTGCCGCACAAAAGTTAAGCAAAATTTGCAACTCAAGTTTTTCATGCAAAATCAAGTTTCGCAGAAATTATCATTTGTGGCGCTTCAAGCGCCATCTATATGTCTATGCATAAGTTTTTTTGGCAACCCTAATTAATTCTTAAGTTTTAAACATAGGCACATACATAAATATATTTATTTATAACCAAAGCTTAGATTATAAGCGATGATTATGATTTACTTATTTATACATATATAAAAGCTTTTATACAAAAAAAATCAAGCCGTTTCTGGCACAATTTGTGTCGACACACCATATTTTACAAATTCGTGGAAATAAAAATATTAAGTTCCTCTATTTCTTTTGTATTTTTGTCTGCGGCTGGCCATATAACAAAAAAAGGATTATTATTGAAAAATAATAACAATTCTTTTTAAAATCTAGATAACAGTGCATTTTTTTTGATTAATTAGGCTTATCAAATTAAAATAGCTACAAAGGAAAATATTTATATAATATATTTTAGCGCCGATTAAGTCCTATAATGTATTTATTTATTTTACAAAGTAATAAACTGGGAAATCTCTAAATCCCATACAACGGAATAACTCGGGCTATTTTACAAATTATTTCATTTCTGTCAATAACTGGCAAAGCGGTGATACCTACCTAGACGATGGCAAAAATCAAATGCCTTCGGTCTATATTGGACTTATGCAGTCCAGCGTATTAGTACAATCAAAGATTACAAAGCCCGTTGATGGCTCGTGAACATTTCTCCTACAAACACGAGTCACTTGCACGGGCAAGCGGCGAAATCACTGAGACAAAGTCATACGAAATTACAAAGAACAGAGCAGGATGGAAAGACACATTGGGTGTTCCGTTTTTAAGTTTATCAAGCCAGCTGCAGACATGTGTCACGTTAAGTACAACGGTCATCAGCTATCCCGTTGCGTGACAGCCTCGGCGCCTTGTCGCGCGAAACGGAACATACCATTCGAAATAGCGACCACTGGAGAAAATAACCGCAGGGGATATTCGCTGGAAAACACAAGTTATTATATATGTGGAATGCGTGTGGATGTTGATAAAATATGTGGAAGTAAGTCCTAAGTTCACGCTTATCTCAAGAACGCACTGTAACGCATTTAGGTGCGTCAGATGTGCAAACTTAGGAGTTAAATTTAGTGCAGACATTCATCTTAAATACTTTAAATAATGGTGAAGATCAATTCGTTACTTCGGCTACTTTAATTCGTTACTTTCGCTAATTCGACACTTTCCTTACTGGACACTACTATTTTGATACTTTGGTACAATCTTTGATAAAATAAATTGAAAGAAAAAAATACTGGATGGATGCAGGCGAGCAGCCATTCCAAGTGGTGTTCTCTGGGGGCCTATGTTCAGTAGAGGACGTCTTCAGGCTGCTGATGATGATGATAAAGATTTCATTTTAACTCGCATTTTCGCATTGTGTACGTTAATGGGCAAAAGAGAAAGAAAACATTTAAAGCTTTAGTTAAAGCGAGAGCATACATAGAAATGCAGTGTAGTTTTTTGTTTGTAGAAATTAATTATTAAATAAATAAATAAATTATTATTATAAAACTTGTTTACCATCCAATGACTGGCGTAGCTTCGTTGCCACTCAGGATAAACACGGGGAAGAATATTGAAAACACGCAACCACTGAAACGAGGAAACAAAAAACGTAAACTATTATGGAAAAATCCGCCGCATTGAGCGGCTGCTCGCCTCCTGCATCCATCGGCTCCCCGCGGCTTTCACCAGGTCGTCGGTCCACCTAGTGGGGGGCCGGCCTACGCTGCGTCTTCCAGTTCGTGGTCGCCACTCGAGAACCTTTCTTCCCCATCGGTTGTCAGTTCTACGAGCGATGTGGCCTGCCCATTGCCATACACCATTTCCGTGCAGTGTGTGCAGTGGATGCCATTGCATCCACTGGCTATTTTGCACAAACAAATATGATAAATAATGACCTTGCTTTAGATAAACAGTACCTACATCATTATAAGCCTTTTTGCATAATTATTATCTTTAAATAAATGATTACTGATTAGCATACTACTTCAATTATGAATAATAATCAGTGATGTGTATCATACCTCAATGATAATAATAGAGGCAAGCAGCCGCTCAAATTACTGGGCAAATGAGACTTTATGACCTGATTACACAGTGTAGTAATCTGATTACTAGACTGTGTGATGTCTCAAGATAACGTGCGCAGTGCAGTATCACGCGATTTTTTTTTTATTATTTTAAATTTCCGAGTGACACTGCAACTGTTATGGGCGGCCGTATTGCTTAACATCAGGTGAACGACCAGCTCGTCCCGTCATTCATTCTCATAAAAAAAAAGTGGCGCTCAATAGGTAGGCCTATCTAAGGCCGGATAAGGCTATTTTAACTACTTTTACAAATCAAAATCAAAATAGGTACTAATATAATCATAGATTTATATATCAGGATATGCCCGAAGGAACATTTTATTTTGTCAAAAAGGGCGTGGGAAGTCAGCGTCATCTATTAGATTTCGCGTGAACTACGACAAGTTGAGAAAATTAGGTGCCCATCGCTGCCATTATGTCCGTCAATGTTTATGTTTACAACGATTATTCCAAATATAAATTCGATTATTTGTTGTGTTGTGTGTTATTTGTAAACAGAGTGTAATATTGAAATATTGAATTACTTGAGGTAAGAACTAAACTTGGTCTTTCTTTTTACTGCACTTTTGAGTATAGATTGTGCAACCCTTCACAATACAACTTGGCATATTTTGTTTGTGACATTCGGCCGATGCCTTCTAACTTCCATCACAGACTAAGCGCTAGTGGATGCCAATCTGTGAAATTGGCTCCCACTTTGAAGCGACGTTTTAACCTGTCATTAGGCCTGTCCTTAATATATATGAGTCTATGAATATAATATTACAATTAATATACTAAAAGCAAGTATGTACCTACCCACTAAAATATTATAATGAAATAAGTAAATTGTGGACGAAATGCCGGCGCCTATAGTAGGTATATCTCATATTAGTCACTGCCTAATGTGAATAGCGATATGGACAATTAATAAATAACTAAACAACAAATATGTTACAAAAACTGCAATCGATTTTAATCTTTAACTCCTTGTGACACGATACAGTTCTCATTGAAATCACGGTATCATTCTAGCCTTGATACTTTGGACTTTGGGCTTTATCGCGTAAGTGTAATGGACATAGTAATCGTGTGCTCTCTTGCTCGCACTCGCGGACTAGTTAATTGGCGAGTGCAGGATGACAGGCGAAGTCGTTGTCCAGAATAGTTGCGCGATAGGGCTGGTTGGATAATATCAAAATATACCGTCACGCATAACTCACGTGTAATAATAATTATAACTATTTATTTAAACAGGTAGTTTTTTGCAATATCTTATGCCTGAATTAGTTGAATGAATGGCCGCTTCATAGAATCGTATCAAATTTCAAGAACTCAATTGCTTTATGATCGAATAGCACGCCGCCCATCTTTATGAAAATAGACACGCCGCGGTTACTAATAATACTTAACTCGGCTTTCTTCGATACCGTTATCCTTTGCGTTGAACGAAATGCCCACAAATATTTAAATATTCATTTATTCATTCGCTATCGACTAAACGATATTAACGTTGAGGAAGTGAACTCGAATGAGCATCGACGCAATAGCCATGAAAAGTTCAAAATTTATTTAGGTACTGTGTCATTCATACCTAGAACGCACAGGGCCTTTATTCCGTATGGATTCCTTACTTTGAAACCACGCGAATTCCTTGTCTTACATAAGAAATCTGCGAAACTGTATTCTCTATGAAACGAAAACAAAACCGCGCGAAATGAATTTGGAATTGGCGCGATTTGAACTGTCAAAAATCGTATGTTTTACCGAGACGCGTTCCGAAACATCAACACATCAAAAGATATGACCACTTATGTCAATATATTTTATTCAAAATAAAGATAACTTTAATGTAAAGCGAAGGTATATCTGACGCTGTGACACGATTTGAACAAGACACGATAACGACGTGGTTTCGTATCGTGTGGAATCTGTGTTTCCATAGAGAATAACCACCCTGATAGGGAAAAAGGTTCTCGAGTGGCGGCCACGAACCGGAAGATGCAGCGTAGGCCCCCACTACCTACGATACCTGGTGGACCTACGATAGACGAAAATCACGGGGAGTCGATGGATGCAGGAGCCGAGCAGTCACACATAGTAGCATTCTCTGGGGGGAAGACGTTCAACAGCGGATGTCTTCAGATTTTGATTTTGATCATACATTACATACCTTATAATATAAGACTGTGGTATCTGCGTCAGCACAGCCAATGGCAGACCGAAGCCGAGGAAGTAAGGCCAGTTGCTCTCGATGAAGGTCAGCCGCTTGTGAAGCTCCCATCCCATATTAAACCACTTGTATTCAAAAGAATACAGTGAGTATAGTAAACACATATGGACGAGGCAGAGTAGCTCGCCAATGTATGTAATGGGTAACATGCTAACTAACATGCTCTGAAACAAAATGTACATACTGTGATATGAAGTTAATGAATGAATACTAAGCTAAGACCTTACTTCACTTTTTAGGCTTTATGATGTGACAAGCTAGTCGTTCACCTGATGTTAAGCGACATGGCCGCCCATAACAGCTGCAGCGTCACTCGGAACTTTAAAATAATAAAGTATTGTGTGATAGTGATACAGGTGATACTGCACTGCGCATGTCATCCTGAGACATCAGCACAGAATAATAATCAGATTTCTAGACTGTGAGATCAGGTCATAAAGTCTCATTTGACCAGTAATTTCAGTAGCTAATGTCCCCTTCAAAACAAGTAGTGATGAGTAGTGCTTGCACACTATTGCTTGGTGACAGAATAATTACTTAAAACATTTCATTGCTAAAAACGCTTCCACTTGCAGCTTTTATTATCATCATCATCATCATCATCATCATCAGCCTGCAATAGTCCACTGCTGGACATAGGCCTCTCCCAAGGTACGCCATTGAGCCCGGTCTTCAGCTCTTATCATCCAATTACTGCCAGCCACTCGTCGCTCCACCTAGTAGGTGGACGTCCAACACGCAATACACGCTTGCGGCTTTGCTTGCGTTATTTTATTCTTTTTTTTATTTCTCATTTATTTCATATTTTATTTTTCATTATAGTTCTACATGAAGGTCTTAGGTAGCATATTCAAATGTGCTGCATAACAAGTCATTATGTAGCAACCCTACTTTGGTGTATCTATATACTTACTTGTACTAAAAATAATGCTTGCACTAGCAAGCTGAATAGTGAGTCTGCAATTATTTTGCTGATACTTGACATAAACTGTGGCCGACCTCTTCTATGCCGATATGCTGAGTCAGCAATATCCTGAAATAAAATAACAAGTAATGCAATCAGTTTCATTCCAATGATGGATTACACATAATCATCACAATATCTTGCTTTCAAAAAACACCATCATTTGTTTTAATATGCTAAGGTTGATATCAAACTCCTTTGACATGGTAGCTTCATTTCAATAGTCTCTTTTACAATCACATTGAGTAAACTACAAAAATGCGAATGAAACATTACCTGAAACCACAAGCTGTTCACCAGCTTGCTCAATAGAAACAGCGGCAGCACCCATATCATCCTAAATGTCATAGACAGGAACGGTTGCATCCATCCCCACACATTCCTCGCCACCCCTGGGTCGTGTCCAAACACCACAGTCACTAAGTACTTGACTCCCGGTAGTAAAGCATACTCAAATACAAGTATGCTGAGTAAAAATATAAAACCGTTGAGTATGCATGACTGCAATACCCTTGTAAGTACTTTTGATTCTCTGAAACAAATGAAGGGGGTATTTATGTGCAAAAGTTACTAGTTTGTTAGCACTAACTATTATTACAATACTTATCATTTTCTTTATATCAACTGAATTAGAAAATAATAGACAATGGACCATAATTTAGATCAACATACTGAGCAAATAAGCATGTGATGGCAACCACTCATCATCAGGTGCCTGCTTGTTTAATACTATATTACAAAATATTATAAAATTAGGTTAAATACCTGAGTACATACAGTTGAAACGCCTCATGCCTCTGTCAAAACCAAATATGGAAAACAAAGGGCTTAAACAAGAGCAAGAGCCAGGTGCAGGCAAGCATTGAAACACTTGGTACAGCCGTTGTTGGTTGTTGGGAATTTTCTAGAATGTATATACGCATGGGTAGGTACTAGTTATGTACTTACTGTTTAATTTTGGGTTGTTTTAATTTCAGTTTGGGATCCTCAATTATTGGCGAGCGACTCAAAGCGCGCTCGTTAATTTCTTTATCTAAATACAAGAGCACGGTCACGCCTCGCAGGCTGTCTATGAACCCTTTGAACAGCGATATAGAAAAACTCTGAAACCATACATTTTATATCACCACAATGTTTACGTTTAAATAAATTTAAAGTATGCAAACAAAGAGAAGTTATGTTGCTTACTACAATGCTCTCCATGTCGATTCGTATTTATTCAGTTTTTCATGGTGCAGTAGTACTATGTATGATCACATTATTTTGTAGATATTTTAATTTCAACTAAATATTTTATTTCCCGTAATTAAATTTCAAATCTATTCATTTTGACAATTAATTTTTTGACGTGTTGACCACAGAGAACTTTGCTATATATACTTTTGACAGTCAAAGAGTATGTAACGCTTGTTGACAGTGTTGCTGATGGTTGCTGTTGTTGACTGTTCAGTGTGACCATCTCCAAAGTACAGACCCTGCCTTACTGTGCTTAAAAACCTGCCATATCCTGCCAAAGCTGTCGAAAAAAAGCCTTGATCCTTCAGACATATAGTTTAGTATTGTTTAATACTAAACAATTACAACAAACAAAAAAAATCAGCCAAGTGCAAGTAGGATTCACGTATGAAGGGTTCCGTAAACACGACACGAAAACAAACAAA
This sequence comes from Ennomos erosarius, assembly GCA_963580505.1. Classification (NCBI taxonomy): domain Eukaryota; kingdom Metazoa; phylum Arthropoda; class Insecta; order Lepidoptera; family Geometridae; genus Ennomos; species Ennomos erosarius. Next base: position 13,260,122 of record OY756982.1, read on the forward strand.
GAAAACAAAACCAAAAAATTTAAAGAATTTAAGTTGTAAAAAACATGCAATCAAAGGAGATCTGCCCACAGAGAACTTCGCCATCTGCCCAGTGGGTCTAGCGAAGATACCAACCACTAACGCTAACGCCTCATGCTAACTTCAAAACTGTATTAAAATGTATGTTTTTTTACAACTTAAATACTTTTCAAGTTCTTAGAATTGCCAGAGATGTGGTGTTGTGTTGTTAATATAATAATCGAAACTAATCATTTATTCCGTGATAAATGGCTTTGAAAAGGCGCCATTTCAATATTAGCTGAAAGAACTGAGAAATAAAAAGCCCAAAGCATACTGTAGTCATTGTTGCTGCTAGTTAATCCCCGAGAAGACTGATTTATTGAATCACATAAAGTGCAAAAAGCAAGTTAAAGCTGCAGAATCGTTATCATTGAGACAAAATTTGTATTTCCTTGGTTTAGCTCAATTTTATTGAAAATTTTAGCTCTTTTTTGGCTCTTTTTTGACGATCATTTCTGCTCTCTTGGCAAATGAGTATTGAGGATTGGCAACTTGCCAACGGCAACTCATGGGCAACACTGATTATCTCAGAAAACTTTCTGTATGCTTTCTGCACAGTATATAATACAGGTTATGATTCTATGTTGATGATACAGGTAGTTCATCTGAGATATAATACCTTTTTTACTATGATTCTATGTTGATGTTTCTTACCAATGTACTCTGTGATAATACCCTTCTGTTTCTGCCAGTGTTGCCAACTCAGCTCTTTTATAGCTAAATTTAGCTCTTTTTTCACATCGGCAGCTCTAAAAAATTGTATTTAGCTTCTTAGTTCCTTTTTTGGGAGGATTTTGGCTCCTTTTTGTTTCATTATGTATATACCTTTTCTAGGCAAATATGCAACACCGTAGGGATGTCATCATTTACCTTCAGGTGAGAAAGTGTAAATAAATTATTATAAATGAAAATAGGTGCTCATTAGTTTGCTCACACAATACAAAAGAAAGCGGTGTGGCAAAAAAAGCAGCCCCGTCTTTGACACTATCTTAATTTTGACATTAACATCTCATGTTAAGACAGGTATTCTCTATTCAGGATAGAATTCTATTAAATGAGGAACGTTCCTAAATTTGTAGTCCAGTTTTACAACTTAAATTCTTTTCAACTTCTGAGTGTTATCTGGATGTGGTGTTGTGTTGTAGATATATTAATTGAAATAATCAATTAACTTATGGCTTTTTAGTCGAAAACCCTGTGATGAATGGCTTTGAAGATTTGCTGAAAGAAGTGAGTAATAAATATCCCAAAGCATAATGTAGTCATTGTCGTTGCGAATTAAACCGAGAAGGCTGACTTATTGAATCACATAAAGTGCAGAAAGCACTTAAAACCTGCAGAATCGCTTTCATTGGGACTGAAATTGGCACTTCCTTGGTTTAGCTCCTTTTTACTGGAAATTTTAGCTTTTTAGCTCATATTTTCGACACTTTAGCTCTCTTTGGCGAATCAGTGTTGGCAACACTGGTTTCTGCAGTTTCTGCTTTGTTTTGTTTTTTTGTTAATTGAATTGTGTTGAAGTTATCTTGAATCTTGATATTAAAACGCTTGTGTTGTGTGTGATTCTGTGATGCGTAAACGTAAATTAAATTTAAATGGATAACGTGTGTATACTCAACAATCTGAGGTAAGGAGTTGCTTTGGCTGATGCTGGCCTACATCTACAAAAACTACTTATTAGAATAATTTGCAACGTAGTCAAACGTAGAATAGCATTTATAACTCGAAAAACACTAATGCAATCGTCGGATATTATTATAACCTTTGGTGTTTATTTGATGTTTATTATGATTGTATCATTGTATAAAAATAACAGTTGCTTGTAAGTCAATAGTAGGTAGACTACTGTAGAAAGTTTCCCCACTCTTACTTTTACTTACCTAACAACTTACGTTAAGTATCAGGCATTCATTCGATTAATAACAATTCAGACACAAAAAATAATACCACAGCTATATCTTATGAATGGGCTAAAGCTAGCGAGTTAGCTATGTACCTATACTTACATACAAAGCTAAATTTGGGAAAAGAATTAAAATATTTGTCAGCTTCACTCGTTAGGTAGGTAAGCAGCAAATCATTATTTTATAGTGTTAACGTGATGTATTTAAAAAGTATTAAAAGTAAAAATAAACTTTCAATACATAACCATCATAGAAAAAAAACCGCATTAGTCTTTGTAATACAATAACAATACAAAAAGGTGTTAGTCTGACAAATTAACTTTAGACAAATTAGTTTTCTAATGAAATACAATAACTATGGTTAGTCCCGGAACTAGCCCATCCTTTGCAGAAACACTCAATTTTCGGTTATAAAAAGTTTTATGTAGATGCCGGTAATATAAATTAAGCAACAATTTTAATGTCCATAATTTTGTCCAAATAGGTGCAGCTGTTTTGTTGCAAAAACCTTGTATAATGTTTCACTTATATACCTATACTTATATTGGGGCCAATTTTAAAGGCTTTAGTTGGCAGATCTAAAACTACTAAAACTATTGCTGTTTTTGTCAAACAGACGGGAATGTAAGAGATGGTTATATTTTTAGTATTTTAAATACTGTCAACTAAAGCCTTCAAAATTAGGCCTAACGTCATAGTATAGATTGTGGGGATAGGGATTGTGGTTTAGTGTAGAAAGTATATTTTACCAAAATTTATTTGATGGAGGTTTGTTATTGTCCGTTATTTTGATATTATCATATTTATAAAATAACAAACAAGTACAAGTCTATACTCTCTGCAGTAGCACATTTTGGAACCCCCAAAACAAACAATTTCATAACATGTCAGTGTATCAAACAATCTGAATTTTTTTGATTGGTTGTATTTTCGAGAAGTAATGGTTCAACCAGTTAAAAGTGTTGAAAGTTTTTTGTAGTATGCATTGTGCTACCATATACAAGATTAAAGCACTGCAGAGTTAGCTTTCTGTGTCAGACTATATCATCCTGACATCAGGCAAAACAGTGGTTAAATAAATGCTTTACCCGCAATAAAAAAGAAAATCTTGACCTAACACAGCACTGCCACTCATACACTACCAGTTCGTATATAAACAGAATTTACATAGCAGCACAAAGTTCACAACTTCGACACACTAGTGTCAACACTAAAAACAGTATGGGCAGTTTATAAAAATATTGAAAACATCTACCCCAAATCATGATTCATGGGTAAGGAATAACATTCATGGGTGTGGTTTATTTGGATTATTTCCTTCGCTCTGTCTTCTTCATTCTCAAAGTAGTGAAATTGTGTTATTCCAAATCAGATCCGTTTCTATGTGTTGTAGATTATGATGCAGATCTGTTGAGGTATTAAATCCCTCACAAAAACGAGTGTGCCTCAGCCACAGCCCATGCGATGTTCAAACCAACACAGCCTGGTTAAAATCCTGCTCAGTCCTGCACCAATGACTTTTCAAGTTATGTGCAGAATTTGTGATCTCTCACTCTTATAACAGTGAAGGCAAAAAGGTCGTGAGAACTCCATGTTCAACAATCACAAAATTGAGGGTCATTATATGCCCCCCCCCCACCACTAGGTGGACCAACGATTTGGTGAGGGCTACGGAGAGCCGATGGATGCAGGAGGCGACCAGCCGCTCAAGGTGGCGCTCTTTGGGGGAGGCCTATGTTCAGCAGTGGACATCTTCAGGCTGATAATGATGATGATGTTATATCCACAAATACAGAAGCCAGGGAGGCCAGAGGGGTGCATTATGACTCCCACTCTATCTAAGGCTGACCACACATTGCGTGCGCGCGTTTATCAAGCGTTTAACCAGAGGAGGGTCCACGTCAGTAGGAATGTATTGGGTTGATGACGACTGACGACTAATAAACACGCAACCCTGAAAAGCATGCAACAAGGTTCTTACGAACATAGTCTCGGTCGGTGGCCTCAGTCCATACTGCTGACCGAAACATTGCAACTTATGTCCTAATCATCGCTACGTCATCAGTGCCCCCTCTTCATCGCCTCGCGGCTGCAAAGACAGCCCATCAGTCAGCGCTCGACTGTCGCACTCGACGGTCCGTGCTACCGCGCCTTCACAATTCAACCGCACACGCATCTCTTTGTGACGTAGTGGAGTGACTTTGGAATCAGCCATTGTGTACGCAAAATGAAAGTGGACAAAGAGCTGTCCCTTGCGGGACCCGTGGACAGTAAACCCATTATCTCCGGCAGGAGGGGCAGTTTGAAGGTGACCATAACTCCGGCGCAGCATAAGACTCTCACACACCTGCCCAAGAGACCACCAGTCGACTTGGCGTTCACAGACTTGACCTACAAGGTGCAAGAAGGCAGAAAAAGCAGTAAGTAATTAAATATATCGATACTAATGATAACGATAACCCCATGATCGATATCCTTCAGTTCGATAAGTTCTAGATATATCGAATACCGACGGACATCCTTGTTTTGTAACTGATAGCGATTCAATCAATATTTTCTAACGATGTCTAAATAATAATTAGATGCGCTTAATTAGTCGGTATATTCCGAGTTGATGATATCTGTGACCTCAATATATTTCCAAGTATAAACGACTTTATTCTGTAGTTCTTAAATGAAATAGTTGAATGCTTTAAATATTCAATCTCATATTAACAATACTCTGACGTACATAACAAAACCAGTTTGTTTATTCATTAAGTAAAAAATACTTGTTTCGTATATAATTATAATATTATCAGTGCTTACTTTAATCTTTAATGTAGCACCTAACCGACTTTTTTTTTCATATATTTTGGCTCCATAGATAGTGTATTTAGCCAGTGTCAAGTATTGTAATTTTTCATCATGTTAGAAAAATATATCACGTAAAGTCAAGTGTTAGTCATAGTACTAGTCCAGTCTAAGTCAGGTAGTCATATTCCAGTCTAAGTCATGCTCCAGTAAAGTGGTGGCAACTTTACTAGAAACTTTATGGAATTTTGGAAGCAACACGGAAAATAACGTTTCACCACATTATATCACTTGCCCATGAGTGATGCTCGTAATTCAGCAGTTAATGCGTAAAATGCCACCAATTTTAAACATTAACACTGGAAAAAGCACAAGTTTTGAGAAATAATACAATGCAACGACGTGAACTTTTCCGTGTTCCCGCCAAAACTCCCCCTAACCGACTTCCCCAATATGCAGAGGTAATCAAATCAACGCAAAGCGACGCGACGTAGTTAATATTTTCTAGTGGTGTTTCTAGTCTATTAGCGTCGTCCTAGTTTTTTTGCTAACTATAAAGATTTCTTTATTAATAACCACAGAGCACGAAAAAATAGGCAGCCCACACTTTTCATACAATATTCACCTCCTTTGACCCCTAAAGGGTTGAATTTTCTTAACCCTGTTACTACATCCCTTCGCTTGCTCCAAATATTAGGTTCTGCTGAGCGGTTTCGCTTGTACCTTGTCAGCCAATGAAGTCAACGACTCAGAACAAAGCTTTTTTTTAAGTTAATTTAGTAAGCATTTACGTATTCTTCGTAATATATTATCATGAAAATATCTTAGACAAAAATATATTATTTGAAGAGCTTCTCACATTACTTATAAGAGTTTAGGTAAACGGTGATACTTTGTAATGTATGCATAAGGTCACCTTGTCTGCTTCATATTATGGTAATTTATTTTACATTTATCAATTTTGTTGACATTATAATGACGTTACGTTTTTATATAGGTTTCAGCGGACATAATTGTAACGAGAATTATATGTGTAGGTTCGCCATGTAATAAGGTATTCCTCTGGTTCTTGGGTGAGCTGGTGGAAACTGCTTAAGTTGATGGTGGGCCATGTTGGAAATGAAAGATGGGGTTGCGTGTACAAGTATATTGTACAGCTCCTTCATGATGACTAATAACTTAATACTAACTTATGCTACGTCGGCTATATCACTATAAAACGTAGGTCGGGCGTGTCTATACACTACACCTCAAAACTAAATCTAACCAAAATTATTTAAAATTATAAAATTACAAAATATGTTTTGTATGATTTAATTTTAATTGATTTAATCTTTAATTCCTTAAGTTCGTCAAGAGTTGAAGCGTCTATAAGCATTTATCTTCGATCGTCGATTGATCCCAAACATCAAACATCATCTCAAAACAGATCTTTAGTCTGCATCTTCGATTAACGCCGACGTAATTTATGCCATTTTTACTTCTATTTGTTTAGAAAATGGCATGAACTCCAAATGTTATCACGAATGTTTATCCTTTGAGGAATATTATTAATTTATGTAAAAAAAATTTTAGTCATCACGCCTATTTTATTTGATGGAAAGTGACGACGCGGTCGTCGATTAAATTATTTGTTAATATTTTCTATCTTTAACCGGATTTCGATAACTTTGGCACTAATTTTACAAGAAGCGATGGACTGATGAAATTATAGTTTAAATACGAAGTCTGACATCTTAATGTAAGTACAACTGTGCAAACATTGATCATACTCCAAAATTAAAAAACTGAATAATAATATCATAATTAAATTTAATATCCACCAGCCGAAACTAATTCAGTAATTATACTCTACTACATACTAACCATATAAATATAATTCTACACCTGTAGGTATTTATTATATTGTCTGTGGCTTTACTACCTATATCAAATGGTTGTGTGCTAGTAAACATTTTTAACCCCCTTCAAAACAAAAGACGATATAGTTCAAAGTTCATAAAGCATGCTATAATGAAATTATAATATAATCTATATTAGTGCCATTTATTTCTTAACGAGGTAATTATAATGCTGTATGACATTATCATTGTTTTCAAATATGATTGATTACATTTTCCAGCTGTGTACTGAAGAGTAGGTATTGCCTTGGGACCTGCTTGCTAATAAGGTCAGGCCGTGTTCTGTTGTGACCCCTAAACATAAAAATCATAGAATAAGTACCACACAACTAAAAAAACATCACAAATCACAAATCGGACTGTAAATAAAAAGTATAATTCAATTACTAACGTAGGTAGCCTCTACTGTTATTAGATCTATGTGTTTCCATAAGTATAAAACCAGTCAATTAACGAAGATTTGACTTTGTGATTGTGACTTTGTGGAAGGACTTTAAAGTGTAAATGTTAAACGGTTTCATTGAATTGTTTAGGTATGTTGTCAACACTGAAAAACTATGCTCGTACGACTCTCCGTTTTGAGTTCGCCATATTAGCTTCGTAGATAGTCTAAAATGATGACGAAAAAAGTACAGGTGCAGACTATAAGCTACCCAACCGATTGACACCTAAATCAAAAGGTTTTGTTAAGATTTAGAGGATGAAAACCGTTTTTGCCCGAAGTTGGCAAATTCACTCACGTGCTCTATTGTCTCTACCATACATACCTACTAGATAGCAATATCATTTTCAAGTGTCAGGACGGTCCTCGCTGAAATCGGTCAAGTAACTTCAAACAAACACAAAACAATCAAAATCGGTTTTTCATTTTGGGAGCGACGATACCATTGACGCACAGATTTACAAATGTCACGTATATATAATGTGTATCACGATGATTGGTGCGGCATTTTACACGCACGTTAAACTAAAGGGGTCAGGGGTTAAAAAAAGGGATAAAAACGTATCGTTTGGTGCATAGAAATGCACTTTCCTCAAAGGTTCGGTACTTATTATTATCTATCCAAAGAATGTTGCAACGGTTGCAATTACGTCTATGGTCTCTTGCAACTGGTTGCCCTTGATTTCTTCAGTCAAGGTCCCACTGATTGTTGTCGCTATGAAGGGCCGTTTAAAGAGATTTATATTACTCGACGTAGTATTTATAGTCTTAATTAATTCTTAGGTTAATTAGTGATACCTACTCATAATAGTCAAAGAAGTGATATCTTAAGTTCAAACTATCTAAACTCAAGATCTATTATCTACTATCCTGAATGTAAACAATAATGTTTGCAATAAATGATTGAGTATTGTTGAGTATTATGATTAGCCGTTCAGTGAAAAAGTGAAAATCAAACAGACATACAAGAAAGAGAGAGAGAGAGAGAGAGAGAGAGAGAGAGAGAGAGAGAGAGAGAGAGAGAGAGAGAGAGAGAGAGAGAGAGAGACGGAAGTATGGACGTTTTCCCAAAATGGATATTGACACAGGATGCAGTGGCATTTTTTTAGCAAAAGGTCACATCGTCCTCGGAATTCGATTTAATTGGACATAGCAGGCAGTTGTTAATAGTTATTGCAAAGTTTATGTATTATGTTGAATATTTTTAATTTGAAAGGTATGTGTCAACCAATGTCAACTACGTTTTTAGTATGGGACCAAGAATATTATACCTATGTATGTCTTATTCTTATTTCCTTCCGAGTAAAAGACTATGGTATGTAAGTTATGGACATCAGAAACAGTTGTGAAGAAAATGATCCAGTGCACGATGCACTGATGACTTACAGTGTGTTACTTACTATTCATACAGTATTGTGTGGCAACTCCAGTGGTAGAAAGAAACTAAATCATGCCGATTTCGGTGACGCTTGATCAAGGTACTATTCTGTTCTATGTAGACTCGAATATAGCGGTGTAATAAGAAAGAGATGTTATTGATTTTCAAACTCATTATGTACCTATGTTAAATTTGTATTTATGTATAAAGTTAATCAAACGAGAATGCTATTTTATTCAGGCAGTGTTATATTTTCGGTAAATGTGAGCAAACCACAGATACAGATGTCATTTTTTATGCGTGACTTAGATAATCTCCTAGGCAGTCCTACAGGGTCAAAAACATTGACTGGTTCATCGATGCGTAAAGAAAGCAGCCCAACAGTACCGTTGTTGTGTAATTAAAAGTACGTGTTAACAATTACATGAACATTTACACACGAGCAGTTGAACAGGATGTTGTAGGTAGACCGCCACCATTAATGGAATTGCAAAGGAAGCTACCGCACTTTATGGAGGCGGTCCAACTTCCAAGCAGTTCCTGCCACGGGAATTGGCACGACTGACTATTAGACTGACCGCGTGTGACGAATTGCTTTCATCTATTGTAAGAACATTTTCTTTAGCTCTATTGTACTGTTTAATGCGAATTTAGTTGCTGGCCACTTTTTATATGAATTTACACTCAACAGTAATCTGTTAGACTCTTAACATATTCCACAGAAAATTATAGCACGGGTCTCAGGTCAGGAATCAGAATGACGTGCGCAGTGCAGTGTCACGCGAAACTTAATTATTTTCGATACCCGATTGACACTGCAACTGGCGGCCGTGGCGCTTAACATTGAACGGCTAGCTTGTCACGTCATTCACTTGTATAATACCTCTAACTGTTAATGGTTTTGAACTTAGAGCTTTGGTTAGATGCTCTAAGGTTTTGAAAGAATGTTGGTGAATGGCAAACCCAAAGAGAGGCCTGTACCAAGCAGTGGGAAATTCCAGGCTGATGATGATATCTCTTGATACTTTCTGAATTTTTATGCGTTTGTTTCACCAGATTACGTTGCTACTAAATATTAATAGAAGGAAGTTGATTGTTTTCCTAATTATATTATTATTAGCCAGTATTCTTGTTGTAGCTACATATCTGCTAGGCGATATCACGGTTTACGATTTTGTAATGTTTGCTTACTGTCGCACAACACTATGTCGAAGGTCGTGGAGACCTGTGGTTGCACAGAACGGTAGAGAGAACGGAAGAAAAAAAATTAAGCTGCGTGTGTAGTAATAAAATTTTATAAAACAGAAGCTTATCTTTTGGTAAGATTTTGATATGCCTCAAAAACGATACTAATACTGGTACCGCCGCCATTTAAGACTCTTTATGTAGTAGTGTCGGTCATAGATGGAACATTATTGAGCTGCCCTGGAAAAATTTAAACCGCTTAGCCAGTAATCAAAGGAATGTAGACTTTATGAAGCTAGCATATAGATAGATAGATAGATCAACTCTTTATTGTACACCTTAAGACATAAAAAATTACAAAGGAGAAAACTTAATTAACTTATTCGTAGCAAATAGCATTCTATTTAATCATTGCTGATGTTTCTGTGATGTATCTACCTTTTTAGGCCTATCTACCTAGCTGGATACTGGATTGAATTATTGGCTCAAGGTGGCGCTCTGGGGGGAGGCCTATTTTCAGCAGTGAACAGTCTTCAGACTGTTATTGTTGATGATGATGATGATGATGATGACTGTTGGAGAAAATAGACTAGGTAGACTCTTCAGTCTACTACAGTTTATTTTTATGGCTTTAAACATCTATTTAGGAGTGTTTCAACTAGTAGCTAAAATACAGAAGTCATTAGGCGAATGTACAAAAACACTTGTAGATCCACTGGATTCCTCTCTGTCATTGGATTAGCCAACCGCTACACTCGTTTAGTTCACCTCTTCTTTTTCACATTGTGTCACCTATTTCGATATGTCCGATGTAATAATTTACTTTGCATAATCTCTAATGACGATACGGCTGATTATTATGTTGCCGTGTATCAAATAGTGAGGGGCATGTCTTTAGTAAATTGATATTATTTTGATACTTTAATCTGGTTCGATAAGAACAGGTACCGGTTATCGTATTGTCAAGGCGATTTTGTTTGGTTTAGAAATGATACATTTATTCATTTGGTCGGCTGGTTTTCTGGTATTTTATTTTTATAGAAACTTGTCAACAATGGAACTTATTTTTAATGCGAAATAATTATTAACTATTAACCGAGTCCTTATGACAACTCTGTGCTGAAAAGTAAAGTTCATGCTCTCCCCGTGGTACAGAAAGTTTCTGAAGTACCGAAGTTCACAAAAATTACCTATTAACATTTGATCCAAAACCTCGAAAAATCACTACGGTATCTCAATCAAGTAAAACTAAATGATTTCCGGATTAAAAATTTTTCGGGGTTGGTTCACTCCTTGACTATGAATACTACTGTACAATTATTATTTGAAAAGCTTCGTCCTGTGTGACAGACTACATATAGTTCAAACCATGCTGAAATGTAAAAAGACTTAATATTTGGTGTACTTCCTATTATGGCGTATAGGAGGTAGATACACGTAGTACAATAGTACCACAGAACAAGTAATAACATATTCTGTGCATGTAAAAATTTATCTGTTATACAGAGTTACAGGAAAAATTGTGCTAGATCCGTTAAGGGCGTGGTGTACCCATCATTTCTGACTTATTTCACTATGAAACAACCTAGCCTCAACTTAATATTTTATTTAGATATTCCTTAGAGAAAAATACAGTTTCTAATATTTTTTGTATTTCTTAACTTTCACTTGTCTACTACGGTCTATTCAATTAACTTATGTACTATTTTAATGATTGACGTCCTAAAACATCTTAATACACATGTAAAAATGCAATAATCATAATAATAAGACATACAAAATAAACAAAATTAAATTTTGTAGCCTAAAAATCGGCAATTTTCACAAAAAATATTAAAAGTCGAATATCTCGAAAAGGGTTAAGTTTAGGCTAGGGTGTTACATAGTGAAATAAGTCAGAAATGATTTATACTCCACGCCCTAAACGGATCTAGCACGATTTTCCCTGTAACCCTGTATATGCAAAATTATTTGTAATAGTTATGTACTTTTTTGGAAAATAAATAATAAAAATAAAAATAACATATTTTGTGGTATACTAAAGAAAGGGTTTCTGAAAGTTCAATACTCTTAAGGAAGTCAAATGGGGAGGAACGCGGGGAACCAGCGGGCTGCCTCTAGTCGTCAATTATATTGTACCTCCATAAATTCGTCACCCTTTTTATAAACTTCACAAATTACATATAAATACATTTAAAAAATCTTGAAAAAATACCAAAAATGCGGATGATAAAGGTTAAAAAAACCCCTATAAAATTCATCGTAAAAGGTCTGTAGCATCATTACAGAGAAAATAACTCGATAATATCTTATCGCTCTCTTTGACCTTACGGAAGTGAAGGAAGAGGAAGTTAAATTAATTCGCAATAAAGGTTGTTCATTAAAGTATTTATAGAGTCACCTTGTAATTAATATCGGCAAAGCCCAAGTGGAATTCGAATTTATGTAGTTTAAATATTTTTTATAACCCCATTTAAAATAATCTTTGTCTATTAGTCATCACCATCATCATCATCAACAACAGTTTGAAAACTTCTATTGCTTTTACAACTACCGGTAGTATCCTTGCAGCTGGAGTGCTGGCTAGTGTATGTAGATCATATCAGGGACGGACCGTGAGTTTGTGGAGCCCTGGGCTGATAGGTAGGTACTGCTAAGAGGCCTAACTAATTAATCAACTAAGTAATTACCATTACCATATTGCCCAAAAAAGCCCTTGAGCACAAATCCGCCCCTGGTTCACAATACTTCAAATTTCTATTCCAGCCCTTACCAGTTGGGTAGATGGGCAGTAGATGAATGCTAGTTTAGTACCCAGCATATTAAATATAGTGTACTAGCAACAATGATTTTTGGCTTTGATACTTTGGTCACAGATTAGGTAACAGTTTATTTCGTATTTATAAATTCTCGTGTAGTTTAGGACGTAAATGGTCCGTGCTTAATGTCCTTACTGCTTGAATAATGGATGAGGCAATACATGTCTCGCCTCAGCACATACAATCTGGTCAAGAAGTTAGCAAACACTTAAGCTGGCATCGCTTCTTAAAAACACCATTATTTTAGTTATTATTAGTTTATTACCACACTTGTTAATAAAACTTGTCTCGCAAAACTTGATTCTTAGTTACAAAAACAGGAAACTTGATAATAGTATAAAAACAAGATGTGTAAGCTGCAGTAAATCACTATCATGTAGAGAGAACACAGAAATGTTTCATTTAATTTATCGTCATTGACCTTTCACAGTAGAGTTAATTGTCTTTTACATCTAACTCTTGGTCGAGGATGGAATATCGTAAGCTAACATGTGACTTGGGAGGACGAAGAAACAAAACTACATTCTAAGTAAACTAAGTACCATAGTCCATCACTTTCCCTAAACCCAAGATCAAATATGTTTAACATGCTGTGATAGTAGAGATAAAACGAAATAATAATAATTATCGGTTTTTTTAGTTGCCCTCCCTGAGTGAGACCTATGTTCACAAGTGGACGTCTTCAGGCTGTTAATGATGATGATGATAATTTTTGAATGAAAGAACTAGGAATGCTAATTAAATAATTATTGAATTATATTTTGCACCGCATAACACAAACTTTATAAATAAATGATTATCGTAATGTTACAGTATACCTAACAAACATTAACAAAATAAACATTCTCAGGACAATAGCCATCATTGTTTTACCAAAACAAAAGGCTCAGTGACGATAAATTAAAATTCCATACGGACAAGAGGACTTTGACTTCCCTAACGTAATGACTAATGTTTGATATTCTAACAAAGGATGCACTCAATTGCTGACATTTTTACTCAGGGACTGGATAACAGATTAAGTGTAGAGGTAGTGCCCTGGAAAATAGGAGTAATAAATGAAAAAAAATGTGTGGACATTTCACACAACGCAACCACCGGATAACTGATAGAATAAACTGATAGATGTAAATACATACATATATAATAGAATATAATATAACACCCAGACACAGAACAAACACCTAATGTAAGAATATGTAATGCAATGTAGCCAAGTTGTTTTTAATTTTGCGTTGATTTCTGCAAATGTTTTATATTGGGTAATGCATGTCATATTTCGCGGCCATCATAATTTGTCTTTCAGAAACTGGGAAATGTGGCAAATCTTTAGTGGTGTCTAAGAGTGGGTTGCACCAGCTTACTTTAACCGCTAACTGTAACCGCCCACGCTTCGCCGGGAGGGCTAATGTCAAAATCTGACAATCTGTGATTATGGTACAAAATTTAGCCTAAGTTTTTTGAAGAAGAAAATGCTGATTCTTCAATTGGCAGGTACATAATACCAATTATTATAGTACATTACGGAATGTTTAAGAATATTAGTTATGTCTTTCGTTGATTTTTGTATATCACCATCAGTTGAGGGTAGTTCATGTAGAATAAAAACATTTACTAGCGTTAAAAAGGTTTGGTTGACTTCTAACCTTAACTTGACATGATACCAAGTACCAACGTGTATTTTACCGTTATCATTACTAACAATCAAAGACTTCGTACGTAGTACATATACCTCTTTGCTAACAATAGCAGTTTGTGCCGAAAAATGTGTCACGTGCAAACATTCAAGGTAAATTAGCCAAGTAGTACTAAAACGTCATAATTCTATTTACTTCTACATAAAGTTCAAAATCTTTAACAGTTCTTGTAAAATGAATAAATTAAAAAGACACGCGCAGCGTTAGTGTGTTCATAATCAGGAAAACCACAAAAACATGCTTTGTATTGTATTGTATACCTTAATAACTTTGACATTTGGCTAGAAAATTCTAGTATAATTCTTATTGCATTGTAGCGAATACAGCTTATTCTTTGCTCCATGACTATACAAAATCGTTGTACTCATGTGTAGTGGTCATTTGCAGAGAAAGTTCTGAAAGACAGCAGTCGGCGACACGATGGCAGTGGTTTGAAAATAGGTCATATTCATAAGTTAGTTGTTGTTATTGGTAGGTAGAGTAATATCATCGTTTTCCCACATGAAAGGTAATGAATTTTTTGGCCTAAGTATAATGTTTCAGTAATAACTACGTAAACAGTACTCTCAGTAGGAGAAAGTTAGACACAGCGTGTGAAACCGTTTTGGCGCATAACCACATAAACGACCATACATCTTGGATCTTAAATTTTTCATTATTAACAGCCCGAAGATTTCCACTGCTGAACATAGGCCTCCCCCATAGCGTCACCTTGAGCGGCTGCTCGCTCGCGTCCATGGGCTCCCCGCGGTTTCACCAGATTGTCGGTCCACCTAGTGGGGGGCCGGCCTACGCTGCGTGCGTCTTCCGGTTCGTGGTCGCCGCTCGAGAACCTTTTCTTCCCCATCGGTTGTCAGTTCTAGAAGCGACGTGGCCTGCCCATGGCCATCATCCACACACACATCTTCGATCAGATAACATACATTATACAACACAAAAGCGACCGTAGAGACTTGAGGGAGGGAATTAATATAAGGTTAAGTATTGGCAGTTGTATTATGGCAGTAGGTAAGGTAGTTACTATTCCAAACTAAAATACTGGAGTACGTACTTGACACAACACTTGTGAGTTTTATTCGCTACTAAACTTGTCCAGTTATTATTTTTCAATGGCTTTTATGTGATATTATCTTTTTTACTCGTTTGTTACTCACGTTTCAGCAGTTTATAACTACTTTTATGTAGGTACTATACTTTAAAGGCCTTATTAATAATCGTGTGGTATACTTTGGATAGTTAGTCCAACTTTTGTCTTTTTTGTCATTGGAATATCGAACACGATCGAAAAAGACAAAAGCTGGTTTAACTAATCCAAAACTGCTCCACATTTATTAATAAGGCCGTAAATGTTACTGGTCTTATACCAATGTAAATGTAAATCATACTTGAAGAGGACTTGACCGAGAAGCATAATGCCGTAACTCGTAGCCTCAGGATCTATGCTCAGGGGGTCTAGCTAAGATCCCAAACGCTAACGCTATCGCCAAACGCTAACTCCAAAATTGTATTGAAATGACATTAGCTGCAGAAAAGTTATTTCCGAAATGTCATTTCAATACTTTTTTGGAGTTAGCGTTTGGGATCTTTGCTAGACCCTTAGATGGCCTAGCATGCGCACCGCGAGACAACTTGTCGTCGCTGCTAGAGTGAGACACACTCAGGCACTATCATAGTCTTGTCACGGTCTCTCACGACATAGTGTCGAGAAAATTTTGTCGCAGTACGCATGCTAGCCGGGCATGAATATTACTTTAGATACCGACAGAACAGATGTACGTAATACGTGCAACTGTTTACGTAAATCTGTATTACGTATACAGGGTGATGTTGACCAAATCAATCAATAAATGCTCAAACTCACAAATAGCTTAATACCAAGCCTTTGCTTTTCAAGAATTAGCTCCCTTTTAACGACAATGTTAGAACTTGTGATATGACGCTAATCATCTGATGCAATAATACAGGCTGTTTCTTATATTTCATCTGCATTCTTTGATGCTATTTATTAACTTAAAAGTGCACCACTATGGTAGGCATAACAATCGGTATTCAAACTAGTTCTGTTATTCGTTATTATTCAAAATTCTAATTATTATTAAGTACTTATTTTGTATTTATTTAAAATTTAAACCCTGAGATCCTTTTCAGCAGTTAAGTATTATAATTATGTATTTAACCATCCACACCTAAAAATAACGCTATAATGAACAGAGTAAATTTAAAACGTCCTCGTTATTGTTTTACGAAACAATGCGAAAAAGGATAATCCTACAGAAAATAACCGTTTAAATTACCTACTTTTCTTTAAATATTTGTATAAACTATAATTATACCTTTGTTGTGTGTGTCATGAGAGGTTATGACACCACTGTAACTATGGAGATGCAAAACAGTAATATAGTAATATGAAATCTGTATGAAAAATATAAAATCGACCAGAAACATAATTTTATTATTGTTAGGTTTGAAGCGCGTTAGGCCTTTTATACATATACGATTTATCATGTCAGTGTGTGTATAGGTTATTGTCCTAATGCTGCACTTAGTGCTGCAATAATTATTCATATAAGATATCATAATATAATGTATAAACAGTACTACCTGACATTGTACATTATTCAAACTCAATTGTTTATCCACAGATGTGAAGACGATCCTCAAGTCGGTCTCGGGCCGACTCCGCTCCGGCGAGCTGACGGCCATCATGGGGCCTTCTGGCGCCGGCAAGTCTACCCTGCTGAACATCCTGACCGGATACAAGTAAGGAATCACACCAGTTATTCCCACCTTCAATAAAATACTAACAAAACAACTCCCCGTAGGCCCGTATTATTTCATCCTACGCCAAGCCAAGAGTGAATAGGCATCTCTCGGGATAACGTGCTCCTCCACCTTAGACAACTTCGTCACTTACCATCAGGGCCATTATTCCGTATCGATTCCTTACTTCGAAACCACGCGAATTCCTTGTCTTACATAAGAAATCTGCAAAACTCTATTCTCTATGAAATGAAAATGAAACCGCGCGAAATTAATTTGAAATTGGCGCGACTTGAACGGTCGAAAATCACATGTTTTACAGAGATGTGTTCCGAAACATCAACCACATCAAAAGCTACCACCATTTATGTCAATATATTTTATTCAAAATAAAAATAAATTTATGTAAAGTACTCCTAACGCTGTAACACGATTTGAACAAGACACGATAACGGCGTGGTTTCGTATCGTGTGGAATCTGCGTTTCCATAGAGAATAACCGCCCAGGGGGTCTAGCAAAGATACTAACCACTAACGCTAACGTCTCACGCTAACTCCAAAAATGTATTGAAATGACATTCGCTGCGGAAAAATTAGCGATTTCCGAAATGTCATTTCGATACATTATTGGAGTTAGCGTGAGGCGTTAGCGTTAGCGATTGGGATCATTGCTAGACCCCCAGTTGTTGTCAGAAATAAGCAAAATAATAGTAATTACACATTAGATATAAGTACTTTAGGCAGTTTTGTCTCGGGGATAAAATAGAGTTAGTTCACGTTTGTATGTTTTTTGTGTTTGTCTTCAGATTTCCGTCATTTATAAACCTTTAAATAAAGGAAAATTCTTTAATTGGTAGTTTTCGTAATACATAAGTAAACGTCTTGAATCTTGACATTAAATAGATATCTGAGTATTCGTGCTTTTGTTCCTTGTTGTTATTATGTAATTATCAGCCTTGTAGTTTATTTCCCTTTCCATTGACCAAATGTATATGGCGTGTGTTCGTTGATATTTCTTTAAACATTTCCGTACTGGCGAAAACAGTATAAATCTTTAAAGTTGACACTTGACATGCCCATATAAGTCTCGAGAGATGTGAAGTTCAAGAGTGAAGGAAATAGTCGAGGCATATTATGCGGATACCCGCCACTATGCCATCTCTCGTCATTCAGTACTATCGTAATTACTACTAATGAGTAGTTACCTGTCCAATATAGGTACTATAGGTGTCGCCACGAGACGGCTTAGTCGGTAAAGACACTATGATTTTCGCAGCTAGCGGTCAGATAACCATAGCTCAGTAGGTAGAGCGTCTAATCCGGTGAGTTGGAAAATCCCGCTGGTTGCTAAAATTTTAAGGACTATATCATATCGTCATTTTTATTATACAGCATAATTTAATTCGACTTCGCAAACGCTTCATTGCTGCTCTAACAGCCAAAGATGCGCAGTGTCGTCAAAGACTTTCTGCAACCGGTATTAATAAGTGAAAGTCAGTGTCGTTTATTACGTTTTACGTCTACCGTCCTTACTCTCATCTGAGAACATCAAACATTGCCTATCGCTTGCCTACTTTTGTCTGACGATAGGTCTTATAGGAGGCCATGTAATATAGTGCGGGTTACATTACCCGTGGCGCCCGGTGAGTTGACTCATTTAACGGGACTAAGGGTAAACAGAATTACACTCCGTATTTAACCAATAGTCAAAAATTATAACAATTTACCATTGTTAACTATAGACCAAAAAACCCACCCTTAGACGAACTAACCATAGTCTAAATTCTCCAAGAGTTTCTTCGGTGGGGCGTTGAAGGGATTGTAGTGTATAAAGTAGAGTAGACCAAATGGCCTAGCATGCGCACCGCGGGAAAACTTTTCGTCGCTGTTAGAGTGAGACGCACTTAGGCGCTACCATAGTCTTGTTACGGTCACTCACGAGAAAAAGTGTCGAGAAAATTTTGTCGCGGTGCGCATGCTAGCCCGGCAAGAGACCTCAATTTTAAAAACTTAAAATTATGAAATTATCTTCTATTTATATCCTGGAGCTATGTATGGAAAAATCAATTGTATACAAAACGAAAAGATTTACCAAAACTATAAACCGCTCAATACAATACGAAAACCATCTAGTATTACCGACTTCCCGACTCAAGTTACATTCGTCAAGTCCCCTTGTAATGTCAATAAAGTATTTAATAAATTCCTGACGTATAATAAAAACATAAAATAATTTTTAATCAATAAGACTAATTCAATTCAAGATTATATTAATGACAAATTGTAAATTAAATTAAGTGTATTTAATAACTAATGATGATAATGACAAATAATAATGTTTATAATTATGCCGAATATTTTGATGACGATTATTATTGATAATTTATGGAATTGGTTTTAACTAGGTATTTATACTGTCGTCCTCTCCTCTAATAACAATCGTTGTGCCCGACAGGGTCCATAATGATCCCAATGCTTGATGACACTACCTAATGTTACATTATGGAACGCAATAAACATTTGTATTTAGAGTAACTTCTTTTTAGGCAGGAACTATTTCCGAGTTAATTAATTACTGACTCTGGATTAATAAAACATGCGTTTTGATTTTCTAATAGCAGTCAACATCAAAACACAGTATGCCTACCATCATCAAAATTACCAAAGTAATTGAGATGGCAAGGCAAAAAAGTTAACCTATGGGTTATTTTTTTGCAATCCCCCAATTGATATAATCATTTTAATGTCATTGATATTTTATATTATACGCAGAATAATAAATTGCATTGGGTCAAAGGTCAACAGTGGCTTCCGTTTGATCCTACAAAGAGCAGGAAATGACCCTAAATGGGGTTTGGTTGATATAATTTTATGTCGATGTGTTGTCGTATTGATGTGTGATCTTGTACTCTGTTATCTATGTGCTATGGATAACACATGTGTTTTCTTTGGTTTCGATAAGGTTATCTGACGAATAGACTGACTGACTGGCTGATTGACTGACTGGTTGACTGGCTGGCTGACTGACTGACTGACTGACTGACTAACTGACTGACTGTCTGGCTGACTAACTGACTGACTGATTGGCTGACTGACTGACTGACTTATATAAAAATGGGGATCTGATCATAAATAAACAAATAAATAAATATGTGTGGACATTTCACACAGCGCCATCTAGCGCTAAGCCAAGTATAGCTTGTACTATGGGAACCAGATAACAGATATAATACTTAGATACTTTTTGTTTGTAAATACATACACAGAATACAATATAACACAATAAATATTTGTGGGCATTTCACACAGCGCCATCTAGCCTCAAACCAAGCATAGCTTGTACTATGGGAACCAGATAACGGATATAATACTTAGATACTTTTTGTTTGTAAATACATACATAGAATACAATAAACATCCAAACACAGAACAAACATCTATGTACATCACACAAATGTTTGTCCTGGGTAGGAATCGGACCCACTCACAGCCCTCAGTTCAGAAGGCAGAGCTACTACCAACTGAGCTATCGGGCCCGTCAAGTAAGTTTTGATAGTACCTAGATAGATACCAAATCATCTCGTTCAAAGATAATTAAGATTTATTTAATTCCGTGTCTGTAGAGTACCTACATAGAGCGTATAAAACGGAGAGCAAGATTTATCTATTCTTTTTTTCCTTTTTTTTATAATGCAACTGTCGCACCACACATCAAACATCTTTGCCTGTCTTCAACCTCTTTCAGGGCGATTATTCTCTATGGAAATACAGATTCCACACGATACGAAACCACGTCGTTATCGTGTCTTGTTCAAATCGTGTCACAGCGTCAGATATACCTTCACTTTACATTAAAGTTATCTTTATTTTGAATAAAATATATTGACATAAGTGGTCAAATCTTTTGATGTTTTATGTTTTGGAATGCGTCTCGGTAAAAGATACGATTTTTGACAGTTCAAATCTCGCCAATTCCAAATTCATTTCGCGCGGTTTTGTTTTCGTTTCATAGAGAATACAGTTTTGCAGATTTCTTACGTAAGACAAGGAATTCGCGTGGTTTCGAAGTAAGGAATCGATACGGAATAATGGCCCTGGTTTACTATGAATATTATGTAACGATTTATAGACAAAATATCAAAATAGATCAGTTTTTTGTTCTAATACCTTCTTTACATTTGATTCCGTTTGATCTATAAGTGTAAGTCATGCTTGTTTTGTACAACTGATTATCTTATCTTTGCTAAACGTTCAGCGCGGAAACGTTACATTTGGCATATTAAGACAAATATCTCAAGCATGCATTTACTTGCCTACATTTTGTTGGTTTAACATTAACATTTCAAGGATTTGTATGCGAGAATATAAATGAGCAACACATAGGTTAAAATACGTTCATGTGTTTGTAATTTTCTGTAGGTACCTATACATAATAATATGTATATTTATTATGCTAATGCTATAATTATGTCTATGTGGTTTTTATTTACGTGCAAGCTCCGGAAGTTTTGTCGAGTAAAGCGAGTTTGAACGTGGTTTATGTAAGAAAATATTTCAATAAGAATACTGTCCATCTATTCATCCCGAGTATTCAACGTAGAGGCGTGCAGCCGATCAAGGTGGCGCTCTGTGGAGGAGGCCTATAATCAGCAGTGGTCGTCTTTTGATGATGATGATAATGATTCAAAGTACAGTGATTTTCGAGAAGATGCAGTGCTACCTGTTAAAAAGTGAGTGGAATAACGGTACCTACTGTTGATTCTATAGTAGAACTGGATTTTTTCCAAAATATAAAGCAGTATTATTGTAGAGGTTTAGAAAGTAAACTAGCACGTAGTAATTGAAACAATTAACAAGCGAGTAACTACCAGAGTTTCCCTATACACCACTATCAGCTGAAACTAGGTCGAGCGTCCGATTTCGACGCCGTACTAATGAACTTCAACTGCTCTTTGCAATTAAAGATCTAGTCCTGTATGATCGGATTAATTAGCGACCACATGAGTATTTTCACCAATCTTTTTTTTTTTTTTAATGTGTGGACATTTCGCACAGCGCCATCTAGCCCCAAACTAAGCATAGCTTGTACTATGGGAACTAGATAACGGATACAATACTTATATACTTTTTTGTTTGTAAATACATACATAGAATACAATATAACACCCAGACGCAGAACAAACATCTATGTTCATCACACAAATGTTTGTCCTGGGTAGGAATCGAACCCACAGCCCTCAGTTCAGAAGGCAGGGATACTACCAACTGAGCTATCGGGCCCGTCAAACAAACCTGTTGGGTGTCTAAAGAGAAGAAATGAAAAGAACACTTTTATACGGACGGGCCCGACAGCTCAGTTGGTAGTATCCCTGCCTTCTGAACTGAGGGCTGTGGGTTCGATTCCTACCCAGGACAAACATTTGTGTGATGAACATAGATGTTTGTTCTGCGTCTGGGTATTATATTGTATTTCTAATTTCTATGTATGTATTTACAAACAAAAAAAGTATCTAAGTATTATATCAGTTATCTGGTTCCCATAGTACAAGCTATGCTTAGTTTGAGGCTAGATGGCGCTGTGTGAAATGTCCAAACATATTTATTTATTATTTTATTTATTTATGTTATAACAGCTAATGAGCATTAACCATTCAATGAATGAATTAGTTATTGTATGAATTGCGAGCTAGATGGAAAATTATTCTACCGTGTGATACCAAGTTACCAAGTTTACCCGTTGACTCTATGAATAAACTTACCCATCGAAAAATACACCGAACGTGAAAAAAATTTAGTGCTCTTGTCGCTAGTGTTCATTGTATTCATTCGGCTCAAATTTTGCCAAAACGCAATAAATATCGCTTATTATCTTGCGTTATGCAGAAATAAAATAATAATGTATTACCTGAGCCCATGGACCAGTTAATGGGTCGACTTACCCGATCCACGGGTAAAGATACCTAGACTAGTCTAACGAGGACGTAACGATTGGAACCAAATGAATAGTTGCAAAAGGCATGATGACTAACATCTTTTTTTGCATAAATTAAAAATATTCCTCAAAAGATAAAAACATTTGTAAAAACAATAATAATATATCTCAAAAAATGACAAAGTTACAAGCATTTTAAAAACCGGAATAGAAAGAGATAGCTCAAACGGCCAGTGGCGTCAGAGCAATGTCGTCATAGTACCTCATTACTAAGCTGTGGTAGCTTTACATACAATATCTTTGGCATGTGACGTCACAGGTGGATTTTTCATAGTAACTGTGGAGGCGCTCTGTTTCGCGAGAAAGGGACAGGAGATGCTTTAGAAACTTTAAAAGCTTATTACTCCGTGATTTATTTACCAATTTTACTTATTTTTTCTATTATTGCATTCATTTTTAATCTTCTTTATGAAAGTAATATTTACTTGTTCATTTTTAATAGTAGTCATCATGCCTATTGATCAGTTCAAAGTACAAGTAGACATATGCACGCTTCGTCTATTACTACAAATGACGAATGTATGACACGAACTGATAAAACT
Source organism: Ennomos erosarius (assembly GCA_963580505.1). NCBI lineage: Eukaryota > Metazoa > Arthropoda > Insecta > Lepidoptera > Geometridae > Ennomos > Ennomos erosarius. The sequence goes on from OY756982.1 coordinate 13,283,595, forward strand.
TTATCGTTTAGATTAAAAAGAATAAAAGACAAGGACTCAAGGACATTCGTTTGTTCTATTTAAAACAGGAAAATATGTAAATTAAAGACGTCTTAAGTTTCGTGTGGGAAGGCAAATGGTATCAAATGCTATATAGGTAGCCGTTTTCTACGGTCTGCGTTTTCCTCTGAATAAAGAAGTCATACCATCTACTAGCTCTCGTAATTTAGATCTATTTTATCTATTTCATAATCCAGCAAGTTACAAGAACGTATGAGTTTTCGTAAAAGTTATTGTATTATGAGATTTACTGTCCGAGTAATAGTGCATGAATTGTGTAACAGTTGCGCTGTAGAGATAAGTATTCCTATGGACAGACATGGCTGATAGGATGCGTTGCGTTTGCAATATTTCACTGCTTCTTGTGCCGTTGCGTAATTAAAGGATGATATACAGTGATTGCGAAAACCTGGTTACTAACGCATCTCAGAATGACATGTTTGTGTAAGAGTACCTACTTGATTACTGACATGATTGTCTACTGTGGTGACGGACTATAGAGTTTATAAACTACTAGAGGGAGCCCGTACTTTCAACCATGTTTTTTCATTTATCTTGGTGCCTAGTATGCCACCTTCAGGGTTTAAATTTTCAAAATCTTTTTGTTGTACACCCCTACGCTATAAATGAAATCGCCCAGTCAATCAGTCTTTCTGGTCCTCTGCCAGGCAGTTATTTAGTTAGTCAGTCAGTCAGTCAATCAATTAATCAGTCGCTCAGGACAAGCTTTTTATTAAATAAAATATAAGTCGCAGTGCATCTTGCCAACCTTGCAAAATTTTCTAGATTTTACAACAGAAAATTCTCTAGACATATTACGGTTCGGCGCATCTTATAAGCGATTGTTCGCTGACGTGTGAAGGTATATCACATCACATGTGAAGTAAAAATAATTATGGTCTATTGCAGTATTTAATTGCTTACTGCAAGATGGAAGAATGCTGATCAATTAGTTCTTAATCCGTTTTGAAACTTTTTTGATGCCTTTAGTCCCTGGGTTCACTCGCCAGTCCAAAACACGCATCAACTTGTTACATTTCACCTGTGTCGACTCCTCAGTAGACGTCTTCAGGTTGATAATGTGACGATGACCTGTAATGATTTGGCCAGTGGACAGAAGGACTTTGTTCAAGACAAGACATTCCTATCTGTTTAACCACTATTTGGCAAGATGGTTTCACAGTTTTACCGGTCTCCTTATAAACGACCGACGCGACGACGATGACACAAAATAGAATTAAGTTGTGTTGTGTGCTTCTACATATAGCTCAAATCACAAATCACAATAGGACATATAAAACTTTTCGATCCATATAAGTTCTTTGTTATTGGAGCTGTAGACAGAAAACATGTAAAGTGCTGACAGCGTGGTGGCCGGGATAAGGTAAGCGAAGCGTAGGCCGTCCAGCAGCGAGGTGGGTCCATGATATTGCAATTGAATCAAACCTGATTGGCACAGGACGAGGGTGAATAGCATTTACAAAGGGGGCCTTTACCCATCAGTGGCATGACAAAGGCTGTGGATGAGGAAGTTCCGTAGGTCTCCCCGTAAGCTGTGGTAGGGCAAAAACTTTTGTACAGAGTGTCTGCCAATACCGCGATAGCCACCAATGCTATGCGTTGCCTATTGTTAGTTTCTCAGTAACAGTTATATTTGTCTTTGTACCGCGTATTGTCTTCGTTTCTCATGCTAATTATACAATTACCATACGTATGGAATCGTTGAAACAAGTACTTTTGAGGGAAGTATGTTATGTAAACCTTGTAATTTAAGCATGACTGAATAATTTGCTTTATCTAGATTTACGTTAGAGGTGGTTTCTGGTATACGTTTTAGACCAAAAACATACTGTACTACTTACCACCATATATTGATTTTATGAGTACCTAAAGTGGTTAGAATTCACACGCTACTCATTATTATGTAATTTGAAACCATTCTTCCCATTACAAAACCATATAAAAACCGAAACAAATTGTTGTGACAATATATTACGATTTACAACTCATTGTACTGTCGTCTTAACTGCTTGTCGGTGCTTTGTTAGTCTATAATAGGCTCTATAATTAGTAAAATAGAATTTATAATATGATTATAATAACCCTACGATGGAACTCAATCATGACGACGGAAGTTGGATGTACCTTTATGTTGTTTGCCTCGTAGAACGTGTTGCCAAATAGCTTAAGCAACATATTGACAAATATTATTGGGAAGTCATAGAAATATCATTGACATATATTAAGTTATGTAAAATATGAAACGGCTGATTACCTACCTACGCAGAACTACGTGATTATAAATGGACATTATAAAAGAGAGAAAAATTATAACTGCGACCATATATATACGTGCTTCTACATATCGCTCAAAACACAAATCACAATCTGGCTACCACCTTGTTTCTACTAGCCTTTCCTTCTCCTATGCACGATTAAAATTGGTCACAAAAAGGTTTATGGAAAACTAAGGTAAACAAAGTTACTCATGTTTTATCGAACTTAATCTAGCTAGATACAGGTGGTACATACTTAGCAGTCTTGTAATGGAATGGGTTATGATTAGATAACATAATATTATATGAGTCATGCATGACACCTTGTATAAGAATAATTAATTATATGTGGTTACAGCTTAAAGTTATACAATAAACAATAAATAAATAAATAAATAAATAACGCCCAACGATCACATACATAGATCCTGGACCCTAACTAGGATTCCCTGTATCTAGGGACCCAGGAACTACGAGGACCATGGTCCCGCAACACCCAGACACAGAACAAGTATTTGCGTTTTTTTTTGGCACAAATACTTGTCCTGTCGCGGGAATCGAACCCGCCACCTCCGGGTTATGAGCCGACCTGCTCAACCACCACACCACGGAGGCTGTTGATGCTTGATAACCCTTATGAAGGGATCTTATGTTGTAACCCTGAGAAAAGACTGGGGGTGGTAGGTTCCAGGTTCCACATTTTACAAGACCCAGGCAAAAAAGAACGCTAAAACCGGTTATTATAGGACTTCCAATTTGTTATAAAATGTAGTCGAACGGTTTTTCGAAAGGCTTGCCTTTCAACTATAATTGAACCAGCAGAACCAACGCACTACGAATAGTGCGCTGGCGCGCAAAAACATCGTCGTCGGCTATACGTGATGTTTTGCGACGATGCGGCCACATTAGGGGCTACGGTTTTCGATGCCTACGGTGAATGTTCGCTAATGAGGCGTGACGGCAAACCTAAAAAAAATATTTTTACGACGTTGCATTTAAACAAGTATTAACTACTTTAAACTGTCTCATTTATCTAAAATGAGAACCCAGTACGACTAATTCTTCAGATTCTTGATGACCTGTTTACTTGTCGCCAGGACATCAGGCATGGAGGGCAGCATCACAGTGAACGGCATGGAGCGCAACCTGTCCAGCTTCAGGAAGCTGTCATGCTACATCATGCAGGATAACCAGCTGCATGGAAACCTGACGGTGGAAGAGGCGATGGCGGTCGCCACATCGCTCAAACTGCCAAGCGCTACAACTAGGGCTGATAAGGAAGAAGTGGTATGTACTATGTGTCTCTTCGTTATGACGAGCTCGTCGTTCGCTTGATGTTAAGTGTCACGGCTGCCCATACAGTTGGAGTACCAATAGGTACCCTATATTATAAAGTTTTGCGTGACACTGCAATGTGCAAGTCATCTCGAGACATCAGCGGATCAAGTAGACTGTAAGAGACTATAAATATAAAGTCTAATTTGCTCAGTAATTGCACTACTTAAAGTGTCTTTCAAACCCGAAAACTGCTCTACTGCTTGGTGTCAATATCTGGCGAAGAGGCTGTAATCTACTTAGATGAACTCTGCAGAAAAGTCGTATGTACCACCTATTAAATCTCTTATCATACTTAACACCAACTTTATAACTATGACGATGTCCATGATAGCCATGATAAATGTCATGATTGTCACGACGAATCCCGTAACAGGCATGACGAAGTCTATTATTGCCGTAAAAAATCCCCATGACATTTTCATTAAGTAGTTCTGATTACAGGGGAAATATGAACATAGAAATCTTAATACAAGGTGAACTTGAATTGGTATGTTACCCCGAAATGGGGTGGGGGGCAGGACTGGGACCATGATACCCTACAAGTTGTGAGAGTCTTACTTAAAACTGAGTGTTTCCAAACTTCCATGGTAAAACATAAATTCACTCGCAAAATTTTCACGTGCGATCGCTACGAGAGTTAACTAGATACTATAAATTCATTTCTAAACACAGTTTGTTAAACTCATTTATGTGCACTCGGTCAAGGACGAAGTTCAACCACCCAGCTATTTTCTAACGTAAACTTTACATGGCACTTTTTCATTGATAAGCTATTAATTTAGTAGTCGTAGAAGAAACATTTTCTATCTTGGGGTGTAGATTTACCCCATTTCGGGATAACATACCAATTCAAGGTCACCCTGTATAGCTTCAATTATTACTATTTTTTTCTGTCATATCAAAGACTTCGCTTTAAAATGACACAGAATTAAGATAAGATAAATGGGTTATTTCAATAAATTAACCTTCCTATTGTACCTACATAGCTTATCAAGTTATCACACATACACAACACAGAGGAAATTGGAAGATTGACCATCGCTATTATTTTGTAAATAATCAACAATCATTTCATTTGTTTAAACACGAATTGGTTGTTTGTTAAAGGTTGTCGGAGAAATTTTTATCCTCCGAATTGTCGATTAATTATAATAATATGATTTGTCTTGTACGACGTACAGCTGTGCGCTGTGCGACCGGAACAGCACTTTATTGCATTGTAGCCAGAGTCCCTATTTACTTAAGCGATTTCGTAGAGTGAAACTTCTGTACTAGGATTGACTTTATGGAATTCAACATTTTCGGAGTAAAAGCCACACGATGAGGTAAAAAATGCAATCCTATAAAAAAATTAACAGTTTTCGTTTCTCTTTTAATTTATATGTATATGTAGGGATTCGTCGGCTTAATATCAAGTATTGCTAATTACTTATCATTTACCTCGAGCGGATGACGTCAAAGTTACAAGGAAAAAAGAAACCAGTTTGTGGAGATGCCATTTTTATCGCTACTAATATTTTAATGATTTACCGTCATAAAATCTTGTAATAATGAATGGGATCATTAATGATAGACAGGCAGATTAGATTCGCAGCAGTGGGAACGTATGTAATGTATTTGACTGGCCTGATAGATCAGCCCCTCTATTACGAACGAGCTAGCAGCGCTGCTGACGGGCGTCTGCCACTCAACTGCTGTCAATTTTCATACAATTTTGACAGCAGTTGAGCGGCAGACGCGCGTCAGCAGTGCTGCTAACTCCTTCTTAATAGGGAGGCAGTTGGTAGACGCTCTGCCTTCTGAACTATAGGTTGTGGGTTCGATTCCGACCCAGGCCAAACATTTGTGTGATAAACAATTGAACATGGGTGTTTGTTCTGTGTCTTGATATTATATATTTTTTGTATTCTATGTATCTAATTTACAAACACCTGTACCACCGCTGTGCCACATTCGCTCAAACACACCAAATTTATTAAAAATCGTTTAGCCGTTTCAATACTAGATCTCGCAAACATTCGCACTTACAATATTAAGTAGGAGAATTATTTTTATGTATGCTAATATACACAGCTGCACGAAGTATTATAATTATACGGCTGTGTCAAACAATTCACAAATAAATTAGTCCAATTAAAATGAGAATACAACAAAATTATACCTCTACATTTTTCATTTATTTGGTCGCCATAATCATATGAAAACACCAAAGGTTTTGCGATTGGTACCTTCTTAAAACTATTGGTTAAATGTTATTCTATAACATTAATTTATAATCACTAATAAAAGGCAGAAAGCATCTAACCTATTCTTAATTATTGAATAAGTACTTACGCGAACCATCATTTCAGATCCAAGAAATCCTCGAAACCCTCGGCCTCTCTGAACACCACAAAACGATGACCTCCAACCTGTCCGGAGGCCAGAAGAAGCGTCTGTCCATAGCCCTAGAACTGGTGAACAACCCCCCCATCATGTTCTTCGACGAGCCAACATCAGGCTTGGACAGTTCCTCTTGCTTTCAATGCATCTCTCTGCTGAAGACCCTGGCCCGAGGTGGAAGGACCATCATCTGCACCATTCACCAGCCGTCCGCGAGGCTGTTTGAAATGTTCGACCATTTGTACACGTTGGCCGAAGGACAGTGCGTTTATCAAGGCAGCACTGGACGATTAGGTATGTGCTTGACTATTGTTAACCACCGACAGCCTTAAGACGTCCACTGCGGTACATAGACCTCCCCCATAGAGTGCTATTTTGAGCGGCTGAGGTTTTGGTCCACCTTGTGAAGGGCCTAGGCTGTGTCTTCCGATTCGTGGAGAACCTTTCTACTACTAATTATCTATTTTTAATAGGAATGCTTAAATTACCATATATTAGATAACACCTCACCCGATAAGAAATGACAATATGGTCTTCAGTAGATCATTTTTTGACCACGAAATTTCCATTCTATTGAAGAGACTAACACTATACCTAAAAGGAAATACTGATGCTATAAGTGTATTCCATTCCTTGACTGCGGATTTTTTTTTTATCTGCTCTGTGTTAAAAACCTTGGAGTTTACTCTTATAATAAATTATTAATTCAAAATTCATGCTATTTGATAATATTACTTTAAATTATAAACTACACTATGTATTTAATTAGCCAGAAACGTACAGACATTACTTTTTATAAACATTTTGGCATAAACTTTTTTATCCATCATTTGCATAATTATAAATATAAAAAGTAAGTATCTAGATTTATATATTGTGGAGTATAATTTAGTGTTTTTTTGCAAGTCTTAAATGCAGAACCAGCTAGACTTGTTACAGATCATGGACGACAACAAAAATGTAATAAGATATCAACTTGGGTTATAAACATTCTCTAAATGTCTAATTGAAATCCTAAAATAAATAAATAAATATAGTTCACGTAAATAGAGTTCATGAACATGTTAGTTATGATGTTACCACACCAATCGATCAAATCGGTGTGGTAGCTTTGGTTTAAACTACTTCGTAAAATCATCGATTGGTGGTTGATTGAATCGATGAGGTATCGATCATCGATCGATGATGGATGTATGTTGGAGTGCTATTCATATCAGACCTTATTTATAATTAAAATTAATCAATGTCTAAATTGCTCCGTCTCGTTTTTGCCCGTGACATTTCACGTCAGCGAGAAGTAGATAGGAGTTTTTAAGGTTTGAATAAATTAAACTAACGTTTATAATTAAAGCCTATTATATCGGTCGAATGGTATGTAATGTATAACCTGAATGTATGTGTGGTATGTAACATAATTGTCAATCGACAAGATCGACTTGGTAGGAACTGTTGATCGACGTCAACTGATCTCATTCAACTATGTATCGATTGCATCGATGGTTGAATGCTTATTACGGTCTTAGGGCCTTACTTGTAAACGCTGCTTAAAGTTAGTCAGTGTTTAAAATGTTGTGACATTTCAAATCAGTCAAAAGTTGAGAGAAGATTTTAAGCATTGACTAACTTTAAGCAGCATTTATAAGTAAGACTTAGGCTTAAAACTCGGTTTAAGTGTGTGTCAAAAACATTTGGTTTCCCTACAGTGGAATGGCTGGGCAGCCTGAGCCTGCAATGCCCTTCGTACCACAACCCTGCCTCGTTCATCATCGAGGTGTCATGCGGCGAGTACGGAGACAACACGGGAAAGCTTGTCCGGGCCATCAACAACGGGAAAAATGATATCAGGTAATCACAATCATCATCATCATCATTATTAGCAGCCCGAAGACGTCCCCTGCTGAACATAGGCCTCCACAAAGAGCGCCACCGTGAGCGGCCACTCGCCTCCTGCATCCATCCGCTCCCCGCGGTTTTCACCAGATCGTCGGTCCATCTAGTGGGGGGCCGGCCTACACACGGTAATCACTCTAAATTAGCAAAATAGACGATCGGGACCAACCACCGACCAAGGTCACCTTTGTCTCACTTAAGCCGGGTTGGTGTAAACACCGACCTTGTGGATGTACATACGACCAAGGTCGAGTGGTTGGCGACCGAATAAAGACACCAACCCACCATCCACACGGTCGGTTTCCCGTCGCTCAAAAAAAAGGAAATCATTTTGTAGAAACCAGTTGGGCCTGTCCCGAGAACCATAATACCGGCTTTGTCACTTTGACCAATCCGATATCAGTATTGAAAGCAGTTACGTCTCTTTCTGACAACCTGGGTTTGATAGGGACGCCATTAAAACTACAGATTAGGTAATAGTGGCCCGTTAAGATCACTTCTAAAACAATACCAAACGAAAACGCTCTTATTGTCAAAAAACGGCTGGAACGGAAACGGTCAACCATTCCCTGAAAGCGCGGTCCCAGATTACAACAACAAGAAAGATATGGAGGTGTCTAACAAGGCTGTAACGTTATTTATGTTTCACAGAAACGGTCAACCGTTCCCTGAAAGCGCGGTCCCAGATTACAACAACAAGAAGGATATGGAGGTGTCACTCAATAACGGAAAAGAGTGGGACAAAAACGACCTCGCACAAGCGCAGGAGAAGTTCAAAGATAACGTCACCAACGGAAACGGAACTGGCAACCTTCAGAATGGAATACTTCAGTTCGCTGCTAGTGAAATTTCCAAAGGTAAATATGGTCGCATTGTATCTGTTTCAGTAATCTATTAAGGGTTCAGGCATGCAAGGGATTAGCCTACAGTGCCCTATTAAGCTGGTGGGGCTGCCACCTTGAAGGTTGCAAACTAGCTTGGTTTTCTTCGGGTATCCTCCCTGGTGATTAGAATTCTGTTTTAAGGCGCAGAATATTCGCCTTTGCCCTGCATCATTTAGCAGCTACAACTCTTAGTGGCGAAAGCGCGGTGGCGCGGTTGTAGCTGGTCCCAAACCAGCCAAACTCCAACTTCCCACCCCTCTGCCCCGATGTGGGGCCGTAGGAAATGAAGAAGAGAATATGGTAGCTATATTATAGAATCCTACACGTAACACTATTACGAGTCAACCAATGAGAGCATAGTATTGGTAAGAGATGAGTTTGACAAAGATCCCAAACGCTAACTCCAAAAATGTATTGAAATGACATTAGCTGCGGAAAAGTAAGCGATTTCCGAAATGTCATTCCAATACATTTTGGAGTTAGCGTTTATGATCAACCCCCCATGCTAGACCCCCAGGTTTGTAATATGGACTGAATATCCGCTGGTACCTATTCTTTGGAACGTATCAGGTAACGAGATACACTAATGATCTCTAATTGATTGTTCATCCATAATTATGTGAGGATTGTTTTCCGCAATTAATATAAAATTGAACAAAAACATGATGAATAGAATAGAATAGAAAATATTTATTTCTGACAAAAGGCACAAAATCAATGCAAATTTACAAAGTAAGTAATACAATTAACGAGGTGGGTAACAGAGGTACTGACCAAACTCTGAAAGAGTTCTTCTTTGAGGGTTCCGTACCCAAAGGGTAAAGCGAATCCTATTGCTAAGACTCCGCTGTCGGCCTGTCTGTCCGTCTCACCAGGCTGCATCACATGAACCGTGATAGTTAGAAAGTTGAAATTTTCACAGATGATGTATTTTTGATGCTGCTATAGCAATAAATACTAAAAAGCAGAAGAAAATAAATATTTAAGGGGCTCTCCTACAACAAACGTGACTTTCTTTGTTCGTTTAGGTACGGAACCCTTTGTGCACGAGTCCGAATCGTACTTGGCCGGTTAATCATTATAAAAGTTGTTACGGAAACAGTTATAGTGTGGGTGAAATCGCGGGGAGCGTCTAGTTTTGATTCAAAGGTTGACTTTGCAAATACCGTGCAAAATTATCTATGTTTATTATTCCCAACCTTGTATTCTAAGATAGATATAGGTCAAAGGGCAACGATAATAGCTCGCTTCCTGTTTGTCGCTAGATTATTGTAACTGACTTGAATTATAATGAGCGCCTATGTTTTTATATAATTGGCGGTGGCGCTTTAGCTAAAAGACATAGGTGATTACGTCATTTTATTGAAACTAAAATTTGTATCATGGAAAAGATTGCAAAGTGGAAGCCACTTTTTTCTACATGTATTGATTACAAATACTTACAACTGACTGAAACTTAAACTTTATGGATTTCAAAGTTTCAATGGTTTCAATACCCGGTGATAGATGCTGAGCAGGCGATGCTGCTATAAAAATCATAAACATTTCCATACCCAGCTGCGCACCTCTACTACAATAGGTAGGTACTTATTATAAAAAAAAATGAAGAATTCTCACGATGTTTTGCTTCATCATTATAAATGCGAGTGCTATTTTTATTTTGCATATTCTTAATAATTAAGGGATATATTCCCATTTGACAGCCTCTGTAGTGTGGTGGTTGAGCAGGTTTGTTCACCCGCAGACGGTGGGTTCGATTCCCGCGACAGGACGGGTATTAGTGCAAAGGAAAAAATCTCAAATACTTGTTTGTGCCTGGGTGTTGTGGGACCATGGTCTTCGTAGTTCCTGGGTCCCTAGATACAGGGAATCTGAGTTACAGGCAAAAACTTCTAGTGTTACATGCCTGATAGCGCAGTTGGTAGTTGCTATCTGCCTTCTGAAGTATATATGGGGCACGGGGCACCCAGGACAAACATTTGTGTGACGAACATAGGTGTTTGTTCTGTGTTTGGGTGTTATATTGTATGTTATGTGTGTATTAACAAACAAAAAACCACTTAGTATTCTATCAGTTATCTGGTTCTACAATCTATGCTTAGTTTGAGGCTAGATGGCGCTGTGTGAAATGTTCACACTTTTTTAAATCCAGAATTGATGTGTTCCTTATGATCGTTTTTTAATAACTATCATCTATTCCAGGCGAGTCGCTAGTGGTACAAATCGTGGACACTGAGAAGCAGGACAATGCTGAAGTGGCCTTGCTGGGTGGCGAAGGGTCTCCGAAACGTTACGCCACATCGGAACTGACGCAGTTCTGGGTCGTGTTGAAACGGACCTTGCTCTTCAGCAGACGAGATTGGGTAAGATCTAAACTACAGTGCGATTCAAACTCAATGGCGGCTGTGAAGTCGGCCCGAAACGCTGAGAATTAGCAGAAGTTAGATGTGCGCGGGAAGAGGTAAGCAGTGAGCGTGCAGCGCACTTCACAGCCGCCATTGAGTTTGGTTCAGCCTAGTAATAAGATTACTAGACTATGAGGATCATAAAGTCTCATTGGCCCAGTAATTTCATATTATAAGGATTTATTAGACCCAAATTTAAAACCTTTAGTTGATTTACTAAAAATATAGCCTTCTTTTACATTTCCGTCTATTTGACAAGGACAGGAATAGTTTTATAATTTTTAAACCCTTTAAAATAGGCTCAATTAGTGGTTTAATTTTCGTTCTCAGATTTATTTTAGTTATTTAAATTATGTAGTTAACAACGAGTGTTTGTCCCTCAGACCCTGATGTACCTGCGATTGTTCGCGCACATTCTGGTCGGGTTCCTGATTGGTGCGCTGTACTACGACATCGGCGATGACGGCTCCAAAGTGCTCTCCAACCTCGGCTTCCTCTTCTTCAACATGCTCTTCCTTATGTACACCTCCATGACCATCACTATACTTAGCTGTGAGTATAAACAAAGTCAGCGTTCATGTATATACAAGGTGATCTTCAATTGGTATATTATCCCGAAAGGCGGTAAATCTAATCCCAAAGGTAAACAACATTTCTTCTATGACTTTTTTAAGTTAATCGTTTTTCATGCCCTGCAATGCCATGTAAAGTTCACATTATAACTTTACCTAAACGCTACGAATATAGCCCTAGCGCGCTGGGTGTAGTTGAACTTTGTCCTTCACCGAATTCCTTAAACGAGTTTGTTGACTTGTATATTACTCGCAACGGTGGAGTTCCTATTAAGTCCCCCCTCCCCTCCCCTCTTCGGGGTAAAATACCAATTCAACTTCACCCTGTATAGTTACTATGGCATTTTCAGATCCAGACAATTTGCTACTATGTCATTCAACGCTCATATATTAACTATTTAGTGAATTTTAGGGACTGTAGTACTTGCGGTGATCCAGACGTTTCTTTTTCGATACGGCACAATATTAAAATTAAAAAAGTAAATAAATTGCGGACGAAATCATGGGCTTTACGGTAGTGCTTCATAAAATACGCTGGACGGAATATGCAACCCTGCTACTAAAACTGCTACTATCTTTCATTAATATTATAATTTAATTACATTCCAGTTCCCCTTGAAATGCCGGTGCTAGTGAAGGAACACTTCAACAGATGGTACTCGCTACGTTCATACTATCTAGCTATCACGGTCTCTGATATACCATTCCAAGTAAGTACTAAGTATCTGCTTTTTTTTAATGTGAAAGAATGACGTGACGATCTAGTCGTTTACCTGATGTTAAGCGACACGGCCGCCCATAACCGTTGTAGTGTCAGTCGGGACTTTAAAATAATAAAGCTTCGCGTGACACTGCACTGGGCACGTCATCCTGAGACATCACATGTAGTGATCAGATTACTACACTGACATCAGGTCATAAAGTCTCATTTACCCCAGTGATTCCACCAGCTACAATGCCCTTCAAACCGAAACCATATTGCTTGCACACTACTGCTTGGCGGCAGAATAACTGGCAAAGCGGTGGTACCTACCTAGTCGATTATTTGATGTGAAAAACTTAATTTTTTAATAAAATTTATCAGTGCTACTTGATTGCCGTAAATATTGTGAACATGTTTAAGTAGAGTGCGATTCAAACTCGGTGGCGGCTGTGAAGTCGGCGCAAGAATTAGATGTGCGCGGAAAGAGATAAGTGGTGTGTGCAGCGCACTTCACAGCCGCCATTGAGTTTGAATCACACTGTACCTTCGCTTTACAATAAGTAAAGAAGAAGCAACAAGAAACTCTACATGATGCCAGTAAAATTTCTATATACTATATGAGTTTGAATTGGTATATTATCCCGAAAGGGGGTTAATCTACTCCCTAAGGTAGACAATGTTTCTTCTACGACTTTTCTAAATTAATAGATTTTCATTGGAGAAATGCCATGTAAAGTTTACGTTCGAAAATAGCCTTAGCGCAGCTGGGTGGTTGAAATTCGTCCTTGACCGAGTGCACATAAAAGAGTTTAACGACTTGTGTTTAGAAATGAATTTATAGTATCTTCTTAACTCTCGTAGCGATCGCACGTGCAATTTTGCAATTTGATTTATTTTTTTGCCATGGAGGTCTTGAATCACCCAGTTTCAAGTAAGCCTCTCACAACTTTTAGGGTATCATGGTCCCAGTCCCAGTCCCAGGTCCCATTTCGGAATAACATACCAATTCAAGGTCACCTTGTATTATTGCTTTTGTTTTTTTTTTGGGTAGTAATGTAAATCTCATTTACTCCAGGCTATATTCTGCGTGATCTACGTAGTGATAGTATACCTGCTGACGTCACAGCCTCCAGTGTGGTCCAGATTTGCGATGTTCCTCTCCTCCTGTCTACTGATATCGTTCGTCGCACAGAGCGTCGGCCTAGTCGTCGGCGCGGCCATGAATGTTCAGGTCTGTATTTTTTTTATATTTTGGCTCTACACATAGTGTATTTAGTAGAGTTGCCGCGAATACTCGCTATTATTCGATATTCGGCATTACTCGTCATTTTTTTATATTCGTCGAATACCGAATAATAGCTAGTATTATTCGGCATTCGGCGAATAGTCGTCGAAAATAAACTTTTAACGAACAAAAGAACTAATGAGTTAAAAATAATAATTATTTTAATTATTTTCCTTAATAAAACAATACACAATATCAATTATTATCTGTAATATGTGCCTGTGCCTATCATATTCATGTAATTAAATTAGTAAGGCTTATTAATTAATATTTAAAATCCAACAGAGGCAGATTGTGGTGCAAAAAAACAATTTTTTCTGCACGTTCTGGAGCAAGTCGGTTTCGTTTTTCCTCGTAAATTAAACCTGCCTCGGAAAATAGTCTTTCTGAATAAACAGAGCTTGCTGGTGTGATTAAGTATCGTTTAGCAAGCTTACTTAAAATAGGAAATCTATTCTTATTGGTACTCAAAGCCCACCATTCATATGGGTTTATTTTTCTGTTATTTACTGTTTGTCTTTATTGTTTTCTTTTCTCACAATCTTAGAAGAAATTAGAAATATTTTTAATGTGTTTAATGTTTTTTTTTATGTCGAATAGTAATGTCGAGTTATTCGACTATTCGCCGAAGTGAATGGCGATTAATCGGTATACGACTATTCGCTATAAACACTATTCGCGGCAACTCTAGTATTTAGCCAGTGTCAAGTATTATAATTTTCATCGTGTTATAAAATATTTCACGCAAAGTCATGTTCTAGTCATAGTCATAGTACAGCCTAAGTCATGCTCCAGCAAAGTGGTGGCAACTTTACTAGAAGCTTCTATGGAGTGTAGGAAGCAACACGAAAAATCACGTTTCACCACATTATATCACTTGCCCTCTCTCATGCTCGTAATTCAGCACTTAATGCGTAAAACGCCACCAATTTTAAACACTAACACTGGAAAAAGCACATGATTTGAAAAATAATACGATACAACGACGTGAACTTGTCTGCGTTCCCGCCAACATTCCGGTTTGTATTTTATTTTATTTTTATAAGTTTGGTAGAAAAACAATTAACAAAGTTTCAGGCGTGGGCCAAGCATCACCCTCCTATCGTCGAAACACCGCCGAAAATATGGCTTAACCATTTTATCGTGAATGACACAAATCATAAACATCCAACGAAGATCTGGTTAATACTGACGGGAACCGATGGATGCAGGCAGCAAGCAGCCGCTCAATGTGACGTTCTGTGGAGGAAGACTGTGTTCAGCAGTGGTCCTCTTCAGGCTGGTGATAAAGATTAGAAAATATATCTTTACAAATAAAAATCCATATAAATTATGTCGGAGATGCAACCGAACAGTGTTGCCAATTAACAAAGTGAATTCCCACAACTTTTTGATACTCCCACCAAAAGTTAACATTCTGAAAATAACCCCAAAATAGTTTTCATCTATTTTAAGGGCAGAACACAAAAGCAAAAATATCCGTTTAAGTATTATTCAAACTTCCACAATATCAACTAACAAAACAATTAATATCACATTCTGTAATATCAAATTCTATAATATGGTTCTGGTTTCTTCCATTTTTTAAGTTTAATCCTTAAGTTTACTATTTTAAAGTTTCATTGTTTGCTTTTTTCTTTATCGGATTGTGCATTGTCTCCACCCCCTCTGGGTCTAGGCTGAAAACCAGCGCTGGCTGTCGTCGACGACCAGCACATGCTGAGCCGACGCCCATTCAATACTTGTTTTGTGTTTGTTTCTTATTCTTAGTTCATATTATGTAACATTATAACATGTTCTGTACCATAGTTTAAGCAAGTATTGAATAAATGTTATTCTATTCTATTCTATTCTATTCTACATTCACTCTCACGTTTAATTACTACTTATCTTATGGTAATAAGCAAAATACAATCGAATTGACAAAAAATATCTTGAAGTCGATTAAAAAAATCGACAACAGAATTTCAG
Source organism: Ennomos erosarius (assembly GCA_963580505.1). Taxonomy (NCBI): domain Eukaryota; kingdom Metazoa; phylum Arthropoda; class Insecta; order Lepidoptera; family Geometridae; genus Ennomos; species Ennomos erosarius. Next base: position 13,299,340 of record OY756982.1, read on the forward strand.
GAGTTATCTTACAATTTCTGTTGTTTCCAGAACGGTGTGTTCCTAGCGCCAGTAATGTCGGTGCCGTTCCTGTTGTTCAGCGGTTTCTTCGTGTCGTTCAACGCCATTCCTGTTTACTTACGGTGGATCACATATCTCTCCTACATTAGATATGGGTTCGAGGGAACGGCCCTGGCTACCTACTCGTTCAAACGGCCTAAGCTTCAATGTCATCAGGTAATATAAATAAATTATTTATTAGTAATCATGTCTAGATAGTTACTAGTTAGTGTCCAGTGTATTCATTTGGCCCAATACTTCACCAACACGCAATAAATGTCGCTTGATAATCTTGCGTTGTGCAGAAATAAAACAATTCCTAAAATAGCCCGCGTTATTCCGTTGTATGGGATGAGGCATCTGTACTGTAGGTATTATATTATCTGGGGTTTTATTAAAAGTTAGTTGAATAAAGACAGATACGTTTTTAGGGTCCCGCACCCAAACAGTAAAACCAACCCTGTCTGCGGAGCCTTAGCAGAAACGTATCTGTTATTTCTCAACTAACTTTTAATAAACCATACATCTGCGATGAGAGAAGTAAGAGGATGTGGCGTAAAGCTAACTACTCAGAATAAGTTATAGTTATGAGGTAAACTTCGTTAAAGAATGGACAAAAATAGTCGCATTCCATTTTAGCCAATACCATTTTGAAAGAGACAAGTATTCCGTTTCAACTTTCATTTGTGATAATAATTTGTCTCTGACGTCACTTGAGACAGCCCTGCGGTAAACAATCCGCCATGTTCTGGTGTATTAAGCTAGTACGTCAGTCGTCAACTAGCGTCAACTGTCAAACGCAGTAAACAATGGGACGGAGTGGGGCGGAGTCGGCACCATATTGTGGTAAAAAGTGCCGCACGTCACGTGACCATGTTTCACACCCTCTTACTTCGCTCATCAAAGCCACACACACACACAAACAAGGTAACATAAAGAGAGACAGACGTCGTCTTTATGTTTTGTTGTTGTCTCAAGAACCGTGATATTTGACAGTTGAAATTTTCCTAGTTGATGTATTTCTGTTACCATAGCGGCACAACAACAAATACTAAAAAACAGAGTAAAATAAATATTTAAGGGGGCTCCCATACCACGTGATTTTTTTTGCTCGTTTTTATAGAAATGGTACGGAACCCTTCATGCGCAGCCGACTCGCACTTGACCGGTTTTTTGTTGATATTGTGCTTAGGCTGCAACTTAATCAGTTTAACATATTATATTTTTCCACAGACTTACTGCCATTTCAAGAACCCGCTCACAACCTTAGAAGAGTTAGACATGGAAGACGCAGACTTCACATTGGATATCGCAGCTTTATGTTTAATCTTCGTCGTACTGCGTATATCTGCCTTCCTTTTCCTACGTTGGAAGCTGAAATCCACTAGATAAGTTGTATTTGTGTATGTTAAAATGTGCCGTCGGTTGGGATATACGGTTTTAGAAAACAGTGGACTATGGCTGTCTCACTCTAAACACATTTTTGACATAGTAGCTGGAGTGAGATGGCAATACAATTAAGCTTTCTTTAGGACGACTCGAAGACGCGAGTTGTAAGTAGTATTATCATTATTACATTCCGTTTCAGAACTAATATTATTAAAATACGCGACTAAAAGAGGGGAGAAAAATGTACTACTCACCTCTGAGGTTTTGTACGGATAATCAAATGCCCAGCACCGAAAAAAAAAATCGGAAGAATTTGGTATTCTGTTCTTAGATGGCAACTCCATCCAACAGTTAAAAATACAAACAGAGCTTACAAAAAAAAGTTTGGTATATAAAAAAAATGAAATCGCAAAATCCCAACCAACGGTCATTTAGAATAAGGAAAGAAATAAGACAGGTTTTATTTAAGCTTATAAATAAAGAACTCGTCACTGTGAAGTATTTCCAAGACTTTACCATGAAGATGCCAGTTGTGATAAACGTGGAGTCAGGACTCTAATACTAGTACGTACCGAATTCTAATATCGCTATCTCATTTAGTAGTACTCATCTCTCTTTCCCATAGAAACTACGGTTTGTCAATTTCAAATCGAGTACCGCGTAATAAAGAAGGTGTCGGCAATGATTTTAGGATCAAAAAGTGTGGACTCCACATTTACTTCATCTTCATGGATTTGCTCCAATGACTTCGCTGTGACAAAGTTCTCTAATGACTGTAGCTAGAAATGTAATAATTAATTATAATAATTATATACGCAGTGTACGTGATAATTACGAATTACGATCAACAGAATTTAATTATAGCCTGCCAGTAAAAATAATAAGGTGATTATTGGTATGGTACATATTTAATTTTACTCGATATACAATATAAGTAAAATAATTTCCAAATCACATTAAATGAAGAAAACATAGATTACATACATTTTACATGAAAATTGATGTAATTTTCAAGTGCCTTAATTTTCAATTTGTGATATATTTCAACCTTTTTAGGGTTCCGTAGTGAACTACCAACCATTTTGTTTTCTAAAATTAAGTCACAGACATCTAGTATGATATTTTTGTGCGCAAATAACGCATACTTAGCAAAAGCAAAAATTATGTTCTGTTTTCTTTGAACGGGTCGATTTTGCTTTACAAAAAAATAGTAGGTTGACACATTTATCGAGAAACGAAAAAAAACTTGTCCTATTCAAAGGTTATCGATATGAAACAGCCTAATATTTAATTCATTCTTAATAACAGCTACGGAACCCTATACTGCACATGGCCCGCCACCCACTTGGCGAGTTCATAATGTGTAAAGAAATTATACATTTTTACAAAAGTATTCAACTAATACTAATGTGATAGAAAATATGTAAATGTGATAATTTGACAACTATGTAACATAATTTTTATATAAATTCTGACACGCTGATATTATACGTAAAGTTGCATTATTATGATGTAATCTAGGCTCAATCCTTACATTTATAGTGATAAAAAAAAAACAATTACAGATCCATACAGCATCCAATTATTCCATCCATATTTTTTTGTGTTAATAATGTAAATAATCTATTTGACTAAATTGAAATGACAGATTGATTTTGTAGGTATATTTATATAAAATATATGAAAAAGATAAATATTACAGTTAATTTGCAGAATATAAGTTTCACAAATAAAATCCAAGTTTATCCATTGACAAAGAAGAATAGATAACGCAAATAATGCACGTAACTTGCATTAGAAAATAAATATTCGATTGCATCTTGTCGCCATTTTCAGGAGAAGAAATGGAAAAAATATAATTTTACTATACTGGATATTGCATTACACAAAAGTAAAGCTCTGGATGCTCTTCACTTTCTAGTTGTCCACTCCATGGAAGTACCGAATGTACCTCTTTAGACTGGTCTATGATTGACTATATTAATAATAAACCATGGGTCTAGGCACCCAGGGTCTATAATCGTTTGAAGATAATAGACGGAATGGTTTTGAGTGCATACTCCTCTAGGTAATGCTTCCTTGTCGTGTACGCAAGTGATTACCCGATTTAAGAGTTTTTAAGCCTCCCGAAGGCCCATGACTTTGCTTAACGACTGTGTTGTCTTGCGACAGTAGCTAGGATCGACTGCTTAACTTCCGAAACATGGTAATTGTCAAAAAGGTCTGTGTATTCGGTGCAAATGCATCAGGCATTGCTATGTATTCAGTTTCGGTTTACGACATTCTATTGCGTAGATCTATACGCATCAAAGATCTTGATATTAGTTTTTGTGCTACACCCGAATAAATAAAATATAGCCAGCTTATAATAATTGCATACATGCATTGTCTATTCCATCTTAACACTGTGATAAAAAATAATTTCCGTATAATTTCGAACATATTTGTTTGTAAAAACTTCATGTGAAAAATTGCTCATTATATAATATTAAAAATCTTGCCTTTATTGGCTTGCCCTATGAACTCGTTATAACTTATGAAAATAATTATAAGTATGACATAAAGTCGGTGGTAATAGAAATTAGTTTTCACTAAAATTATCGTAAAGTTTGCGTTCTGTAAAAGGCGTTATGTTAAAATATGTGTACTTATAGTTCTTTTTTATCATATAACATAGCTTTGCGCGTTTATGAGTTAGTGTTTTAGTATAGTAATAGGTCAGCTTGCAGGACTTGCTTTATTTTTAGAAACAGTTAATTATTCAAATTGTTTCAGAAAACAGTTTTACTTTACATTCATCGGTGGTGTGATTACTTTATATTTGAATACATTTACAGTTTGCATGTTAAAATGGTGATTGTACTTTCTACACTATCATTTAAAGTGGCATACCTATTTATACAGTTTATATTATAAATAAAACACACTTGTGTTTACCGTTTTCAGCCGTGCATGCCAGATTACGACCTACTTCTTGCAAATGGAAAATTAATTATTTTTATTTTATGTTAAAGTATTATTTTCTTTACCGAATTCCAAGTTGAATAATTAGATTTCTATTACCATTGATGTTAATTTAGTTAAGAATATATTTAAATAAAATGGGACGCGGTGTTTGTCTATTGACGTGTACTTAGTTTTATAGTGAATGGTCCAGCTAAATATACATTAGGCGGTTAGGATTATGGTATTAGCTGTTATATTATTATGTGTTTTGTATATTTTTTAAATAAATGGTTTATGATGTAAAAATACATTTTTTATTTTTGTGCAGCGTTTGAGTGACTTACTACGTCGACAGTCTACGTAGTTAACTAGTTATATAATATGCTTCGTGTATCGGAATACGGTCGGATGTTATTTTAAATTCTCTTTCAGAGAGGAGCATCATTTCTTGTCGCACAATGACATCGCTCAAGTTTTGTACACGATGTCGAAATTTTTCACACCAGTTAGTACCTACCATCTGGTAAATCTACATAATATTTAGGTCGTTGTTTTGTACACGAAACGTAAGAGTTAAGTGATCAGATTAGGATGCAAACCACGGACGGCCGTTTTCCATCGGCCCTCAGAGAACGTCGCAGGAATATTTATAGCCTTTTCAATTCCAAGCACAAGGAAGATCTCGTACAATTACCTAGATTACCTACATTTTTATTGAGGAAAAAATACGTAAGTAAAATGATTTAGATACACAGTAAAATACTTATGAATATTTAAGGCATTCATTTAGAATGAATCACACGCATCATCATTTTATTACTAAAACATTCGTTTATTTACAGGTGTAACCTTAACTTTTCTGTTTTAACTGGGACGCAAGTTCTACCACAAATACAATGGAAGATATGCACAAGCCGATGACATATGGATACCATGGTACGGCGAAACGAGCCTGGAATCCCTGAGACCGGAAATGGTACCTTATTGTCTGGTCATAAAAATGGTCGTTGAGGCTTTTTTCCGACAGTCCAGTTTCTCTGATCCGGAGAGCTACCACGTGCAGCCTTTCGTACATTGGGAACCCGCTGTGGAAGTACATAGCGTAGATCACCTTCGCGTAAGGCTTAGTGAAAGAATAAACCGGAGACCTTCCGTACTCATCGTAAAACTGCTGCTTGTTATACAGATATACGGAGTACAGGATCAAAGTAAACAGGCGGTATGATTCACTCACAGATTTAATGCTCTCCAAAAATAACTTGCAGCCCTTAGTACCAACTTCAGCATCTTGGAAAACTTCGGAGTTGTTGGACTGTGATTTCAGGAACTTTTCCATCACCAAACTTACACATGGTTGTAAGTCTCGGTCGGTTATGGCTTGCTCGTCTCTGATTTGGTAGCCCGTTCCGGGCTTCGTGGTAAGACTCATCAATGTAGTGGTGTAGAAGCTGTTCATTAAATATGCGAACAATACCCACATGAGAAAAACACATTTTACCGCCTGCCGGGATTGAAATGTGGAACCGTGAGATAGCAGATTGTCCAACAGCATTAATAAGACGCGTCCTTTATCTTTTGCTTTTAGCAGGATTGCTATCAATGCCGAATAAAAAACTAAAATCAGAAACAATGAAATCCAAACCATGGGTGAAAATTCGTGGTAGATGTCTTTCCAAGCGGGTGATGGACCAGCTCTTTTTACCATTAGTCGCAGCTCGTCCACATAGTCCAGGTGTCCAAAGATGTAGAAGAACAGATTTGCACGCGACGGTATGAGCATCAGGCCTCCTAGCATCACATCAGTGTGGTTATTTGCTAGCATCAGCATCGGTCCCGTAACTGACATGTTATTGGATACTAGTGAGAACGATTCTGGATTGTAATTGAAGTTAAACTTGTAAGTAAAATGCTCTATCTTACTTATCAAATTGAATATGTATTGCTCTGTACCAATAATATTGGCGCCATGTTTTACTTTCGATGGATCTATTCCATAAGGAGGCCAGTGAGGGACGGAGACGTTGAAAAAGCAATTTCGAAGGCCTGTAGTTACTTTCTGAGGGTAAATATTTGTAGTTACTTCCAAACAATTTCCAAACTCGATCAGTCTGGTGTAATATTTTCCGCAGGCGAAATTTTCATATGGGTTGTAAGTGTATAATTCTGCTGTGTCAGTTGAGTTCACAATTACGGCGTTGATTACGTGAAGAGAGAGCAAAATATCGAAAACTTGGAAAAGTTGGCTCCGTTCAAGTGATTCAATCATGACAAGAAAACGAGCGTATGGGTTCCAGCTTGTTTCCTTATAGAGGAAGACGATATTATGCGAAAATGACGGTACATCCCTGACGACGATCAGATACGCCAAATTCAAATTAAATCCGTTAGTGGGAGCCATCTTCGTAGCAATCGAGATGATTTCCATCGTATGAATCGTCTTCAGCAGTTCATCTTCTAGACCCAGGTTCACGTAGACTATCATTTTGACTTTCACGAAGTATTTTTGTAATATATTTTTTATGCATACTGGTATAGTTGGGCTCTTAGGACAAAATAGTTCGGGAGTTAATATTTCACAACTTCCACTGAACAGTAACAAGGACAATGTCAAAGCCGTTACCAACATGACTATTGAAATCCGAATGATATTTTCATAGTAACAGTTTGGTATTGAGTAATCAATCACTGATGGATATCAGGACCACGAGCAAACATGACATTATTGGAAATGTACCTAGTCAGTTTTTCGGAAATTGTTTGAAGTATTAAGTATATAGAATACCTACCTAATACTTAATAGGTAGGTTACCGTTATATCCTTAGCTACAGTGGTACCTAAATATGAGTGTTTCTAGGGTGTGGATTAGGTTCAAGTTATGAAGGGGCGTGTAAATAGCCCACTTCGCCTCAAATTCCAAAATCAGTGTCAGCCTATGATAAAAATTAAATATGGCCGAGCACTAAACGGCGAAAATCAAGAGACGTGAAAGTTTCGATGAACCACTAAAATTAACATCAAAAATGAAGCATTCCACGTACCTTGACCAACCAGCCCTCACCAGGGAACCAGCAGATGCGAATTTACAGCAGAACACCGTCCAGAGCCCGAACTCGCGGAGACGCCGGCCATCGTTTTTTGGCTATCCGAATTAATCCTGGTTATCCTGAGAGTTCAATGGTCACTGCGCATACACAAACACTGCAGTATGGTCTAGTACCTAGATCACCATAATTTTATCATTAATCTCAGATTCTATGTCACAAAAACAGTTTTTCACATAAAACAGCGTCTTGATTTCGCGTGATTTGGAACGAGAAGAACGCCATTATCCAAATTGACATTAGGGCAGCCTCATGGACCAATCAGAGGTTTCTTGCTAATTGCAAGTTAGCGGTACTGCTAACGCCATCTATGTCGTCCAGATGAGCAACTCGATGGTATCGGATAATGGGCGCGACATTTCAATATTAATCTTAGTTCGTTCATCAAAGAAATTAAACTAATAAGTATCAGAAATAAATACCATTCATTAGAGAATAAATGGAGAATTAATATTAATAACTAAATATAATAAATATTGTCTTTGAAAGCCTTAGCGCTTAACCAAGTTAGTTACATTGATCTTGATTAAGACGTGTTAGGAATTGAGGGTAATGTTGGCCAGGGTTCAGGGGGATTCATTAGTAATAATAGCATGAAAAAAAATGTACTAGCCGAGATTAGGTACTTAATTGTTACGTAATTATAATTGTGCTGACGTAATTTTCATAATATTAGTATGTTTACATAATTATTAAACTATAGGTAAGTAGGCGTGTACAAAAAACAAGCTTCTAATTTAAATAAGGTCATCATCATCATCATTAACAGCCTGAAGACGTCCACTGCTGAACATAGGCCTCCCCCAGGGAGCGCCACTTAGAGCGGCTGCTCGCCTCCTGCATCCATCGGCTCCCCGCGGCTTTCACCAGGTCGTCGGTCCACCTAGTGTGGTTAAATAAGGTAATAATATTTAAATAAAAGACACAAATTACTATCTACTCTAAATATTTGAATGGGTACCTACCCATATCACGAAATAAAAGAAAATTACACTGCAGGTAGTGTCATTTACAAATATCCTGCCTAACCTAGGTACCTGCCTTTGAGAAAATAACACTGAATATCCATATATTTTAATCTAAATTAAGTACTATATTTGCGATGACTTGGACAATACGCTCCTGAACAGACCAACCGGGTGAGTGCGTGGTGTAGCGTCTTCGGTCGGTGACCTCCAGGGCCATTGACCCCTAGTTACTTGTAGGCACTAACTGTACCGAAGAGTTATTATTTTATTGTGCTTGTGTGATTGGCTTCAAAACTCTTTAATGAACTACATATAATTACAGTGTCTTAGAAATAACATCATTTTTGATCATAGATCTATATATCAGGATATGCCCGAAGGAACATTTTATTTACCCAAAATGGTGTGGGGAAAAGTCAGCGCCATCTCTTAGATTACTCAGGAACTACGATGAGAACGGCCCTATAGCTGCCATTATGTCCGTCAATGTTTGTTTACAATGATTATCCCAAATATAAATTCGATTATTTTCATACAAAACGGAGTGTAATATTGATAATATTGACTTACTTGTGGTAAGAAACTTTTTATTGCACTTTAGAGTGTAGTTTGTGCAACCCTTCACAACACAACTTGGCATATTTTCTTCACAGAATTCCCCCTATTACATAGGTCCAGAACCGAAGTCTCTATACTTAACCTTGTTTGAACATGAATCAAACCATAGAGCACATTTTTTTTTCTTCTAATGTCAGTTCCTCTTTCAACATACCATATAAATAGTATTACCCGATTTAGTCGGGTACCTAAATAAAAATCTAGCTAGATGTAAAATGTAAATAATAAAAATTATATAACGCCTACATTAAAAAAATATAAAATAATAAAATTAATTACCATCATACTACTATCTATAGACAAGAAAAAGGTCTATAGATAGCTCATGCAATCTTTCAATAAAAAGGATTCAAATTAAGTATAACCAGCAGTTACACAACATTACTTTTAATAACTCACGAATTTTTCAATATTACCAAGTTAAAGGGATTAAAGAACAACAGTTATGTAGGTACAGGGAGTCTAGCAAAGATACCAACCACTAACGCTAACGCTAAACGCTAACCCCAAAATGTACTGAAATGACATTTCGGAAATCACTAACTTTTCCGTAGCGAATGTCATTTCGATACATTTTTGGAGTTAGCGTGAGGCGTTAGCGTTAGCGATTGTGATCATTGCTAGACTCTCTGGGCCTCAACCAAAATAATGTTTCATGTTTTAGGATAAAAAAAAAATAACCTTAAAAATGGGAAAACAGTGGGCGCGTGGAACGTTTATAGTTGACAATAAAACTATTATCATTAATTGCACTTCTGTGTTCTGTGTGTTCTTTACTACAGAAATGCGCTGAACATATTGTTGAGCGAGTATCAGGTTTCCACCAATCTTCATTTCGACTTTTTCGAACTACTTTTATCCAACGATCAGCTAGATCCAGATCCATGGATCTGTTGGAAATCTATACAAAAGAAATCGGGTAATTATTCAGATGTCGTGTGGCAATACTGATTTTGATATGTCAACTTTTTATTGTAAAATGATTCTAACTCTTCGTCAAATAGAAATAATTAAAATAATATTTATGATTTTTATAGCAGTATCGCCTGCTCAGCGTAATCTACAGATTAATTTGTAAAGGAAAAATTAGAATCACGAGCGGGGATTGAACCCGCATCCATCCATCCCTCAAGCCGGGATATGCTTTACTTAAGCTACCGTGACAAGTGGTCTCATGTCAGTTGGTTTTAAAGGTGAAGGAAAAATTCGGACATGAGACCACTTGTCACGGTAGCTTAAGTAAAGCATATCCCGGCTTGAGGGATGGATGGATGCGGGTTCAATCCCCGCTCGTGATTCTAATTTTTCCTTTACAAATTAATTAAAATAATCTTATAAAAATACATGATTAAGGCCACTTACAAGTGAAATGTGATCGTGTGCTTCTGTGATTCGTGCCTCGAGTGATTTCGGCACAGTTGTATCACGCAAGACGGCATTTTTTTGGTATGTATTCAAAAGCACACCCAAGTAACGACTGATTTTGATTTTGACAGCTGAGAATCAATCACACCCAAAGTGGTGTGTACGGTTTTGCCCTACTTTAATTTCGTATTAGTGGTCTGGATAAAAAGTCTTTGATTTTCTTTGAGACACACGACCGATATCTTCTCACTTCCAACACAGACTGGGCGCTAGTGGAGGTCAATCTGTGAACTTGACTCCCTCTTTGAAGCGACGGTTTAATCTGTCATTAGGCCTGTCCTTATATACAGGGTTACAGGAAAAATTGTGCTAGATCCGTTAAGGGCGTGGAGTACTCATCATTTCTGACTTATTTCACTATGAAACAACCTAGCCTCAACTTAATATTTTATTTAGATATTCCTTAGAGAAAAATACAGTTTCTAATATTTTTTGTATTTCTTAACTTTCACTTGTCTACTACGGTCTATTCAATTAACTTATGTACTATTTTAATGATTGACGTCCTAAAACATCTTAATACACATGTAAAAATGCAATAATCATAATAATAAGACACACAAAATAAACAAAATTAAATTTTGTAGCCTAAAAATCGGCAATTTTCACAAAAAATATTAAAAATCGAATATCTCGAAAAGGGTTAAGTTTAGGCTAGGGTGTTACATAGTGAAATAAGTCAGAAATGATGGGTACTCCACGCCCTAAACGGATCTAGCACGATTTTCCCTGTAACCCTGTATATGTCTATGTTTTTGATACTAAAACTACGCGTGTACCCATAGACATATATATTACTTCGTAATCTATGGGTTTACCGGATAGATTTAGATCTCCGCGTGCAATCTAAGTTCAATCCGCTCGTGCAAAATTCTTATAATTGAAAATCAATAAAACATAAGCTACCAAATAAAACCATAAAATATTGTTCAACCAGAACTAATAGGTGCTTACTGTTATAGGAAAAATAAGATTTGTATTTTTTCCGCCTTCTTGACTGATTAGTAGAGTAGGTACCTAAGTACCCACCGCATGTTTTTTTCAACGAATAGGCACGTTATCGAAAGGCTGAAAGGCTCGTCACCAATCTTTAAATAAGTCTAGATTCATCCTCTCACGGGTCTACCTTTATCCCGACGTGAACCAGCGTTGATACTTCATAATATTTATATTTATTCATTCACTGAGTTTGCCTTTTCTGTATTTTTTTCTGGAATCCTAGTTCTATCACAAATATGATAAAAGATATGCTCAACCCAGCAACATAAGGATACCATGGTATTGCGAAGCGAGCTTCAAAACCTCGCGACCGGAAATGATACCGAATTTGCTGAGAATAATAATGGTCATTGAGACTTTTATCCGATAGTCCAGTTTCTCTGATCCGGAGAGCTACCACGTGGAGTCTTTCGTACATTGGAAACCCACTGGGGAAGTACATGGCGTAGATCACCTTACTGTAGGGCTTAGTGAAAGAATAAACTGGAGACCTTCCGTACTCATCGTAAAACTGATGCTTGTTGTACAGATATACGGAGTAAAGAATTAAAGTGAACAGGCGTTTAGATTCACTCACGGATTTGATGCTCTCCAAAAACCTTTCGCAGCCTTCGTTCCCAGGTTCGTCATCTTGGATTGATTTTAGCAAGTAGTTGTTCATCATTGTACTAACACAAGGTTCTAAATCACGATCTTTCATAGTTTGCTCATCTTTAATTTGGTAACCAGTAATGGGCTTAGTGGTAAGGCTCATCAAAGCAGTTGTGTAGAAGCAGTTGATTAAGAATGCGAACAATGCCCACATAATAAAAACGCATTTGACTGTCTGCCGACAACGAAGTGTAGGACCATGAGACAGCAGATTATCAAATAGAACCAATATGATACGAACTCTATCTTTCGTTCTTAGTAAAATTATTAACAATGCGGAATAGAAAACTAAAGCAAGAAACAACGAAATCCAAACCACGGGAGAAAATTCACGGTAGACGTCTTTCCATGCAGATGAGGGGCCTGCCCTCTTTACCATTAGTCGAAGCTCGTCGACGTAATCCAGGTATCCGGATAGGTAGAAAAACATATGCGCCCGCGATGGTATGAGCATCAGGCCTCCTAGCATCACATCTGTTTGGTTGTTTGCTAACATCAGCATCGGTCCCGTAACTGACATGCTGTCGGTTACTACTGAGAGTGCTTCTGGGTCATAATTGACATGAAACTTATATTTAAAGTGTTCTATCTCACTTATCATGTTGAATATGTATTGTTCTGTAGCCATTGGGTATTGTTTAGCATTCATCTCTGAAGGATCTATACTGTAAGGAGGCCAATGAGAGATAGACACGTTGAAAAAGCAATTCCGAAGACCTGTAGTGACTTTCTGTGGGTAAATATCAGCAGTTACTTTCAAACATTTTCCAAATTCAATGAACCTCGAGTAATATTTTCCGCAAGCAAAATTTTCGTATGGGTTGTAAGTGTACAGGTCTGCTGTTTCAGTTGAATTTATAACAACAGCGTTTATTACGTGAAGAGAGAGGAAGATATCAAAAACCTGGAACAGTTGCTCTCGCTCAAGTGTTCTGATGATGACGAGAAACCGAGCGTAAGGGTTCCAGCTTGCTTCCTTGTTGAGGTAGATGATATTTTGCTTGAATGTTGGTACATCCCACGCGACGATGAAGTACGCCAAATGGGATCTCAACTTGTATGATGGAGCAGTCTTCATAGTAACCGAAATGATTTCCATCGAGTGAATTAACTTTAGCATTCTGTTGGCTTCCGGATCCATGTTAACATAGACTAACTTTTTACCTTCCGCAAAGTAGTTTTGCGTAATATTTTTTATGCACATTGGTAAAACCAGGTCTCCATGGTTGTGGGGATCTAATTGTTCACTGTTTCCATGGAGAAGTAACATGGACAAGGTAATGATTGTTACCAACATGGCTGTTGAATTAAGATTGTATTTTTCCAGAGTTATGTGTAAGATATGGTACTTATTCGTAGTTGTAGTTTCATTAATCACTGTTGGATAAACAGTTAAAGTAAACAACACTATTGAAAACATAAATAAGTTTCGTTACATAAATAATTGCTTAACATGTTTCAACAGTTTGGTGTTTTATTGATAGCTAGGCTGTGCTAAGGAGTATTTTTACTACACTACAATACCTAAATAAAGAACTAAACACTTAGAACTGGTCTTCTGGAGAATGATGCTCGATGAGCATTGAGCACTACTTTACGTAGGTAGTATTATTATCTATTCTGTACTTATACATAAGTACACTACACAATACAATTCTCAACAGTTACGGATAAAATATGTCAAGTGTATAGAGTAGTGTAAAGTATTATAAAGTGGCAATACGATATATTAAGTACCTATATCCTTGTCGTTAGGTATCTTTCGTAGGACATCTATACGAAATCCAGACAGCCCATGTGCGACCGCCATCAGTGGTTCGGAGAGAGTTCAGCAGAAAGCAACTGCCGAGGAAGCCGCATCAGGCCGGAGCGATGGTCGACAGGAAGGCCAAGGCCCTATCTCAACTTTCCTTACGGCGTTCAGCGTAGCAGCGCAGAGCTTGTTCCGGGTCTCACCTCAAAAAGAGCCATCCCCAGAAAAGCAGTCTCCTAGGGCAGCGCCGCCGCCACAGCAGGCAGCCCGGACGAGAGCCGACATGGGACAGGTTAGTCCGCCCCGTTATATCTTGGCCTTGGAGCCACCAGACCATGCCAGAAACGCATTTCTCGAGTTTCTTGCCATCACGAGAGCGACTAAGGTAGTCAATCTCAGGAACTGCGAAAACATCTTGCAGTCCTTTAGGCAGGGAAACGATGGCCTCTTAAAGGTGAGGCTCGAGGAGGCCGATGCAGCCATATATAACAACGACACCTCCCTCGTGATCAAGGGAACGATGGAGGGTCGATATATGGCAGCATATTGTTCTGGAAGTGGTTTTGTGGCTCTAGATGAGAGCGAAACGGAGCGGACCGGAAAGCCGTAGTATGAGGCACCACCGAACGACCCCATCGTGGTTACCGCCCGGTGTACCAAGATAATGTTAGATGATAGGATCCTAGAAATGGCTAAAACTATTGAAAGGAGCCCTGGAGTCGATGCAAAGTCTTGGGAAAATTGGGAGGTACCTAAGATTCGATGGGTCAACGGGGTTCCTGGCTGTGGGAAGACAACATGGGTGGTCAGACACTTCGACGTGGACAAAGACGTGATCATCACCACAACAACTGAAGCAGCCAAAGACTTGAGGGAGAAGCTAGCGCACCGCATAGGTGACTTGGTGAAAACCAAAGAGCGCACCATGGCTTCTGTACTCGTAAATGGCATCCGAAGAGGTCAGAGCAACGTTCGCCTTATGGTAGACGAAGCTCTTATGAACCACTTTGGGGCCATTGTAATGGCTGCACGGCTGGCTGGTGCTCGCGAGGTAGTCCTTATCGGAGACGTCAACCAGTTACCTTATATCGACAGAGAGAACCTCTTCGGGCTAAGATACAATCGCCCAAACCTGGTGGCCACCATCAACCAGGAGTTGTTATGCACACATAGGAATCCCATGGATGTCGCTTACGCGCTGAGAGAAATATACTCTGGTATATATTCCTCGGCCCCACGTGTCAAGTCCCTGGAGCAGAGAAGGTACACAGGTGCGCAAATATCCAGCACCCTCCCCAACACCCTATTCCTAGTTAGTACACACTCAGGAAGAAAAGGAGACCCTATCCAACAAGGGTTATGGCGGAGGCACGGGGTCACGCATCCTCACCATCCATGAAGCACAGGGACTGACATACGAGTCGGTCATCGTCATCAATACTAAGGGCAAGATGAGAATGCACGAGAGCGTTCCGCACGCGGTGGTTGCAGTCTCGCGGCACACCGGGACTTTCGTTTACTACGCCGACGATGAAGAAGACGCATCAGCCGTTTCGTGCAGCGTGCGATGGCTGCATCACCGAGGGCCATCCGCGAGTACAACTTGCAGATGGCCATCAAAGATCGAAACGTGGCGGTAACAGAAGTCCTGGTCCGGGAGGAGAAGGCGGATTAACAACGACATGTACGAGCGGGATCATTGACGGACTCAAAAGAGCCTGTCAATTATCCCGCTCGTATGAAGAAAATAGTACTAGAATGTAAATGATTATTGTGTGTACACCGGGAGCACTCACGCTCACTAAAAAGATTCTTCTTGCGGCGGCGTCGTGCGTCGGGTCGTCCTCTTCCCTCAAAAATGGTTGAGGAGGGCGATGGCTGGCGCATGCGTCAAGCTCGTGAACGGGCGCTGCTTGCGGGAGCTGGTCTGCTCGCGGTGTATGCACAAATCGGAAAAAAAAACAAAACAAAAAAAAAAAACATAAAAAAAAATAGGTTAAGTACTTAATTGTCCTCTCTTGTATAATATTTTGTTCAATAAAATAAAAAAACAAATATAACAATAAATGATAAACTAACAAAGAGCACGGACCCAGGTGTCTGCGGTAAAGCAGATTAAAAAAAAAATAAATAAACCACACAGCCCAATTATATTGTGGTGGCAGTCGGTGGTAGAACCAACATCTATACCAGTATGTTACGAATTACGAAACCGCTCGCTTTTCATTACGCTTGTTGAGCAGATTCTAAACAAGCTCGTAACTAGCCAGTTAAACTGGCTATGTTTTAAAACGAATCTATACATATAATAAAACTGTAGAGATAAAAAAATCTGTAAATGCAAGATATCGAAAAAAAAATGACACAGGTTGGCTTGAAATTTTTCGCTGATCACTTTAAGCTACTTTTTAGACATTTTGTCTGTTTGTTTGTTTGTTTGTTTGTTTGTTTGTTTGTTTGTTTGTTTGTTACGGCACAAGTCCGAAAATACTGAACGGATTTTCATGCGGTTTTCACTAATAAGCTTAGAAAAACCCGGCGCAAAACATAGGATATATTAAATTTTATAAATCGTTAATTTTTTTTTTGGTGAAAATGATTAAGATTTCATTATGAAACGGAACGGGATTTTAACAAGATGGCCGCTTCAAGGCCTCAAGGTAAGTTTTTTGTCTTATATTTTGGCTCCACACATAGTGTAGGTATTTAGCCAGTGGCAAAAGGTAAGTTATATTTTGGCTACTAACCATAGATGAAAAAAAAATGTTACTCTGCTACACTGCTACTGACGGTAGTTTTATCTCGGGTTTATCCGGATGCACAGATTAAAGAAAAAACTCTGTTACTATTATGGCACGGCTTCATATACGCCCGAACCTTCGCTGTTGAGTTGGCGCGCAAAAACATCTCTGTTGACTATCCTCGATGTTTTTGTAGCGCCCCAACCTGGACACACAGTCAATTTGTTTGCCTGCTGCGCGACCGACGTGGGCTAAATAAAATGGAGGAAGCAGTAGCGTTATATTGCATGTCGGCGAATAAATATGTATTACACACTATGAGAGTATTATTTGTGATTACAAAAATAAATTGTAATAGTTTTAATTTACAATTTCTTATCAATATGAAGTAAAACCATTTTTTTTCTTATTTGTCTGTTTATCTGTCCCTTTGAATACGGACCATGGTTATTATAGTGGCAACAGAAATATATCATCTGTGAAAAATTCAACTGTCTAACTATCACGATTCATGAGGACATCCTGGTGGACAGACCGACAGACAGACGGACAGCTGAGGTTCAGTAATAAGGATTTACTCTTTGAGTACGGAAGTCCTATATTTTTGTATTTCATTCTGAACAATCCCCACTGCACTAATCAATAAGGAAGTAATTTAATGCATGTTTTACAACAGTAAATAACAATTGGTGCGCCTGCATTACCGGCAGTGTATCATACTTTTCGGGCTACGGCGAAATACAACGCGCGATAACTTCGTCTGCGCTCGATGCAATGCAGATTAGAGAATAACAATGTGTTCATTATGTAAGTACCTATTCCCAAAAAAATCATATGTATTTACATATAGATAAGTTTTTTCGTTAATCTGTGGTCCAAACTAAAAAAGAGGATAGGTATGAGAACCTTCTTGAATATGAACACGACACAGAGAACAAAGAATTTAGAAAACTAAAAACTTTTTTGACTTTTTTTATAAGTTTTAAGGCTTCACGCGATATCATATTTAGCTAAAATTGGAACATAACTAAATTATTATTCATGTTTTCGATTTATTGGGTTCTGGAGAGGGCAAAATTCTTTATTGGCGATCTGGTATTATGTATTAATTTTCAAAAATCTACTACGCGTTACCATTCGAAATAAGTACTTAAAATTGTATTCATAGTACCTATAGCTTAACCTTTAGTAGCAACATATTCAGTAATCTGTGCCCATTGGCCCTTGCTTTTGCTACGCATCTATTCACATTCCACAGAGTACGTATATTAACATATGAAATTATTATTAAATTAAACTACACTAAGAACTAAATTAATTTGCTACGCATTGTAAACCCTTTTTTATTTTGGCATTAGACAAAATTTGTATTTAGCCAATGATAGGAAGTATTTTATGAAAACTGTTTAAAAGGGTAGGTACTTAGACTTTAATTATTCATAAGGCTTCACGCGATTATCATACTTAGCCAATACTGAAGCTTACATATTTATTCAAGGTTTCGATTTATAGGGTTTTGGCGGGAGTAATGTTTATTGGCGATCTGGTAAAATGTATTATTTACATAAACTTACTACACGTTACCATTCTAATTAGGTAGATAAAATTATTTTTGCGCTACTGCTACATTCTTGATCAACCCCAAGGAAGTTTTAAGGTACCTGGGGGTCTAGCAAAGAAACCAACTCCAAAATGTACTAGGATGACATTTCGGAAATCGGTAACTTTTCCACAGCGAATGTCATTTCAATACAGTTTCGGAGTTAGTGTTTGGCGTTAGCGTTAGTGGTTGGTATCTTTGCTAGACCCCCTGTAGTACTTATAGCTACTTAAGTTATATACCCTTATCAATGCTACGCATTTTAAACATTTTTTATTTTGTCATTAAAGTAAGCCGAAGATGCTATTATTTGTATTTAGCCAATAATACGAAATATTTGATGAAAAATGTTTAAAAAGGGTAGGTACTTAGATATAATAATTAATATGTAGGTATTCATTATGGCAATAAAATTTTATCCTCGAATTAACAACATGGCGCGTAACGTTTGTTCGTTTTTGATTTGTTCTTCTTCTTCTTCTTGCATGTTGAAATAAGTTTTAATAGTTAAAATATTTTAGATCTGTGGGCTTTTAAATAAACCACGGGAGCAGAAAATGATTGATTATTCGGTTACTTCAAGAAGGAGTTATAGTAGGTAAGTAACTTTGGGTGTTAGTAATAATTATGTAATGACGATTTAACTTACTTCCTCACTTTCATCACTAGGTAGGTATGTTGGGAATGAGACGGCGTGGAAAATAGTGGACATAATAATAATTATAACTGTCGATTCTTTAAGGAGTGGTGGTTTAGTATCAGTAATTCCTAATTAGTATTAAGAAAATTAATTATGTACGCGTTGTACAGGTAAATGCATATCTCCAGCAATTTATAAACTTATTATTTTGACACTGGCTATGTGTAGGTAGTTAGGTACTCTATTCGTATGGAACCAAACTTATGAAGGTAAAAAAAATGTGGTAAATGGAACAAAAAGCGCGCGGATAATATGTAAAACTGAGCAAAACAGGATCATCGTGTGTGATTCTTCCATATTTTTCTAAACTGTACCTGCCTGCTTAGGTAACTACTACCTAAACAAAACTTACTGAAACTTCTGTTAAAGACCTGAGTGAAGTGATGATGATTTCTTTTTGTTGTAATATGAAGAGGTACTTATAAAATTGTAGTTTTTTGTTTGAAACTTCTTTTACTGTTATAAATCTATATTAGACTCTAAACATTTAATTTTAGGTAATGGCTTAAAAAGCTTCCACTCACGGCTATGCTTGCGTTATACCTATACCTATGCTAATACAGGTTACTGTGCTCAGCTTCGAAAAGATTTAGTGGATTTTGTTGTTTGGTACGAAATGCATGATCTATTATTAGACTATAACGTAAAAATAACATAACACAAGCGTGCGAAGCCGCGGGCAAAAGCTAGTCATGAATAAATTAAGAGCAATTAGATCCTCAAACAATGCCTGTATATGTCAATTAACACAGTGTTGAAATAATTGCATATTTATTTAAAGCAGTGTTTTTATTCTTCTAACAATGGATGTATAGATACCTACCCAGTCTGCACTAGTTTTTATATTCTACGCCAACTAGAATATTTACGGAATTAAATAAAAACATAATTATCCTGAATGCCACAAGATAAAGTTCATTTAATTTTGCATAGCTAATTGTTTATACTTTTTGTGCATATTGTGGAACGCAAGCTCTACCATCAACGTAGTGAAAGATATGCATAAGCCAATGGCATAAAGATACCATGGTACAGCGAAACGAGCCTCGAAACCCCGCGACCTGAAATGGTACTTTAAAGTCTGGTTATAAAAGAGGTCGTTGAGGCTTTTTTCCGACAGTCCAACTTCTCTTATCCGGAGAGCTACCACGTGCAGCCTTTCGTACAATGGAAACCCGCTGTGGAAGTACATAGCGTAGATCACCTTAGCGTAAGGTTTTTTGAACGAATAAATTGGAGATTGGCCGAACTCATCGTAAAACTGGTGTTTATTGTACAGGTACAGGGAATAAAGGACTAAAGTAAACTGATGACGCGATTCGCTCACAGATTTGATGCTATCCAAGAGCTTATGACAGCCTTTAGGGCCAACTTGGACCTCGTGGAGTGATTGAGATTTAAGAAATTTGTTCATTACTGAACTAACACACGGCTCTACAGCAAAGTCTTTGAGATTTTCCTCGTTTTTAATTTGGAAGCTCAAACTAGGTTTCGTGGTAAAACTCATCAGAATAGTGGTATAAAAGCTGTTGATTAAATATGCGAATAACACCCACATGAAAAAGATACATTTTATTGTACGTCGGCACCGAAATGAAGTTCCATGAGATAGCAAATTATCTAACAGCGTCAATACGACGCGTCCACCATCTTTCGCTTTCAGTAAGATTGTTAATATTGTCGAATAAAAAGTGAAAACGATAAACAACGAAAACCAAACTATGGGTGCAAATTCACGGTAAACATCTTGCCAAGCGGGGGATGGCCCAGCTCTCTTTACCAATAGGCGAAGCTCGTCCACGTAGTCAAGGTATCCAAAAACGTAAAAGAACAGTCTCGCCCGCGACGGTATGAGCATGAGGCCTCCTAGCATCACATCTGTATGGTTGTTTGCTAGATCTAGCATCGGTCCTGTGACTGTCATGTCATTGGTAACTTCAGAGAATACTTCAGGGTCGTAATTGAAATGGAATTTATACGTAAAATGTTCAATCTCACTTATCAAACTAAATACGTACTGGTCCGTACCAATGATATTGTTTCCATCTTCTACTTTCGAGGGATCTATTCCATAAGGAGGCCAGTGAGGGACGGAGACGTTGAAAAAACAATTTCGAAGGCCTGTAGTTACTTTTTGAGGATAAATATCAGCAGTTACTTCCAAACATTTTCCATATTCTATGAGTCTGGTATAATATTTCCCGCAGGCGAAATTTTCATATGGGTTGTAAGTGTATAATTCAGCTGTATCAGTTGCATTAACTACAACAGCGTTTATAACGTGCAAAGTGAGGAAAACATCAAAAACTCGGAACAGCTGTCGTTTTTCTAGTGATCTGATGATGACGAGGAACCGGGCGTATGGGTTCCAACTGGGTTCTTTGCTGACTGATGAGATGTTCTGCAAAAATGTCAGCACATCATACACGACAATCAGGTATGCCAAATTGAACCTTAACACGTTTGATGTAGCCGTTTTCGTAGTAACTGATGTGATTCCCATCGAATGAACCATCTTCAGCAACTCGTTGGTTTCGGGATCCATGTTGACGTAGACCACATTTTTTAACTCTGCTAAATAATTCCGAGTAATATTCTTCATACATGTTGGTATCGTTGGACTCCGTCCTCCTATTTCTACCGGAGTTAATTTTTCACAATTCCCACAGTAGGAACAAAGTAGGAACAGGCACAAAGATAAAACTCTATGCGACATGACTGTTCAGACAAATGTGAATATATTCTTAGGGACTTTTATAAGTAAATGTAATAAGTTTTAAGGTTCATCAATCACAGATATTTAGATAAAAAGCAAACAAGTAATTATTGGAACATTTAGCTTTATGTTAATCGTTTGATGTCTTCATAGACTAAAGGTACCTACCATGATAAACAAAACAGTGGCGTTTTCTACGGTTCAAGAGCATACAAATAGAACGTGGAGTCACAAAGTGAGTTGGTAGAGTACGTACAATTGTTAGACTGTTCATCATCATCATCATCATCAGCAGTCATGTAACCATAGCTCAGTTGGTACAGCGTCTAATCCGGTGAATTGGAGGGCGCGGGTTCAAATCCCGCTGGTTGTTAACATTTTAAGAACTGTATAGTATCTTTATGGTTAGTCATAATTATCTACATCCACCAAACCGCTCTTGCGGTAGCGTGGAATATTGTCTCATTGTAAAAAAAGGCCCGTGTCCCTGTCCCAGCTGTGGCAAAATGTTTCTTTTTAATTTTTTTAAATAAATATTTATATGTGGACATTTCACACAGCGCCATCTAGACCCGAACTAAGCATAGCTTGTATTATGGGAACCAGATAACAGATACAATACTCAGAGATACTCTTTTGTTTGTAAATACACAGAACAAACCTCTATGTTCATCCCACAAATGTTTGTTCCTGGTGGGAATCGAACCCACAACCTATATTAGAAGGCAGAGCTACTATATACCAACTGAGCTATCAGGCCCATCATAATATGCCGATTTGTCAATGATAATGACAAATTTTAATGACAATATGCATTGAGTGAACGCGTAAACAGTCGACGCTTCCCCCCATTCTCCCATTTTTTTTTCGTTTTCCTTTTCCTGTTTACCAGTGTTTTTGTGGCCTGGGCGTTAATATCAATATTATAGGTACCTACAGTGGCTCTATTATAAGACTATATAGGTCACTGTATTAGGAAAGACAAACTCTTATTGAGTAACAAACTAACCGATTTGTTTGCGTTCACAATCTAAGCTATTAAATATGACATTGACAAATAGTATACCTATACTATACCCATGGATTTAGGATAGACTATGTAGCAGAGTTATAAAGGTGATCAACAGCTGCGGTTTTATTTGTGGGGTAATGCTAATGGATCAATCATACTTCGTAATTATCACTATTATTATGACAGCCTCCGTGGTGTGGTGGTTGAGCAGGTTGGCTCATAACTCGGAGGCGGCGGGCTCGATTGCCGCGACAGGACGAGTATTTGTGCATAGGAAAAAGCGCAAACACTTGTTCTATGTCTGGTTGTTGTTGGACCATGATCCTCGTAGTTCTTGGGTCCCTAAATCAAGGGACTCCATGGTTAAGATCCAGGATCTAGGTCCCACCTAGCGAGTTTGGCGAATCTTAAACGTGCATGTTACTTCGCTAGGTTTTCTTGCAGATGTAAGCCAGTGAAAATTACACACATTTATAACTTGAAAACCGTTCAACACATTTTTTTGGTACATTAGCAATTACTCTTCATCAATAAGGTCGAATTGACAAGCACCCTATTGCGACGTTTTTCAGAATCATGCGAGCGCATCTTTGAGGTATACTACATATAACCGAATACTTATATCAACTATAACTATAATAATATGTGCGTTTGTTTTCCGTTCACAGTTTATTCTCATGTGATAGATGCGTATACCTATCAGTTGGCCAACCTTGGCCAACTTTGACGATTGCACAACGGCACAAATTGCATGATTCGTGTAATTCACAGGAGCTAGTGTGGGGAATTACCCCTAGGTAATTAGACTATGCTTTGAAGTATCTAACGTATACTATTATAAAATCTGTGATCTAACTATTGCTGGTATTTTTTTAGAATTGTTGTGCTTAGAATAAAAGCTGTTGTGTTTGAGTAATAAGTTAAGGTAAGTAGGTACCTAAGTTCTTTTAAAATTGATGTAGGTATCATTAAGTTGTAAAGTCAAAACTTAATGATTCCTATCGTTTATATTCATACCTAAGATAAGTAAGTAGGTACCTACATACATAATCACAACCTAAAATGTTAATTATTTTAGCACTTAACAAGTTTTCTTATACTCACTTACATAATTTTGATCGATAATAGACGCCATTTGTAAATTAGATAGGATAAATTTAAAAGATCTACTGTGCAAATAAGATATATTTAAAGCAGTCTAATAATAGCTGTTCATTAAACGATTAGATAATTAATAGGAAGTTGAAAAATTTCTTTACTTTGGCTTTGCGCAATGCCGCATAATTTGGACGAATATCCAACATCCATATCAGTGAGGGTTCGAAAAAAAAAATAAGAAAGAAACATAAAATAAGTGAGTTGAAATAAAAAATATCTGCATTCAGATTATTTCAGAGCATTCTTAGATTAGTTTTACGTTTCACACGGGACTTAATCACGCTAAAAACATTATTTATTTACCTCGACGTTTCGGCCAAGTTTCATTGAGGTAAATAAATAATGTTTTTAGCGCGATTAAGTCCTGTGTAGGCCGGCCCCCCACAAGGTGGACCGACGACCTGGTGAAAGCCGCGGGGAGCCGATGGATGCAGGAGGCGAGCAGCCGCTCTAAGTGGCGTTCCCTGGGGGAGGCCTATGTTCAACAGTGGACGTCTTCAGGCTGTTGATGATGATGATGATGAAGTCCTGTGTGAAACGTAAAACTATGCATTCTTAGATTACCTATCCACTAGTTAAGTAGTTCGTCGCTTCTTGTTTATTTTATAGTTCAGTTAACCGGACCATTGCTAAAATAAAAAAAATCTACTAAGAAGTACCTACTGACTGTAAGTTTTTGTGACCGAATCTTACCGAAAAGGACCACGGCAGAACCCTCACCCGCAAAAAAAAATAAAACGCTCTTCGCCAGTTTAACGAACACAATTCATCGGCTTTAGACATACGCACAGAAAAAGCGCAATAAATTCCTCTATGCATTTTCATACCTACACACGATTCGATCGGCGTAGAACGCATAAAACCGTGAACGGCTTGAACCGTTAAAATTTTATATGCATGGGTAATGTATTAATAATACACGTGTATTCGTGAAAAAAGAAACAAGGTCAATAACCTTAGCTAGCCTGATAGCTCAGTTGGTAGTATAGTAGCTCTGCCTTCTAAACTATAAAAATAAAATAAAATAAAATTCATTTATTTCGAGTAGCGATGACTCATATTTGGTACATATACAAAATAAAATAAATTATAATAGTTTAAAAATTACATTAAGACATAAATTCATTCAAATAATAATAATAAAATAAAAATCAAAATCAAATAAATAAAACCGAAAAAATCAAATTCAAAAATTAAATAAAATTAAAAAATTTAAAATAATATTATAGTTCTGTTATGGCGACATGTTTCTCGCAGCAGTGTTGCATGTACGGACAGTCAACCCTATCCGCTATCATTTTTAGGACTGTGTTGGCGCTGCCTCGCACCCTGCGCACCAGAGACGCGGCTCGCTTGCGCATGGTCGCGTAAAAGCAATCTGTGCGTGCCTCTGCAAACATGCCTGAGGCGCTGCAGTAGCGCGGCAGCCCCAACATCGCCCTGAACGCATTGTTGAATTGAACGCGGATTGCATTGTACGACGCGCGCGTATACCTAGCCCATAGGCTACACGTGTAGAGGGATGTGCAGTACGCTCTGAAAAGCGTCACTTTTACATCCCTCGAGCAACGTGCAAACCTACGAGCCAGCATGTTCGCCCGCGTCGACAACGCCCTCCACTCCCTCTCGATATCAGCGTTGTCCTTGAGGTCGGTCGTTACAATGTGGCCCAGGTATTTAAATTGAACCACCCTTTCGCGTGGGACTCCATTCAGAAAAACAGGGGGAACATTTGGTAGCCGTTTCATACCAGCCTCAAAGACCATACACTGACTCTTTTTAACATTATATTTTAGACCGTGACCAACAGCGTACTCTTCACAAGTCTGTACAAGCTTCCGTAAGCCACAGACCGACGCGCTCAACAAAACCATGTCATCTGCGTAGCTTAGGTTATTGACACAGACTCCATTAATATGGCAACCTACATGCTGATTGCTGAGCGCGACGATCAATGCGTTCATGTACAGGTTGAAAAGAGAGGGAGAGGTCAACCCCCCCTGCCTCACCCCGCATTCCAACCTGTATGGCTCAGATATTGTGCCCACCCATCGGACGCTATTAACCTGGTGCCCATACCAGTACTTAAAGACGGTAATAAGTTCCCGTGGTAAGTTTATGGTCTCTAGCTTTTCCCACAGAATGTCATATGAGACCAGGTCAAACGCCTTGGAGAGGTCAAGAAAACATGCGTGTACTGCTGTACTTCGCTCAGTGTAGTATCTGACGACATGCTTAAGGCACAGTATTGCACTCTCGGTTGATAATTTGGGTCGAAATCCAAACTGATTGTCATGCAATTCCATGTACTTATTTAACTGTGCGTC
The DNA here is from genome assembly GCA_963580505.1 of Ennomos erosarius. Classification (NCBI taxonomy): domain Eukaryota; kingdom Metazoa; phylum Arthropoda; class Insecta; order Lepidoptera; family Geometridae; genus Ennomos; species Ennomos erosarius. The sequence goes on from OY756982.1 coordinate 13,325,484, forward strand.
AAGCAAGCCGTCGAAGACTTTTGCGATAATTGTAGCTAAGGAAATAGGCCTATAATTATTTTTATCGGACATGTCCCCTGTTCTATTTTTAACTATAGGTACTACAATCGTTTGCATAAACGCGGAGGGTAGGTAGGAATGACTCACGCATAGCGTGTAGAACATCGCTAAGACTCTTGGTAAGTGTGGACCGGCATGTTAGGTGATCAATGGTGAGGCCGTCGTGACCAGGAGACTTACCTTTAGAAATGGCTCTAATAGCTTTGGTCACGTCTTTGGCACAAAATCTGGTCTCCACTGATTCATCACTTTGCCTCTCGGCCTGGATCACCCTCTTTGCCGGACCCAGTGGGGATTTTACCTGAAAACAGTCTTTAAAGCAATCAGCAATGTCTTTTGGGTCACTCACACCATCAATGCTCATCGGGAGGCCCGGCCTAACACTGATCTTCTTAGTACTCTGCCAAAAACCACGGAAGTGTCCACGAGAATGTTTCTCAGCAAGAGTGTCCATCTTAATCTGGTCCTGGTGGTTTTGACACCAACCAAGACGTGATTTAAATATCTTCCTGGATTTGACCATTTCGTCATAAACACAACCAGTCCTTGGTTTACCGCATAGCACCCACTCTCGAAAGCTAGCCCGGGCCGCCCGATGGGCCAAGCTGACGTGTTTGTTCCACCCTACTATACGCTGTCCCCTTCCCCCTTTCCCTGCACGTTTCGTTTCCTGACCCTCTTTGGCAGCATCACAAAGTGCGGTCACAATGGCAGAATACAGACTGTCAAGAACGCGCCTATGTTCCGGTATAACACAATAACGATCAGCACACTTTACAAACTCCACCGGGAAATCAATACATCTCAACCTCTTGTTACATTCCACAGTGTATAACGCCGCCTGATCAGCACTTCTCTCCCCCCACATTACCTCGTTATAAATAATACTTTTCTCCGGTACCTTCGGTATAAGTAATGTTAAATTACATTCTATGATGAGAGGAAAGTGGTCAGACCAAACAGCGTCATAATTTACATACACATTTTGCACAGATTGCTTAGCCGATTGCGTAACAATACAGTGGTCAAGCCAACTACATGTTCCATGGGCGTCACTAACAAAAGTGTACGTATCCGAGTTCATTCCTAACAGATCAACATCTACACATATCCACGACTGATCCGAACAATAATCACAAAGTTCCTTGAAAAATAATTCGCATGGATCTGCATTGAAGTCTCCCAACATATAGTATACAGATTCTATACCGTACTCGTCTATGATAGCACTCACCGACCCGAGGCAATCCGTAAACTCCGGTAAGTTGTCTGTAGTATTTGTGGGCATGTACACACTCATAATTATAATGGGCCGATCACTAGTTACGATTTTTATAGCACATATACGCGCACTACCACATTGTATGACTGATACATTTTGGAAAACACTGCTCCTCCACAATATCGCCACTCCACCGTGGGGTCTCCCCCGCAATATCCCAGCTGACGTATCTACTGCCGATGTCCCCGTGTACCCGAACTCACTGTGGATCGTACTAAGGTAGTGTATATCTTTCGGTAACAGCCATGTTTCCTGTAGGCCAATTATATCACAGGACTGGCATAAATCTCGGATGCTGTCAACTGAGCGTTTTACATTTTTACAATTGTAACTTACAAACTTACAATAGCTGCTTCTATCCATTGTTTGATATTATTGGACCGTTCGCAGACTCCGCTCCACTCGTGTTCCTATGGGTATAATTTACAAAATGTCTGAAAATAATACCTTCAGGCCATAGCTCTTCATCTAAATACATAGATAACTTCGCCGACGACACAAAGAATTTAAATGCTTTGTATTGTTTTCGAGTTTTTGTATCTATCTTTTGCAAAGACACAGTCTCGTGGGTTTTTGAGTTTATATACTGTTACAAGTCAATGCAAAACAAGGAGGCGTGGCCAGCCGCCGCGTCATCCATCAGGCTTTGCGAGGCCTAGAACGTGAAGCAAGCGCATCGGCTCGTCCACTTTTCTCGGGCGGTCGGAGCGTGCGGACGTGCTAGGGATTTTTATTAATTCTTGTTGCATTTAATTCTTGTACCTACTTTTTTTGATTTGAGAGTTCTATAAATTTTGTTTCCTTTAATAATTGTTTTTTTTAGTTAATTTCACTTCTGGTCGTTAACATCAGAAGTGGGATAGTGCTCCATTGCCTACTTTCCCGCTTTTGGTGCGCCTGACCTACATCTAAACAGTTTTAGCTTGATTTGATTTGATTTTAAAGTTTCATAGTTTGTGTTTGTGTTTATTGCTGAGTGCGATTGTAAGCTTAGTTAGCATAATGTCTGAGGATAAACCTCGCTCGCGTAAGCGTAAGCGTGATACGAACAAGGAGATGCTTGATGCTATCCTTGCTAGACTTAATACTATTGAAGGTCGTTTCGCTGCCGCTCCACCACCGCCGTCCGAGCCTTTTTCCCCACAGCCACGGTGGCGTATGCGTTGGTACCCCCAGCGCATACGCCACCGCCATCCCTGCCCGCAATAACGAGTGGCGTCGCGACTGACGACGTGCGTGACGATGAATCTACCGCAGGACATGTTTCGGCGTCCACAGCGCGTGAAAGCACTTCTACGGGCGGGGACACAACTGGAAGAACCGCGGAGGCCATCGCTTCGCTAGTTAAAGTAAGGTCTCATAACTACTTTATTTCCAACTTTGACCCGCTTATACACAATATCGATGTTTGGTGCGAGGAAGTGGATAGGGCTATGGAAATTAATGGATGGGGCGATAACGAGTGCTTATCACGAATAGGAAATTGTTTAAAGGGAGATGCGCGCGTATGGCTAAACGAGTGTTCAAGTACCGACCGTTCGTGGACCGGTTTCAAACGTGATTTTAAAGCACTGTGCCCACGAAATATCGATATTGCGTCTATTCTATACGAAGTGATGTCCACCGATTCTGAAGGTTTTGCAACCTATGCCGAATATGCTAGGCGATCATTGTTGAAGTTAGCTCTGGTTAAGGGTCTATCGGATGAGCTTATTGTCGCTATAGTTCTCAGGGGTATTGTGGACCCACTGGTTAAGGCTGCCGCTACAAATGCTAATTTGAAACCAAATGATCTCGTACAATTTCTTTCAATGTACATCAAGCCAAAAAGTAATTTTCCATCTACCCGCGATTCTTTTCGTGCACCACGTTCTAATAACACCACGTTAGTAAATCCTAGTAACAGTCAAAAGGTGACCGAAGTTATCAAATGTCACTTTTGCGGAAAATTGGGGCATAAGCGTACTGATTGTAACTTCGCTAAAAGACAACGCTTGAATAACTCGAGTCCGCCAATTACGCAGTCCTCATCACAATCTACGTTACCTTTTGCTAAGACATGTACATTTTGTAAAAAGAACGGACATGTGGTCGGTCATTGTTTCGTGAAACGGCGTTTAGAATCATCTAACGAAAATTCCAATTCTCCGGTAGCAAAATAGTGTCTTGTAGAAAAATCAGGGTAGGCCGATCTTATATAAAAATGCTTCTTTGTAATCCGTCTAGTATTATTTTCTGGTGTAGCCTCAATTATCATAGTTTTGAACTTGAATTATGTGCGTCGACTGAACTGTTGTGTTACGACCGACTGAACAACTGGTTAACTTTTGTCATTGCTCCTGAGATTGATATAAAATTAATGTTCATAAAGATAATGATGCGTACTTGATTGTAATGAGTAGGTAATGTGTTCGTTTGCTATAACAATAATTGCTCTGTTGGTTAACATAGAACGGTGGTAATTAAAAACACAATCACTTTTTGTTTTGATTCGAGATTTGTTTTTAAATAATTGTGATGGCAAAAGAGGATTCTGAATTATATTTTCATAACGCCAAAGTGTTGTAATTTTACTTTACCATGATCGTAAATTGGGAATTGCATCATTGTTTGATATTTTTACATGTAAACTTGATTTCCTTGTCAGTTTAGTCGGTACCAATTTTGTTATAAAACAAAACATTTTGTCTGAAATTGTACTAAGCACGTTATGCTCAACTGTCTCATCTGTAAATGCTCATTGGTATAGCGACTCATCTATAACTGCTATAAGTACCTCGTGCGAGACTGTCAGCAGAGGCAACACAAAAGTCGGATACTATCTCGTGGGTCTACCATAGATGATGGATCTGGTGGCCGGCTCATAATCACGTTGTAGCGAGGCTGCTGTTGAAAACATGGCAATATGGGCAGGAGAGTGGACTCCTAAGACGTGTGCCGCATTTTTTAATGTGAGTTGTTTTGATTCCTTATTTGTGATCCCTGATTTGATATCCCTGATATGAGGCATTCTTAATTTTGATTTATATGTCACGACGGTATCGAGTGTGATTCTCTACCGGTCGGCAGATGGTTTCCCTCTGGGTTTCCATGTTCACTTGGTATTGAGTGTGATTCTCTACCACGGCAGATGGATGTTTTCCATATTCACGTCGGTATCGAGTGTGATTCTCTACCGGTCGGCAGATGGGTTTCCCTCTGGGTTTCCATATTCACTTGGTATTGAGTGTGATTCTCTACCACGGCAGATGGAAGTTTTCCATATTCACGTCGGTATCGAGTGTGATTCTCTACCGGTCGGCAGATGGGCTTCCCTCTGGGTTCCCATATTCACGTTGGTATCGAGTGTGACTCTCTACCACGGCAGGACAGTTGTCTACAACAGAGGCTGTCATGGTATACTAGTCAGTGTCGGTTTGGTTTAATTTTGTTTCATTTGGTGTGAAAGAGGTTATGAGGGCCCTCGAGAGGATGATGAATGTGTTTATCTAAATTCAGTATGAATGTGAGGGTGAGTGTGTACTGTGTGATCTCATCTTGAAAGATTTTGAATGTTTGATTTTCATTTTCCAAAAGACAGTTCGTTACTTTGTTCGTTATGGTTACAGTGAACAATCCTATTTCAACATGTCTTTTTGTGTGTACTGACAGCAAATTCTGATGACCCAATGGCTGAAAATGGCGCCGGCTTGAGCTCTGAACCCTCCAGAGTTGCGGACGAGGACGGCCGCCCGTCAGGAGAGGCCGTGTTACAAGTCAATGCAAAACAAGGAGGCGTGGCCAGCCGCCGCGTCATCCATCAGGCTTTGCGAGGCCTAGAACGTGAAGCAAGCGCATCGGCTTGTCCACTTTTCTCGGACGGTCGGAGCGTGCGGACGTGCTAGGGATTTTTATTAATTCTTGTTGCATTTAATTCTTGTACCTACTTTTTTTGATTTGAGGGTTCTATAAATTTTGTTTCCTTTAATAATTGTTTTTTTTAGTTAATTTCACTTCTGGTCGTTAATAATACTTAATGATGTCGCCCTCCGTTGTGTCATTGTGGATGTTTGTGATAAACACAGGTACTTTCTTATCCGCCGCCTTGAAGTTACTTTCTAGGTCCCTCGCTATACCTGACTTTCCCAAGTAACGATATTTTAGTGGCCTGCTTCGCTTAGTTACTAATTGCCACTCGTTCTTGTGAATATCCTCTCGTTCTTTTATATCGCATACGACTTCTGTGCGCTTGTTTACATTTTTTGTAGCATCTTTTTCGCTGTCAGTCAGCTGTGGGACGGGCGGGGCTGACGTCACCGTCTGCACCTCCGAACCGGTATCGTCCGGTTTCCTCATTGACCGCGACCGTTGGTCAGGTGGAGATTCATTATCTGTTATATTTTTCACTACCCGCAAACTTATTTTTTGAGTCTTTGGTGAGTTGAAGTTCCCACCCGCAAAATCGGCCGGTTCTTTGGTATTTTGGCGTGTCTCATTTACTGTCGAATTATGCTTATCAATATCATGGAGCGAAAGCCCCATCGGGCCGCTATCTAGTAGCCATGCACCTCTTTTCGCATTTATATTGCAAACGGGGGTAATAGGCGACAAGGAATCGTATTTGAGTTTCAAAAACTCAATTTGAAATTCCTTCATTTGATTCAACGTAGCATAGGTAGATTTAATTTCCTCGATATCATTTTTCGTTTGTTGTATATCCTTTAAGATCTTAGTACAGTCTAAATTATTCCAGGTAATCGGTGGTAATCTTTCGAGTTGCCGGGCTACAAATACCGGGATTATGTCTGGTTCTACAGATTTGAACAGATTTATAATATCTGTCAAATCTCTCTCTTCTTTTCCTTTGTTCTTCCTTGTCACTTTTCGAAAGTCCGTAGGAATAGAATCAAAAAGCAGAGATTTTGACTTCTTGATATCCTCTGCCGTAAAAGACGTAGTACACAATCTGACTAGCGTTTCTTCGTCGATTATAGAGATTTTATTTTGTATATACGCCAACATCTCATCGATGACAATATTGCACTCGCTGCACTTCAAAACGTTCGACATTTTCGTTTTTATCGCACGAAATAAGGTGCAACCGCTAAACACGTACGCTTCGGGCGAATGCGCGTGCGTGACTGCGGGTATAGGTTGTGGGTTCGATTCCCACTAGGGACAATCATTTGTGTGATGAACATAACAAACAAAAAGTATATAAATATTCTATCAGTTATCTGGATCCCATAGTACTAAGCTATGCTAATAGTCTGATTACACCTGCCGCACAGCACTGCGACAGCACGGACTCGCCGTTTTACTCGGCAGGTGTAATCAGGCTATTAGTTTGGGGCTAGATGGCGCTGTGTGAAATATCCACAAATATTTTATTATTTATTTATTTATTTATATTTATTTCATATTACATATACTTATCTAGTAGACTTAGGCACTTTAGAATGCCTATTTATAGTAGGTTAGACATTGGACTTGATTCGAGTTATCCTAAGGGAAAGTTTGGTTGATATTTTTCTACTAATTACCTATTGGGCAATTAGTTAATTACTGAGAAAATGAGACTTTATGTCTAATAATAGAATTACCCACCTACTAGAGTAGGAGGATGTTTCCCTCCGGATGACGTGCGCAGTGCAGTATCATGCGAAAATTTTTACTCGAGTGGCATTGAAATGCAATAAATATCAGGCGAACGACTTATACTTTTACTAGGTGGTAGGACTTTTCTGCAAAGTTCGTCTAGGTAGGTACCACCGCTTTGCCAGTTATTCTGCCGCCAAGCAGTAGTGTGCAATCACTACTGTGTTCCGGTTTGAAGGGCATTGTAGCTAGTGAAATTACTGGGCAAATGAGACTTTATGACCTGATTACACAGTGTAGTAATCTGATTACTAGACAGTGTGATGTCTCAGGATGACGTGCGCAGTGCAGAGTCACGCAAAACTTTATTATTTTAAGTTCCGAGTGACACTGCAACTGTTATGGGCGGCCGTATTGCTTAACATCAGGTGAACGACCAGTTCGTCACGTCATTCATTCTCATAAAAAAAAATAGCTAATCACGTTATTCGCTTACCTAAAACAGTACATTCCTAAACTATCTTCGAATGAATAAAGTCCATGGTATACCTAGGTACTTTATTTCGTCAACATCTATTACAGTAATATCTCTATGTTAGTCCACTGTTACAGTAAACCTAAAAAAAGAAATAAATACCCCTCTCCCAAGGAGTAGGTTCCTACCTATTACACATATTTCTTTGGTGAAAACCGCGGGGAGCCGATGGATGCAGGAGGCGAGCAGCCGCTCAAAGTGGCGCTCTCTGGGGGAGGCCTATGTTCAGCAATGGACGTCTACTGGTTGTTGATGATGATGATGATGATGATTATGAAATATATATATTGTTATAAAACGAAAAAGGGAAAAGCGTCAGCAGCGTACCTTTGGTACAAGTAGTAAGTACCAAGTACCCAAGGTAGGTAACTTCTGTAAACGATCTAGAATTATTTTATCAAAACAAATATTAAACTAAATAGAAGTGTAATTGACTTATATACTCTTTGGACTGTTGTGGAGGTTTGTCTGTGGAATCGCCACTTGGTGGCGCTAATTGTAGACTGTCATACTCTGGTAAATTATATACTCTTTGGGTTGTCATTGTTCTGGGGCCTTTAAAAACGGCAGAGGCTGGACTGAAACTTTAGTTTTGAATTTTGATCGAGCAGCGGAGTGGGGAACACCACCAGACCTCCAACACAGTCTTATTATGACTGAGCCATGAGCCATTGGTAAACAGCTCGAATTTGGATACCACAGTCCTCGGAACTCTTGTGCTCTTTACAGTAGTTGCTTATTAATGGTGCTGTAAATGTGTATTAAGTTTACACTACCTAGTTACCTATTAGGTATCCAAGGTTGGATGTTAGCACGATAGAAGCAGTCTGTTGGCTTTACGAGCTTTTACCCGTGACGTGTGAAGGCCCCTATTTTCAGTCTGTTGGCTTTACGAGCTTTTACCCGTGACGTATGAAGGGGTGACCCCTATTTAGTTTATCAAAACTACACATGTCTACGTCTAGGTACCTACTTATGTCCTATATAACTATACTCGACTTTCAAACGTATTAAAAATACAAGCTCAGGTTTTAAACTGGTTTAACATTTATAGATATATTTATTCCTAAAACGACTCTAACCAATAAAAAAAATACATTTGACAAAACGAAAAATTGCAACTAATTGGTATTTTTAGTATTCATCGAATCCTGTGGTCTTACCGCGTAAGCCCGGTGGCAATCGTAATCGTGTGCCCTCTTGCTCGCACTCAAGGGCTTGAACATTGGCGCAAGCAGGATGGCAGGCGATGTTCATTACCAGAATGCTTACACGGTAGGGCTGCTGGTCTGCGTCATTCGCATTCTAATAAATAATTTGCGGTATTTGCACCCAAGGAGATTATCGGATGACAATCTCCTACACCGGCGGCTGCGTCAGCGCACTAGATAGACCGGACAGGTTGCTTAAACAACCATAAAAAACAGGGTAGAAGGAAAAAATCTTTGATTCTGTATGAAATCTTGTTTGGAGTAATGGTGTTTTTGTTGAACATTTGTATTCTTTTTACTTTTAGATATTTCGTAAGTAAATTCAATTATTTAATATTTTCAAAAAGGTTGCAATGCGCGAGCGACATAAAGAATTCAGGTAAGTATATTAATGGAAAAAAACGGATTTGGTCTGCAAAGACTTAGTTAATGTTGTGCGCATCGAGAAGGCATAATTATTGTGATGCATTTCATCAGATTATAATTTTGTCAAAGCAGTATGTACAATTGTACAGCCTATGAAGACTGTCGCAAAGATCCGCGAGGTTTGATCACTTCTTCCACGGTAAGTTAAGTCAATTGTCTCTTTCGTTTTCTTTGAACGTGCAAGACTTCGTGGGTAGAGAAAAATATGGTTGATAACAAAGAAATACGTAGTATAATACCACGTATATAATACTACGTGTATACTACTTGTATTTATGTTTAAAAAAGCGATAGAAAGCTATTAACGAAGAATAATAATATTATGTTCGGTAGATCGTATGATATTATATCTACGAATGAATAGATATCTGTTGGAAATGAGTTATACGTTGGTCACAAGCTAAGGGCTGTGACTACGATTGGAGAGCACGAGTTTCCGTAAAAACTCGTAACCCTGGTTAGTAGATAACTGTATTAATTAGGTACTATGCTGTGTTTCAATACCTACCTCTGCATGGTAGCTAAGAGATACGGCAACTGTAGTAGCAAACCCGTACTGATTTGCACTTTAGGCACTTAAGGCCTGGGGGGCTGAGCATGGAGCTTGTGTGTTTTGCTATGGTGGGCTATGGTAGCTAAGGGTAGGACTGTAGGAGTGATATGGAGGTTCATAAAGGGACCTTATGGTCCCGCTTTATGCTCAGTTGGGAGAAAGTGGTTCCCTAGAGGATTTCACCAGCCAAGGATGACAGCGCGCGGCCTTTTGTTTTGTCCACGCGGTGGAGCTGATGTTATTGTATATTCGTTGTCGTACGAATAGTGTTGTAAGTTGCCGTATCTTATCTATGTTAACTTATGTCGCATGCTGAATTCTATGTGTAAAGCAAAACGTCGCGACAAAGACGTCCACTGTTGAACATAGACCTCCTCATAAAACGGTACTGTAGACGCTTAACATAAGGTAGGTTTGCTATAATCCACGCGCTTGACAGGCGGCTTGGTGATCGATCACAGAAGATTTTAATGTACCACTAGCTAGAAGAATGCTGCTGCCTTTCCCTGGATATTCCGTATTCCCTAAGCGGGCTTTTACGGCACCCACGGGAAGAGATGAGGTGGTCCACACTGCGCTGGGACCACACGACTAAAGGTTGGTTTATCGACAGACAATTATTATCACTCAATAGAACTATGCGAGTGGACGTATCTACACCGCGTATTCGAAATTGCTTTGTGGGTCAATGTCTCTAAACTGGTATTTGGTAGATAACTCGCATGTGCAAACCAGTTAATATTATGCAATTCGTTCTAAGTTCATAGTGTATTATTTTAACTTATCTATTGCTATTAGAGCTTGCACACACGAGGTTGTTTATGTTAGCGTTCTGCAATTTAGTTGAGCCTTGACTGTGGCACTATAATGACCTGCACAGTTCAGGATTTGTGATGCTATAATTGCTACAAATGAGCAGGTCCTGGGGTTTATCCTGGAGGTAGGTACATTTGCCAGGTGATATTCGAGTCTTGCTATAGTTCTCACTCAACAGCAATGATTGAAGGGTTTGCAAAAAGTGCATTCAATTCCACCAGCGGAGTGTATGAGAAACTCGATATACTCAAATGTTTAAAGTACACGAAAACCATCAGGCTGTTACTGTGTTGTGATTGTGACTTGTGAGATGTAAGAAGGTAGGTATAGTTTCAGCGAATTGATACTAGTAACTGCTAGGGAATAGTTAGGTAGCTTAATATCATCGGTCTACGGACCAGACCTTGAGATCTACCTAACTGACTTTGACTTCAACAGAAATTAGAAAATGTCATTAAACTTGATAGCGATTTAATAGAGAGCCTCTATGTTGCGGTGGTTGAGTAGGTCAGCTCATATAACCCGTAAGTTGCGGGTTCGGTTCCCGCAATAGCACATGTATTTGTGCACAGAAAAACGCGCATGTTCTGTCTGGTTAATATGGGACCATGGTTTTCGCAGTTCTAGGGTCCCTGAATATAGGGAATCCTCTAAGGTCCAGGACCTCTGGTAGGTATGTGGACGTATGAGGGGCGTCATTTATTCCATCATCATCATCATCATCATCATCATCATTAACAGCCCGAGACTGGTGAACAGAGGCCTTCCCCATAGAGTGCTCGCCTGCTGCATCCATCGGCTCCCCGCGGTTTTCACCAGATCGTCGGTCCCAACTCGAAAACCTCTCTTCCCCATCGGCAGTCAGTTCTACGAGCGATGTGGCCTGCCCATTACCATTTCAACTTGCTAATTCTAAAAGCTTTATCGGTCATTTATTTAAATAAATATGTGTGGACATTTCACACAGCGCCATCTAGCCCCAAACTAAGCATAGCTTGTACTATGGGGAACCAGATAACTGATACAATATTTAGATATACTTTTTTGTATGTAAATACATACATAGAATACAATATACCACCCATCCACAGAACAAACATCTATGTTCATCACACAAATGTTTGTCCTGCGTAGGAATCGAACCCACAGCCCTCAGTTCAGAAGGCAGGGCTACTACCAACTGAGCTATCGGGCCCGTCAATTTACTATGATATAATTATGTATTAATACCATATCAAGATTAAGACATGTTTTCGACTAAGACATGTTTATTTAACTACACGTGTACCTTGAAAATACTTTGTTTTTAATCCAATTAACATATTTCAGCTAAGACCTTGTTTTCTATATTAGTTATGTATTTAAGGTGGTTATTTTATTTGTCAAATATGCCTTTAAATTTCATGCCATTGAATCGCAAAATTTTTGATTCATGATATCATCACCACTTTAAGCATTCCTTATGTGTAAACATTTAACTCATAAAGTTAAATCTGGCTTTTTACACATTTACGCAATTCCGCGGGGCATGTAATTTTTAAACCTAAACCCGCAGAATTCCCCCTATTACATAGTGATTTGATATTTTTGATAAAAATATTATCAGAAAATAACAAACAACATGCCCACTAAAATAATTATAGCAGTTTTTGATATATTTTGTCAAAAGAACCTTCGGAGTTTTGAATAAATTTAATATTCCTATTAAAACATTTTCCTACGATAAACATATCATCCTACAAAATTGTAAATAAAAGTTGCTGCAATAGTGTTTGTTGCAAATAGTTTAGTTACATACCGCTTAAAAGACAGTCCAAGACCTGTAAAATACTAAATACAGACCCTGAAAAAACCTGACCAATAGTCCATGGTACCTTGCTGATCATAATAAGTACTTAATTAATTACTTATAGGCTATTAGAGTATTAGAGATAGGGTAGAAACTCAATGCGGATCTGTGGTTGAAGCCGGAAAATTGCTAGGCAGAAGAAAACTCTAGCCTTAACTCTGAAATAGGTAGGTGTACCTACACTACACTATTTAAAACATTAGTTATTAACCCTACTGAAATAAGTCCTTACAAACTGAGTTAAGAGTCAGTTAAAACTGATTTGAGACTCAGATTGCAAGGACTGCATAGGGAAATCTCTGAAAATAAAGTAGAGTTAGGAGAGTTTGGTGATTATTTACGTAAATAACTCTGTGAATTCACTGTCAATGCGGTAGTAATACTACTTTGATGTAGAGAAACAGAGAATCTACAGAGAACACAATGCTACCTATATGTATAGTTAATTTCAGTATGATCAATGAAAACAGCGAAGCCACAGGGTTAGTGGATTGTTCAAGTTGCAAGTTTAGTTTAGGCGCTAGTTCAAGTCGTGGTCTCGCGGGCGCAACACGCATGCGCCATTTTGTAACAAACATTTTCTTCGCGTTCTCAATTCAATCGTCAACATTTACCTTTTTTTGTTGATTTAGACTTTTTGGCCTGTGTATTTTTAGCATTTAGTGCGAGTGCTAAAAGTTGGACTTATTCTTTTTAACTGTTTTGAACTGTTTATTATCTAGGTTGAACTGTATATGGAATAAGTAGCAGTTAAGGTAGGTAATAGTTTTTGTTTATGCTTTTTACTTTGATCAGCCTGATTTGTCTATGATAAGTAAAAAAAGTATCTACTTGCGGATTATTCAAATTTTATCTTTGATTAGGGATTAAAATTGTGAGTTCTTTATAAGCGCAGGTATAAAACTCAGTTTGACACTTTCAGTACCAAACAGCAGGTACCTATACCATACTATTAGAATATAACTCAATTATGGTTATGACCCCAAATATAAAATATTAATAGCCATAAACTACTCATGTTAAGTATATGTTTTATCTGCCTACAGTGAATTCGCTCGCTTTTTGGTGACTAATCATTTTTTTTTAAATATTATTATATGATGGGCACATTCTTTTGTTTTATGTAAGAAAAGTTTTTGTGGAGTTGCTCCAATTATTTGTGATAAATTGATAAATAATTATAATTCAGATTTTTTGTTTTTTCCTACCAAAAATGAAACTTTTTATTTTTTGGTCGTTTGTTTGAGGCTACGTCATGCATAACGGCTAAACCAAATTGGATGAAATTTTACGGCAGATAACTAGATGTAGATACCTAAGTAAAGATGAATGTAATTAGTAATATCACCGAAATCAGCATAGTTATAGTAGGATAAATATTATCCCAGAAAATAAAGTGTTCCACTAGGATTTTTTTCTGGGATAAACCTCTCCGGCCACATGAAGGCTGGATGAATGCGGGTTCAAATCACACTCGTGATTCAAATGATCCTTTAAATTAAATAAATATATAACGCCCAACGATCTCATTCATAGAACCTGAACCCTAACTAAGATTCCCCAAATCTAGGGACCCAGGAACTACGAGAACCATGGTTCAACAACACCCAGACCTAGAATAAGTGGAATGAATGGAATACCTTGCCGTCGTCCTTGTTTCCAGATAGCTATAACCTGGGTGTCTTCAAGCCAAGGGTGAACAGGTATCTTCTAGGCAAGCTGGCACCACCGCATCGTAGGCCGCGTCATCACTTAGGTACCATAAGGTGAGGCAGTGGTCAAATGCTGTGCCTATAAACACAGATTCGCCCTATTAGTCTCTATAAATTATAAAAAACGAGTATTTTCGATATCTTTTTCTGTGCGCAAATACTTGTCCAGTCGCGGGAATCGAACCCGCCGTTCGGGTTATGAGACGACCTGCTCAACCCACACCACGGATCCTGTCAACTAATCGATAGATTATGGGACAACACAAATGATTTATTATCTTTGGTGGCCCTGTGAATAAGGGCAAGGTTTAAACTTAGGTTAACCTCTTGTTAACTAACTGACATTGCAGTGTTGCCTATAAACAGTCAGGTTGACTATTTATAAATTATAAATAAATTTATCAGAAATGCTGATGTAAAGTATTTTATTTCCGTTCGCTTTCACGGTTGTACCTAACTACGGTAAAAATCCCGAAGTATTAGTAATTAGTGTGTGTGTGTGTGTGTGTGTGTGTGTGTGTGCGCGCGCGCGCGCGCGTGGGTGTGTGTGTGTGTGTGCGCGCGCGCGCGCGCGCGCGCGTGTGTGTGTGTGTGTGTGTGTGTGTGTGTGTGTGTGTGTGTGTGTGTGTGTGTGTGTGTGTGTGTGTGTGTGTGTGTGTGTGTGTGTGTGTGTGTGTGTGTGTGTGTGTGTGTATGTTTATAAGTTTATCGTATCGTATACCTATGTGTAATATCTATTCCATCTGTGGTATTGTAGTTCTCAAAAAGGAACTACTTTCAAAACACCTATTTTTTGAATATTTATGTTTAACAAAATTAGCAATGAATATATTTTAATTGAAGTTATCTAAGTTGGTACTTTATTTTGGTACAATCTTAAAAAAATCTGGAACAAGTCAACCATTTTGGTTCTTTTCATATATGGTATTCATAATGAATTTTTTATTATTGTTTTTTCTATTGAGTATTAAGTATATATCTGTATTACAACAACTCATTAATAACATTAATTAAATTAACCTCGTAATTTAATTATAGCTGAGACATGTTACAATAGGCACCTTTGTGATAATACAATTAAAATGTAATTGTTATTAATGCGTAGTATAGCTGTTCCAACAGATTTCGCCCTGTCAATAATATATCAATAATATATACAGGGTTACAGGGAAAATCGTGCTAGATCCGTTTAGGGCGTGGAGTACCCATCATTTCTGACTTATTTCACTATGTAACACCCTAGCCTAAACTTAACCCTTTTCGAGATATTCGATTTTTAATATTTTTTGTGAAAATTGCCGATTTTTAGGCTACAAAATTTAATTTTGTTTATTTTGTGTGTCTTATTATTATGATTATTGCATTTTTACATGTGTATTAAGATGTTTTAGGACGTCAATCATTAAAATAGTACATAAGTTAATTGAATAGACCGTAGTAGACAAGTGAAAGTTAAGAAATACAAAAAATATTAGAAACTGTATTTTTCTCTAAGGAATATCTAAATAAAATATTAAGTTGAGGCTAGGTTGTTTCATAGTGAAATAAGTCAGAAATGATGGGTACTCCACGCCCTTAACGGATCTAGCACAATTTTTCCTGTAACCCTGTATATAATATATAGAAAAAAATCGTTCATAATTTCCTAAATTTCAAAATTATCCGAGTAATTTTTCCAATTTCCCTTTGAATTAAAAACACCTAATACATCATATTATGAACATTTGAAAAACAAAACTGGTTAGGAAATGCGAGTAGAACTAGCCCACCAAGGGTTCCATACCTACATGGTCTTTAATTAATAGCCCAATTTCTAACGTGTCTGGCACAGAGCAAATAAAAAAAGCTTCGCCTCTAAAGCGTCATTTGTTTCAAAGCTCTGTGGTGTCTGGGATAAATAATATAATATCTGAACCATAGAATAAAAGCTCTCAAAACTTTGCCAAAGGTAATTAGGGAACACAAAAAGTAAGAACATTTAAAAAGCTGTTAAAAATTTTCGTCCTACTAGAATTAAATACATCAATCTCATCATCGTTCCATTAGTTTGGTAGGTAGTAGGTATACGCTAAAACTTATGCCACACAACCATAATTATTAGATGTGAGAAAACGTACTTACCACAAGAAAAAACCTTTACTACTTTCATATGCATAGTCAACAGCGTCGTCGTATACTTCGAGGCATGGAAAAACTATAAGAGAAATGCTAATACACTAAGAAAACAGCGTAGACGGTTTCAATAACTCAAAGGTGATCATTAAGATGGCGTTAGGAGTATCGAAACGTAGTTTAAATGAACGAAAACACAGAATAAGATAACAGTTACTACTGCGGGACCACCAGTAATTTACTTCAAACGCAGTAGATGGCGCTGTTAATTAAATTCGATTGACTTGCTGCTGTGACTCATTAGCGCTACGGACATACGGCGTTTTAGTGAAACTTGTAGCCCACTCATTTTGCAGCGCCATCTAGTTTTAAGCCGGTTTTTTGGCTTTTTTCTGATCTACGCTGTTTTCTTGGTCTATTGGCATTCCTCTTATAGTTTTTCCATGCTTCGAGGACCTCGAAGTATACGCGCGATGTCATACAAAATTGTCACTTGTACTTCTTCTTCTTCTTCAATTAGTGGCTTTTAAACGCTGTTAACTTGTACTTAATAAACATTGATTGATGATTGATTGATTGATGTATTCGCCGTAGCCCGAAATTTGTGACACACTGCCGGTAAAGCAGGCGCGCCGATTGTTTTTTTTAATGTTTTTTGTCTTTTTAGATATAAATAAAAACATGCATTAAATTATTTCCTTATTGTTTAGTGTAGTGAGAATGCCCCACTGCACTAAGTAATAACATAGCACTGCGTTCATTTTTAGGGTTCCATACTCAAAGAGTAAAGTGGACCCATTTACTAAACCTCCGCTGTCCGTCTGTCTGTCTGTCCGTCTGTTACCAGGATGTATCTCATGAATCGTGATAGTTAGATAGTTGAAATTTTCACAGATGATGTACTTCTGTTGCCGCTATAACAATCGTGATCCATATTCAAATGGACAAATAGACAGAGAACTAATAAAAAATGGTTTTACTTCATATTGATGAAAAATTTTAAAATTAAAACTTATAAAATTTATTTTTGTAATCGCAAATAATACTTTTACAGTTTGTAAAACATAATTATTCACCGACATTCAATATACTTAACGCTACTGCTTCCTCCATTTTATTTAGCCCTCGTCGATCGCGCAGCAGGCAAACAAATTGACAGTGCGTTCGGGTTAGCGCGCTACGAAAATTCGAGAATAGTCAACAGCGAAGCTTCGCCGTTCTTATTTATGTCCGTCCGGGTCATTAGTGGTTTGTGGTAAAACTCCTGTTAGAATAAAGAATGGAACTGCTCGCATAAAAGTTCTATTAACATTGTTACGCTCAAATCCTATCAAATATCAATCTTATAGTAAGTTTTTAGTTTATAACTTGCTGGGGGTTTTACCCCCATAAGGATTAATTACGTACTACAAAAACTATAACTACTTATAAACATCCAATTACTTATGTTAGAAAGAAGAATGAATTAATGAATGAACTTATGTTAGAGTGCGATTCAAAATGAATGGCGGCCGTGAATTCGGGGCGTAACGCTGCGTAGAATTGCGCGGGCACGTAAAAGTAAGCAGTGTACGCAGCGTGCGAGGGGCTTGCAGGGCACTTCATAGCCGCCAATAAGTTTGTTTCATAATCCACAGTCGCCCCATAAACCCACCACACAAGACCTATAATATCTACATGACAATTTTCATCAAAACTCGTTCAAGCATTTCAGCTCTGAGTGATAACGTAACATGTATCAAACTTTCACATTAAAATAATCATTCGCAGGATACCTACACTACCTTCACCCTTCGGTTTCAGTTTTAGTATCCTGCGGTGGTGTCTAGTAATTAAGATAGATAAGATAATTTTTATTGCCAAAATGAAATGTTACAGTTTTGTTTCATAATATACAATGCAAGAATATACATTTCCTTCAGATCAAACTAGACTATGATGACCATCAACATCTCCATGATGATGTCTAATTGTTACACTTTACATCGGGAATTGCACACGATATTATTAGTGTGTAGACCACAGATCCTATGTAGACACCAAGCTTAATGGTATTACTAATAACCAACAGATAATTCCATGGACATAACCATTCTAGTTTTAGTATTCTAAGGTCCGATTTTACCAAAGTAGAATAACGTTATTCCAAGTATAACTTTCCGAGAATAACCGATTTACACGAATATAACCCTTACACCACCAATTTTGAAGCTTATTCTTTGGATACAAACAGAATGGCGTCCTTATTTCATTTGTCAATCAGCCGATATCCGAGAGTAACAGTCAGCGTTATACTTCGAATAAATAAAAATTATTATACTTTGGTAAAATCGGGCCTTAAAAGGATAATAAATCGTTTAAATTATAAACCAGTATCAAAGCAAACTGGTTGCTTAATCAAGAGAAATAAATGACCTTTTTTGCATGAGTTATACTATTAATAAAATATACGTGGTTGAACTAATAGTGACGATGATTCTAAAAACGCCTTCATTGCACCATCTTTGAGCATATTTTTTTAAATTTAGATTCAGTTCGATTCGGTTTAAGGTTTCGTACCCGAAGGGTAAAGCAAACCCTATTCCGCCCTATGCTGTCCGTCTTTCTGCCAGTCCGTCTGTCACCAGGCTTTATCTCATGAACCGTGATAGTTAGAAAATTGACACTTTCACAAATGATTTATATCTTGTAGTCACTATAACAACAAATACTAAAAAGCAAAATAAAATAAATATAATTTTTATTAATCTTTAATTTTATGGAGAACGGTACGGAAACCCTTCTTGCGCGTATTGGGCCCACATTTTGCCGGCTATTTATTTGAATTCGGGGACAGTCAGGAATTTATTCCTGTTGGTCAAACAGGAAGGAGGAGGAGTGTTGTTAGACAGGAACAACCTGCCTCCCTTCATCTTCATAATACTCACCATTTATTAGCCAACCTTCCAAAGTGCATGTTTCGTTCAACAATCTAAGATTAGAACGTCTCGCATACCTACCTATAATTTCCTTGGCTTGTCTGCCCTTCGGACCGCGACAGTATTGCCAACTTTACGATCGGGTGAACGTACTCCTGCTTGGTTATAATAAGGTACTTAGAAGCTGGTGTTTAATTTTTTCATTCTACGAAAATAAGCTGGATTCTCGCCGCCTATTCAAACTATACATAAGGGTTACTGCATAGTATTAGGCCCTTATATTCTTGCTGGTTCGATTTTTGAATTTTCTTCCGTTCTTTACGTCCATATTATAAAAACAATGTGAATGGTAAGGACAGAATAGTTCTTCAGAATCTGGGCTCAAATGTTGTTGGATCATTTTTGAGAAGGATCCATTAGAACCTTCGTTTTATCTTCTGGGATCTACCTGATTCCATACGTTTGAAAAGTTTATAATATAGGTAATATATAGGTAACAGGGGTCAAAGGCCACGTTCATAAGGCTCTACTGTGAGGTTTTGCATAAGTACCTAAATATAGTGCTATGGGGTTTAAACCTGCGCTCTGCACCAATCACTTTTGAAGGTACAGAACTCTCGTTCTTAGACCATGTTGAAGAAAAACATCGCACAACGCAGCAAAGTTGAAGAATAAAAAAAAAGAATCATGAAGCATATTATGACGTCCAACAATCGGCACTTGGCTAGTGTGATACACTCTCTCCATAGAGAAGGCCCGTGTCCCAGCATTATCTATGTATTGGGCTAGAGACGTAGGATGCCTCTTCAGCCTTTTTTCTACTGCGACACAGAGGACTCTTCCATATCCTCTTCTTTTTCCTAATTTTTTTTCTTTTATGCATTTTATGACGCTGGCCTTGTGAAGAATGGTGATCAAATAGCATCAGCCCGTTCTAAACACCTTATCCATGAATATTATTATATTCTTTTTTTTGAGCGGGTTAATGCAGTCTCCTACCTTTAGTTACGTCACCGGGCGGGTTTATCGACCTTCAAGTTCATCAAAATGACCTATCATTTTAAATGATGGCGCTGCAAAAATGGTACCTAATTGTAATTTTGCATATTTGTGTTACCTAGACGCAATTTTTGTTACTGGCTATCAATGTAATCGTGAACCGTGTCATTATTAAAATTGGTTTCAACTAAGTACAAGTTATTTAAGATTTGCGGTTTAATGTCTCCGAAACAAGATGTTCAAGGCCTTTTATACACGTGTAGTTTTTTAATATAATTACATAGAGAGAACCTAATAATAACCGGCCAAGTGCGAGTCGAACTTGCGCACGGAGGGTTCCAACATATGTATATCTGAAAAACGAGCAAAAAATCACGCTGATGTGTGGCAGCCCCCTTAAGTATTTATTTTATTCTGTGTTTTAGCATTTGTTATAGCGGCAACAGTAATACATCATCTGTGAAAATTTCAACTCTCTAGCTATCACGGTTCATGAGATACAGCTTGGTGACAAACGGACACATGTACAGACAGAGAGACAGACAGACAGCGGACCTTTGAGTACAAAGTACACTAAAAATAATCAATTATGAGCTCTACCCACTGGAGCTCTAAGTTAGGATGATGGTTTCCTAAACATTCTATAGCGTGTAGACAAGATACCTTACTTATAAAATACTAACTGACCTTGAATTAGGTTACGGCCCACCCTTGTTTATAGCAAGTGGGAAGGAAAATCAAAAAAGGGGAAAAGGATGAATGGATAGGATTGCGAATAAGGCAGGCCCCTTCTATTGCCTTCATTCATTACGGTATTATTTATGCACCACCGGACGATATATGTATATACTAGATGACTATTGAGTGTAAAAATAATACACAAATGCGTGGGTGAGGCACTAAGCAAGCACGTGATAGCATCCGGAGATATCAACAAACCCTGAAGCGGCAAGGCTTCAGCTCAGGGTTTTCCGCGAATTACCTTAAATGAATCTCTCATACATTTTGGCATAACATAGGAAGATCTGACGGTTTATACAGAATGTTGATGACCTCTCTGTGAGTCCTTGCCGCATCACAGCTGCTTTAGTAATAACTAACCATGTTTGATAACAGGCAAAAACTATGTCAAATGATAAAGCTAGCGGTTGTGAATGGTTTTGTTGAGGCGAAGTGCAAAACTGGTGAAGTTCAAATTATCGCGGAGTTGGTACGTACAAATTACGTAGTACCAACTCCGCGATAGCTTAAACACAATGATTTTGATTTATGATTTTGGTACACGTTTAAGAAAAACGTTGTTATTGAAGGGAAATCGGTGTGGTTGGTTGTTTGTTATTGTCACTGTTTAAAAGCACGAAGCCATAGCTTGTAATAACCTTCCCTGTATTTCTGGTTTCTTGAAACTTTTCTATTTGTTTAGTCAGCACTTTATTATGTCGACGTCATGATAAGATCAATGTAGATAATGAATGGTACGTCTTAGTTGACCTTTAGATCTATTTGTAATATTTTTATTTTTTTTATTTTTGTTGTGTTGAACTGGCTGAACCTGTTCAGTTGCTCTCTACGGTTGCTACCTACAAAATTCATGACATTAAAAATCAGAGATTATTTATACAGAATGTAATATAAATATCATGCAATAATGCAGTTTGGTTCCTGCCACTTAACCAATTTTTGGAATGATGTTTATTTTTACCCGACTGCAAAAAAGGAGGATTATGAGTTTGACTGTCTATGTATGTATGTTCATATGTTCCCTCGAATCTCTCAATTGTTAATGATTTTTCATTGTGATCTAATTTATAATATCCCCTGCCCGTGATTGCAATTAATAGATCCTAATGTTATATGTAAAATGATTATTGTGTGTACACCGGGAGCACTCACGCTCACTAAAAAGCTTCTTCTTGCGGCGGCGTCGTGCGTCGGGTCGTCCTCTTCCCTCAAAAATGGTTAAATGGTTGAGTAGGGCGAGGGCTGACGCATGCGTCAAGCTCGCGAACGGGCGCTGCTTGCGGGAGCTGCATAGCGATTCAGAAGACCTCAGCGCTGAGGCTCAGCGCTGAGGCCTCGATTCAACCAACTTTTATTTGAAAATAGAACGGAAAGCTCTCCCCTAGCTCATGCCTTTTGCAGAAACGATTACGCTATTTCCGTTCTATTTTCAAATAAAAGTTGGTTGAATCGCTATGCTGGTCTGCTCGCGGTGTATGCACAAATCGAAAAACAAAAAACAAAAAAAAAAACAAAAACAAAAACAAAAAACAACAAAAAAATAGGTTAAGTATTTAATTGTCCTCTCGTGTATGATATTTGTTCAATAAAATAAAAATAAATAAATAATAATAAATCATAAATTAACAAAGAGCACGTACCCAGGTGTCTGTGGTAAAGCAGATTAAAAAAAATGTTATATGGAAGGTTGGGGGGTTGGGGTAGGGGCTACCTCGTACCGGAAGGTGCAGCGTAGGCCAGTCCATATAATGGACCGACGATCTGGTCAAAATCGTATACCTATTATAAATAAGTAAGCATTTGTAATAAGTTACTTTAGACATTGAGTTTCAACACTTTTATCAGCTTATTGCAATACGTTTGCGAAATTACAAATTCCATCATCCTTATGTTAATTTCGACATTAAGATTGTGGTAATATCACAATAAAAGTCATATAAATGACTTTTCAGTTTAAATGATATCTATACTTCTACCTACATATTTAATTTGACTAGCAAGTTACTATCGAACGCACACCAGTGTGCAGTTTGCACGCAAGTTTCGAACACCAATCATGTTCTGGAAAACATCCACTACTGAGGATAGGCCTGCCTCATCAGGAAAGGGGTCTGCCATTGTATCAGGTCTGTTGTGCACCAACCAATAAAACCACAAGAACTTCGGTAACATACCATGGGACTCGTCAGCTGGGCTGAAACTGCGCGCCCGGAAAGCCTGGTACTTAAAATGCCCCCGCGCCCCTATACTCCTGCTTGCCTCACCGCAGAAATTTATTATTATTTAATATTTAAATCATTTATTTATTCATCAAATACTACAGCCATAGTCATTAGTCACCACACTTGGCAGGCTTTGGTAGTAACTGTAGATTAAAGGAGATCGAAGAAAATGCTGCTTCCCTGGGTAGGTGGATAGCTTTTCTATTGTTTTATTGTTATGCTTTTATTTTAAAGTTCCGAGTGACACTGCAACTGTTATGGACAGCCGTGTCGCTTAACCAAGGCCTGAAGTCTGCTATTTCAATTTTGTCATAATAGTCCATGATTTGTGCCATAATGACAGATTTTGACACTAATGGTAATCTAAAAACCATAAGTAGACTACCAATACTGTTAAAATCTGTGATTACATGGTATAGGTACCATATATATATATAATCTATGGGAACCATTCATGAACCATTATGATAATTGAAATAGTCATCACGTCATTCATTCTCATAAAAAAATGCAGTGCGTCGCAGTTGGCAGCATTGGAGTGTCTTAAGTCAGCATGGTCAATCTTTATCCTTAAAAAATATAGTAAACGTCTATTTGTTTGGCGTTTACGTGAAAACAGATGAAGCGTTAGATTACATTTTCCTTAGGCTGGGTTTCCATTTGCAAGAAAACTTCTGCAGGAAGTGTCCGACCGTCTAACAGACTAGCTTGCAAAATGTAGAGTAGTGTAAACTCAGAGGTGGATTTAATGTAGGAAGCGCCCTTGGTAAGCACGTTATCGGTGACGCCCCTTGGGGTATATACCATATTGGCGAACTCTGTAGTTTGCAAGCTATAGTAACTCTAGTGTAATCTATTGCAGTAAACAGCTACAGTTACTAGTGTTAACTAATGTAGTTTACTGTAAAGTAAAATAGCTTACACTAGTTACTGTTGTTAACTACAGTCTAATAGAAGGTCAGGAATTCCTTGCAGAAATTTTCAAATTTTCTTACAAGCGGAAACCCGGGTTTCCACGTGTGTATTAGGACCAAAATACTATAAAAAACCACTTTATTTTCATTGTGTTTTGTTTTATGAATAACATGATTATATAAAAATTGGATAAAATGCGCCCTTAAGAGTCATAAGCTCATTGAGACCTCGATCTCCGCGTCCCCCGTTGCGGGGAACCACCATTTGTTTTTGTCGTCATAAGCTCAATTAAAAGTTTATTATTATTATTATTATTATTATTATTTATTCATTAGATTAAAGTACCGCCAGCAGATGAAGAGTTAAATAAAATTAACACGTACTCAAGTAGGTATTTACTGATACTTATAAATATGACACGGTTAAAAGAGTAGGCCACAATAAAACTCATCTGCGAACATGTTTTATCGTTGCTTCATTGTCCTCATTTCAATATCACAATACAAAACAATAGTATTCACTATATTGTATTTAAAATTGTATGTATGTAGTAAGTATGTTTATACAGCTCTGTGTTTTTCGCTACAGTAGCAGAGATTTAATGAGAATGAATGACGTGACGAGCTAGTCGTTCACCTGATGTTAAGCAATACGGCCGCCCATAACAGTTGCAGTGTCACTCGGAACTTTAAAATAATAAAGTTTCGCGTGACACTGCACTGCGCACGTCATCCTGAGACATCACACATCACACAGTCTAGTAATCAGATTACTACACTGTGTAATCAGGTCATAAGGTCTCATTTGCCCAGTAATTTCACTAGCTACAATGCCCTTCAAACCGTAACACAGTAGTGCTTGCACACTACTGCTTGGCGGC
Organism: Ennomos erosarius; assembly: GCA_963580505.1. Taxonomy (NCBI): domain Eukaryota; kingdom Metazoa; phylum Arthropoda; class Insecta; order Lepidoptera; family Geometridae; genus Ennomos; species Ennomos erosarius. The sequence goes on from OY756982.1 coordinate 13,350,292, forward strand.
AGAATAACTGGCAAAGCGGTGGTACCTACCTAGACGAACTTTGCAGAAAAGCCCTACCACCTAGTATATATATGTATTTTATTACAACACTAGCTACCTCACCCCGGCTTTATACGGGCTTGGTTCACTCCACTTCACCGTCCCTTATTAAGTACCTACTCTATATACTTTTCTTTTCTTTAACCTTCAGTTCATCTCTCTCCTTTCCATGTCGAACCCCTAGCTGACAACTCCACCTCATTAAATAGTATTCGCGTAAGTATCTGCCTTGTGGTGCGGTTTTTTTTGAACGGGTTAATGCTGTTGGTCTCTAGCAACCTTTACAGCGTCACCGGACGGGCCTTGTGGTGTGGTGCGCGGGACGCTTTTGTATAAAAATATCTAAGTATAAATCCTTTTTGGATCAACCAATTTTGATAAAACGCACATAAAACCTGCGCAAAACTCCAAGAAATACAGTGCGGTAAACGGAACCAAAATAAATCTTGTGGTTTATCTTTGATGAATTCTCAAATAGACGGACAGATAGACAAGAACTAATATTTATATTTTTGGATATTCATCATAACAAAACCATAACTTAAATATCTTTCTATAGTTATTTGTGCAACAAGAGAGCAAAGTTGATTTTCGCTTCGAGTGCTGATGTTGGATCCCGAGCAAGCGAAGGATTCTATTATTGAATCATGAGCGTAGCGAGTGCTTCTAAGCTAGAATCTTGAGCGAGCGAGGGATTCAAAGGCACGAGATGCAAAAACTTTGCTTTTCGCGGGAACGCGAAAAAGTTCACGTCTTGCATTGTATTATTTCTCAAAACTTGTGCTTTTTACAGTGTTAATGTTAAAATTGGTGGCGTTTTACGCATTATGTGCTGAATTACGAGCATGAGTGTGGTCAAGACTTGACCACACTTGTCATAATATAATGTGGTGTAACGGGTTTTTCGTGTTGCTTCGTAAATTCCATAGAAGCTTCATGACTTAGACTGGACTATCCCTTCCCTACATATAATAAATGTGTAATTCTGATGCGCTACGGAACTCACACATAATGATGTCAATTCTAATTTATCCCATAGGTTCTATTGTTCAAAAAATATCGTAACCGCGATGCAGGACTACAAGGCTTTTTGCCCTTCTCCATACATTTTCTAATTTATCGTATCTAACGCCATCTAGGGACAATAATTTGTAGCTGTTTGTTTGTTTGTTTGTTTGTTTGTTTGTTATTGAACAAATCCCTAGATACTGAACTGATTTTCATGCGGGTTGCACTAATATGCTTAGAAATAACCAGCGCACAACATAGGATATATTAAAATACAAATATCATTAAAAAAATTTGGTCAAAATTATTAAATATCATTACGAAACCGGACGGAATTTTTTACAACATGGCCGCGTCATGGTGATTTTTTTTTTGGCTACTGATGGTTAGTTTGTGTCACAGTAATTTTTTTATGTTGTATTATGGCTCCACACATGGTGTATTTAGCCAGTGTTAAGTATAGTAATTTTTCGTCGTGTTGTTATTGAATATTTCACATGTTTCACGTAAAGTCCATCTGGAGGCACAGATTAAAGAAAAAAAACGTGTGTAAGGCCATGAACAAAGAGTAATAGGAGTTAATTTCGGTAGTAAATATGCATTAAACAGTGGAATGAAATTTTACAATTTATTAGATTTGATTAACCATTATTAGTTTTTCTATTTAAGCCCTTGCAGGTTGTTTGGGGTTTTTGGAGTAAAATAGATATACCATCAAATAATATGTACGTAGTATGAATCGATTGCATTCAAGATACAAACATGTTAATTATACTTAGTGCCCGTAGATTAGAGAAATAACCGGCCAAGTGCGAGTTGGGCTCGCGCACGAAGGGTTCCGTATCATTATCTATAAAAACTAGCAAAAAAACGTTTGACGTATGAGAGTGAAAAAATACTAAAATACAGAATAAAATAAGTATTTAAGGGGTTAAATACTTATTTTATTCTGTATTTTTTGTAATAGCGCCAACAAAAATATATTTATCATCTGTGAAGATTTCAGCTGTCTAACTATCACGGTTCATGAGATACAGCCTGATGGTGACAGACGGACAGACGGACAGCGAAGCCTTAGTAATAGGGTTCCGTACCCAAAACGGACTGATGACGTCTGTCAGGCTGTCTGTCCGTCTGTCACCAGGCTGTATCTCATGAACCATGATAGTTAGAGCTTTACCCTTGGGAGTATAATCTTGACCCTTGCTACGCATTGCTAAACCTATTTTTGGCATTACATGACGTTTATGTTTGGCCCACAGGTCTGAGGGTCAATGATATTACCACCATAGGCTAATGCAGTGGGCCAATGATACTCTTACGTTACGTATAAATTATATACTCTTTGAATGATACAGAAGTATTATAATACTCTTTGGAATGATACGAAGTAGATTTTTTCTCTAATCTGTGTACGAAACATGTTATGTAAAATGCCCTGGGGGTCTAGCAAAGATCACAATCACTAACGCTAACGCCTCACGCTAACTCCAAAAATGTATCGAAATGACATTCGCTACGGAAAAGTTAGCGTTTTCCGAAACGTCATTTCAGTACATTTTGGAGTTAGCGTTTGGCGTTAGCGTTAGCGGTTGGTATCTTTGCTAGACCCCCAGACTTTGCCCTATTGTAAAAATGTTTTGAAAGCCTAGATTTTAATATAATATAGGTTTTAATTAATCATGAGTTCGATGATACTTATCGAAATATCATCGAAAATTTTTCTATAGTTAAGTAGCCATGAGTGGAGATTTCATCAAAATTGGTCCAGGAATATCAAGGATAATAATTAGCGTAATAGCCATATATAATGTAGTCCACGCGTGGCAACGCCGCGGGCAGTAGCTAGTGACTAATATGATTAAGACTTTACTAAGTACGTAAAGTATCCAACAATACTTGACGCTGGCTATGACTATGTGCGGAGCCAAAATATAAGAAAAATAAAGTACCTACCTGTAATGATGTTCTCACTGCTGAGGTGAAATGTTGTATGTGCTACTCGAGAGCAAAGTTTTTGCATCTCGTGCCTTTGAATCCCTCGCTCGCTCAGGATTCTAACTTAGAATCACTCGCTACGCTCGTGATCCAATGCCAGAATCCTTGGCTCATTCGGGATTCAACATTAGCACTCAAAGCAAAAAACAACTTTGCTCTCTTGTCGCACAAATAACTATTGTCTCACTCACACAGTGAGCACAATACGATTTTGCACACTGTTTTCACGCAGCAAAGGGTGCCATTTCGAGCTGCTGAGGTGAAAAAGTATTTTTTGTGCACAGGTTTTTCTTGGTTACAGTTTTATTAAAAAGATAAATATTATTATAAATTATATTTTTTTTATTAAAAGTAGGTACGGTATTATAGATTATAAACACTCGCTATCACGAACAGTGAAATGAAATGAAACAAAAATGTTTTATTATGTTTAACAAACTTCTACACAATTATTTATAGTAGTAAAACTAAGAACTCGAAGGGTTGTTGGCACCCAAACTAGGATAAAACCAGTGGCATGGCATACCAACGCCCTCCTCCCAAGACAGGTAACATTAGTAAAAAGAACAGGTTGTTAGCTAACAAGTTGTTAGCTGTGTAGCGGACAAGTAAAACAAAAATAAAATCATAAATGTAGGTAGGCAATAACGAAAAAAAAATCGTCACACAAAAAGTAACTTACGATAGATTATGCATGGGAAAAAAAGGATTAATTAATAGGCTCATTAATAGTAATTAATAGGCTGATTTTGCACAAGCTTTAGGTGGGTATGTACTTATTGTATTTCAGTGAAAGGTGTAAGTTGTTGTTAGGCGGGAAAATTGTTTACGCACGAAAGGGAATTGATCTTAGCGAATGTGTAGTAGGAAGAAATATGAGTTTGATGTAAATTATTAGAGCATGATTGCAAAATACGTAGAAAGAAACTATGTAAGTATGCGATGTCAGTATTTTTGTTGATGCGCTTTATCTTGTGCCCATGAACTTTAAACCTGAAAAAACATCGTAGAGCATACAAATTGGACTCCAGTTAAATCAAATTATCAAGTAGGTACTAACTGCAAGTCATTGTATTGTGCAATAGATGAAGACTCATTGCTAATATTGCATGAAACTAATATTTGGTAACACCTAAGCAAGTACCTAACACATTGAGCAAGTACCTACGCATACAAAGGCTTAAGCTTAGTCTTTAGTTTTGTATATACACTATGGGCATAGATAATAATAATATAAAATCTACAGCTACGGGCTCAAAAAAATGTAACATAACTATAATAATAAGCATTATTATAGTTATGTTACATTTTTAAGAGGTTTTAGCTCAGACTAAAAGAAAACTACTAAAATATCATGTGCTTATAGGTACACTATATTAAAATTGAGATTATTATGTCCGTATACATGACTTACTTAATATCAAAAAGTTACATGAGATCCTCATGAATCTCATGATGCTAATGCCATAATATGCGAATGCCATGCATATATATTGACTATGGCACAATTATCATAATAAAACAAATCGCACTGCCATAATTGCCACCTCGTTTAATATCTTTAGGTATCATTTGTGAACTAGTTTTATTTAAATACCGTATAATAGCGTTAACTAGCCCCAACCTTCTTTCTTGACCCATTATATAACGGCCGCTAATTAAGAATAACAAAAATAATTGCTTTAATAATTACTTATTAAATGTGCTTATTCTTATGTACATTTTGTTTTTTAAGGAAACGATGGAGATCTCAAATTAAAATAATGAATTCGCTGAAACTCACTATACTTACGTATATTAACTCTTTAAGTACCTATACACCAGATAATATTCTTAATACCTACAGCCTATAATGTACTCTACTCTATACTTAGGTACTCTGTTATTCAATTAGACGACGGAGTAAAATATCAGGTCGAAAACTCAATTTTGTCAAAATAATGCTGGCAATTTTTTTTAATAACTATAAGTAATAGCATTTGATCACTGATGGTAAGTGACGACGCGGCCTACGGTGGTGCATGCTTGCCTACAAGATACCTGTTCACCCTTGACTTGAAGCAAGGAAGTTTTAAGTATAACTTGAAGATACCCAGTTTAAAGAACAAAATAAAAAAAATCTCTAGGAACTGAAGTTCAGAGTAGGACCAAGCCTTTTAAATTGCTAACATACCTTCTTTCTCTTATTTCTTCTTCTTTACTTCTCGCAGGATCGCCGACATCCATACCATTCATCTTTTTCCTTTATATTTTTTCCTCTTGCTTCTCTCTTCCCTTATGACACGGGAACTAGTTTATAATAAAAAATATGTATACCTAGTCGAGTTTTTTACTAGTTTTACCACATTACTTAAACTACACAGACGAAGGATAAATTAGATAATGACATTACATTATGTGCATAAGTAATTATCATGTGACATTTTCAACGAGTTGACTTGATTTTCCGGTGTTTGGATTACCTCAAGTGTGGCTTCTGGGGAATGCGTTTAATATGTAGAATACAATAACACTGTAAAAAGCTGAATCATAACATTTATTTATTTACTCATCCTCATCATTATCATTATTATCATCTGAAGCCTGACGTTTACTGCAGAATATAATTTTATGTTATACGCATCAGCATTGCAATTCAACGAGGCAATGCGGCCAGAATGTTTGGTACACTTCCTACCTACCAGCAGTGGGGCTGGAGCATTTGGACTGTCTGTGTTACCTATAGGCCATCGCGGCTATACAAGGTGACCTTGAATTGATATGTTATCCCGAAAGGGGGTAACCCCAAGGTAGACAATGTTTCTTCTACGACTTTACTAAATTAATAGTTTCTCATTGAACAAATGCCATGCAAAATTTACGTTCGAAAATAGTCTTAGTGCAGCTGGGTGGTTGAACTTCGTCCTTGACCGAGTGCACATAAGTGAGTGTAACGACCTGTGTTTAGAAATGAATTTATAGTATCTTGTTACCTCACGTAGCGATCGCACGTGCAATTTTGCGAGTGGATTTAATTTTTACCAACGAAGTTTGGGAACACCCAGTTTCAAGTAAGACTCTCACAAATTTTAGGATATCATGTAGTAAGTGCGCTAAGCTTCTCGTTGGTAGGGTAGTTGACAAAGCATTTGCTAGCTTGCTTAGACCACTTTTAAAATTGTTACAAAGTACTAGGAGCACCCCATTATCAATATTTTGATTTTATTTTCTACATATACCTGACAAAAACTCTTTTCAGGCTTGCCATGTTGTATATTCATAATAGGTACTAATTATTCTGTAATAATAACCATAAGTTGGTTCTAAAAAATTAATGTATGTAAGTAGATAAGATTTTTTCTACCTGAGCTAATTGGCACTGAATTTCCTCATAGTTTTTTGCATACGTTATGTTCAGGTCCAGTTTTGAAATTATTTTAATAATTTTGTTATGCCGTAACTAAGTACAAAATTCTGCAATTAACACTGATTAAGCCGGTTGTAAAATCATCTTAACTATAACCATTTTATGATTTGAAAATTAAAAACTAGTTCGATAGAAACCAAACTGGTTATTTAAATTCGGTAGGTATGTAGAGTTTTAGTAGTCTATTCGGTTATTGTTGTTGTATTTGAGACTTAGTATCTAAAGCTATCGTAAGTACCTATATTAGTATTCGTAAAGTTTTCGTCTAAATACCATACGAAATTAAATAAAATGTCTGTCATACCGTAGGTAGAAATACAGTCAAATTTTTTTCGAATCCTACCTACGTCCGGATTGCTCTACAGTTCCATAATCCATTCCGACGTCCATTATTAACATAGGCCTCCCCCATAGAGTGCCACTTTGAACGGCTGCTCACCTCCTCCGTCCATCGGCTCGCCGCGGTTTTCACCAGAGCGTTCGGTCCACCTAGTGGGGGGCCTGCCTACGCTGCGCCTTCCGGTTCATAAGCCATAATATATTTCCTAAATTTAGGGCACTGACTGAATGCGACTGAATTCAGTGCCTGAATTTATTATAATGTAATAGAGGCATTGCTGAGAATAAATTTGCCCAATCCTGCCATTGTAGGCGATCATGACTGACAGTTATCATAATTAACTAAACATGACTTGCAAAGATCACCGTCTACGAACAAATGCAACCAACTTGACCCGAATGTGGGTCAATGTCGATCGTTCACAATATTTACGTAAGTGAGCCGCGGTTTTTATTTTCAACTGATTGTTTGTGGACTTGGCTACAAATGATAGTGATTTTTAACCAGATTCAAAGAGTTATTCTTAAAAAATTTAGCAACCAACTGCCATCGGGAAGTATGACCGTTTACCGACCGATAGTTTAATTGGGACTGGAGAGTCTATAAAATCCGATGAGTAGCTAATATTATAAGGAACTATGATAAAGTATTTTTGTAATATTTTATTAAGACTACTGCAGGATTAGTCCAGTATTACCTGCTAATATGACAAGAGAAAGTTAGCTTGTAATGGAAATCATTAGAATAAAAAACATTGCACAGTTGCCGGGGAGTGTGACCATAGCTCAGTTGGGATAGTGTCTATAATCCGATAAGTTGCTAAAATTTTCATAAACTATCATAATTATCTTTGTAATCTTATTATTTAATTTTAATTTTAGTACATACATAAGCAGTAAACATACCGTCGGATTATCCATTATTTTATTTTTTTTCACCCCGCCGCCCAAGACACGTCTTGTCCACCAGTCTAGCCCTTCTGGCTCAGGTACCGATTTCGGCACCGGTATAGGATACCAGCGTAACACAATCAGACACCGACCCCGCCGGCGAGGTCGACGTACCCCCCGTAGGTTAGCTAGAATGGTCACGAGTTTTCACAGGGTCCACTCTTCCGTAAGTGGCCTTCTCCATCCTCTTATCCCGGAAACAGCAGCCCAAGCCGAGGCTCGCACACCAGGGGTGCCCTTGAGCTAGTTGCCCCCCACTTTTGTCGGCTGGGTGCCTAAAGCGCCTGTCCTCCCGCCCGGTGACGCTGTAAAGGTCGGTAGAGGCCAACAGCATTAGCCCGTCAAAAAAAAAACTATTTATCGGTGTATTTCTAGGTGAAAGTGTGACAAGACAAAGTTAGCTTTGGAGTAATTAGAATCAAGAAAAAGAACAGACAAATAAATAATTTTTTTAAATAAAGTGTCTATTGTTACAGAAAAATGACACCAGCGTGAGGTGACAATGATGTCGTGTGAAATGGAAGCGCCGAGCGCAAGCCGCGCGCTCGGCCGAGCGCACCTGTCGCACTTGCCCCAGCGGCCGCCAGTCAACCTGGCCTTCCAGGACTTGACTTACACGGTGCAGAATGGCAGAAGTAAGTTTATAAAATAGACTGATTAATATAATACAAAAGTGTGTATGACTTTTTTTTGGGAGGGATAAGAGTTATGCTTAGAATGGGGTCCGATTCTATATACTTCTTTCCCCCACAGCATGGAAGGTGAATGGGAGTGGGAGTGAAGAAAAGGTGGGAATGTAAGGAGGGGAGGGGATATCCCGTTAAGATAACTTCTATAGAAGAAGCAACCTAAAAAGAGGATGTAAATTTTACTCTGGCATGTTTTTGGAAGACGTTGGCTATATACTAAGCGCAACGACTTTGGGAACATTGCCCCTACGTAGGTATTTTGCGAATCAAACAAACAAACAAACAGATACAGATAGGTACCGAATGTGACATTCCTATGGCGGGTAAAAACATTGGAGGGCATTCCGAATGTCCTCCCAAATTTTATTATGTATAGGTACCTACTTAAAAAATAAGCCAACGTTTTACTGCGACTCGGCGACGTTGCAGTCAAAGGTGTAGCACGTTGACCTATTATGGGCCTATACCCTGAGATCCAAATTATATTTGTCAGAAATATGGATCGTATTATTCGTATCGAATATCCATTAGGGCCTTAGAGCATTTAACCAATTGGAGATATATCCTCAAGCATAGAAGAATTACGCTAGCGTTATTCGTCTATGTCCTCAAGCATTATTTTCTGTCGATTTTTACAGGGGGACGAGGTAAACACACATAGCTATAAACGGCATATATACGTCTACAAACGGCATACGTTTACACGCGCAGACCACGCGTGTAAACGCACGCCGCATACCATCTTAAAATACGCACACACATAATCTAGCATATATAGGTACGCAGTGTTTACACGCACACTATGACAATGTGTATGACCAAATAGCGCTATATGACCGGCAGAGGGGTACGCCTTGCCTTGCCACCTCCAATTATTACTTTATATGTAAATGCTCTATTATTATCCATGGTCAGGAAACAAGAAATCTAGGAGTAGCATTCCCTAGCAGTTCGCATGATACAAAAAAGTCAGCGAAACGTTTTCTGTGGGGTGATTGGAGAGAAATGCGACACCAGAAAAATGGATAGCGTATAGAGTCAAATAAGTTCTAGATAAAATATATACCGGAATATATTGTAATATGTTTCAAGGTATTTGTGTAGGCTCGTTCAAAGATGAATAATTATTGTGTAAACAAGTTGTATGACCCTCTGCAAAGTTGCGTAATTTTTGAGATGCAACAAGCGCAGTTCAAGTTAATTGTATTCTGTTAAGTAGTTAAGTGAGTTTTCATTCCCGGGTAAGTTGTCATGTAACGATAAGTTACGTGTTGCGTTATGCACAATGCACATGTTTTAACTTAATTAGAATTGTCACGCGTGGTGTATATTTATAAGTTGTTGTCACTATACCTAAGTATCTAAAATATAATTATGTAGGTAACTATGTACTAGTAGGTACTACATCTATTTTAGTATAACCATAACCACAGATATACAAAGCTGTAGGATTTTAAATAGGAAGGTAATTAGGCCCACTTACGCGTTGTAAGGATTAACAAGTCCTGGATAAGTCTTTTAGTTTAACTTGGCACGGCAACAATTTTTTTTCTCAAACTCTCCTAAAGTTAAAAAGTTAATGAGATAATATTATTCTGCAGTTTCTAGGATTTAAATGATTTGGACTTGACACGTGCTTAACTCTTGGCATTTATCCAATGAGCCATCCCTTAAGGTCTTAGAGCATTTAAAAAAGGAGGTGGCAAGGCAAGGTGTCCCCCTCTGCCGGTCATATGGCGCTACTTGGTCATCTACAATATCACAGTGTGCGTGTAGACACTGCGTAACTACGCTGGTTTATATAACGGTGTGCTGTACGTGTTTACCTCGTCCCCCGTAGAAATTGGCAGAAAAATGGTGCTTGCGGATTATAACGTTAACATCTCCATTTATAGATGCTCTAAGTTTATGCTGTTTGAAAGCTTTTAAGTTCTCTCTAGGACGTAACCAAATAAGTTGCAGTAGGGATAAGTGCGAACTTAGGAGTTGTCAAACTTTGGCGTAATACACACTTTGGGTCCCACATAAAATAGAGATAATATTTTTCTGCTGTTTCTAGAATTGAAATGATTCGGACTTGACACATAGGTACTAAACTCTTGGCATTTATCCAATGAGCCATCCCTAAAGGTAGACGATCGTGCTTGAAATTATAATTGTGTAGCTTCGATGGTGCACGTGAGTTGCGTGTACGTTCTTGTCGTTTATTCATTAGTTTTTTAAATAGTTATTCCACTGCTATGCACCATTTCGTGAAAGGTTAAACCCCGGAATTTAAAAAAAAAAATCGGATTTAAACGCTCTGCACGTTTTGTAAAGCTGAAAGCGATTTGTTATGCGAAAATAAAGCATACCTATTGCCCTTCGAATTGAGTAGGTTCAATAAAGAAAAGAACTGAAAATAGCAAACATTTCTATTGCTGTCTCACACCCTCTGCTCTTAAACCCATTTGTGGAAGAGAGAAAATAAGAGTTTCTTGTTTGCTTCAGATTCGTTTCTTTATGGCACACGTTTATACCCAATGTTATTCTTCGAAAGAAGTTATGAAGTCCTGACAAATTACGAATGAAATATACGCCGCTATCACGCAAGTAAAGGTGAAAGTAGTAACAAGCAGTACAGTGTATTAGAGTAACACAGAACAGATGTGAAAACTCTAGACTTATAGATATAGGTACCTAATTTTTTATAGTTTAAATATCAGTTAAGAACGTATTCGGTAATCCTACGATTCTATATAAGTAGTATTAAAGTGATGAGGTAGATAATCATAATTCATAACAAAAAATATTTTTTGTAATACTAAAAGTGTCGTAAGGGGAGATCTTAAAAAATACTTAGGGTTTGGTGCAGTTTTTTTTTCAAATTTTCATTGCAATGTAAGTAAAATTCATAATATTTTTATTTTTAACATTATCGATTTATCATCCATTGTCATATTTTCTAACATTAAATTGCATCTTTGTACAGTGTTATAAACATAGTTTTTGTTCTTTTTTGAAGGTGTTAAAAGAACTTTCTCCCCCCTATATTACAATAATTTTAAAGCTGTTGTAAAAGAAATAAGGTTGCATTGCAAGCCATGCATCAAGTGCATTTTGTAGGTATAATTATTGCCTGGAGCTCACGAGAGTTGGCTAACTTTAGAAAGCCATGGCACGTGGAGTCGGCGTAGTCTAGAGATGAGACCAGATTATCGTAGAGATTCGATGGAAAAAGTAAAAATGCTTGATACAGAAACATTATCTTTGTATGAACAGCTGTGCACATGTCTACATATTTTACCATCTACACAAATAGTATGTTATACTCACTATTAATGTAGATGGTAATATTATTTGTTTAATTTTAAAGATAAACTCTTTATTGGACACATGAAATTTTAAAATAAAATATATAGTTATTTACAGTCTGTAAAAGGTCTATAGATAGTCAAGCAATCTATGGAATCGGGCAACGTACCCATAATGCTGGCAGTGTTGCCCCGCTGTATAGCGAGGCTGATCCTTTGACCGAAGTAGATGCCAGCATTTTGGTCACGTGCCGATTCAACCAAACGCCCCGCCAAATCCTTGTAAATGTCGAAGGCTCCCGGTCCCCACGGCCCCAGTGTCTCTACGCCAAACGGCACAAATATGAAGCCTCTGTCAAGGCTAGAATATTTGCGCCGTTTAATTTTTAAATATTTATGAATAATTAATAATTGAGGATGATTTACTAAATTTACACGAGTCATATTCATATTTTATAACATGAATAATTCTTGAACAGTGCCTACCTAAACTTCCTGTTACAATTTTAACTTTACTTTTTAACTCCACAAAAAAGATATTTTAACGAATAAGATAAAGAACATTAACAATTAAAACATTATACATGAATATACAATTATACACACACTAACAAACAGTCCCAACTCAGCATAGTGCCACACTACCATTGCTGCTCTTCCGTGTTGTGGTCATTAAAATAGGTTAAATCTCAGTAGATCCAGGGGCCAGGCTCACGATGGATGCAGTGAGACTTTATTTTCTCATTGGATCTGTTTTTAAAGACATGACACAAAAATGTATCTAATAATTTATTACGGTGATGAAATTGCCATGAGTAAACAACTTTCTTCTTTCTTTTTAAAAATAGAACTATGGGTTAGTTAAGCTAAATAGGATAGGTTTATACTTAGCATTTTATGTCAGTAGGAATCATGCCTTTGCTTTACATAATAATATTATGTACCTACCAACCTATAATATATTAAATTAAGTAAATAATTAAAAATATTTAAAATGGAAATTTAATGACTGAATTAATTAGACTATTTATTTTAGCAAGTGTTTCAATATAACTTCATCCGCAACTAAATGATTTTTTAAGCGTAAACTATTTATAATATTTATTATTATTTATATAATGTAAAAGAATCAACTAGAAGTTTTGGCGGAACGCGGAAAAGTTCACGTCGTTATCACTTGTGCTATTTCCAGTGTTAATGTTTAAAATTGGTGGCGTTTTAGAGTGGGGCAAGCGATATTAGGTGCTGAAACATGGGTTTTCGTGGTGCTTCCTAAATTCCATAGGAGCTTCTAGTAAAGTTGCTACTACTTTACTAGGGTATGACTTAGACTAGACTACCTGACTGAGACTGAACTATGACTACCAAGACAGACTTGACTTTACTTGAAATTTTCTAACTTTATAACACGATGAATTTCAATACTTGACACTACTAACTACACTACGTATGGAGCCAAAAAAATAACAAAAAAGAATCAACTATGAATGACTGGTCATATTCCATCGATAACAACATTCCGTTCCCCTCACTAGGCATCCGAGCCAACACGTGACAGTGCAGCGAGTTTGCCCTAAATTCTGCGGCACGTGACTGCAAATTGCATTCCTTCTGCAAGTTACCTACTTATAAAGTTTCCAGCAGCCAATAGTAAACCCCTTAATAACCATAAGACTGTAACCTGTAACTGTTAACCTCGCGTCTATCTAAAACAATTTTTTTTTATGTTTTCATACACATTTTTACCCCTTGGTTTGTCATCGTCATCATCAGATCTGAAGACGCCCACTGCTGAAAATAGGCCGTCCCCATAAAACTATCATTTACAAAATTGTTTTACGACGAAGCCAAACTTTGAATTTAAAAGCAAAGGCTGACTGCCTACCTATTTGTCTGTGTTGAAAGGAAACCTGCACTTTCCACTTTCACATCAAATATCAAGCAGGGAAGTCTAGGCTAGGCCCATCACAGTATTATGTAAAAGTACAAGTAGGTACCTATAGCCTAGGTAGGTATCCATGTAACTAGTTTAACTAGGAAGCAGCATAAGCATTGAAGCGTCGATCTAACGATCTTACTGCTATTTGTATTATGCGTGGGTACCACAGTTACTATAATAGGCACCTACGACTAGGTGGACCATGTATAGCAGAAAGATTTTAGGTCTGTGACCAACATCGACCTAGTCAAAACCGCGGGGAGTCGGTAGATGCAAGAGACAGGAGGCCTATGATCAGAAATGGACGTGTTCAGACTTATGATGATGATAATGATGTTATTGTTGTTGTTGATGATGATGATGATGATGATGATGATGGTGAACTTCTCTTTACAATGGCAGAAATTAATACAACAAATAAATAAAAACAAGTAAATATAGACAACAATAATTTTGTCATAGGACCATTGTCTATGCATAGGACACAAATGTTTCTTATGCAAATCATAATCATTAGAATTTTATAGCTTTATTTTTCTACGATTGCAAATTGTTTTGTGAATAAATAACTAACAGTTATTTTTTTATCCGTCTAGACTCTAGCCGTCTAAATAAGTAAATCCTATTAGAATGGATCATTTAATAAATAGACTAGAAAGTGTTCCTGCGCAATGCGAAATGGCATAATTTTATTAGGTAACTGTAGGAACTCATCATCATTTGTATTTTACGTCTGCATGAAAAGTAGGTGAAGATAATTAAACAAAAGAAAGCGACCATTCATCGGCTAAAATGTTACATGCGAGTATGCTCAATGCATCTTGCTTTTGACTGTATCTGAGAAGAAAGGTTATACAGTTTATGTAAGTAGCCTTTCTACTCAGTCTCACCGTAAAAAACACATGCTGAAAGTTAAAACAATAAACCGTTAGAGTTTATTAGAATTAGTTACCTAAATGATAAAAGAACCGGTCAAGTGCGAATCGCGCACGTAGGGCTCCGTACAATTTTCTATGAGCAACAAAATCACGCTTGTTGTATGGGAGCCTCCTTAAATATAATTCATTCTGTTTTTTAGTACTTGTTTGTTGTTATAGCGGCCACAGAAATTGGTAAGTACATCATCTGTGAATATTTCAACTGTAGACAGATAGATCACGGTTTATTAGCCTGGTTACAAACGGATAAACAGACAGACAGACAAATTGACAGCAGAGCCTTAGTAATAGGGTCCGTTTTACCTTTTGGGCATGGAAAGGGTTTCGTACCCAAAGGCAAGGAGGTGGTCGGGGATTTGCCAGGGAACAATAACCCGTTAGAGTTTTTATTCAAATTATAGTAAAATTATGAAAATAAAAAAAACCGGCTTAGTGCGTTAAAAATTTATTTTATTGTTTTTTAGGGTGCCGTACCCAAAAAGTAAAGCAAATCCCATAGATTTATATATCAGGATATGCCCGAAGGAACATTTTATTTTGTTAAAATGGCGTGGGAAAAATCAGCGCCATCAATTAGATTTCGCGTGAACTACGACAAGTTGAGAAAATTAGGTGCCTATCGCTGCCATTATGTCCGTCAATGTTTATGTTTACAATGATTATTCCAAATATAAATTCGATTATTTTGTTACAAAACAGAGTGTAATATTCAAAATATTGAATTACTTGAGGTAAGAAACTTGGTCTTTCTTTTTACTGCACTTTTGAATATAGACAATACAACTTGGCATATTTTGTTTGTGACATTCGACCGATGCCTTCTAACTTCCATCACAGACTGAGCGTTAGTGGATGCCAATCTGTGAAATTGGCTCCCACTTTGAAGCGACGTTTTAACCTGTCATTAGGCCTGTCCTTAATATATATGTCTATGGCGAATCCTATTTGTTGTTACACCGGCAACAGAAATACATCATCTGTGGAAATTTCAACTGTCTATCACGGTTCATGGGGTACCTACAGCCTGTTGTAGATCCTGGTGATCGACGGACAGACAGACAGACAGCGGATAGAGTAGACTTTGTTTTACCCTTCAGGTACGGAACCCTAGAAACAATGACCCGTTAGAGTTTATTCGAAATACAACTTGAATGTCGATGAAGAGCATGTTAAATTGTTATTTATAACTGTTATAGGTAAGCATTAGGAAATAAACACCTTGGAATAAATTATAAAATATAATTAATATTTCTATTTCTACATTCTAACGGCATTTGATTATAGGTAAAATGATCACTGGCTATCTAGATTTGTTGCAGAAAATTGCTGCAATTTAAATAATAAGTCAATACTCTAACGTAGCTGATTTATATTTCCTTCACAGGATCTGATAAGCAGGTATGCGGTATAAGTATTAGCGATGGCAATTAAAGCGATTTTGCATATTAGCACGTTTATGTTAATTTTGGATTATCGCATGCTATTGCTATGGTATTTGCTAAAATGAAATGAAAAATAAAAAGAAATATGAAATGAAAAGTAAAATGAAAAATGAAATGAAAATTGATATGAAACATGAAATAAAAATAAATTAAAACTTAATATAATAAAAATTAAATTGAAATGAATGAAACGAAATTTCATATTTCACATAATTTTACAACTACTAATATTATACTGGGCTGGGTGTAATTGAATTAATTAGCATCCTTTGAAACTAGGTACATACTCCTGATACCGGTCACGTGTGGACAAAAGTTTTTGAAATCTAATACATTGGTTTGGTAATAATAATAAGTCCAAAAAATGGAATAACTTACTTAATCAAATGCTACATTACAGAATTTAATTAAAATAATGAAGTAACCTTTTTAATTAGTACATACAAAGTATAAAAACGTTTAAATGTATCAAAATTATCCGTGCCAACTGCGTTAGGCGCCGCGGCCATCTTCATAATTTTCAATAAAAATATTGTCGAGTGTAAATGATGTACTATCATGGGCTCAATTTATGCTAATGAATTAAATTACATCCTGTATATAACTAATTTAGTTTACGAAATGCATATTGTGTTTTCACATGCTAAAAATAATGCGAATGCTAATTAATCCAGCACTAATAAGTATCCGATTCGCTGCAGATATCCGATATTTCAAGGCCAATCATTTCTAAAATGTTAGACCCCGCTCGCAGCAAAACTTAAATTTAAAATTTAGACCATGATCATGCCTTTCAAATGTTAAACTTCTCCGATAGCTCAGTTGGTAGTATCCCTGCCTTCTGACTTGAGGGCTGTGGGTTCGATTCCTACCCAGGACAAACATTTGTGTGATGAACATACTTAGATGTTTGTTCTGCGTCTGGGTGTTATATTGTATTCTATGTATGTATTTACAAACAAAAAAGTATATAAGTATTGTATCAGTTATCTGGTTCCCATAGTACAAGCTATGCTTAGTTTGGGGCTAGATGGCGCTGTGTGAATTGTCCACACATATTATATTATATTATATTATATTATATTATATTAGTCTTGATTATGGAACGTATCATAATTATAATATTTACTTGGTTTCCTCCATGTTTGCTCCCATTACATTTAATCAATCTAATTTCGGTACCTTTGTATAGGTATTTAGGAGTGTGTTTAGTACTCTTCCTCGCTCTAATAGCTAGATGGATTTAGATGAAAGGTATGAAGTAGCTTATGCCCTGGATTAAATCATAGGCTGCTTTTTATCCCAAAACCGGTAATGGTTCTTGTGCAAACGCGGGTTTTGACCATGGGGCTATGCTAGTTTCTTCATAAATTCCTAACATTTTGCTCTTGGGAAGACACCCTTGACAAGTCTCTAAGGATCAACGGTTAGGCTGTACCTGTACTTTTTTGTCGAATAGTCAGACCATTGTACATCGTCCGGACAAAGCCTAGAGACCATTCTGAGGGATGTTGGGGTATATAATCCGTCCTTTATCGATCCTTATAGTAACTACTTTATAGATATTATTTTGTTTGACAGAACTTGGTAAGTAGGTACAGTAAAAATATTTTCGTTTTTGCTTATTATTATTATTATTATACCATGTTACCCTTAGTATTTAGTCACATTGGATAGTAATAATGTACATTGTGTTGGTGTTCAATAAATTAATAAATAAATAAATTATCGAGACAAGATCAAAAAGGACGGTTCTTTGAGAGTTCAAATAAATACGAAGCTTATCAACAGTATGGTGTTAAATTATTATACCATGTTACCCTTAGTATTTAGTCACATTTGATAGTAATAATGTACATTGTGTTGGTGTTCAATAAATTAATAAATAACTAAATTATCGCGACAAGATCAAAAAGGACGGTTCTTTGAGAGTTCAAATAAATACGAAGCTTATCAACAGTATGGTGTTAAATTATTATACCATGTTACCCTTAGTATTTAGTCACATTTGATAGTAATAATGTACATTGTGTTGGTGTTCAATAAATTAATAAATAACTAAATTATCGCGACAAGATCAAAAAGGACCGGTGTGAAGTTGGCAGCCAAAAGTTAGCAGCCTATAATCCGACCAAATTAAAATGGTAATTTTGTCAGCAGGTAGAAGCCACAAATTTCATGTTTTTTAAAATAAGAAGAGCCTTTTTACAGTACTGCTGAAAAAATCGTAATTTAGTTCATAAGGAACATGTAATTTTTTGGGACTAGCTTTGGCAACTGGTGAATTACGACCATTTTACCCCGGAATTAAGAAACAAAACCGAATGCTACGTGAAGGCAAAAAACCTAGCTATAATAACTATGCAATGCCAGAGCGGAAAAAAGCCTATCTACACATAAAAAAATTAAACTTCTTAAGGGACATCAAATTTTGAAGAGTAACATTGGCTGCTGGTGAATTTCGACCATATGTCCCCTGAATTATGGATTAAAACCGACTGTATCGTGAAGGCATATAACCTAGCTATAATATATATGCATTGCCAGAGCGGACGAAAGCTTATATACAGATAAAAAAAAAACGAACTTGTTAGAGAACATTCAATTTTTGGGAGTAGCATTGGCTGCTGGTGAATAACGACCATTTATCCCCTGAATTAAGGATAAAAACTCACTTCAACGTGAAGCCATATAACCTAGTTATAACATCTATGCAATGCTAGAGCGGAAGAAAGCCTATCTACAGATGAAAAAATCAAAATTCTTAAGGAACATTAAATTTTTGAAAGTAACATTGGCTGCTGGTGAATTTCGACCATTTGTCCCCTGAATTATGGATTAAAAGTGACTGTAACGTGAAGGCATATAACATAGCTATAATATTTATGCAATGCCAGAGCGGATGAAAACCTATCTACAGATGAAAAAAAAAACAAACTTCTTTCGGGACATAAAATTCTTGGGGGTGGCATTGGCTGCTGATGAATTACGACCAATAATCCCCTGAATTAAGGAGAAAAACTAACTATAACGTGAAGCCATATAACCTAGCTATAACATCTATGAAATGCTAGAGCGAAAGAAAGCCTATCTACACATAAAAAAATCAAATTTCTTAAGGGACATCAAATTTTTAGAAGTAACATTGGCTGTTGGTGAATTTCGACCATGTATCCCCTGAATTATGGATTAAAACTGAATGTAACGTGAAGGCATATAATCTAATTATAATATATATGCATTGCCAGAGCGGAAGAAAGCCTATATACAGATAAAAAAAATCGAACTTTTTAAAGAACATTAAATTTTTGGGAGTAGCATTGGCTGCTGGTGAATTTCGACCATTTATCCCCTGAATTATGGATTAAAACCGACTGTAACGTGAAGGAATATAACCTAGCTATAACATATATCCATTGCCAGAGCGGAAGAAAGCCTAAAACATAAAAAAATCGAACTTTTTAAAGAACATTCAATTTTTAGGAGTAGCATTGGCTGCTGGTGAATACGACCATTTATCACCTGAATTAAAGATAAAAACTCACTTTAACGTAAAGCCATATAACCTAGCTATAAAATATATGCATTGCCAGAGCGGAAGAAAGCCTATATATGGATAAAAAAAATCAAACATCTTAAGGGACATAAAATTCTTTGGGATGGCATTGGCTGCTGGTGAATTACGACCATTTATCCCCTGAATTAAGGATAAAAACTTACTTCAACGTGAAGCCATATAACCTAGCTATAACATCTATGCATTTATAGAGCGGAAGAAAGCCTATTTACACATAAAAAAATCAAACTTCTTAAGGGACATAAAAATTCTTGGAAGTAGCTTTGGCTGCTGGTGAATTACGACCATTATTCCCCTGGAGAATGGAACAAAACCGACTGTAACGTGAAGAAATATAACCTAGTTACAACATCTACGCAATGCTAGGGCAGAAGAAGCCTTTTTAAGATAAAAAAAAATCAAACTTCTTAAGGGACATCAAATTTTTAGGAGTAACATTGGCTGCTGGTGAATTACAACCATTCATCCCCTGAATTATGGATTAAAACCGATTGTAACGTGAACGCATATAACATAGCTATAATATTTATGCAATGCCAGAGCGGAAGAAAACTTTTCTAGAGATGAAAAAAATCAAACTTCTTACGGGACATAAAAATTCTTGGGAGTAGCTTTGGCTGCTGGTGAATTACGACCATTATTCCCCTGAATAATGGAACAAAACCGACTGTAACGTGAAGAAATATAACCTAGTTACAACATCTATGCAATGCTAGAGCGGAAGAAGCCTTTTTAAGATAAAAAATCAAACTTCTTAAGGGACATCCAATTTTTAGGAGTAACATTGGCTACTGGTGAATTTCGACCATTCATCCCCTGAATTATGGATTAAAACCGACTGTAACGTGAAGGCATATAACCTAGCTATAATATATATGCATTGCCAGAGCGGAACAAAGCCTATATACAGATAAAAAAAATCAAACACCTTAAAGAATATACAATTTTTGGGAGTAGCATTGGCTGCTGGTGAATTTCGACCATTTATCTCTTGAATTATGGATTAAAACCGACTGTAACGTGAAGGCATATAACTTAGCTATAATATATATGCATTGCCAGAGCGGAAGAAAGCCTATATGCAGATTAAAAAAACAAACTTCTTAAAGAACATACAATTTTTGGGAGTAGCATTGGCTGCTGGTGAATTACGACCACTTATCCCCTGATAGCCAATGTTACTTTCAAAAATTTGATGTCCCTTAAGAAGTGTGATTTTTTTTATCTTTAGATAGGCTTTCTTCCGCTCTAGCATTGCATAGATGTTATGACTAGATTATATGGCTTCACGTTGAAGTGAGTTTTTATTCTTAATTCAGGGGATAAATGGCCGTAATTCACCAGCAGCCAATGCTACTCCCAAAAATTGTATGTTCTTTAAGAAGTTTGTTTTTTTTTATCTGTATATAGGCTTTCTTCCGCTCTGGCAATGGATATATATTATAGCTAGGTTATATGCCTTCACGTTACAGTCGGTTTTAATCCATAATTCAGGGGACAAATGGTCAAAATTCACCAGCAGCCAATGTTACTCCTAAAAATTTGATGTCCCTTAAGAATTTTAATTTTTTTCATTTGTAGAAAGGCTTTCTTCCGCTCTAGCATTGCATAGATGTTATAGCTAGGTTATTTGGCTTCGCGTTGAAGTGAGTTTTTATTCTTAATTCAGGGGATAAATGGTCGAAATTCACCAGCAGCCAATGTTACTTCCAAAAATATGATGTCCCTTAAGAAGTTTGATTTTTTTCATCTCTAGATAGGCTTTCTTCCGCTCTAGCATTGCATAGATGTTATGACTACATTATATGGATTTACGTTGAAGTGAGTTTTTATCCTTAATTCAGGGGATAAATCGTCGTAATTCACCAGCAGCCAATGCTACTCCCAAAAATTGTAAATTCTTTAAGAAGTTTGTTTTTTTAATCTGCATATAGGCTTTCTTCCGCTCTGGCAATGCATATATATTATAGCTAGGTTATATGCTTTCACGTTACAGTAGGTTTTAATCCATAATTCAGGGGATAAATGGTCGAAATTCACCAGCAGCCAATGTTACTCCCAAAGATTGTATGTTCTTTAAGGTGTTTGAATTTTTTTATCTGTATATAGCCTTTCTTCCGCTCTGGCAATGCATATATATTATAGCTAGGTTATATGCTTTCGCGTTACAGTCGGTTTTAATCCATAATTCAGGGGATAAATGGTCGTAGTTCACCAGCAGCCAATGTTACTCCTCAAAATTTGATGTCCCTTAAGAAGTTTGATTTTTTTATGTGTAGATAGGCTTTCTTCCGCTCTGGCATTGCATAGATATTATAGCTAGGTTTTTTGCCTTCACGTAGCATTCGGTTTTGTTTCTTAATTCCGGGGTATAATGGTCGTATTTTACCAGCTGCCAAAGCTAGTCCTAAAAAATTACATGTTTCTTATGAACTAAATTTTGATTTTTTCAGCAGTACTGTAAAAAGGCTCTTCTTATTGTAAAAAGCATGAAATTTGTGGCTTCTACCTGCTGACAAAATTACCATCTTAATTTGGTCGGATTATAGGCTGCTAACTTTTGGCTGCCAACTTCACACCGGTTCAAAAAGGACGGTTCTGTGAGAGTTCAAATAAATACGAAGCTTATCATCAGTATGGTGTTAATTCGGTTTCACATTCTTCTAAACTAAACTTAAGGTATAGATTTAGGTACCTAGTCTTCTTATAAAACGGAAAATGATAAAGAAGAAACACTACTGCATAAGTACTGCGTTTTCCTTTCTTTTTTAGGGTTCCGTACCCAAAGGGTAAACCGAAACCTATGACCATATACCAAAAAGAGAATAAAATTAAATTAAAATGGAGCTCCCATAAAATAAACGTGATTTTTTTGTCTTTTTTATAAATAATGACACGGGCGTTTTCGTGCGCGAGTCCGACTCACACTTGACCGGTTATTAGTCTTGGTAGCATTGGTAGTTGAGGAAGTTCTTAAAAGTTATTCCACCGATTAGCTATACCAGCCACGCTAGTAACAATTTCAAACTACGTTTATTCTGTTTGTGTTCTTTAAATTATCCACTTACCGGTATCAAATTGTTGCAGGTTCCAAGATTATACTGCGCGGCTTGAATGGGGACTTCCGGTCGGGCCAATTGACAGCGATTCTGGGCCCGTCTGGCGCTGGCAAGAGCACCCTACTCAACATTCTGGCAGGATATAGGTATTTTGACCAATACAAAATATAATGTTACTTTAAAAATTGGCTTCATTGGCTTCTTTTGACATCGGCGTAATATCAATCTGGAATTTTAAAGCTGTGATTTGTAGAATCTATGCTGAAAAGAGCATAGGGTAACTACAGTTACTTTTGGTGACTAGGGGAGGTAATATTTGCAGTACAGCAACATCTTTGCATTAGTATATTTCAAACCGATGAGTGGTGCGGTGGATTCTGTGCGGTATTTTATATGAAGTTTCGCTACCGTATACTAAACCGCTACCTGGAGCGGTAAGCGGCGCGCTATTCGCGTTTGCGGTTTGAATAAAAGTAGCTTATGTCGTGTGGTCCCAATCCCAAGTTAAGAATATGACCAACCCATCTCTTCCCGCTGCTCTTTCCACAAAAGCAGTCTTTTCGGTCTGTATTTTAATTACCTATCTGCGATCACCAAACCTGGCGATTATGGCTACCCCTACTATGATAAGTTGTTACCCCCCAAATGTTTTATGGAAAAGGTCCATGTTCACTAGTAGTGGACGCCTTTTGGTAATTGAATATGCAATTAAGTTCCATGTACGCCGTTCCCACGTGCCATGCCCCATATACATAATTACATGTAAATTAAACAATATAACGCTCAATAGAGCTATAAACAACATCTTGTAATGTACAGAAAACTGACGAAAAAGGCCGCAGAACAATAATAACATTTGGTTTGCTGTACTTATACTCGAGAGTTAATTTAAATATTCAATGCTCTAGCAGAAAACTCACAATAAAAATTAGTTATTGAAATACTGAAGCTATTGACAATGGCGGGTATTGAAAACGACTACAATAGCTGACGCAACAGTTTTCATAATAAAAAATTGTATAAGCACTAACGAGTTCTGCGAAAGTTGGCAGTGGCATTGTATTGAAACACCTACCCGATACATCCTGATTTTCGTTGACTTTGACTTCACGCCATTTTCGAATGTATTTGTTAAATAACGTGCTTTTAAAAACCGACTTCACTTGCCTTGATTTCATACTGAGAAGTAGGTATGGGTCTTTGAAGAAAATCCGACAATGGCGGTTGTGAAATTTGAATTTATTTTTCAAAACTAGTGTATCTTGAACTTTAATGTGTAATAAGGGTGGATTATTATCTTCAAAGACCCCTACAATATCCTCCATTTTACTGTTGGCGTTTTGACTGACAAAATATAACTTTGACTTGACATAACCGTACAAATTTTACTGACTTGACATTGGCAGAATTATTGCAAAAAAGCGATAGACAGCCATTAAACAAGAAGAAGAAGAAAAGTAGGTACCTCGGATGACATATTCTCCGGTTATTTCTTTAATAACCCGGCCAAGTGCGAGTCCGCCTTGCGCACGAAGGGTTCGATAAACGAGCAATTCACGTTTGTTGTATTTGAGCCCATATTTTTGTTTTTAGTTTGTTATGTAGGTAGGTTTAGTTTTAAGACTATGTATAATATATCTGTATAGATATACCTTATGTGGTTTGCACGTTGAAAATTAATTCTATAGTGTGTACGTTAGTGTGATTTTTCATGGGTATAATAAGCAGCTAAATAACTATAACATGGCCTGAATAAAAACAATGTAGAAAAGTCAGCCGTGACTGAAAATATAAACCAAAATTCAAAAGTTAGTACTCTCCCCGCCCTCCCCTAATATAAAATAGTCTTTTTGATGTAACATTGAATGTCAAATACCAAGAATTAAGTTGGTAAGTAGTTTTGCAAGAACTAAATAGATACCTAAGCTCCAAACACTAGACGTTCCAACCAAACCTGTCATCTAGGTTCACAAGGCTATCTAGACTTGTATCACACATTGTCTTGTCTAGACTTACCGATTAAAATGTATGTATAATAATAAGATAGACATGAAAAAAATGGCATACCTAAATCACATAAGCCCCAGACTAGAAGAAACTAGACTTTGACTTCGACTGGAGCGCTTAGGGCCAATAAAAAACCGGCCAACTGCGAGTCGCGCTGCGCGCATGAAGGGTTCCGTACCATTATATTAAATTGTTTTTTTTTAGTATTTGTTATAGCGGCAACTTGTAGGATCTGTGGTGGCAATAGAAATACATCATTTGTAGAAATTTCAACCGCCTAAGTTTCACAGTACATGAGATATAGCCTGGGGACAGACAGACAGACGGAGAGCGGAGCCTTAGTTTTAGGGTCCATTTTACCCCTTACCCTGTACCCTTTGGGTACGGAGCCTTAAAAATTAAAAACTTCATCCAGCTACATTGTTATGGTTTTAGAGATACAACCTTTTGCATGTCTTAGGTACATATATACATATACACAGAGGGACAAGATAAAAAAAAATTAGGTGTTCATCCCGCTTTTTTTTAATGAGAATGAATAAATAATTGCATCGTGTCGCGTCGTATTTTTAGTCCGAGACATTTCACATTAGCGACCTTCATAAAATAATATTTTAAACATGTTTAAAGTTTTGTCTAAATGTTATTTATTTTTAGATAAGTGCCTAGTGAAAAATGCTTCCGCATTTGAACCTAGTACTTGAAAATTCTCTAAATTGTATTTAAAGTTATGATTATTTTATTTAACTGTTATATAATACCTATTATCAGAAACAAAAACAACTTAGGTATCCGGAAAATTCTAGGCAGTCATTAAGCGAATAAAGTCGAATTTTTTGTTAAAAATTATGTTATTATGTCGTCTTGTTACAACAATGTAACAACCGTGAGTTGAACTTAGAACTGTTTCAGATTTTGCGAGTAGGTACATTTTAAGCCACTGAAGCATGATTCTATTGGTGATGACGATGATACTGATGCTGATGATGATGATGATGATGATGCCAATGGTGATGATCCAACTGATTATGGCCATGTCAGTGATTGTTTGGAGTTTTCAAAGTTTCAAAGGGACAAATAATATGTGCGGTTCGCCGGCATTCGGCCCTTATAACCGCAAGGTTGGCAGGGCCATGGGAGGAGGTGGGTGTCCGTCTGTCATTAGGCTGTAGGTATATCATGAACCGTGACTTAGTTGTGTTGTTCAGATGACTTAGGTATGTATTTCTGTACAAACGTGATTTTTTTGCTCGTTTTCATATACATATATGAAAACATTCGTGCGCGAGTCTGCACTTGGCCGGTTATTTGTCATCCACCCGCATCTTCACTCTATTCGTGCACATAGAGCATGTAACCATGCCACAATATCGGGAACTCAGAACTGACTCTAATCTCTTTATCTACTATAATTTAATTACCTACTATTAAAAGCCTATTAACCCAATTTCATGCTTTTATCAGAGTGGCCGGTGCCAACGGACTAATTACCACTAATGGCGATCCCCGCGACCTGCGGCAATTCAGAAAACTATCCCGGTACATCATGCAAGAAGATTTGCTGCAGCCATACATTACAGTGTTGGAGGCGATGAGCATGGCTGCGGACTTGAAGCTTGGTACTGACTTGGAGAAGCAAAAGAAAGCTACTGTTGTAAGTAGGAATACGGCTAAGTTATATAATATATATAATAGTTGCGATTAAAGTGACTACTAGGTATTGGCACTAGGATATAAAATTGTCGCAAATCTGTGATCAATAGATATTTTATGTTATTATCCGCAGGAGAACTGAAGTGATCGATATAGCTTAGGATTGGCAAGTTGAAGTGGCAATGGGCAGGCCACATCGCTCGCAGAACTGACAACCGATGGGGAAGAAGGGTTCTCGAATGGCGTCCACGAACTGGAAGACGCAGTGGTAGACCGGCGATCTGGTGAAAACCGCGGGGAGTCGATGGATGCAGGAGGCGAGTAGCCGCCCGAGGTGGCACTCTGGGGAAGGCCTATGTTCAGCAGTGGGCGTCTTCGGGCTGTTGATGATTATCTATAATTATTACAGTCCGCGCTGTGAAACCAATCGTTTGCGTTTTTACTTCACAGTTTATAAAAATGACACCAAGTAAAAATTGTAGTGCGCGCATAGCTTAAGTATGTTGAAAAGATTCACAACGCCATCTAATTTAATTTTTAGACACTAAATATTTTTTTCCAAACTGTCGCGACCAAGGAAGTTTTAAGTAGGTATACTATACATAACTTCCTTGGTCGCGACTGAAAGAAAAAAATGTGTTTCCATTTTCCATGTACAATAAAGTGCTTTATTGGAGTTTTGGCGAGAACGCGGAAAAGTTCACGTCGTTGCATTGTATTATTTTTCAAAACTTTTGCTTTTTCCAGTGCTAATGTTTAAAATTGGTGGTGTTTTACGCATTAAGTACTGAATTAAGAGCATGAGTGAGGGCGAGTATGGGGCAAGTGATATAATGTGGTGAAACGCTTAGAGCATTTCTAAATGCTCTAAGGGTGAAACGTGATTTTTCGTGTTGCTTCCAAAACTCCATAGAAGCTTCTAGTAGGTAAAGTTGCCACCACTTTGCCAGACTTAGACTGGACTATGACTATGACTAGGACTATAACACTTGACACTGGCTCAATACACTGTGTGGAACCAAAATATATAAAAAAAAAATTGCTTTATTTGGTCCAGTCATAGATATTAACATAGTATCTATTACTACGTCCAGTTAAAGTGGTTTCTCCGGCTGGTCGTAAAAATTTAGCAGAATATGTAAAATAAAGTTGAAGAGCTGCACGATTCCACTTTGGAATAAAGGGAAGCAGTTGTTGATGATGATTAGATTGATTTGAACATTTGCAATAATAATAAAAATGATAATAAATATGTGTGGACATTTCACACAGCGCCATCTAGCCCCAAACTAAGCATAGCTTGTACTATGGGAACCAGATAACTGATACAATACTTATATACTTTTTGTTTGTAAATACATACATAGAATACAATATAACACCTAGACGCAGAACAAACATCTATGTTCATCACACAAATGTTTGTCCTTGGTAGGAATCGAACCCACAGCCCTCAGTTTAGAAGGCAGGGATACTACCAACTGAGCTATCGGGGCCGTCTAAAATAAATGAATATTATTAAAATGCTAGCGCCAAACAATGCTGTGGAAATATGAATGCTTAATGACGCCGAATTTTATGCATTTACAAAACGATATTTTTGTACAACTTGGCATAGAGCATTGTAGCTAGTGAAATTACTGGGCAAATGAGACTTTATGACCTGATTACACAGTGTAGTGATCTGATTACTAGACTGTGTGATGTCTCAGGATGACGTGCGCAGTGCAGTGGCACGCGAAACTTTATTATTTTAAAGTTCTGAGTGACACTGCAACTGTTATGGGCGGCCGTATTGCTTAACATCAGGTGAACGACTAGCTCGTCACGTCATTCATTCTCATAAAAAAATAAAAATAAAAACTTCTATTGTTTAGGTACTACATTCATGTTATCCGGTGTCTGTAGCCTTAACCTCTGCAAACATTTTCATGCCAATGCAAAAAACCGCTCAACCCGTTGACGCAAATTATAATTATCCTCTTACTATAAAGTAAAAATTTGCATCCCACTAATCAGCATTGTAAATAATGCTTATAACAATACCTACCACTATAATGAACACCTCTTATTAGTTTTGAATCATCCGTAAATGACGTTGTGTTGTTTTTGCACAAGTATGCTAATGAATTTATTAGGTATAACAGAACCATTTGTATTGTATTGTTTATATTTATGTAGGTACATTATTTACTAGCTGACCTGGTGAACTTTGTACCACCTAACAGTCAATGAATGTCGTGTTACCTTTTATCTCAATCTTGATTTAGTATTTTATTAACGTAATTGTAACTTTGCCCCACTTATCTTCACTTCTCCCACCTTTCCCTCACTGCCCTCTACTTCTCCTTACCTTCCCTTCAGTTTCTCCAAGTTTCCCCCGCTTTCCACACCATCCTGTTCTTTGCGTTCCCTTCACTTTCTCTCATTTCCCCCTACTTTCCCCACCTTCTCCAATATTTCCAAACCATCCTCAATTTTTTCCCCACCCCCACCTTCTTCCTCTAATAGAGGAATCTAGGCTAGAGGATCAATGCTAATCATTGCTATGGCTGCAGATTGCAATTCATCGTACATGGTATTTAATTTTTTTACTAGAAACGACACTTTATAGGTGCAAAATATATAAAATACTTAAGCCATAGAAGTCATTATAAAGCTAGTTTCGTCAGCGCTAGGTGGTATGATTTTTTTGGATGAGTGCCGGTAAGAAGGCGTTCGACATTAGGTGAATGATGATCATAATGAAACTAAAACACATCATTGAACTCAAGCTCTTGAAACTGAGAAGCGGCTCGTAGGTGCAGTGTTTCTCGTGAAACAACCTACCTACGAGTATCACGGGAAAAGAGGCAATTTAAAATATTTTAAGTAGAATGTTTTATTTCTCAATGTCAATGGTGGAATGTTGTTGAACAATTGCTCAGATTCAGCACAATTATGAAAGTGGAATTTAGAAGGGCACCACGTTAATAAAAATATAATCATAAGGGCCAATCAACATTCCTTGCACTCCTTTAAAGTAACAATGTCACCGGAAGCCAACTTCATTCTTTTCTAATACTGATGGATCTAATTCCAACTAGCGATAGGAATTTGCTTCCTTAATGTGGCATTACGTTTACGTACGTGCTAATTATTTCCCTTAGGCAAAACTTACAAAGAACATACATACAAAACTTTCTTTCAGGTGGAAGAAATCATCCAACTATTAAGGCTGACGAAAGCAAAAAACACGGCAACAGAAAGGCTGTCAGGAGGAGAAAGGAAAAGACTGTCAGTAGCCCTGGAACTGCTTAACAACCCACCTGTAGTGTTCCTGGACGAGCCTACTACGTAAGTACGGAACGTAATGTTTTTTCTCTAATCCTTTTCATCTCCCACATCAGCTTATCCCCTGCTCTATCCCGTTCTATATCAGATCATCTTCTCCCCTCGCTAATCCTCTTTTCCTTTCCCTTGGAGTTTTTTCTTATTATTTCGTCTGGCTGATAAATCGGTGCTTGGTACTCTGAGAGTCTGAGATAGTTGCCACGCCTACTATCAAAATTTTATCTCATGATTCTCATGCACTGTACGTATAACTAATATTTACACGATTCCCTTGCAGAGGTCTTGACGATGTCGCCTCCTCAACTTGTGTGTCTCTCCTCAAACGAGTAGCTCGTGGTGGCCGTACCGTCATTTGTTCTCTCCATACACCTTCAGCAAGACTGTTCGCCGAGTTTGACCACGTGTATGTCGTGGCCGACGGAAGATGTGCTTATCAGGGAACTGCTTCAGGAGTTGTGCCGTTTCTGAATGAACTGCAGTTGCCTTGCCCTAAGACTTATAACCCAGCTGACTTCAGTAAGTATTCTCTACTACATCTTTTAACTTGGCTCACTTTGACTCTGATTGGAAAGTAGTCTCAACTATAATCAAGATGATGTTCTGAAGTTTATTCTTGCGGTCATGTTAATGAAAACGTAGTCAAAGCTGTGATAATCAGGGATGATTCATTGAGAGCTATACCGCATTAAATGAAACATCTGTGTCGCCTAAAGATAAAATTAGCAAGTAATGAGCAACATCAACAATTTCAATTTTCACGCTAGTCTGAATTGCGGGTTATGCTATTATTTATTTTGTAGTTATATCTACTCGTATCGGTATGAGCTAAATTTAGCAAGACTGTGGAATGTGTCCAGCATGTTGAAGGACATGGTTTTCTTTTTACCCGACTACCAAAAAGGAGGGTTATGAGTTTGACTGTCTATGTATGTATGTATGTATGTATGTATGTATGTATGTATGTATGTATGTATGTATGTATGTATGTATGTATGTATGTATGTATGTATGTATGTATGTATGTATGTATGTATGTATGTATGTATGTATGTATGTATGTATGTATGTATGTATGTATGTATGTATGTATGTTCATATGTTCCCTCGTATCTCCTAAATTACTTTTCTTATTTCAAACACCAAGATGTCAATCGATAGATCTTAACACTCTTCGTGTCTTAGGCTATATAAAGTTACATTAAATTCAATATGGCGGATTAAATTAAATAAATTCACCGACGAAAAAAAATATTTTTCGATAAACATATTATGTTTGGAATCAAATGAAAGGTCTTTATGAGTACGTTTCGGATATGTATAATTTTTATATCTATGTATAACTATGTATAGTCTACGTATGAAAATAGGCGCGAATTTACTGGTTTTGTTGTTCCCTGGTTGTGCCTAAACTACTCATCATAATTTATCAAGTTTGATACCAGTCGATGCGTATTGACACTCTGGGTGACATAGGGTACATTAAATTTAACTAAACCTAATATGGCGAATTTTATGACTATCCATTCCACCTCATAGTAAAAAAAATCGCTAAACATTAGACAAACAGCCGAAATCATTCGTGTAGTCTTAAAAATTGGCACAGTTATACTTTGAAATGTACTGATGAATTTACTAAAAATTTCTGAGGGTGGGGGAGTAAGTAGGGGGAGGGGGAAGGGTTAGAATATCACTTTTTTCGGATATTTGCTTATATTTCAGAAACCTTTAGGATTAGCATTACAATTACTTCTGTGAAATTAAACTCTATTACATTCGCCATAAAAAAGATTCTATCCATTTTTAATGTAGGATCAATACTTTAGGAATTAAACGATGTTGTAATTTGAAAAAAAAAAAATAGCTTCTCCCACCTCAGTTTAATGCGCAACTGCATAGCGCTCGTAAAATTGTAGCATAGATGATAGATGATAGATGATAGAAGTAGGTACCTACTTAAAAGTATAATTAACAAAAAATAAAAATCACTAAACACACATTTTTGCACATAGGTAAGTGTAACCATTAGTTATACTATACAACACCCCTTCATTCGGGCGAAGGAAAAAATGCCATCATAAATAATTAGGTAGTCGGGTTTTAGTTTTTGGACTCTATCTTGTTTATAAATAGGTAGCTACCTACTGTTATCCTCTCAAGAGATTGTGTGTTAGCTAAGTTAAAACCCAGGACCTATACCTGTACCTACATTAACTTTACTGTTAGGGAAGAAACTTGCAATGCATCACTAACAATGCCAATATCATTAAAAGAAAAACGCTAATAACCTCGAAAGTCAAGGTAAATTGTTTTCTAAGCTCAATCAACGTTCACGGGCTGGGGTCGAAAAGTATGAGGTTGCCTCACATTATAATTGATACCTATGTACCTATCAATTATCTTGATCTTGACCACAGATAGTACCACAGATCTTGAGTAAGCTAGATGTTGAGAAATAACACTGCTATCCTACTACAATAACATGATGGAAAGAAATAATAGATAATTATTATTTGTGATGTAAATATAACTATATTTTTCCCTTCATACATTTACGCTATGTTATCCTCAATAAGTTCATTTTATAGTGATATTTGAGTGGTGCTCGAATCTTGGGAGACGTCTTCAGGCATCAGCCTGAGCACTAATATCATTATTATCAAATGATGATAAATAGTTCTTTTTGCCATCCTGCCAATGCATTTTAATGGAGTTAGCAAAGATTGTTGATATTATGGTAAATTTTTTTTTATGTCATGTTATTCTGTTTACCTAAGATTTGCTAATATGGAAATATTTTGATGATTTATGATTTATATAATAGCAATACTTATCGCCTGCTTAGCGTAATCAACATAATCCGTCTTATCACAAAAAAAAATTTAAACATCGCTTAGATACATGTTTAGTTAGACAGCGTCTAAAAGTTAAATGCTCCTTAAACGGATGTTTTATTTTTGTCACTACAAAACCATGTTTATACCGTGTTTACTTAAACACTGTCTAACTCGATCCACATTTTTTAAATAAGGTGACATTATACGAATCGTTTCATTCCGCGCAGAACTCATTTTGTAAATCCAATACATGTTAGCGTCATAGCTGTGACCATAGAAAAAACGGAGCGTTATTAGGGTGAAGTTTGACTGTGTGTGTTATGGTGACAGCGACAGTTAAACACCTCTTAAACTAAGGGTTGAGTATGTTTAAATTTTAGCACGTGTTTAACGCCCGTCTATCTTAAACGAGTGTTAGGCGCAGATTTGTGGTATGGAATTCATGAAACAACTGTTCAACAAGTGCTTAAGGCGCGTCTAAATCTTTTGTGGTAAGACGGATTATGTTTATAACGTTTCCTTCATAATATTATGTTGGTTGTTAAAAGTGAAGGACAAATTTGGACATGAGATTAGCTGTCATTGTCACGGCTACGGGTTGGCGGTGTCTTGGTAGTAGGAATAAATGGACTCGAGATCAACATTATCACATTCATTATGCAAACTTTTCCTTCTCATAAAAAATATTTTGTTCAATATCCTTCCAGTAATCGAAGTCTCTAGCGGCGAATATGGTCCACACGCCGACAGAATGGTGGCAGCCATAGAGAATGGTAGGAACCAGCGCTGGCGAAACTTCTCCGACGATATTTCATACGAAGAAGAGATGGAAATTGAACAACTAAATGCAGGCGGCGTGGAGAAACACAACTACAAGCATGGCAGCACTTCTTGTCAGCAGTTCCTGGTCCTATTGAAGAGGATGTTATTACAAACTGTGAGGAATAAGGTAAAAATAAAGCGATAGAATTGACAGAATGAGTGAGATATTTCGTAAAAAAATATTAGGAACTATTAACTTGTAATCTAACGTATTAAACACACGCCCAATTAAGCATAAAAAAATAGAAGTAGAGGCACAGATTACTGAATATGTTTTTTTTTGTTATATTTTGGCTCCACACATAGTGTATTTAGCCAGTGTCAAGTATTATATTTTCATCGTGTTATAAAATATTTAACGCAAAGTCATGTCCTAGTCATAATCATAGTCCAGTCTAAGTCAGCTAGTCAAAGTCCAGTCTAAGTCATGTTCCAGCAAAGTGGTGGCAACTTTACTAGAAGCTTCTATGAAGTTTTGGAAGCAACATGAAAAATCACGTTTCACCACATTATATCACTTGCCCTCACTCATGCTCGTAGTTCAGCACTTAATGCGTAAAACGCCACCAATTTTAAACATTAACACTTGAAAAAGCATAAGTTTTGAAAAATAATACAATGCAACGACGTAAATTTTTCCGCGTTCCCGCCAAAACCCACTGAATATGTTACTGGTAGAGGCAAGGCAACTGAAGTTACAGAGACTTCGTTCTTTACACAGAACGGTGAGTTGCAATTTGGCAAAAAGTAGGTCGAAACTCGAAACCTGGAAACTACATAGTATTAAGAATAAGAATAAGAATAAGAATCATTTATTTGCTTAAATGTAGGCATATATAAGATTTAAGTATACATCATTAGTGCCAGATACAATTTGCCATCAACGGCAGCATGCAAATATTGTAAATATTAACAATTAGGTACATAATTAAATAAATTTAACAATTATAAGGTATTAATTTAAGTATCAAAATAAAAATAGAAATTAAGGATTGTAAAAATGAATAAAAAATCATGTCACTATATTATTATATAAACATTACACATAAAATATCCGTAATGTGAAATACTTACTAGAATGTCAAGCTTAGATACAATTAGTTAATTGTCATTTGCCTTCATTTAATCAATTCATTCACAGAATAAAAACAGTTTACCAGTAAACACTTTTAAGTTTCTTATTAAATTTATTATCATGCATCTTTTTTTAAGTCGCTTGGAAGAGCATTATAAACGCAACCACACATAGCATAGCAATTTTTCATATACATTGTTGTTTTTGGGACTCTGGGTAAAACAATCTTATCGTGTTTCTGGTCTATTTATCATTAGCCGTTGTAAATAAGTTCGGATGTGATCTCACAAACTTTGCTGCTTCCAGAATGTACACATTGGATTAATATCGTGATATCTAGCCTACGCATGCTGCGGCCTGAGTTATGTTACAATATGGTTTCTATCTTGAAAATTATACCTACGTTATAGAACGTGGTTGGTAAAGATATGATAAGTGTTCAATGAAATAAAATAAATAAAAAAATAAATGATAAATTAACAAAGAGCACGGACCCAGGTGTCTGTATTAGCGCAAATATAAAATAAAACATCAAAGTAGGTGTTACTACACACACCTACATATAATACCTTAACTACAGCTACAAAGTTACACAATAAAAACATGCTATAATATATTTTTGCCATAACGACTTCCTATCTTTATAACTTATTAAGAAGGTAGTTGTAAAAGAGCGCTTGTCATTAAATAGGTATAAAAACATCTCACAGGTGCGCGGTTAATTACTAAACCTTGAACTCGTCTAATTAAATATAAACCAACTTGATTTACATTTTATGATTACAAAAAATAAATCATCAAAATTAAATAAGCCAGTACTTATAGGTACTAATAGTTATTTTTTATATTAAAATGGGCATACGTTTGATATCACCTGATGGGAAGTGACGATAGTTGTGCAAGGTGGCCTATGAGTACCTATACGGTATAAGTACTCATAGGAGTAGGTATAGGCCTACCTAGTCTTGACTTGATACAGATACAAAGAGACACTGATGGAAAATCATTAAAAGTTGAAAAGAGATTTTGTTTTTTTGTTCCCAGTCTTACCTTTGGCTGCGAGTTGGTCTCCACCTGTTCCTAGGGTCCATCATAGGTCTTCTTTTCAACGCAATGGGCTACGACGCTTCCAAGACGATCTTCAATTTCGGCTTTTGCTACGCGTGTGTCATTGCTATGTTTTATATCCCTATGATGCCAGTTTTGTTAGCTTGTGAGTACCTATGTTATAAACTTATCAAACTTATTACAGTTTAAAACTTAAAATAAGTTTAAGACTTTGAATAAGTACGTTTAAGATGAATTTGTTCGCTACTCTCTCAAAATTAAGGCGCTGAATGCTCCCAAATCGACTATTTTGAACGTGATTATCTCAAAACGTATACCATTTACAGGATTGAAAAAAATGCACGTTAATACTGGTCATATCTTCTTTCCATCTGCCGAAACCGAAACACGTTTACGAAAAGTTTTCTCGATAAAAAAAAATCGTGAAGTGACCTGTAAAAAATCATTCAAACGTCCTAAAATGTTAAATTATAATAAGACACCCCATTGAAATAAATCATAGTGATAAGCTATGTTTCAATGCATCCGTCTATAAGCTTATTTTTTTCATAACAATAAGCATTTCTTTTATAACTAATTATTTGTACCGAAAAATGGAAAAGTCGAAGTGCAATGCAACGTAATCGCCATAATTTTGCTATGCATAAAGCGACCCAATAAGTTACAAAATAAGTTTCAAGTTTGTCTGCTGTAATAAACGTGCTCGCATTGGGTCCTGTCAGGGCCTTAACAACGGATGGGGAAGAAAACCGGCAGACACTGACCCCCTTACTGATAAAAGTTAGTGGATGAACCCGGATTTATAGTCAATGGGATGAATAGTTATTCAGTGTTTGTCTTTCTCTGTTGAGGTTGAGTTTGAAATGAGCAAATATAAAAGAAGAGATAACACAGAGTAGCTATTCCACTGTCAAGCAGTGTTCATTGGTAAGAGGGATAGAGTCAAAACCGCGGGAAGACGGTAGGATACTAGAGTCAAGTATAGCCGCTCAAATGTGGCGCTGTATAGAGGAGGCTTTTATTCAGTAGTAGACGTCTTGCGGCTAATGATGATGATGATGGTGTTTTTTTCGGTATCTGATGTATTGCATCATTATCTCCATTTGGATATAATAGATAATCACGGAAATTGATCTAATCTAACCATCTAATACAGGCATGATATAGAGATCCACTAGTTTTGTCTTATTATTAAGTATAGGTATTTTATGAAATGAAAATTTTGTATTTTATTTAATTTGATTTTTTAAAAATACTTCTTATTCCTCATTTATTAGCAGTCAACAGCGTTAGCGTTAACAGTCTATAGGTGCAATGTATCAACACTAATAAAATATTTACAATATTAAAATATACAATAATGTAATATAATTCACATTTCAGTCCCAGAAGAAGTCCAACTTGTTAAGCGAGAGTACTTCAATCGCTGGTACGGCTTGAAGCCATACTACGCAGCATTAGTGGTCTCGCGGACACCGCCGACCATATTCTTCAGTCTCATTTACATAGTCATTACATATCCCCTGACGTCACAGCCGTTGGAAACGTCTAGAATAATGATGTTCACGGCGATATGCATTATGATCGCGCTGATATCGGAGTCTATGGGAACTGTGATATCATCAATGTTGAGTGTCGTTGTAAGTATAATTTGTTTAGTCATCATTAACAGCCTGAAGACGTCCGCTGCTGATCATAGGCCTCCCGCATAGAGCGCCACCTTGAGCGGCCACTCGCCTCCTGCATCCATCGGGTCCCCGCGGTTTTCACCAGATCGTCGGTACATCTACTGGGGGCCGGCCTACGCTGCGTCTTCCGGTTCGTGGACGCCATTCGAGAACTTTTCTTCCCCATCGGCTGTCAGTTCTGCGATGAGAAATCATACTGACTGAGTACTGATATCAGAGTGCTTTTGATATTGTCTGCGTTGAGGGTTAATATCATTTCATAAGTCATCACTTAAGCTGAATTCTCCAAAAGTTGTCATTATAATCATTAATGCATCTAAAATAATCATTGTCACACTAATAGCAACAGTGGGGACTGGATAGAAGAATAATTTTATGGTTCTGACAGTAGTCATTTATTAAAGGTTAGCTCTTACCTAATGATTTAAATAATTTTAAGTACTTAGTGCTTAAAAATCTTGCTTCTTTTGTTCTACTTACATAGGTGGTTTTTATTACTTATTTGCACGATTTTTTTGTCAAAATATTGATATAGACTGCATGCTGACGTAATTAATAAACTTTGCACAAGGCTAATTCTAAATTCCGGACCCTGAACTAATGATTATTATTGTGGACATTTTTAGTGACTGATATCATGCAAACAGTAAATTGCTTTGCATCCATATTTGTACATATTATTATGATGACAGTGGAAATCAATAAACAAATATTTTTGTTAAAATTTAGTTTCGGGATGTCTTACGTGGTTTTAATTAATTTTGCCCGGTCTAAAGAAATTAATACTTTTTTACCTTTTTTATAATAAATGTTTTTACTAATTTGAATGACTGGTTGCTACTACCCACAGAGCTATGAAAAATATGACGTTTCTCGAAGCTTAATTTTTGTATTCATCCCACGGTTCCGACCAGGTCAGGGAACAGACCATTTATTAACTTGCAAATACAAAGATTGTGTTAGGAGCTTTATAACTTCAGCTCAATATGACTAGACAGCGGGTTTATTATGATTGCTTTAAAGGTATTTCGATATGGCTATATCGCGTTAGCGTTACATGGTTTTCGAATAAGATCGCCAAAAGTCCAGATATCAGATACCTACACATTCAACAATATTTAATTAACTCTGGCGTGATTCAGTATTTCAGTGATTCATTATTTCTGTATCATTTTGTATTGATTTATATTTTTTATTCCTAATTCTTACAACCTTTTCCAGAATTCAGTATTCCTCGGGCCAGCCCTAAGCGTGCCGCTGATGTTGCTAGCAGTGTACGGTATTGGTAGTGGCGACGATCCGCTTCCCATCGTCTGGAGGTTGGCCCGGGCCTGTTCCTTCCTCAGATATGGCATTGAGGGTTTGGTGGCAGCCATCTATGGACCCCCGAGGGAAGACCTCATCTGTCCTGACCATGTAGACTACTGCGAGTATAAGAATGTGGCGTAAGTGTCATGTACAACTTCATAAAGTTTAGATTTAGATTAGTCTAGATCACAGAGCTAGTATTCATTACTTTCGAGTCAATTCAGGTCCACTTTTACACAGCATAGGTGCTAAACCACTAGACATTCGAAGAGCAGCTACAAAGGTTTCATCAAACTAGTATATCTGTTATCCATTATAATTGTATTATAGTGGAACTAATTTCTATCGATCCTTATGGAATAATTACAAATCGATGGGTCAAAGATAATTTCACGCGGTGGCATAGCTCGTTTATTTTTGTGTAAAGGCAAAATTTCTCCCCATTACAAACTTATTTGGCGTTTATTTCTTCAGTCCAAACGCTCTAATTTTTTGTGCTCGCTACGCTCGCGCTTTGGTAATAGCTACAGCCTTGCTTGCAAATATACCCAAGTATGAACTACCTTCAAATCTTGACAGAATGCCCCTCCAAAATGAAATCCTGGATCAGCTTCCGTGTTCGAAGATGTTCGTGTGTTCGCGTGTTCGAAGGGACAGACAGAAAGACAAACATAAAAATTAAGTGAAATCTTGTTTTACTCCTACTTACATCAGTAGAAACAGTACTACCGCTATTAAAATCTTCATAAAAAACCAATTGCTCGAACTGGGGGTATCGATATACCACTGGGCTGTTTTGAAACATGAAGTAGACCGCATACTTCAAAAGTTTGGCCACCCCTGGTCTAGATAGATGTTTAGTTTAGATTTGTATGAAACATTTTTCTTTTTTCTTTAGTAGATTGTGAAATTTTGTTTTATGCTTGTCTAAATAATATATATATTAGTGACATAAATTGGGCCCGAGCCTGGTTATTTATTAGGTTATTCTTAGATGTGATATAGGGTTTCTGTGAATTTCTGATTTTTTTGTGTTAGAAATCCTCATAATCACCATGTCCAGTCAACTGCTCAGAATGAAACGAATCTTTAAAACGGAGCCTGAATTCTTTGCGAGCTTTTAAACAAAATAAAAAAGCCAACCTACTCCATTAGCTCCATCATTTTTTAAGTCAATTAAAATTAAATCTTGAAGCAAAAGAATAAGATTTAGACAATCAGTAAATTATGTGTTATTAACGTTATGATAAATATTAATTTTATTATTACCTGTGCTGCGAGTATTTGGCTCTGTTCTATATACTATTATTATTTTTTGAGGCCAGACGACCAGTGTAAACAATATAATTTCATTTACACTGGCTATTGACACAGGTGTAATAAAATTTTAATATGCGTTACATCCACAGAGCAAAAAAAAAACGCTTCCCCTCTACAGGCGAAGTGTCATTTGTTTCATAGCTCTGTGGTTACATCTGATTTTTAAAGAAACTGAAATGACAAAGAAATATTAACCTTATTCAGATTAATTAAAATAATACATAAATATTAACAAAAAGTTCAAAATTAAAGAAATATTGACTATTGATGATGAAATGTATACAGGTACCATCATTGCATTTTTAACCTTTGTTTCTTCATAACTAATGATTATTTTTTTTAGAAGATTTAGCCATTTTAGAAGATCGGCGGCTATAGTTTAGTTTGTGATAAATAATTGATATTTGATATTGAAAACCACTTCTGCTTTTTGGTACTGAGGTAGATAAATAATTGATGTCTCACTTCACCACCCCCATTCCACTTATTAAACTAGCTATAATCTCTTTTCAGTTATTTTGTCAAGATGATGGGAATGTCTGGCGTATCGTTTTGGGCTGACTTCGGGATTTTAGTCTCAATGTTGATCGGAATGAACCTCGCTGGATACTACTTGCTACGGCAACGGCTATCTCCTAACTACGCCTTTAGAGCTATCAAGCTCATCGGGAACTTTGTCAAGACCAAAATGAGTTCTGTGCACTGAGACTTTAGATCGGCAACTTTGTGATGACCAAAATGAATCCTGTGCACTTAGCCTTTAGACCTATCAAGCTCATCGACAACTTTGTTAAGACCAAAATGAGTTCTGTGCACTAAGCCTTTATCAAGCTCATCGACAACTTTGTCAAGACCAAAATGAGTTCTGTACACTGAGCCTTTAGACCTATCAAGCTCATCGGCGACTTTGTCAAGCCCAAAATGAGTTCTGTGCAAAGAGCCTTCATCAAGCATAAACAATGGCAAAATTTATTGTTTCATATCAAATCTCTATAATAACCAATCTCCACCATTTAACGTTACTAGAATATTTATAAAATTATAAGAAGAAATACTTTTATTGCCAACTCTATAATATTGGCAGCTTCATAAAAACCACAATTCTATTGCTTTATTATATTTTTTCTTTTTTGATATTTAGTGTCTAATATATAAATATTATTTATTGTCACTTTTACTATGGTTTTGTGTCACTTTCTTCATTAAGATTTAAAGTGGATTCTAGCAGTGCGGTCAATATTAGAAGCAGAAACTCACGGTGGATTTCAGTTTTCAGTTCACTATGTTTATAGTATATAGGTACTTACGTGCTTTCTGCCATCATAATATGAGTTAGTGCCGGTTGGTCAAAGTCCCGTTCGGTCATCCATGTTTTAAAAATGTTGTTTCAAAAAGGGTGACCTCATCATCAGACTAAACCTGAACCAGTTTCCACTGCTGAAGTTTTGTATTTGATATAATGTAATATTATATACTATTTTTTAAGTTCGATTAAGTGAGCCACTGTTGAGTTCAGTGTAAAAGTAAACGTTTTTACCTTGTTCTTTCATTAGTGATAGAGATTTTTTTTATATATTTCTCACCGTGTATTATGTAGGTATGGTTTAATCTAAGTTTATCCCTAGAAAATAGATATAAGCTGTCGTGTTTGGATCATATTATAAGACAAACTTTTATATTATGTAGAAGACATCAAACTAAAATAAAGTTGAGAGGACTCTATTATTTAGTTCCAGTGTGATAATTTATACATGTGATTTTCTTAATTTTTATATGTTAAGTAATAAAAATTTATAATTTATAATTAGATAAGTAAGTATAGGCAGTAATATTTTACTTATTAAGTACAGGGTTATTTTTAATTAACAGAAACCCTTTAAGGCGTAACTCACATCATAAACAACTTTTGTATTAAGTACCGTTTTTTTTTTTTCTAAAATTAATGTTTTCGCTTATGTAATGGGGTTAAACTTCACTTAAAAACTGTACTATACTATCCTTTTAAGCATGTTATGAAATAATACAAGCTACATAGCTTACTTATTATTCTTTTAAATTGATTATTGACACGTATTATTCTTAATTTGGTATCTATGTTTGCAAATAAATTACTTTAATTTTGAAAGTTGTGAAACGAAAGTTGTTTGTTTCAGTGATGTGAATTATGCCTGAACAGGGATAAGGTAAATTACAATAAACGCTGTATATTGTAACATTTGATGCAAGTTAGAATGCCTCTTGATAAGTGTATTTAAACACGGTATATTAGGATGATAAGATTTTAATGTAAGACTGAAGTTGTATTTTTTTGCCGTGCTGTATGTTCCTACATACTCATATTTTTATACCTGAAAGGTAGTTACATCACATGTATTTTACTAGGTGGTTAAATAGAAATGAGATGTATTAAGGGCAATGGAATCGAGTGATAGTCATGAATTATAAGTTAACAGCATTGGAGTAAAGGCCTATTCAAACCGGCGCTTTATTTGCTACAGCTGTGGGTAACCAAATTTTGTAGGAAGTTCCGCGGCTAGAGTGAAACCTGAGCAAAACTTCATACAAAATACCACATGGAATCCCGCGCGGTATACCGCTACCTAAGGCGGTAGCGATTAACGCGCCGGCTCAAATAGGCCTTAAGGCTGGTATTATAATTCTTGCTGTGTAAATTATTTCCTATAATTTAAGGGTTTGGGTACTGAGAAAAGGCATTTGTTCATTAATAAACTCGATTAAGTACTTCACCACGTATTTTTATTTATTAAAAACGTCTCACTTAAATTAAAAATCACGCTTTCGCTTACAAAATGAACAAAAATATAGATATTCAATTTCAACAAAATCTGACTAGGAAAGCCAATAAAATATATTTAAAAAGAACGTTTATTAATACACCTACATTGTTGTGCTTCTAGGTGCTATTTGTTAGTTTCAGTAAAACGTGCAGTTTAATGCAGTTAAATATCGTATCAAACTACAAAATGTTATTTTTATAAGTCGTAAGTACATTACAATATTTGCTTATTTACATACCTTACTACACAATTATCATTAGTAAATGGAATGTTGAATGAGCTAGAAAACATAACTTGCTAGCAGGTAGACGTACCTAAATGAAAGTGATATTTTAATTATTGTGTTCTATATGAAAAATTAATAGTAGAACAGAAATGGTAAGGTAAATAACCCGTGTTCAGATTTAGTATGATAGATTTAAACTGACCGTTTGATCAAGTAAGACTTATAAAAAATAAGGTATAAAATGCATTTATATTCTACTAACTTTTAACATTTTCTATCAGTATGAAATATTTTAGCAAAATTACGTGCTTTTACGAGTTTTTACTTCTAACCTAAAAAGAAATAAAACTAAATAACTATAAAAGAAACTTCAATTTTAATTATTTGGATGTCTTTTTCATACTGTTGATCTTTATAAGTAGATATGAAATATGAAATTAAAATCATGTCGACGCGCACATTACAAAAAAAGAAACAAAAAATGGAACAAACCCATCTTGCTGAAATTTATCAAAAAAATGTTTTACTTTAGGTATGGTTACTAAATACTTAGTAGGTGCAGTTACAGTATCTTTATCCTGAAAAATTCAGTTTCCATGGGAAAATAAGTAAATTGCTAGTGAAAGTAGTGATAGGTATAGGCAGTTATTTATACACCAATATTTTTTAATTACCAGAAAAAAAAAATCAGCAGTATCTGTTGCTGGTACTCAACACATCCATGCAGAAAAAAAAAAAATCCCTATACAAAAAAATATCCTATAAAAACATCAATAAGTAGTCAATCACTGTGGCCCCGATCGACGTGCCCCGACCGAATCGTTGGCCAACCCGAACGTCAGGTAGGACGCGCCGCACTTCCCGCGCACCTTACCTACGTACAGTTCTTTTTAAGTGGTGTACGTGATTATGCCAGTGGGAAAGTGTAGTGTTGAAAGAGTGATGTGACATTTTAAGGTAATTACGCAGTAACTGATCTAGAATCTGAAAACGTCGGGGTAACGTAAACGTTTTTGATTTGTACCTAAGTTAATTTGTAACTTAAAGCAGTGTTGTGTCTATCAATCGTTGTATTTACTGTAAGTTTATTCTAACTTGTTTTAAAGCTAAATTTCAAATTTTTTTTTAGAATTGCTTTCCTGTATACCCACATTGTTTTTATTTGAATCTGAACCAAACATGCGAAAAGGAGAGGTGTAGCTTTCGGAAAAGCGAGAAAAAGTATGTGCCACTGCTCACACCCATTATGTCCATTCATTCAATACAATTATTAGGTACGTAGTATTTTTGTTGGTAACCATAATTTATGGAAAGATTTCTGGAAACTTCAACTTTTAATAACTTTTATATTATTAGGTATTCTAAAATTTTGACTGCATACATACAATGCCTTGCCTCGTCTGCATTGCCCATTTTTTCATTCTTGGTAATTAAAAAATAGTGGTGTATAAATGACAAACGATTACTTACAATCAATTTACATTTATTTATCCTATTCTGTTTTTACTAGAACTGATAGACTATTTTGTGAATGGTCAAATATTTAATGAATGATTTGTCTTTGAACAAATTAATTTTCGAATAAAATCGTTTGCGGCAGTGAACATCTTGCATTCGTTGTTACTATC
This sequence comes from Ennomos erosarius, assembly GCA_963580505.1. NCBI lineage: Eukaryota > Metazoa > Arthropoda > Insecta > Lepidoptera > Geometridae > Ennomos > Ennomos erosarius. The sequence continues at coordinate 13,394,730 of OY756982.1, forward strand.
AATTATACTAAGTAACTATACTATGACGTGATAAAATTTCACTCTGACAATATTATTTATTTCAATGTCAATAATTATTTCATTTCATAAGAACTAGGCAGACTAACTTAATAAATCTTAAATAATAATTATTTAATTATTATTTCTGAATATTTTACAATACATTGTAGTTTGAGAAATACTTACTATGAAAATACAGAGTAAGTTATACAAGTATTATACTTACATAATTATTATGTGCTGGTATAACTACATAATGAAAATACTTTAATATATTGAGATTAAAATCATACTCATTAATAACATTGCCCATATAATTGAACACAAAGATAATATTTACGTAAAAATGAACAGGACAGGTTGAGGTACATAAATTAAAATTAATAAATGTAAAAAAATGTTTTTAATAATATTATCCTAATCTTAATAACGAGTAATTAAAAATGCTTAATAATTTACAGGACGTAAGTTTTTATTTTAAAACCATAATTGAGATTTCTAAAAAATTTAAAACTCACAACATTATAAATCTTTTGGAGCTTGTATGAACCGGAGATACCTAAGTACATATAGGTCTGTAGGCAATTTAAAAGGTTGGGAACAGCACAGAATTAAAAACCAAAATTAAAATAATTATTATGCACATTTAGGTATGCATTAAGAACGCACCTACTTATAACTTATCGGTAAAAGATCTTATTTTGTTTTTAAAATAAATGAATGACGACTGATTTTATTATACGAGGTTACTTATAATGTATTTTTTTTCCATATGAGTGTGTGAATGCGAAAAAACAATACTTTAGCGCATAATTTTTAATTAATTACCTATAGGCAGTGATCATTGCGTATGTATGTATAAGTAAAAAAGTATAACAAAATATTTAAATGTTTTACGTATCAGTTTTTGAAATAATACTTATTAAAATAATCCACATTCCACTATCCCGGCACTTATTTTGAACTTATTTCTACAATGGTAACTACATTATAATATTAATTAAGTATAATATCTAGTTGTGACATTAATTTTATTATTAGTACATTAGAAGTATTAAAATACTACAGAATCGGATATTTTGTCGAGATTTTCGTAAAATTGTATGGTTTTTAATATCGAGGCACTTTTTTATGTTTGGACGATAATTATGTTATGTGCAATTAAAATTAATCGTATTACATTTATATCAACAGCAAAATAAAACTTAGGAAAAAGTAACTGTATTAATAATAATAAAAGAGGTGGTATAAAAAAGATTTGCTCAGTTACATTAATAATGATGTAGGACTAAAATAACTATAATTATATAAAACTTAAATACACTTTACATAGATTACCCACTTAATTAAGTAGGTAAAAACTAAGTAGCGATCTGGATTAGTCGGAACAATAAACTTACAATAAATCAAAACAGAGATTTCAATCTATCGGCGCTTTCTATCCAAGACAGTTTGTTATAACGATGTAATGTAAGAGAATGTCAAATATAATATCATTTACGTCTCAGTTTTAAGCGCAAAGTAACGGGACCTACTGGGTGACTGTTGAACAGTGTAGGTAAATAACGACGTGAGAATAACATAATTCATCATGTGTAACGTATAGTATAAACGATTAAACAAAAAATGCGAATAAACTACAAAGATGACATTAGTTAAATCAATGACGCAACAGACTATTCACGCGTGTGGCGCTATTCCACACTTAACATTTTTACAATGACAATATTTTTTTAATTTTTTACTTATTTAGAACGCGAATCGAGTAATGAGCAACTTCTTTAGATAATATTTACTGTTCTAACCAGGCACCCAGAATAATATGCACAGTGTAACCAACTTCACAAACTCACATAGGTAATATAATGTTCTATGAAACCGAATTCAATCACAAACCCTTGACATTAATAACTGCTAGAGATTCTATTCTACAACATAATATACATACACATAATATTATTTTTTAGTAAAGTAGGGAGGTACTATACTTACTACCAATACAATGGGCTAGTAACATAAAGGTCCGTGTAAAGTTGTTTATAATTACTTAAGTTACTTTACGGTAATAATCATTGGAATGTATAGTATAATATTACTATTCATAAGTTATAAAATATTAAAAATATTTACAAAAGTATTTGTTAATTAATATAATAAAACAAAAATGTTTGGCACCTACTACTAATAAAAATATATCAATGTGTAAATTAGATGCCTCTTAGCTTAGTAAATCATTATACTAAATTGATTAAATTTTACTTTTAAAAATAATCTCTTGATTGCTGTGATCTTCTTTTATTAATGATCGTGCCTAAGCTTCAATACCTAACTTGTGAGTTGTGACACAATTATTTGAATATCAATTATTCTGTAAATCTATTGAAAATAATTACAGTTATGAATTTCTAATTTAGAAAGCCTTGGCTCGTAATTACTAAGTCATAGACTAAGATGAAAGTACATTAGCATTGTGATGTGACGTAGTGAAATCGTAACAAACCATGATGTGTAGGTATTGTCAAGTACCAACAGTTTTTTTAGTATTAGAATTGAAGGTATTTAAAGCAACTTAAAACGCCTAAGTTTTTTCTTAATAAAAGAACAACTTAAATATAATTTACTTACATAAATTTTGTGGAAGCTAGGCCATTCTAACCCGACTACGACAGTACACAGGCAAAATGTGTTATGATAAAATCTATCTTCCTATGTAAAGTTGTATGCACCTAAATGTGTAGATATATAATATGTAAGTATATGCATATTTATGTTTCCTTTAATCTCCTAAACTACTTATTATACTTATTTCGACAATCTTGATGTCAATAGATAGGCCTTAACACTTCACGTGTCAGTCACATACCTAGATTTAATGGGACGCCATATCTGGGGTCCCATGAAATCCAAAATGGCGGATTGAAATCATTATAAAAATTGTTTTTTTTTGTAATAATATTTGTTCAATAACATCATAATCGCAGTCGGGTTTTAGTAATTTCCTCTTAATTTTGTATGAACCACTCATTCCCATTGAAACCTAGCTACATCCATCTATATTCCTCTATTCAAATACCTATTTACAAGTTAGTAGAAGCAAGTATTTATCACAGATGCGAGGCACATTAGAAAGTGAACTGCTGACTAGGTTTGCTGCCATCGCATTGTTCTAAGTAAAGTGCCGGCCGTTCGGAGTCCAGACACGCGTCAAGCTTGGCATGCCTGAGGAGTAGGCCTCGTCTCCTCCACAGTTGGGCGTCGTCGGCCGCGTCGCACGGCGCGAGGACTGCTGTCACCCTGTCTTCAGCGGACAGGGAGACGCATAAGCTGTGGTGGGCGATGAGACCGTTCTCAAATCGCCATTCTTGGTTGCCACCGGTGTTGTGGCAGGGGTACATTCCTGGAATGGTTATTGTTGTCTTTAAATGGTTTCGAATTTCTGATGCATTAGAAGGTCTCTCTGGTCTAACTGAGGTTACCTACATAACATTTTATAATACAGGTACCTTCCTTAGGTACATTTTCTTTGTTCGTTACTAATTGAATCGACAGGTTATGATATGAAACAGTAATACTTAGCTCTCATAGTGAAGCTTGACTACTAGTCGTTCTAAATTTAAGCAACGCATTTGCTTCAGTCCTACATGAAGGGTGACAGCTACAAAAAGTGGTAAGTACCTATCGGTGTGCTTCAGAGGAACACGTTAAGCGGTCAGCCCATGCTGTTGTCGTAAGAAAATAGTTGGTAAGGCAGTAACACTTTTAGGTGCCCCAAAAATTCTCACACAGAGTTGTGCACTTGCCTACACGAGAAGAAGATTAACAGTCGCAACGTTGCTCTGTGGCCGTTGCTGGCAAAAACGAAAACGAGGTGTAATGCGAACTGTAAAGCCACTGGAAGCTCTTAGCTAGTTCAGTAGGTACATGTTATTCTAACATACCCAAAGTTCCACCCACGAGATGTCCCATGGTGTCCATGCACCGCGCGCCCTGCCGCACGGCGCGCCCCGAGCCGCCGGCGTGCGCGGGCACCTGCAGCTCGGGGTACACGTGCTCCAGGTACCAGCGGAACGGCTTGCAGTGGAGCTTCTCGCGGAGTCTTGTGCGTTCTGATATGCTGGAAGAAGGTACATTTGTTCAAGGAATAGTTGGTATGCATGGTAAGAGATGATAAGAGTTGATGGTCATGTCAAGCGGAGGGAAGAAAAGCAAAAAAGGTACCCCTATTGCCCACGAAGCACTCGACACAGCAAAAGTAATTAAAAATCCAAAAATGAAAGTGCACTGGTTTTTTTATTATTGAGCGGAAGGATACCTTAGGTATAAAAAAATATAATAACGGGCAACGCGCGTCGTGCGTGGAGGTGGCGCAAATGACAACTGACTGGTTTTAAAGGTGGGTAGCTAGCTACCCCTCACCTCAGCACTCACCCCGCGCGCTGCCTTCGACAATGATAATTTAAAATTAACAATAAAAATACATGACCTTTCCTTTTTAAAGTAGGGCAAACTATTAAATATTGTCGCTTCGCCAACAACACCTATAGGGAGGCCGAAAAAATGCCTGTTGAAAAATTATGTGTGCTAAAGGAAAGTGTCATTTTAAGTCTTTATTAGAATTGCGCCAAGAGGCTCTCCCTAATAGTCATTGACAATAATTTATGGGATTAGTTGCTAAAAATATTAGCTAAGATGGGTTTGGTGTGATCCATTGGAAGTCATGGAAAAACTATAAGAGGAATGCCAATAGACCAAGAAAACAGCGTAGATCAGAAAAAAGCCAAAAAACCAGCTTAAAGCTAGATGGCGCTGCAAAATGAGCGGGCTACAAGTTTCACTAAAACGCCGTATGTCCGTAGCGCTAATGAGTCACAGCAGCAAGTCAATCGAATTTAATTAACAGCGCCATCTACTGCGTTTGAAGTAAATTACTGGTGGTCCCGCAGTAGTAACTGTTATCTTATTCTGTGTTTTTGTTCATTTAAACTACGTTTCGATACTCCTAACGCCATCTTAATGATCACCTTTGAGTTAGTGAAACCGTCTACGCTGTTTTCTTAGTGTATTAGTATTCCTCTTATAGTTTTTCCATGATTGGGAGTTACCTCTAAAATTGGTAATGTAGCTATCTAAATGGAGCGGAACTTGTAGAACTGAGAACCGATGGGGAAGAAAGGTTCTCCAGTGGCAACACCGGACTGGAAGACGCAGTGTAGGCCAGCTTCCCAGATGGACCGACGATCTAGTAAAAACCGCGGGGAGCCGATGGATGGAGGAGGCGCGCAGACGCTCAAAGTGCCACTCTCTAGGGGAGGCCTATGTTCAGTTGATGTGGGGTAGAAACTATGATGTACTTACTCTCCAAAATCAACTTGCTTGGCAAGAGGCTGCGATCTATAATACAGCTCCTTGTAGTCATCCATCCACACTTCAGCAGCCCTCCTCGTGTTCCTCGCGAACACGGCCCCGGAGCCTCCAGGGAAGGTGTAGGGGTGACGCTTCCGGAACACGTGCCCGACACGTGAGCACGGAACTATTTCTAAGGAACCGCCGCATTGCCAGACCCTGGAGTTAGAGAGAAGATTGGCTTTTGTAATCTTAAATAGTAATATAATTTAGATTTAGTTACTGTTCTTACCTTACCTTACTTATTTGTTATTGTCTCCTTATATTAATAAGTATTTATTATCTTACTTTTTATTGCAAGTAATTAAGTACCTATAGCTTAACTATTCATAAGTACATACTGTTAAGTTATTGTTAAATATATTATACTTAGGCCTTCGTTCTCTATATTCGAGTAAAGTTCCGAGTTGGCTAGCCACCACGTAATGTCACTTTTAACTGCAGCAACGAATTTCAGAATGTCCGAGTAGCGCTAGCCGACCCGTAAACCAGGCTGCTACTTACAGGACACATCAGCTGCCGATTAGTACGGTTAACCGACGGCTATAGCAAAACTTGTTGCAAGCTCGCATGTGTTTGTAATTTATTATTATAGTTTGCATGCCACAAATACTGAGATCTACGGAACTAAAAAGTACCAACCCTGTTGATTACGCTACTGCTATAAAAACATCGACTATTCGTTTCTATTTCGAGATCAGATACTTATGAATATAGAAATCATTGTATTTAATTACTAAAACAGTCCGCTCAGAACCGATGGATACTGAAAGCTAGCAGCCGCTCAAAGTGGTGTTCTTTAGAGGAGGCCTATGTTCAGCAGCAGACGTCTTCAGGCTGATGATTATGATGATGATGACTACTAAAAAAGTTTTTGCTCAATTATAATGTTTAAATACTTATATAATATTATGGTATTTTTGTTTTGTGTTGTTTTAATTTTTATTATTGCGTCAAGATAAAACCATATTTCAGGTACCTATAGGTATGTAATCTAAATTCGTATTACATTCCTCATTACATTAATTTAATTAGTTGATACCCCTTTTTGTAAAGGTAAATCCTTACCTACTCACTGTTTTTAGGTAGGGAATAAATACTCTTTGAAGGGCACCTACCGCACCGCAGCATATAGCTGGCACATACAAATGTCAAAAAAAATAAAAAACAAACCCAAAATGGCGTCACTGACAGCAGTCAGGGTGACTATTGAACGAACGAAATGAACAGTTGACGTTGCTACAGATCACCCTAAATTTTTACCCACTGAGTAGCTGATCGAAACTCTGTTTTCGTTCGTGAAACTGGGAAGAACTACTCGCCGCCTTTACGTCCCGATCAGTATTACTCACTGGCCAAGATAATCGTAACTTTAATCGAATATAGAGAATGAAGCGCTTAGGCCTTCTTTCTCTATATTTGAGTAAAGTTCCGAGTTGGCTAGCCGCCACGTAATGTCACTTGTAACTGCAGTAACGAATTTCAGAATGTCTGAGTAGCGCTAGCCGACCCGTAAAGCAGGCTGCTACTTACATCAGCTGCCGATTAGTACGGTTAACCGACGGCTATAGCAAAACTTGTTGCAATCTCGCATGTGTTTGTAATTTATTATTATAGTTTGCATGCCACAAATACTGAGATCTACGGAACTGTAAACTACCAACCCTGTTGATTACGCTACTGCTATAAAAACATCGACTATTCCTGTTTCTATTTCGAGATCAGATAGTTATGAATATCATTGTATTTAATTAGTAAAACAGTCCGCTCAGAACCGTGGAAAGCCGATGGATACTGGAGGCTAGCAGCCGCTCAAAGTGGTGTTCTTTAGAGGAGGCCTATGTTCTGCAGTGGACGTCTTCAGGCTGATGATTATGACGACTAAAAAAGTTTTTGTTCAATTATAATATGTTAAATACCTATATAATAATATATATAGTATAAGTTTATATTTATTTATTTATATATGTATGTATTAAGTAGGTATATTATTATTTAGGTACCTATATATTTAGATTGAATAGCACCAACCGCATTTTTAAGATTGTCTTATTCCTGAAGAAATCGCTTTATGCGATAAGGCCGCCCGTTGTTCTACCATTCTTTATGTTGTATCATGTGTATTGTTGTATTTTTTGGTGTTCAATAAAGTATTTTTGTATTGTATTGTATTGTATTGTATAATATTATAATAATTTTGTTTTGTATTGTTTTAATTTTGATTATTGCGTCAAGATAAAACCATATTTCAGGTACCTATAGGTATTACTTATTACATTTCCCGTTGAACTAAACAATGTAATCTAAATTCGTATTACATTCCTCATTACATTAATTTAATTAGTTGATACCCTTTTTTGTAAAGGTAAATCCTTACCTACTTACTGTTTTTAGGTAGGGAATAAATACTCTTTGAAGAGCATCTACCGCACCGCAGCATATAGCTGGCACATAAACATGTCAAAAAAAATAAAAAACGAACCCAAAATGGCGTCACTTACAGCAGTCAGGGTGACTATTGAACGAACGAAATGAACAGTTGACGTTGCTACAGATCACCCTAAATTTTTACCCACTGAGTAGCTGATCGAAACTCTGTTTTCGTTCGTGAAACTGGGAAGAACTACTCGACGCCTTTACGTCCCGATCAGTATTACTCACTGGCCAGCCAACTCGGAACTTTACTCGGATATAGAGAACGAAGGCCTTATTATTACTGTTTTCTTAACAAATACATACTTAATTGTAACCCTCTTATCAGATAAGTTTATAAAAACAAGTACCTACCTATACTTAAATAAGTAAACAAATAAAGTTAATCCACAGATTTAATTTAATTTGACAGCCTCCGTGGTGTGGTGATTGAGCAGGTCGGCTCAGAACCCGGAGGCAGCGGGTTCGATTCCTGCTACAGGACAAGTATTTCTGCACAGAAAAAAAAGCGCATTTACTTGTTCTGTGTCTGGGTTGGTCCATGGTCCTCGTAGTTCCTGGGTCCCTAGATACAGGGAATCCTAGTTAGGGTCCAGGATCTATGTATGTGATCGTTGGGTATTAAAAAAAGGTATTAAATTATAATAGTATACTACTATTAATCCATATCCTCATTGCGTTACTGTGCCATCTAGGCAGACTGGCTGAAACTCAAAGGCTATTAAGTAGGTAAGTACTTTCCTTTCACTCAGGCAGACTCAAATTATTAGCAGCAAGGCTTAATAGTACTCCTCTCATGACAAGATGGCGTTAGTAGTAGGCAAAAAAAACCAATTACTAATAAACATTGAGATATTATGATAATATACTTACTATAAATTATTATTTGAAAAGTATTTATTTATTATTATTTATATTGTACCAGAGCACATCTAGAACTTTATTCGGAACTGATTTTAAGAGTTTTCCTAATACTTGTCGAAATAGGAAGAAGTCAACAAACAAAATCTCAAAGAATAATTCAACTTTACCTGAATGATATTTCCAAGTTTTCTCCACCCCACACGTCCATCTTCATGTCGTATTTGCCCAGCTTGTTGAAGTACAAGCGATCCATGCTGAATAGCCCGCCAGCTATCATTGGGGTTCTGATCACCTGAGTGGGGTCACTGAGGCGGGCGCTGCGCTCGGAGTGAGAAAGGTACTCCCACTGAAATATGGGCAGTGATTGATGGGTTAGTTACCTAAATGGTAAACAAAAATATTAGTGTAAATAGGTCGTGTGTAAACCAATTCACAGCACAGCGCAGTGGCGGCCGGCATTAGCTCACTAGGTGGACCGAAGATCCGGTGAATACGTGAGGAGCCTATGGGTACAGGAGGCAAGCAGCCGCTCAATGCAGGTGGACGATGATGATAATGAAACCAATTTAGCAAAAAAAAAATGCGTACTAAACATGACACATTATTTCGGTGAGAGAGTGTAGTGTAGTAGTAAAAGAAGAGTTACGTCAAAAATATGCATCCTTATCCCTACCCTATAGGTAACTAGACTGTCATTCATATCACTAGGCCTAATTTTGAAGGCTTTAGTTGAAGTATTTAAAATACTAAAACTACATTCGTCTCTTACATTCCCGTCTGTTTGACAAGAACAGCAACAGTTTTAGTAGTTTTAGATCTGTCAACTAAAACCTTTAAAATTGGCCCCACTATAGGGGTAGCGATAAGATTATCTATGTTATTTAATGATGACGTAACAACATAAATGTTATTATGAATCACATACTTGCAATGCAATTAATGCTTTAGCTATTGAAAATTTTATGTAGGTCAAGATACTTTCAGATGTTATTGCGTCGGGTGTTACAAAATTCACAGGCCCCTTCTAATGAAACAAATAATATGTGTAGACACATATTATTTGTGTATTCTTCTGCTCACTTTACATTTGATATTTGGTTAAAAAGTATAATATATCTCAACGAAATTCGTTTACTCATCTACTACGTCAAATTGTAAATGATTTTCATCCTAGATCATTTATAATAACTTTAGTGAGTACCTACTACCTATTTACATTTCTGTCACTCTAGAAAAGGTATCGATACGTATTACAATAATAAAAACACGAATTCTGCATCTCTAACATTACTGACCGCTAAACACGCTTTGTTATTAGTTTGGTATATCTCTTTAAAATTCTTCTTATTAGGTATAGTTAACGATATGTGGGCACAGTTTCACCAGTCACCAATCACTAGTAGTTCACCTTGGTTTCCCAGTTCTACTTAAAACCGAGTAGAAGGCCTATCGAATAAATATATTGATCACTACATATTTCATCGCATCGTCTTTAATATATTTCAGTGACGCACTACTTTCAAAAAGTCAAGGTTTTTGGTTGTTGTGTGTTCTAGTAGCTCGAAAGAAAGACCCAGAGATACTACATAGTAACTTGTTGTTGTAACAGTTAACGTCAAGTGAGACACGCAACTAATGAATGATTTTATTGCGACTAAAGTGTCTCTGAAGGAATATTAGCCACGTACCTTGAAGACCAGATTCCAGTCGAAGCCACCGCGAAGGTCTGCCGATGCCCCGATGTATTGGAATGTGTCCATACTTATCACATCGATGACGGGGCACACCACTCGTGTTGGATCCTGAAACAGAAAAAATAAATTGGTCAATTATGGCGTTGTGGAAATCACAAAGAAACTGGCTGTAGAAACCCCTATTCACTTGAATAATTTGATTCGGATCGACCTACGTTGATGGTGTAGCAGAGTTTAACGTTGAAAACATTTTACAAGTTTTCTAAGCAACTAAACTAAAAATAGTTAAAGACGTAGGTACGTCTCGAAAACTTTTCTCAATGTCATCAATTTCGGCAGACTACTACTATCCAATTATACTACCTGAGAAGTCCTAATATTGCTTAATTTTGTATGTCTAGCCAATCTAAGTACTTACGTCTACTCGAAACATAAATAACATCCAGTCATTGATTGTAATCATAACATTGGTATCTACGAGGTTGTCTAGGCATTTCAAAATAATTGTATTGGCATTTACGTTATAAGTTTAGAACTCATCAACTTTATTATCCTCTAGGATTATTAATTTTTCATGTATTTGCTTATTTATATTCATTTATATCGTTATATGGTTTGATAGATATTGCGGAGGACTTTGATATGTTACCTACCTGATCTTCAAAAGAACTTGCTAAACTTTTGAAGCCATCAGCTTTGTGATTACGTCATTCACAGCTAACATTGTCTAATATTATCGTGTTACATTGTCTTATATTCACTCGTTGTATCATCGTGATATATTCCCATTTGGTCTCATTTACCCACTCGACACACAGACCCATTGTTTACTCTCTTTATACTCTTAATATTTGCCAGTCATTGTGTCTATTCATGAGCAGGAAAATTATCTTTTTTGTTGCAAGCCTACCATACTATACAAACTAATTTCATGAACAATTTAACGTGATCATTACTTTGCAACACTACACTACGTTTTTAGGACCATGACCGATATTAATTTGAAATATGAGGTTAGTTGAATCATTGAAAGAAGTTGCGGTTTTCCATAATGGACTTGACATGTCAAAGGTCGAGGCAGCTGCTCATCTATACTATCTGTATAGGTTGTATAATAGATCTATTGTTAAACCGTTCGTGATTCTAGTAATAACTACTGTAGCTTTTTGTTACACTGTTTCTTAGATAAATAATACCAAGAAACGATTAGGAACAAGTTATAAAAGAAATCATTTATTTGAGTCACAGTATTACGTCATTAAACAATGTTCATATCGTGTTCAACAAAACTGCAAACACTTCCTTGTCAAAAGAAAACAAATCTATTGAACTGTGACATAATAACTGTAGACCTCTAGCAATAACATAATCTTTATTGTCAAGTCATAGTTCTACACTTTCATTGTCAAGTCATAACTCTTCACTTTCATTGCCAAGACACGTGTCAAGGTTATGTCACCTGACAGCATCGTATGGAACCGGATTGAAAGGTGATATGTGCGTCTGCGCAGGTCAAGTGAACCGACTTTTTCTTGAAAATATGTTTTTGTTCTGTGGTTTTAGATCTTTTTCCTTCATTTATAATATTACAGCTTTCGAAATAGATGTTGTTTGCGCATTGTAGATTTTTCTATGTAAGTACTATGAATGGAATTACCTTGTAAGTAATCAATTTTAATCAGATAATAATCCCCATGAACTAAAAAATGATCACTGTAGTACCTTATAAAATACAGGAGATTAATTAATTGAACGACTTATAGGTACTTAATACAGTTTAGTGTTCCAAAATAAGTAGATGGTTACATAATTATGTAATATCTAGAAAAGACACTACCCAAAGATGGTGCAATACAGAATATCCGCCCGAACTTGCATAATCTGCACCATCTTTGTAGAAGCACCGTCCACATAATGTTCCTATTGTCATGCAAAACAACAAGCTACCTAACACTACGATTGTCTAATAAGGAATGTTGATACCTAGGTAATGGAACTTGTAACGCCTACACATTTACGCCAAGCGAAGGCGAGAGCCAACGTGTGAAAAATCGACAATTTGCCGAGATTGGAAATGGCTCAACTCAACACCTAAGTAGTTGGCCAAGTGAACGCAAATGCCCCAAGTTGCCAAGCTGGCAACGTTGGGCTCACCTGATATTTGGACTGTACTTCGCTTATGCTCGTTGGTCTAAAGTTTGACCAATACTGATGGCTTCAGTAGCAATAATTCAAACGTAACACAGGGTGAAGGGATCGCCGGTGGTCTGCGTTGTGCAACGCTGAGCTGAGTGGTATCTTCCGTTCACTATATGCTTGTTGGGTAATTCGAGGCGCATGATATTAAGGTATAATAGTGGGTGAGGAGAAGGCAGCGAGGTAGAGTGCGATCCAAACTCAATGGCGGCTGTGTAGTCGGCGCGAAATGATATGCAGTAGCAAAAATTTGATGCGTGCGCGGGATGAGATAAGCAGTGTGCGCAGCGTGCGGGGGCTGCAGCGTTCTTCACAGCCGCCATTAAGTTTGACTTACATTCTAGACGTAAATTCTATTCATTCCGTCGCGCAATTTGTTGATTCAATCTGCTGGTGGCAGCTGCAACACGCCCCATACAATTCCTGGATGGTCGAGTACAGTACGCCTCCGCTTGACGATGCAATTTGACTAATTGAGTCAACAAATCGCGTCACAGATTGTATCATGGTACTTAAGGCACAACCTTCAAAGACCCTACGGGACTACCATGATACACATTCAACGGTTTTCTAAAAGGTCAAAAAAATAAACTTAATACCAGGTTATTATAACACAAGAATGTTCTCTTCCATTAGAAAGCTAGTTATCAAAGTACCTATTAATACTACGTACCTACTGGGTAAAATAGATACCAACTAGAGAAACCAGTAATGTATGAAGAATTTTTATTTCCACTAAGACAATCGGTCATCAACCAATTCTACTGGGATAACAGGATCTTACTTGATAAACAGTATAAAAGAAACGTTATAGTACTTCTGTGATACAGAGGAACCAGACAGAATCACACAGTTTTTTCTGTATCATTTAGTATTTAAGTCGATCTTCCGCGATGACAGTCAGTCAAGTCAATTCAATTGTTCCTTTTGTTATAATCTATTAAGGTTCTATCATATAACTTGAGCTACATGTGATGCAGCACAGTATTATTAAGCTTAGAGGTAGCGGTAGATGTAGGCTACTTATACCTATTTATGTATCTGAAGCAACTGAAAAGAGGTTTTGGCGAACCGATAGGTTTTGCAACGGCCTGGACTGAACGTTAATTTGTTTCATGTTCAAGTGTTGAACTGTCGATGTCGTAAGTAGCTCTCGTTGTTCTGTTTCACACAGTTCCGGTATGATGAAGTGATTAACGCATCAGTCGCAGCTACGTACGAAAACCGGATTTAAATTCAGAAATAAATAACTTTTTATTGTATGTGCTATCCGTGATTTTAACATTTTTAATTTATGTAAAGCTAGCATAATATCAGCACATTATTATTATTTTAACCAGCACCGCTCCCCAAGATTCTTAAAGCTTACGTAAACCAATCACGGACTAATTTTCTTTCTAGAGACGGTAGCAAATCAACATGCAATGGTAGTGTGGAAATCTAATTTACGCTTGCAACATAAACACAGATAATGATACCTAAGTATATACAAACATAAAACTAATTTAGAACCTTTTTGGTTTCGATTCAGTGTGAAAAAAGACCAAACCTCAGAAGATCATTTACAAAAACAATTAGGTAACGGGTTATCGCTCGCCTTTATTAGCAGTAGGAATGGGTATTAAATAAAAATATTAAGAGAATATAAAAACGCCAATTGTTAAAATTGTTTCATTGCACCTTTTCCTTTTATTTTACTTTATTTTTACTTTTAATGTCTATTTGCAGGAGTTATTATAAAACTGTATGTTTAGCGAAAGTGTAACTTTTATGAATAACATTACCGATTGCTCCGCACACCCACATTCCTATTTAAAACCGTTATAATTATATTACGAATTTGGTAATAAACGCATTATGATAATAACAAACGCTAATTTAGTAATTGAGAAACTTTATGGTGTCCATCGAAAGCAAAATAAAATGACATCATTGGAAAACACGTTTATTTTAATCGCATGCGATCAAGTCAATGCTTAGTTAAAATACCGCAATATTTAAAAGCCACAAAAGCTAACCGAAGATATATCTGTCTATATCATTTCCTATTTATCAGAAAAGTACCAAGTCATTGGGCATTTAGCCTATAACCTATAGACTATTAGGGAGAGAATGCGACCGAGAATCCTATGTAGACATTTTAGTAATATCCGAGCCGACTGCTACTTCCAGATACTAACCAAGGGTGCTGGCCAAATTACATAAATAACGCCCAACGATCACGTACATAGATCCTGTGGATAGGATTCCCGGTATCTAGGGACCCATGAACACGAGAACCATGCTCCCACAACACCCATAGACATTGTGATAGAATACGCATTCAATTCAATTAAATTTATTTATTTCATAGTTTGGATCATAACGCATAATACTATTTTAATATCTGTGCTCATAGTAATCTTACTTATTCATACCTATAATAATAAAATAGCGTAATGTATAAAGAGTATAAAATAATATTCAAAAATATCATGTGAAACTACATCAGTTCTTACAAAATGATCATAATAGAGAACAAAACTATGACAATTAAATATCATAAAAGAATAAACTCAATTTGAATGTTACATAACATACAAAAACAACATTTAATATCTATAAAATCAGCATTTAAAAACAGCACAACATAGCAATAAAAATATCCATAATAATATCTAAAACAATAGAACGTAACCACTTTCGACACCCAAAAATACTTTCAATACACGGAAATAAAAACGCTATTCTATATAATTGAATAGTTAACCTTTCCAATGGATGACCAATTACCGCCGTTGGGTGGGCGTTCGAAGTTCACCGAGGTTGGATGATAGAACCTAAATTTACTACAGAAGAGTAACTTTCATTCGGGGAAAAATAACACTAATCACATTCGTGCACAGTTCGAAACTTCACTTTCCTTAAGTTTAATTACACGACAGCACTTAAGACATGTTCAAAAATACAAATTAAAGTCTACGTAACAGTTTTGTTCGAACATAGATTTGAATTTTTCGACAATACATAAGACTGAAGTACCGATAGAAAATATCCAACCCAAAACGAAATTTCTGTTCGATATCCAAACAGCTTCTCTATTTATTTCAGTTTCAGAATTAAGGAGGTTTCATAAAAATGCCATGGTAAGTCATGTCTACAGGTTTATCACGTCGATGGTTTAAGCACAAGCAGAGTTCAAAAAGCCAGATCGAAAGCTTATTGAATTGTTAACAATTTCGTTAGCAGAGATTGACAGAAACCAATTCGTTTTGACAGGAACTTGATATAACTTTCAATGGTTCATTCAATTTACTCGATGTAATTAGATATTTTTAAAAGTTTAGCAGTTTTATATACCTACATTGATCGAAACAAGAATAATTCAACTTCCCTGTGACTTTCTGGTCTGGTTGTTTGAGTGTGGCTTTGACGCTAAATCGACGGAGCGATTGTGTGCTTATGATTACTAATTCCACCGAGATCCACCACATAGCAACCCGGAAAATTGCGAATTCTTTCGGAAAAATAGGTAAATAAAGGATAAAATCGCAGGAGCCTATATAATATTAATCTCTGACTAAACTTAACCATACTATTAGAAAACGTTTGATTCAAGCAGCTTGATGCGAGCGGCAAATTTTTTTCTACACTGATTTATGAATTCCCGAAGTTTATCGGTGGTTTCATGTTTGTTTTCATGTTTATCATTTTATCACGGATGATAAGTTTTATTCAGATATTGGAATATGGAAAATTTTAACCTTCGATCTACAAAGCCTAGACATTCAAAACACTGCGTTGGTCTTTGTACGTAGGTACGACTTGATCTCCGATTCCCGTCACGAACCTTCCGAGAGCCTTGACATTACCATACCGGCTGAACACTCAAATGTTCACTTACTTTGCTTTAACTTGCTACTTTTCAACATGACTGAATGGTTATTTTATTGTAATTTCTTGCTTTGAACCGCTCTAGAGCATAACTTTTGTAATTATTCTACTTCGAATTAAGTATGTTATTTTTATAATAATTATGCTCATTTATGTATTATTAGGTTTTGGGTTTAGTGATATCCATTTTTTGACAAAATTAAAGTGTAAATCCATTATCAACTTTATGTTTCCCTGTAAGAAAAGAATTTTTTAGCTTACCTTTACCCACAGATATTATAATATTTACCTTAGAACAATGCCTAAATAACCTAAATTGAATGATGTAATATGGTATGTTTTTGACTTGTGAAAGTAATAATATTAGCTTTTTTACATTATATTATTTGAGTTTTGAAATTTTCAGCGTGAGATTACTATTCAAACAAATAGAGCAACAGCAACGTCAAAGAACAAAATAAAGTTTTGAAAACATCTGTGTCGGGAATTGACCCATTTGACTTTCATAATTTCCATAGTACCTATATATTGTTATGAGTTTTAAATAGGTATAGTTATTCTATTCTTGTCTATTGTTTTGTTAACTTAGAGTTCTTCTATTAGGAACTCTATTTTGTAGGTACCAGCCTTTAGCAGTCTCCGTGCGTTTGGAATGAAACGAAGGTTTTCTTAGTTTTCTGTCTACGAATACAAAATTAAAATTTAGTGTCCAAATTTTGGTTTTTACGTGAATTTGCAACAAAGCCAGCTTGGACTATTACATTGAATCTGTGATTGGACTCAATATATGAATGAGATTATAGTTTGGCATGAAACAAGAAAGAAATAACCGACTAAGTGCGAGTCGGACTAAGACTCACGAAGGGTTCCGTTCCGTACCTGTCTATAAAAACAAAAAAGAAAAAGTCATATTCCTTAGTTGTGAACAAAAAGGAAAGGTAAAGCATTAGAGCTTCTCGAAAATGAACAATGGGCACTTGGGCAGACTACATCGCTCACAGAACTGACAAGCGATGGAAAGAAGGCTCTCCTGGAAGACGCAGTGCAGGCCGACCCTTACTAGGAGGACCAACGTTTCTGGTGAAAAGCGCGGAGAGCCGATGGATGCCAGCGGCAAACAACTGCTCAAAGTGGCGCTCTTTGGAGGAGGCCTATGTTCAGCAGTGGACGTCTTCAGGCTTCAGGTGGGTAATGATGATGATGATGACGATGCGATATGTAAAGGAACCTACTCCTCTATCGGCAATCGGCATTGTCACCAAATGACGTCCCGAGTGAAGGATGTCCTGATTGGAGGTCCTCCACTCCAAGCGTACCTCATGTTCTCATAATTGTATTAAGAGGATATAAGTAAGTATCTATTTTAAAATGTTATGTGTTATCAAAATATCACATTAGCAAATTGTTATGAGTAAATTGCATACAATAAAAAGCATTATAACCGTTATAACAGAGATGAGAATATTAAGCAAATGTCAGACGATTTGTTTTATAATCTCAATTGTCAAACTATTGAAGCAAAGTTTTAAATAATATTTTGCTTATTATGTCACTCAAGTGCGATAAAAAAATGGGTCGTTCAGAAAACCATTTTAACCATTTTAACCCTTTGAGCTTAGGGGATCATCCATCCATCGTCTGCCGAAAATTTGGCTTTTCCTGCATCCATTGGCTCCCGCGGTTTTGACAAGGTCGTCGGTCCACCTAGCGGGGGACTGGCCTATGCTGCGTTTTCCGATACAACACACTAGTGATGGATTAATTAGCATTCGCATTAATTTTTAGCATGTGGAAATTCAATTAGCATTTCGCAAATGAAATGTGGTTGCGAAATTCTGTGAAATATGAAATTTTATTTTAATTAATTTACTGAATTTTGGATTTAATTTTAAAAGTAAAGTTTGATTTCATTTTTCATTTACATTTCATTTCATTTTTGCAAATAGCATAGCAATAGCAGTTAGCATGCTAATGCCCGTTTTCACCAAAAATCCCTAAATTTGAAGGGACCCTTAATAATATATAAGTGACACCTGACAATGATTTCGTTTTCACCAACGGTTAAGGGACACCTAAAGCTTTAAGGGATCTCCTATATTTATGGGGCCGAAGCTCGACCCCTTAGCGTTAAGTGGTGGTTTCAATTATCGTGTTATTTTTTACTTTTAAAGCAAAATGGATGGTGTTTTGGGTGATTTCTTTGAGGACATGGACACTATTGAAACAGTGGACTTGCTATCGAGCTCAAGTGTATTTAGGCGACCACGTATTTACCGTGAAAGAGTGGATGTCTTCACAAAATATGACGACAACCCTTGGTGTAGTAGCAAAATATCGTTTTTAGTAGAACCTCTTGTGCTGGCGAGTCTACTATTGTTATTGTATGTTTATCTCTCGAGTATCCTTAACAAGTTTCAGAAGAAATTACTTAGGTCCCGTCTCATTCACTCTACACCCCCCTTTTGGTCATTCTTGACTGGACTGTAAGCTATGGAGCTATGTAGCTTTTGCAGCTATGGAGAGAGCTATGCTCGATGTTTCCCTGCGAGATAAGATCCAGACTGAGGAAATCTGCAAGTGTGACCGATATTGAAATGACAACGTGCAGGCCACATTTACACAGTTGAAATGCAATTTTTACTTCATAATATTAGTAACTCCAAAATTTGCCACATTTTTTAAATAACTTACTGTTCGCGTAATTTTTCTCAAATTCGGTTTTCTGCCGAAATGGCGGAAATCTTCCTCCAATGGTCACACAGAAGTAATGACGAAAATGTCAAAAGACGGTTTCTTTTTTCAATGAATTTGGCAACTGTTGCAACCCACAAAATGCCAGAAAATGTATTCCATTGTATTATTTATAATGCATGATATAACAATAAACTCTACTGATATTATTAATTAATAAAGCATAAAGCTTGCGTTTTAGGACATTTTTCTCTAAAGTTTCAACCTTGTTTCAACCAAATACCAAAGTCGGTAAAAGTTCGGTTTTCGAAAACCATAGACTAAAAACAAACTGATACTTTACTAGGGGTCCTTTATTTAGGTGTCACTCAACGCTGTGAAAACGAATTTAGGTAAGGGTCAAATTTAAGGGGCCCGTAGCCAAAGGGATTCCTAGTTAAGGGATAGTTCAGGAATCTTTGGTGAAAACGGGCATAAGACTCGTGAATTAGCATGTTTATGAAAGTTACGCAAAATAGCATTAACTGCCATCGCTACAACACAGACTGGTTGTAAGTTGTAAACCATTATTTTCAGGCTCTCGATATTTATATAGGTAAGTGTTGGTACTTATTTATATGTTAAGCAGCCGTATCGCTTAACATGTGAACAACTGGCTCGACACGTAATTCATACTCATAGGTAATTTATATTGAAGACTTTTTTAAACGGGCAATACGTCTTTATTAAAATACAACAATAATAAAACTAAACTAGCTTACACTACCTACTACAAAGAACATATGGACTGTATAGCCGCGGTGGCCTATAGACAGTCCATGAATTGAAGACTAATTTCGAAAGTGAATCCTTTTTAGGGTTCCGTACCCAAAGGGTAAAGCTTAACCTATTACTTAGACTTCGCTGTCCGTCTGTCTGTCAGTCTATCACCAGCCCCACGAACCGTGACAGCTAGACAGTTGAAATTTTCACAGATGATGTATTTCGGTTGCCACTATAACAAATACTAAAAAGTAAATAAACTAAATATTTAAGGAGGCTCCCATACAAGAAACGTTATATTTTTGCTAACTTTTATAGATAATGGTACGGACCGTGACAGCTAGACAGTTGAAATTTTCACAGATGATGTATTTCGGTTGCCACTATAACAAATACTAAAAAGTAAATAAACTAAATATTTAAGGAGGCTCCCATACAAGAAACGTTATATTTTTGCTAACTTTTATAGATAATGGTACGGAACCCTTCATGCGCGAGTCCAATTCGCACTTGGCCGGTTATTTATCGTCGCTAGTTAACTATAGCCAGTTAACGCAACAGTGTTAATGCATTTAATTTTATTAGCGATTAAATGAAATGGTATGTTTATGGCTAAGCATAGTTTAGCATTCGTTTTTTTTTTGCAATGCTAAGGCTCGGCTCTAAATTGAATTACATTTTATCTCTGCTTATAAGCCGTCAGAATGTCACAACTGATGATAGGTTATGTGTTAAATTTATAATGATTGATTAACTACCTACGGTACACGTCTACAAAATAAACTTAATACCATTTCACAACTTTATCGCAGCGATTCATTTACCATTTATTATGTTACAGCAAAATTATAGTTTACAAACCGCATATTGTTCTTGCAAGGCAGCATTTAGATTCTTCGATCAGAGTTGTCGAAGATTGCGAAACAATGGCTGCCACCATAAATATGACTGTTTAACAGGCGAACTAAGTAGACGTGTATTTTTAAAGCATCATGTATTTTTTAGGTGTCCCTTAACCGTGACTGAAAACAAAATTACTGTAAGTTGTCACTTAAATACTTTTAAAGGGATCTTTGGTAAAAAAAAAGAAAGAAAGAAAGAAAAATTCAAACGAACAGCAATAAAAAAAATGAAAAAAATAGAAATGTAATCCCGCGGGGTTATTACGTAACTTTTGCAACAGGCGTAAATTTCGCAATCATTGCTGTTCAAACATGACTTTGGCAGCGAAGTGACGTTTGACAGCAATCGATGAACTAAAACGTTCATTCTTTTGTTTCCATCTATTGCCGTTCTGTTGCTAGTGGCGCTAGTGTTTAAGGCCAAAGTGGCTGAGCAACCGGCGACGATCTTGAGACCGATTGCTCAGTGATCGCTGTCGCATTGCTAACTGCGGTTGCTTTGCTATACTGCTGTTGCAATTTTTACGTAATACAATTGCCGGACAACTATTGAGATGAAGGTGGAGAGGAGAAACTGGAAGGCAATCACATAAATAAGAAAAAAATTAATGATTGATTATTGATTTCCTTCTTTACAGGGAGCAAAATAATTTCTTACCTCTTTTATCCTTTGAAGCAAAGGTTCCAGCCAATGCGTATTGCACTCCACATGAGAGTCGAGGAAAGTCAGCACAGGCGCGGTAGCAGCATCAGCTCCCCTCACTCGACTCCTCATCAGACCCTGGCGCCTCGAGTTCCTAATGACCTTGACCTTGCTGATGGCTCGTAACGCTGCCCCGTCTTCCGCTGTAGGATAAATGAGAAGTTTAATATAAGCCATCAATCACAGGCCTGACTGATTTGACACGGAGTAAGTGGTTGTGAGTCGTGACTTATATTTTAGGGAGGGTCCATTATTGGAAATTATTTTCGCTTGCTATGAATATTTATGAATGTTTTGAGTTTTAATTAGTTTGATAAATGTTCTCCACGTCTCCATAAATGTACATAAGCTTGGAATATGTATCATCATCATCAGCCTGAAGACGTCCACTGCTGAACGTAGGCCTCCCCCAAAAAGCGCCACTTTGAGCGGCTGCTTGCCTCTTGCATCCATCGGCTCCTCACGGTTCTGACTAGATCGTCGGTCCACCTAGCACGGGGCCGGCCTACGCTGCGTCTTCCAGTTCGTAGTCGCCCCTCGAGAACCTTTCTTCCCCATGGGTTGTCAGTTCTACGAGCGATGTGGCCCGCCCACTGCCACTTCAACTTGCTGATTCTGAAAGCTATATCGGTTACTTTAGTTTTCTTGCGGATCTCCTCATTTCGGATCTTGTGTCGCAAGGAAACACCGAGCATAGCTCTCTCCATAGCATAGAATATGTATAAGTAGAGCCTAATCATAATAAAAACGTTGAAAATATTAATACGCATTATATCCACGTCAAGTATTCGATTTACAATGGCCTTAGGTACTTTGTGATTTAGGTTAATCCTCTATTATACTCATCTCAGCAAATGTTTATTCTCTTGGCCAGTGTACTAAGTAAGTATAGAATTATAATTATCGTGTAGGTATACCATAATGTCAACTCTATTGAATACCAAAATTAACGTTGGCATTCGAATGTTTAGCGCTCTTTTATTTTCAATATTTTTTGACAAGCGAAAACGACGGAATAGTAAAGTGTCGTCTTACCTCTTCACTGTACCCTGTACCTATTAACCGATTGTTAAATAGTAAAGTGATATTTTGTATTAACAGATGAAGTAGAGTTTGTCAGTATTTACCCTGATATTATTATGTGATAAATATGGATATGGCTATAATCAAAGATTGCTAAAGTTGTCGTCGTGACGTGACGTCTAAATTTGCAGTTCAAGGCTGTCGAGATCGAAGCTGGTACTGTAAGATTCTGAAGCTCAAGTTCATTCAGCTCACCAAAGTAATTCTCTTAAATATCAAACGTTGCGTGTCTTTACACCTGCAGAAAAATAGCAAAAGTATCACAGGCAACTGACTGCACCTGGGCCCCAGTTTTAAATTGGTCCCACTCGCATATGTCGAAAAAATTGAGGATAATAATACGACATTAGGTATTTATTCATTTTATTACCATAGAGTCGTACAGCTAGACTCCTGTTTCAACTCTAATATTGAAAAATGATAAGAAGAAAAAATCCACATTGAATTGAAATTTGTTTGTTTTTAAAAACTTCTCAGTGACGCCTGTAAAATTTATCTTGTGTTTTAAGTAATCGATATCACGAGTTTTTTTGTAATATTATAATTTTGTAGAGATCCGGCACCGGACCAGTCTTCAAGGCTGTCTTGGTGAAGCTATAGGCCAATGTTAACTTTGTGATGTCGGTGTTAAACGCTGGGGACAGTTTATTTTTAGCTTATTGACGAAATGTCAAGTTTAGCTACTGGCAACCATGCCATGTAGCTAAACTTGACATTTCGCCAAAAAGCCATTCTGTTTATTCCTATTTGTAACTGATATACTTACTAAGTTAGTTTAGGTAAGTATACTTATCAGTTACAAATAGGAATAAACCGAATGGATTACAAAATGTAAGCTACAATCTATTTTTCATAAAACCTAATTTTCAGATGTAGTAATATTTATCGTTGTTAATGATTAACTTTTTTTAATTATTACTGTTATGTACGGCCGTATCACTTAACACCAGGTGAACGACTAACTCGTCACGTCATTCATTCGCATAAAAAATAAATTATTTATTTATTTCCATAATAAGAAAATATAACTTAAATACAAAATTACTGCCTAAACTAAATTAAATCTAAACTTGAAACTTAACATAATCCCTACATATAATAAATGTGTAATTCTGATCCGCTACGGAACACACACATAATAATGTCAAATGTAATTTATCCCATAGGTTCTATTGTTCAAAAAATATCGTAACCGCGATGCAGGACTACAAGGCTTTTTGCCCTTCTCCATACATTTTCTAATTTATCGTATCTAACGCCATCTAGGGACAATAATTTGTAGCTGTTTGTTTGTTTGTTTGTTTGTTATTGAACAAATCCCTAGATACTGAACTGATTTTCATGCGGGTTGCACTAATATGCTTAGAAATAACCAGCGCACAACATAGGATATATTAAAATACAAATATCATTAAAAAAATTTGGTCAAAATTATTAAATATCATTACGAAATCGGATGGAATTTTATACAACATGGCCGCTTCATGGTGAATTTTTTTTGGCTACTGACGGTTAGTTTGTGTCACAGTAATTTGTTTTTATGTTGTGTTATGGCTCCACACATAGTGTATTTAGCCAGTGTTAAGTATAGTAATTTTTCGTCGTGTTGTTATTGAATATTTCACATGTTTCACGTAAAGTCCATCTGGAGGCACAGATTAAAGAAAAAAAACGTGTGTAAGGCCATGAACAAAGAGTAATAGGAGTTAATTTCGGTAGTAAATATGCATTAAACAGTGGAATGAAATTTTACAATTTATTAGATTTGATTAACCATTATTAGTTTTTCTATTTAAGCCCTTGCAGGTTGTTTGGGGTTTTTGGAGTAAAATAGATATACCATCAAATAATATGTAAGTAGTATGTATCGATTGCATTCAAGATACAAACATGTTAATTATACTTAAGTGCCCGCAGATTAGAGAAATAACCAGCCAAGTGCGAGTTAGGCTCGCGCACGAAGGGTTCCGTATCATTATCTATAAAAACTAGCAAAAAATGTTTGATGTATGAGAGAGAAATAATACTAAAATACAGAATAAAATAAGTATTTAAGGGGTTAAATACTTATTTTATTCTGTATTTTTTGTAATAGCGGCAACTAAAATATATTTATCATCTGTGAAGATTTCAGCTGTCTAACTATCACGGTTCATGAGATACAGCCTGATAGTGACAGACGGACAGACGGACAGCGAAGCCTTAGTAATAGGGTTCCGTACCCAAAACGGACTGACGACGTCTGTCAGGCTGTCTGTCCGTCTGTCACCAGGCTGTATCTCATGAACCGTGATAGAGAGCTTTACCCTTGGGAGTATAATCTCGACCCTTGCTACGCCTATTTTTGGCATTACATGACGATTATGTTTGGCCCACAGGTCTGAGGGCCAATGCATACTATTACCACCATAGGCTAATGCAGTGGGAAAATGATACTCTTACGTTACGTATAAATTATATACTCTTTGAATGATATAGAAGTATAATGATACTCTTTGGAATGATGGAAGTAGATTTTTTTCTCTAATCTGTGTACGAAACATGTTATGTAAAATGCCCTGGGGGTCTAGCAAAGATCACAATCACTAACGTTAACGCCTCACGCTAACTCCAAAAATGTATCGAAATGACATTCGCTACGGAAAAGTTGGCGATTTCCGAAACGTCATTTCAGTACATTTTGGAGTTAGCGTTTGGCGTTAGCGTTGGCGGTTGGTATCTTTGCTAGACCCCCAGACTTTGCCCTATTGTAAAAATGTTTTGAAAGCCTAGATTTTAATATAATATAGGTTTTAATTAATCATGAGTTCAATGATACTTATCGAAATATCATCGAAAATTTTTCTATAGTTAAGTAGCCATGAGTGGAGATTTCATCAAAATTGGTCCAGGAATATCAAGGATAATAATACTGTAAACTGTTTTGGGAAATATTATAATTAATTATTTCATCCATGATTAAGACATGTCATTTTTACTTCGTGGAAGTGATTATACGAGCAGAAAACTCAGTGTGGCTGATAGAAAAACAGTTTTTAAAAATAAAGCCATTACCCAAACCGAAACCTGAAAAGTAATGTAGTCCACGCGTGGCAACGCCGCGGGCAGTAGCTAGTAATTATTAAATACGAAAGTTTCTGTATATTATATAGAAATACAACATAATTAATAATTATCTAGTTTCAATGATAAATCACCCTCGCTATAGTTTTAAAACTCAATTATTATACTTACGATTGTCACTGAAGTCGTCGACAAGAATGATTTCTTTGATTAAATGCTCTGGACTTCTGTTTAGAACACTGTAATAAAAAGAAAGTTGATTAAGAAGTATTAATAAAAATTATCAAACTGGATCAAGAATTTTTATTCTATGGCTGTGTCCTACGACAGAATACGCTTCTTATTCTCTCTTCTATATGAAAGGGATTCATACTTAATAAAGCTATTTTATGGAAGCCCACTTCAACACGGCCGTGCGCATCATCGGAAGCTCACATATAAAGAAAAAATTAATCAATCAAAAAAATTGTGGCATCCACAGAGTACGAACACGAGACGAAAGGTGTTTTTATTCGCACTCTGTGGGCTCTGTGGGTAGCTAAACATTCAGATTGTTGGCACAATCAGAATGTTTACAATAAAGCTAGATAATGTTTGTTTCAAGTTCACGAAACACATGAGGCGTTCGGTCATCAACAATGGGTCTAGCGGGTCGGGCAGATAAGCTCAAGGGCACCCGTAGAGGTGAGCTTCGGCTTGAGTCGTTGCCGAGAGAAATGGGTCGAGAAAATCTTACCACAAGGAAATCGTGACCGTTTGAGCTAACTAGTCTATAAGGGGCATTCACCTTACTATCGGGGTCGCCTAAGGTCCGCAGAACATGTAGGACTGTAGGTGCCTATTTCTTTGTAATACCAACCTACGCAACGTCTATTATTATTTTGACTGTCAGAATAGTTAGAGTTCTACATGTTCTGCGTAGGTACTTTAGACGACTCCGACGATAGTAAGGTCAATACCTTTATAGGCTAGTTAGCTGAAACGGTCACGATTTTCCCTGTGGTGAAGTTTTCTCGATCCATTTGTCTCGAATAGTTACTTTGTGAAGGTCAGACGTTGCTGCTTTCACGAATATACGCATGCAGTGCAGTAACTTCATGCATATAATACCTATATTTGAGAACGATTCTGGGAAAATTCAGTAATCACAGTTGCACGAGGTATACTGTGCTAAAGCCAAGGCAAAAGGCCTTTGACACTAAGGCTGAGTTGCACCAGCTTACTTTAACTCTAACTTTAACGCTAACTGTAACCGTTCCACGCTTTGCAGGGCGGGCTAATGTCAAAATTTGACCGTAACTTTAACCGTGGTTATGGTGCAACTCAGCCTTAGTGTTTCCTCTTGTTTTATCTTTGGTAATTTCAAATTCATTAGAGAGAAACAAAACACTAATTAACTATTCCTCCACTACAGAATGTTTAATCATCATCATCATCATCATTAACAGCCTGAAGACGTCCACTGCTGAACATAGGCCTCCCCCCGGGAGCGCCACTCAGAGCGGCTGCTCGCCTCCCGCATCCATCGGCTCCCCGCGGCTTCCACCAGGTCGTCGGTCCACCTAGTGGGGGGCCGGCCTACGCTGCGTCTTCCAGTTCGTGGTCGCCACTCGAGAACCTTTCTTCCCCATCGGTTGTCAGTTCTACGAGCGATGTGGCCAGCTCATTGCCATTTCAACTTGCTAATCCTAAGAGCTACATCGGTCACTTTAGTTCTCCTGCGGATCTCCTCATTACGGATCTTATCTCGCAGGGAAACACCGAGCATTGCTCTCTCCATAGCCCGTTGTGCGACTCTGAGCTTAGTAATGAGGCCAACAGTTAGAGACCACGTTTCAGTTCTATAAGTCATCACTGGCAACACACATTGAATGTTTAATACTTGGGGGTAATCTAGCCGGCCACCAGAATGCCTGGAGAACACTTGGAAGTATTACCTGACAATGGTTCGCAGTAGCGTGGATCTGGCTTCATTGTGGAATGTGATGATGACGCTGGTCACCGGCAGGTCGTCGTCGTATTTTTTTAATCGGCACCTGTAACAATTGTTTTAAAATAAAACTCTTGATGGGGGTTATCCTTACTCCCTGAAATTTGGGGATGATTATGAGGATGGTACTTTTTACAATCTGTGAAGGTTAATAATTATAATAACCCTTGGGCTTCGTGATAAAGCCGATACGATCTTTAAGGCTATATGTTATACAGCTTTAAAGACTAGAGTGAACCGGTATCTTCTAGGCAAGCATGCTTCATCGTCGACCGCGTCATCACTTACCATCAGGTCTGACTGTGGTCAAATGTCAGCCTATCGATGAAAAAAACAACACGTAAACGCGTAGGTATCGATATTTTCTCACCCCACCATTTTCGCAAGAGATCCAATTACTGTACCTAAGGACGTTTACAGACTACGATTATGGGAGAACAGTGAACACGATGTCTTTTTGATTGTTATAAAAGAACACAATGCTCGTCATCGAATTACCTATAATATAATGTATGTTTTTAGACTCTCAGATCTAGCCCGGGCATTTGGAAGACATTGGTGGGGCCGAAGCTAACACCAAGAGGCCCTTTTGAATACATGATTAATTATTACAACAGACAAGGCATGGTATGGCATTATTATAGAATATTTATCGTATATAGGTATTAAATAAATCAGGGCTATTATGGTGAACTTTTGGATGGATGGTGACATTGGAATGAGTTATGGAATGAGAGAACGGCGCCTGTCAATTTTGTCTCATATAAAAATGTTTGAGGCAGGTGATGACTTGCTACCCACTAATTGGGCCTCCTGTAGTGGCTACCGCATATTGGTGCCGAGAAAGCAACATTGGTGTGGGTGGCTTAGGGTGTCGAGAGGTGTGCTGCACTTTCACTGAACGCTACTCGCGGCGTTATGCTCTTTAACACTTCCACCCTGGAGCTTAGGTTCTTAGCTCTTGCAACTTCCGCCCCCGGGCAGCCAGTTAAGGCAAGCCAGGGGTTAGGGGTCTCGCCCCTTGGAATCAGGGTACGCGGTGTCGCCACTCACCGAAGGCTCGCCACACAGCCGCCCCTGCGTTACCACAAAGCCGCCCCTACGTTATAATTAATGTATGTTTGTTATTATGTTTGATTTACGGCAAAATACCTGCTTGGATAAACACAGTCCAGCGGTTTAAGTAAAAAAAATGGATAATTATCTTAAAATTCAATTACTTAAGATGATAAAATTAAATAATGATATGGGTAAAAGTTGTTTAAAAATACTGAAATGTTACTTAGTTATCAATATTAATATATTTAATGATCTTAATTACAAAATAATCACAATTTATGTGTTTAAATTAACTATCTGTTACGAAATTCTATTAGTATTATAATTTTTTTATCTATTCATATTTAGCGATGCATCTGTCTAAAGCAGTGTATAGGTACAGTATTTTTTTTTAAACCGATGCATTGCAATAGTGTATTAGTATTTATTACACTAAGTATGGACGTGCTAAGAGCGGGTTTTTTTTATCTATAGTCAAGGTAGCTAATAGTTAAAATCTCTTACAGATTCTAACAAATGGTCAAAATTAGTTAGTCTTTAACCATTCGTACTTTAACATGGATCAAAAAACCCAGCCTAAGTCGTTAAGTCTGGTAACGCCCTAAAGGAAATGTGATTGCGTGATTTCCTTGTTGTATGTTATTTATTTTCGTTTAGGTGAGATTCTTATTATAATTTATTACAGACCGGCGGCGCGGCTTGGTGTTCGGCTTACGCAATAACACGCCAATATAGCATCCAACTATTTGGATAGACATTTAATGTCCTGACAGTAAAATTGCTATGGCGTAAGCTGGCTTGGCATGGTATAATTTTCCATAAATTACACTTTCTATCAGCTGAAAATATTATTCCATAATTTATTTTCACTATACAATTACAAACACTACTTATCGCGCAGCGAGCTATGGAGAGAGCTATGCTTGGTGTTTCTTTGCGAGACAAGATCTGAAATGAGGAGATCCGCAAGTAAACTAAAGTCACCGATATAGCTTTAAGAAGAAACAAGTTGAAGTGGCAGAGAGCGGGCCACATCGCGCCATAACTGACAACCGATGGGGAAGGAAAGAAAGGTTCTCGAGTGGCGACCACAAACCGGAAGACGCAGCATAGGCACTAGGTGGACCGATGACCTGATGCACCCCTACCACGTAATCATTCTGGTAATGGACATCGTGCAATGACTGCGAGCAAGAGTACACGATTACGATTGCCACCAGACATTATGCGGTAAGGCGTAAGGTCAGAACCGTGGGGAACCGATGGATGCGGGAGGCAAGCAACCACTCAAAGTGGCAGTCTTTCTGGGAGGCTTATGTTCAGCAGTGGACGCCTTCAGGCTGATGACGATGATGACGACACTACTTATAATGCTGTTGGTCTCTACTGAACTTTACAGCATTACCTCCTACACCTACAACCTACCTATAATCCTACATATAATTATACCTACGTACCTAATACGAAGCTTATCAGACATGTCTACACGAAAGCCCAAAATAAAGTCCTGAAGGAATATGTATTTTCTTTCTTTGTTCTCTTTCAAAGGTCACCTATGTTTCGATAGCCACAGATTAACAAGACGAGAGAGACACAGGACGAGTGGACACAACGTGACCTCTCAGACCTAGTTAACCTTTACACTGAGACGGGCATGAGTGGACGTTAGGTTAATGTTCCGGTCACAGCTAAATACGGTAATTGGTAATTAATGCATATCTTCATTAAGAATATTATGATTATTGCATAGGTAATTGCCTAAAACCTATGTGGTATGCACAGAGGTCTGTGAGATGTGTTTACCTAGATAACTATTATGGATTGATGAAACTTCAAAATCTATTGGCCCAGATATTAAAATAGTAGTTACCTCAATTGGTTTTTGATATTCCTCACAGTCCTACAACTAAGTAGAAACCTACTTATTATCATACTTTTGATTGTGACTGTTTTGTGCTGGGAAATTCCATTTTATTCTAGTTTCCACACGAGCTAGAAGTACGCTTATTAGTTTGGAGCTAGGTGGCTTTGTGAAATGTCAACACTTTATGATTTTAGTTTATTTGAAAATAGAATAGGTAGGTAACCCTACCTATCTGCGAACACTACCCACTACTGAGTTTTGTCCATCCAGGCATTATGCAACCAAGTCATTATTGCAATAAACGTCATTCTGTCTACCTAGACATTTTAAATTAGCATTTAGTCGTTTTACAATGAAGACGTTTTGGCTACATTGTCATTTTGAACACAGACTTTTTACAACCCAGACCCGACATGGACCTTAAACCTTATATTACGATGAATCTACGCCCTTAAAAAACAATACGAACGTTCAAATAATAAAAAAAAAATAGAACGTGGATACGTTTCCAAAGCCTTTGAAAATTAAAAAGAAATGTTTCAATTGAAACAAAAAACTCACATAGCATTCCTCGTATCCGGAACTGCTCTGTTACTGGACAAGTTGTCCGAAGCCGCTTGATTGAACCTGTTCCTAACGTAAGGATCCTGGTCCTTCGCTCCTCCTGCCACGTATCCTCCCTCGTCAAAGTATGCTCGGCCTGTGCTGCCGATGCCGGTGTCTTCAGGGGAAGCTGGACTGCTTTCTGGCTCTTCTTCTGCATGCTGTTTTATGAGACGAAGTGCTATGTTCTCTTCCTGTAACAAGAAAGAACAGGTCTTTTAAAATCGTTCTTGGTTCTTATAAAACCTCGTTTACTTGGTTCGTTTGAATTCCAGTTTGAATTATTTTGGGCATATGTAAAAAACGTAGTATTGCTTCTAGAAATTGCTTGGGACAGATTGGTGATGACCAGAAACGAGGACAACCATTCAAAAAATGTTACGCCGTCTTTTAGACTTTTGTAATAGATCGGCTATCTAAATATTGGAAAAATATTTTTATTATCATCCAATATGTCAAGGCACACTTTGGATCTTTTTATATTTACTGTAGTTATTATATTATCTGTGCTATAAGTATAGAGTTGAACTGGAAAATTGTGCATGGTCATACTTTATATCCTATATTTTATTCTCTATTCTGCGGCATAGTAAGATTAGTAATATGCTTTAGACCAAATTAGTCGTTACACCTATACCGACCTATTTCAAATCCTCTTTCTTAGTAATAATTTCTTGTAACACTTTGGAATAGAAAACAAAGAATATTTTGATGAAAATACCACGGCCTTAACAAACATTTTGTCTTATAACTTATTCATAGTGTTGTGAAGGCCTCGTTGCCATTTTGAATATTAAACTACCCAAGTTCCTAAACCTTTTGTTACTTACATCCTATTATATTCTCTTTGAGCTGGTAATAAAGTATTTATTTCTGATTACTATAATGAAACTGACGGAAAGAAGATTAATCGTTCACTTCAGTAAGATTTGTTGATGTTAGTAGTTTAATAAAACTATCTGCGTTTTTATATCCAAGAAATTGAGCTACAACTTGAGTTACTTCAAGCAAAAGGTAGGTAAATAGAGTCTCTTCTTTTGCCTGTATCTGTTTGCAAGAAAATTCATTACCCAAAAACTACGGGGTGAATTTTCATGCTGTTTACTGACGAGTTTTCTTTGAAATTCTAAGCAGTCTTCAAATTATGTGTCATCAAAATCGGTCTATCGAAAAAAGAGCTAATACGCATTATTAGATTACGGCTTACACCCTTCCACTCCTTACGTACCACCGTCAGACGGACGACCGGTGGGTTTATTAAAAAAATAGTATGTTGGACGTGTAGTCCCGATGGTGTGAGAATAGGATGATGCTTCCGTGGATGATGCTCCTTCCTGTGGGTGCCGTAAGAGCCGGCTCAGGGAATATCCAGGGAATAGCCAACAGCATTCTTCTCGGAACATTCAAATCTTCTACGATCACGAAGCCGGCTGCCAAGGGAAGTGATTGTGGCAAAATGGTAAGCGTCCAACGTGGCGTTTTATGGGGAAGTAGCGATGGCAATTAATGCGATTTTGCGGAAATTTTATAAACATGCTAATTCACGAGTCTTACTTAGCATGCTAATTGCTATTGCTATGCTATTTGCTTAAATGAAATGGAAATGGAAATGAAAAATGAAATGAAATGAAAATTGAAACGAAAATTTAAATGAAAAATGAAAAAAAATTAGCCATAAATTAAAAATGAAATGAAACGTTATATTAAAAAAAAAATAAAAAAAAATCAAAATCAACCAAATGAATTGAAATGAAATTTCATATTTCACAGAATTTTGCAACTACATTTCATTGGCTAAATGCTAATTGAGATTTCGTATTGGTAAAAGGGAAAACGAAGAAATAAGTTTAAAGGAAAGGAGAAAAAAAAGACAGTAAAATGTAGGAGAAAAGGCAAATAGAGTGAGATGGGGCGTTCCGCACAACGAGTGGTTCACACCGCGGTGTGAATCGCCCAAGTGCCCTAAATGAATAGGCTCTTTCAGACCGCGGTGTGAATCGACCTCTGCTATTATAACACTTGGCCGATTCGGACCGCGGTGTGAACCGCCTATATATTTATTTTTGTTTGGTACATTCGCACCACTATCAAAAAAAAACAAAATATTATACGTTTTGGACTCTTGTACTGGCGCGTAGAAAATGCTTAGGGCAAACAACCTGATGGTGTTGGGGGACAGAAATTAATTAACCCGTCTATCGCAGTTACAAATATTTATGTATACAAAAATGGCCCTAATTAATATAACCTTGGTAGAAAATTAGATTCATTTTCCAACTTCGAAACCGTTTCGCTTAGCCTTGACATATCGTAGTATAAATATAAATAATTCGATATGTATATTTAAAATAAAAACTAGTTTTTAGTTAGGTGTCGTCATCGGTTTTGTAATTTTGAGGAATCTCAATGAGATGAGATTATGAGAAAGAGGTTCAAAAGCAATGACCTTCAGATTCGGTCATTTGATAGAATACTCAAATGAGTTGTTTTAATGAGACCTAAGTTGATATAAATTCGACTAAACCTAGACTGATTTAAGAAAGAAAGGAAGAAAATACATTTATACCAAAAACAAAATATCGTAAAACTAAACCTAATTCTATTAATTGACAAAAAGACTAATTACTACAGATAAGCAGGTATTTATTGTAGAGGTCAGGGATGTACAATTGAGGCACCAAACTACAGTATCAATAAAATAATAAAATTAAATAAACCAACTTGAAAATGGCAATCCTTGATAGCATCTAGAAATCCTTAAAAATCCCTAAATCCCAAAATATATTGATTACCTTATTTAGATTAGAAATAATACATTCAAATTCAGAAGACAAATGATGATCAATTACTTAAGCAAATGAGTATTATCAATCATCGGTCATTTCGTTTAAGGCTACCGTCGCGCTGCATTATACCATTGGTTATGGTGTTAGTAGATATAGGTACCTACTGTCTATGAGAAACGAACGTTTCGCTATGCTTTTCGTCATGGCAGCTAAAGGAAATAGGATGTCCTTAGTTAAAGCTGATTTTACCTCGGTACCACTGATCTAATATCGGTAGAGATCCTTTAAAGTTATACTCATCACCAGATGACAGTTTGTAGCTATGATTTTGTTAAACGCAGGTTGCATTAAGTATACATCTGTCAAATTCCACTTTTCACGGATCATATGTTTCCATATTACTTATCATTATAACCGACGATCTATGAATCGATTATTCAGTATTGAACGTAAAACGAATGCGTCAAAAATACTAAAATGGACAGTTTTTTATAATAATGTTCATAGTAGGTAATAATTTTATTATTGTTTACTCAGAGGTTAAGATAGGTAATGAAGTCAGCTTCAAAACTTCGTGATTGTAAGTTTAAGATAGGGATAGTTACATGCCCACACAAAAAAACTAGAGTTTAAACTAAAATAGAGACGCGCTGCCTGTTTCATCTACAATCTATCCATTTTTCCATGAAACGGTTTTAAAAACTATATCTTCTTTTTAAATTTCTTTTTTCTTATAGCTGTGCATTACGGTAATTTATACCAAATCCAATTAAACCTTATCTAAAGTTATCTGAACAAGCATTTACCGATTTCCCAAGATTAAGTATAATGTTCACAGTAATCGCAGGAACCACCCGATAAGTAACCAGTCCTGTGGCTTTCTATGCGTATCCGATGGATTAAAATACTTTGTGATGGTGAAGCTTTCACCGTGAAAGTGAAGGATCATAGAAATCAGAATGGAAGGTGGTTAGAGGTTTGTGGAGTTCGATACTGTGGTATCGTTTCTATCTTGCCATAAATGTTTGTGGTAGACCAAATATCAGTTGCACCTAAGCAATGCAGTAAGTCTATAAAGTTAAGTATTAAAAAGCCAAGCTTAGGTATTGTAATTAAAAATTCAGGACAACCTTGTAAAGATCTGTTTTTTCTTGATATCCATAAATAATACATATAATAGACTCCTTTTTCGACTTCGTAGATTTTGAGTTTTAATCAGCAAACTAATAAAATATTTATAGCATTGGTGCTACAAATCAGCTAATCTCTAGTCAGTAGGAGCCCATGTTAATCAATAGATTATACTTAATTACTTATTTAACCTAGACTTGATACACACTGCATTGCACTCGAAAGTGTAAGTGGATCCATATGACCGTGTGTTACCTTTACCGTAACCGTACAATGTCGTGTCCACAACGCGTGACCTATGCTCCGTAAACTATCATTACGTTTACGGAAACCAAGGACGACTAAACTCAACTGCGCAATCTGCCGTCCTCAGCTGGAAACACCTTGCTTCATTAGCCATACTTTAAAATATTTTTCCAACAATCCATAAAAATTCTAGTTCCGAACTGGTGGATTTTTTCTCAGTATAGTTAGATCAATGGCACCGGTTTACCTAATTCTACATAATAGATTTACTTCTTTTAAAATAATAATGACTATTGTCGTCCTTAACATCACGTTCAGTAGAATATGGAATAAATGAGTAGTCTGTCTGAAAAACATACCACATAAATCTCAGATTGATATATAAATTCGGGTAGCCATATCAACAAACAAATAAGAAAAAACCTCAATGTATAAACTTGAATTTAAATAGACCCTGATTTCCTCATTTAAAAAAATAATAATAAATAAAACAGCAAAGAATAATTATTTACTCTCCATTAGTTTATTATTATCTATACTTTATTATGGGTTGAAAACTGCGTGCGCTGTCTGTATAATTTTCTTCGCTGGCAAGTGTACCGGGGGCGGGGTTTCATGTAACGCTTACTTGCCATAATAGTTGAGTTACGGATGTAATGTTAGATGTTGTAAAGTGTAATGAACGTCTAATGTAAATTCTGGGAGAGTAAATGAGGTAATGTAATATTTACGATTAAGTACCATAGTACTAACTGTACATAGTATTACAACCTGGGTAGGCTAATACTTGAGATAGGTACTGATACTGATGTAATTTTACAGATGATGAAATTCATTTGATTTATACGTTTGGAATGCATAAGTTCAGCAGTGGACGTCTTCAGGAATGACGATGATTAAAAAATTTGAATGATTAGTAGTATATTAGTAGTCATTATTATATACTAATGGTAGACATATATTATAGTAGACTTGTTAGAGAAGATTTGATTAAAAACGCTTGAAATACTAAAAATAAGACATATGAATTTTAAATCCATGTTTATTAAAAAGTTAGGTATTCATATATGTAAAAGTGAATGGATGAATGCATTTATAATAGTTTAATTTCGAATAGTTTATCGTCGACAAAATAACATGATAGTTCTTATACCTTGAAACAAAGTGCTATTGTAAATTCTAGCTAAACCCAACCTAAACCTAATAACTAAGGCAACCATTACTTCTTATTTGACATCGATGCCTTGGCTCATTATCTTAAAGAAGACAGTATTATGTATCATAGTGTAATTTTTCCATCACTGAAGCTTACACTGTGATGTATTTTGTCTATATCGCCTGACCTCGATGCGTCATGACAAGTTCATCAACTGCATTCGTGTTCATGACAATAGAGTGGCTACCACGGAACCTCGAACTCGATTCGAATCGGATTAGTACGTCGGCGATGCCAAGGACGCTGAGTGACCGCACTTTCACTGTCGTGTAGTTACAGTAATTGGATTAGAGTATTGGTTTGATATTGAGATAGGGTTGCTAACTACCAAAATAAACAAAATAAATTTATTTATTAAAAAAAGTATTTCCACGTTACTTATTGTAGCTCAACTATATTGTTATACCTACCTAAATAAGGTAGGAAAACTGAGTAATGACTAAAGGAGGACCTCCGGACAAAGTCCTCCGTTGAGGAAGAAAGGTTCTCGAGTGGCGACCACGAACCAGAAGACGCAGAGTAGGCTAGGTGGACTGAAGATCTGGTAAAAACTGCCGGGAGCCGATGGATGCGAGAGGCAAGCAGCCACTCAATGTGGCGGTCTATGGGGAGGCCTATGTTGAGCAGTAGACATCTTCCGGCTGATGATGATGACTGTTTCATGTTGCAAACCAAAACGATAAATAAATACCAAATCATAGCAGGTGGCAACCCTACCAGTGCGTTCTTCGACTTGGTCATCTTGATACTTTAGTTATGTAACCGGATGCATTATACGACAACTGCCGGCGTAATATTATGCGTGTTAGAGTGAGCTAGTTAATCATTTATTTATTTCCAAGCATCTGTAGTAGCTGTGAGGTAATCTCAATGCGTTTCTAAACGCTCTTGATAGTAAAGTAGTACGGTACTTATAGATGCTATTCTAAACCATGGGTCATAATTTATTATGGATTCCCAAGTGTTTAGCTACATTTTATACGCACCTAGAAATAACTAAGCGATGTTTTACTTTCACTTGTAAGTTTTTCTAAAAGGAGATATTTGGTATTATTAAAGAAAGAAGTAGCGAGTGAGGCTCAGTGGTATTATCCGTGACTTTTAAACTGACGCATCCAGGTTCGAATACCGTAAAACCACAAAAACAGTTTAAAGTACCCTCCAAAACAAGGTAGCTCTCATTCTGTGTACACCACGTGAAGAATCTAAATACGTAATTCAATTCAAAAATGTTCTAAATATCATCATCATCATCATCATGATCAACAGTAAAAGACGTCCATTGCTGAACATAAACCGAAAATATAGCGTCACTTTGAGCGGCTGCTTGCCTCCTGCATCCATCAGCTGCCCGCGGTTTTTACGATCGTCGGTCAACCTAGTGGCGCCCTACGCTGCGTCTTCCGGTTCGTGGTCACCACTCGAGAACCTTTCCGCATCGGTCCTAAGTATTGTTATTTATAAAAAATTACATACAGCTTTATCATTAAACCCAATCACTGCAATCCCAGTGCATTAATACTTTTTACAATTTTCACGCCATGTAAGTTATCAAAGTTCATACACACTAAACGCGTTGTAAATCATTACCGATTTGCCGCAATCATAAAAATAGCGAAGAGAATTGATTACACTGTTTATTTTGCGAAAATAATTCGATTTATGTTCCGTGACGGTGTTACTCTGAGTTTCATGAGAAAATAAATGGAACGGTCGTCATAATAATAGGTAAGTATCTGCTATAATATAAAATATGACACTAAACTAGCAAACAAGTTTAATACATCAGAGTGGGTTATAATACTCAATACTTTTATTTTATTTTTTATTGGAATTAATGACGTGACGAGCTTCTCGTTCACCTGATGTTAAGCAATACGGCCGCCCATTACAGTTGCAGTGTCACTCGGAACTTTTAAATAATAAAGTTTTGCGTGACACTGCACTGCGCACGTCATCCTGAGACATCACACAGTCTAGTAATCAGGTCCTAAAGTCTCATTTGCCCAGTAATTTCACTAGCTACAATGCCCTTCAAACCGGAACACAGTAGTGCTTGCACACTACTGCTTGGCTCACTGGGGCTCAGAAGTAAAGTTCTTCAGCAAATAAACTACAACAATTGTAGATTTGCATAGATTTGATCCATAAATTTGAGAGGTACCGAGGATCCAAAAAAGGGAAAAAAATTTACGCCCTACGATCACATACGTAGATCCTGGACCCTAACTAGGATTCTATATAGGGACCCAGGAACTACGAGCACCATGGTCCCAAAACATCCAGATACAGAACATGTAGGTATTTACGCATATGTTTATACTTATAGCACCGATGTAATTGCAAGCAGCATCTAACTTATTACCATAACAGCAACAACCTATTTATGTTTCGGTATCTTTTAATTTGGCCATATGGAAGCCGACTTGAAACTTTAGATTTTAGTGAATGAAAGCTAAAAAAAAGGTCATAATATTCATAAAACATGCAGATATTATGCTTTGGAGATTATTGAACACGCGGCCTCAGACAACGCTGGTCCAAAACTGTAAGACCCATAAATACTAATACTCAATGCTTCAGTTAGTCTCTTAGCGGATCATACTCAACCATCAGCAAAATCACTTCTATCTAGAAAGTTAAATATAAACTGCAATGCTAGATGCGCTAACCAGCTCCATAAAATATCGGTTGCAAAAATAAAACCGGCCATACGACCTCGATAGCTGCGAGATACATCACGAAATACGAGGCCTAATGCCGACTCCCTGTAGACTGAATAGATATTTTAAGCCAGTCTTCTAATAGAAATAAGTCATGTGCAGCATTATTTGCGTTTTGTCTGTTTTCCCGCAAGAAGTTTAAGTTTTTCCGATGTTAAAAATTATTAATTTTCTTTTTTCGACTCTTGTACAAAACATCCCGTACTTTTTTTTATTATTATTATACCTGTTGCGGTCCTTGTCATTTCAACTTATATGCAAAGGACACTTTGACACTAGACTAGACAGTAAAATCCGTCCGTCTCACGTAAGTTGTCTCGCGGCCGTGTCGCCATTACACATTCGCGCTACGGAATGTTGCTGACCTCTATATTTTAGACTCCTCAAAAATTTAAATATAGAGTAATTTGTCAATAACGATTTTATTTAGTAAATAAAGCACTATATAGGTACATATATTATGTGTTGATATAAATTACTTACTTGGAGTTTTGGCGGGAACGCGGAAATGTTCACGTTCGTTGCATTGTATTATTTCTCAAAATGTGTGCTTTATCCAGTATTAATGTTTAAAATTGGTGACGTTTTACGCATTAAGTGCTGAATTACGAGCATGAGTGTGAGCAAGTGATATAATGTGGTGAAACGTGAATTTTCGTGTTGCTTCCAAAATTCCATAGAAGCTTCTAGTAAAGTTGCCACCACTTTACTGGAGCATGACTTAGACTGGACTAAGACTGTGACTAAACTTGACTTTACTTGATATATTCTTTAACGATGAATAATTACATTACAATACTATGACAATACTTGACACTGGCTAAATACACTATGTGTGGAGCCAAAATAAAAGTAAAAAAAAATTTACTTACTTTCAAAATTAGTTCCACTTTTTGCCGCGGGACAAATTACGTGAGGCGGAGTCTAACGTTGTTCTAACTGTCAAATTAGATTTAGGAGTTTGCTTGATGTGATGTTGTGTTGACACTTTAGGTTGCTTATCAAGATTAAAATTCTATAAAGTACCTAGTTCTATAAATTCATGATCATCTTCATCATACTCATCATCAGCCAAGACTGCCTTGATTCGATCACCACAATGTACCAGTTTGTTACCCTTTTGCATCATAATATGGTTTCAACAAGGTCATCAGGCTTGGTTGTAGCAATGCTGCTACGTTCCGTTTTCCATGCAGCTCGTAAAAGACATACTAAAGTTTATTCCACGACTAAAAGCGAAAATAAGTTGTACAGATTCTTTGAGGGTGTGTAGGAAGGCAAAATACTTTGATGGGGTTAAAGATCTTTGACATATAAAGTTGACCTTTAAAAACGGTCACTAGGAAAGCGGTTCTTTATTAACATTAACCCAAGGGTTGCTCAAGTCTTGTGTTTCAGCGAATTTTAATAAAGGGCACGCCTATATCTTCATATCGTTAATTTAGTAAGTATTTAGTTTTACAATTTTTGGAATTGAAAGCTAGCAGTTTGTCACGAAAATCTTTAGCAAACTTACCCGCTTTTTGGAGGAAATACAACTCACTCAAAAATCGCCAACGACAAAATGGCTTACTTCCCTCATCAAAGAAAAATTCCCCAGGGCTTCGCGCTCTTGCTATTCTCGCTGTTCACTAGCTACATTCCGCGGTCATTCCATCCAAGTGTGCAGCTTGCACTCTTTGCGGATGACACCCATCCATCTACTGCTCCGAATGGCAGAGAGTCCATATGCGTGGTCGCCTCCAACGAGCCCTCACCGAGATCGGTGCATGATTCAGGAAATGGCGGATCACGGTTAACCCAGATAAAAGTGCAGCAATGTACTTTTCTGACTATAAGCGTGGTCCACCATCGAGACCACTCTCTTTGTTCGACAAGCCCGTTCCTTGGGTTCCATCTGCTAAATACCTGGGGGTTATACTCCAAGCTCAGCTTCAGAAACCATATTAAGCGAGTGCGCGATAGGGCTGCCTTCGTCTTAGGCCGCCTCCACCCTCTCCTGTGCAAGGGAAGTAAGATGTCCCTTAGAAATAAGGTGACACTTTACAAAACTTGCGTTCGCCCCATTATGACCTACGCATCTGTCGCGTTTGCTCTACACACCCAGTCCACCTGGATCGACTTCAGGTGATCCAAAACCACTTCATCCGCAAGGTGGTCAGGGCACGCTGGTACCACCTTCGCACCTACCTCATATTGAGAGACTGAAGCTGTGCTACCTGGATCTAGCCGCTCCCTCTGACGTAGAGGTCGTAGAGCCCATCATACCAGCTCAAGACCTGGACGAGAAACCGGCCTTTCCGCTTGTCTTCACTCCACCGGTTACGTAACCTATCCCTTGACTACGTACTACCTCCCTCCCGACGTACCCCCGTAGGTTAGCTAGAATGGTCGCGACTTTCCATAGGGTCCACTCCTCCAGCGGACGTAGCCTTCTCGATCCTCCTATCCCGGCAACAACCCAAGCCGAGGCTCGCACCCCAGGGGTGCCCTTGAGGTAGTTGCTCCCCACTTTTGTCGGCTGGGTGCCTTAAGCGCCTGCCCTCCCGCCCGGCGACGCTGTAAAGGTCGGTAGAGACCAACAGCATTAGCCCGTTCAAAAACAAAAAATCAAAGCAAGATGGTCTAATAGTTTGAGCTCTACGTCATCAGTCACTTACCGTAAAGCGTTTTATTATGTACAGAGACTATCGAAAAGGAACTCGGTACACAAGGTCACAGATTTGTTATTAAAAGTAGTATTTTTAACAGTTCTGAGGCGTCACGTAACTGTCATTGCAGATAATTCCGATTACCTAATTGTACTTAAAATGTCAAGGTCTAGGTTAAAAAACCCAAACAGATCCAACAGCGTATCCCAAAATAGAAAATCAAAATTGGTTTACTATGAGTAGCATCACCTTCTGTGTTTTATAATCATTGGCCTGAATGAAAGAAAATATTATGTAAAAAACCTTACATAAACAGCTGCTGCAGAAAACAGTTGCTGCATTTTTCGGAAATATATCTAAGTAATATTTCTGAAAATACTTATAAGGCAATATTTCTTGCTCGCTGGATTAGAATAAACACAAACCAAATGCCTTTGTTCCGTCCATGTTTTGTGCAACGAGCTGAAGCAACACAACGCTCAGTACCGTCCGTATAATGTTCCTGGAGATATCTATCATTACAAGTTTCACTAGAAATGGTTCGGATTTACAAACTAGTTGGAAAGTTACTTGCCGCCCGTAGCCTTTCAAGTCACGATCCTAACTGAGCTGGCTTCTTGAAATATTGCGAAATAAGCTTTATTGGATACG
Organism: Ennomos erosarius; assembly: GCA_963580505.1. Classification (NCBI taxonomy): domain Eukaryota; kingdom Metazoa; phylum Arthropoda; class Insecta; order Lepidoptera; family Geometridae; genus Ennomos; species Ennomos erosarius. Next base: position 13,437,317 of record OY756982.1, read on the forward strand.
TGATTAAGGCCACTTTGCTGTGGACGGTGGAGTCACGATCCAGGAAGCCTGTTTCTATAAGATCTATTATTGTCGGTAGAAAAAGTTTTCGACTTAGGGAGGGATTAATTCTTTTCTTGGATGAGTCTTTAAGATAAACCTCAAACAAGAAAACAAAAGATTTCTGCAGAAGGTAGATATTATTTTACCATAATCATCATCATCATCATCATCATTAACAGCCTGAAGACGTCCACTGCTAAACATAGGCCTCCCCCAGGGAGTGCCACTCAGAGCGGCTGCTCGCCTCCTGCATCCATCAGCTCCCCGCGGCTTTCACCAGGTCGTCGGTCCACCTAGTGGGGGGCCGGCCTACGCTGCGTCTTCCAGTTCGTGGTCGCCACTCGAGAACCTTTCTTCCCCATCGGTTGTCAGTTCTACGAGCGATGTGGCCTGCCCATTGCCATTTCAACTTGCTAATCCTAAGAGCTACATCGGTCACTTTAGTTCTCCTGCGGATCTCCTCATTACGGATCTTATCTCGCAGGGAAACACCGAGCATTGCTCTCTCCATAGCCCGTTGTGCGACTCTGAGCTTAGTAATACAATAGACCACGTCTCAGTTCCATAAGTCATTACCATAATAATTATATGTATTTACAGGAAAATTAAAATAAATGGTTTTATTCAAGGTTCTGACCAGCTTAAATAATAAATAACATTAGAGACAGGAAACTATCTAAATATTAATTATGAATGTACTATCTTAAACGTAGGCACATCCACATTTATTTATTACATCACCAATTCACCATACATAGGAAAAAAGACCTCTTTTGCTCGAGCACTTTTTCCGGTAATAAAGGGTTGAAACGAAATAAACGGATTTCATGCGTTGAAAAAGCGCTGTCTCGTGAATACATACTCATTATTCTTGTTTTATTTCAACGCTTTTTCATCAGCATTATTTGTTAATGATGATATGACATAGGCCTCCCCCAGGGAGCGCCACTTTGAGCGGCTGCTCGCCTCCCTAATGGTTGACCGGACGTTGAAATAGCGCTCGTCCGAATTGGGTTTTATTATGTGAATTTCTCTAAAATATTTTTTAACTCGCCATTTTAGTATTTGTATCAACGCATGTCGTGAATTTTAAATTGGCCTGCATAATTATATAATCTCGATCGAAATCCGAATTAAGCTTTTTGCGATAGGAATACAAAAATATGCTCACGCGATCATCTCGATCGTATTTTATGTAACGTTACACGTGGAGTTCGTAACAAGATTTATAAACAAACAGTAACTAATCTTCAGAAAAAATAATAAGTATTCACTTTCTTTAATCTAAAGTCTAAAGTGGAGCGCGTTTGCTTATAAGATTTTACAAAAAGCTACTATTAACCTAATGTGCCTTTAATTATTCATCATCATCATCATCAACAACCTGATGAAGACGACCACTACTGAACAAAGTCTTCTCCCAAAGAGCGTCACTTTGAGCGTCTGCTCGCCCTCTGCATCCATCGGCTCACCACGTAAATAATCATTCAATATTAACAAATGCACAAACGTATATCAAAATATGTTTATCAAAACATATTTTGATAAATGTCTCTACTTATTTGACTATAAATATTAACTAGCTTTTTTGTAAAAACAAATAGAAAAAGTATTTAATTATTTATTATGCAGATGCTCAGAGAATTTTGACGACTGTAACACACTGTGGATATTTATGAAAGGGATTGTTTACATGAGCACACTCACGGTTACTCAGATGCTTACGTAGTAACTATTACTTAGTCTGTGTATCTCAAGGCCTCGGCCACGCGTGCATAGAAATTTAGATGAACTGTTTGAAGATGAGTAACTGTTATCAAAAAATAGTGTGTAGTTTGGCGTAGAGGTGCGGTACAAAAGTAAAAGCTATGTAGTTGAGGCTAAATTATAGAGCTCCACCGAGCTTGCTCTGCCCCAGATTATTATCTCCTGGTTAACTATGGTAGATAAGGCAAGTTTGTTCTAAGTTTTATCTGCTCTGTGATTTTAAGGTTCTGAGACTTTCCCGCGTTGTACCTACCTGTTAGCGATTTTCAATAGTTTACTTTGGAATCGAATGCTGCCGCGCTTTTGCGCTGTCAAAGTGACCGACGGATGACGTAAGACTTGCGAGCCGGCAAGGGCCAAGACATCGAATATAAAAAAAGAAACAAGAGAAGAACGCAACATGGAGCGGGGAAGATTGATCATTATTATTATGGAATTAGCAAGTAGTAATATTATGGGAAGCTTCCTACAATATTGATGAAGACATTGAAGATGTTTGCAAGGAGGTCACGCCATGTCGTTTGTTAACGATAGTTGCCTATATCGGCCCTGGATTAAAAAGATGTTGATCAGTGATACAGCCGTGTTTTAATATCTCTGAAGTGGAACATCTACGCCCATAATCTGGTGAGTTCTTCTATAAATTACGACAATACAGCATTCACTATGTCTGAGAAACAGCCGAGTCGAAGTTCACCTTAGATAGACGTAAATAAAAGAAGAAAGTTCATCATGTTACATACCTAACCTACCCATATGTCGAAAAAGGTAGTAGAATGCCCAAATGTCGGATTAAAAGTGACATTATGTATAAATATAGGTAGATACTTACCTAGGTACTATCATGAAAGTTGTGTATAATCAGTTGAATGATTACATTTGCATGATAAATAATCACCCAACAATTCATTAATGCTGCACTGCTACCAATTCATTTAGCACTCCATGAATTAAGTCAAGTTCCTATGGTTGTGAAAATAAATAGAGTAAGAAAGATACAAGTAGGTACCTAATGGGTATGTGTCGCAGTACACCTCTAATTAATACAAAGAATATAATAAACTGAGGCGAGAAGCATTCTCATTCAGCGAGACAATGCCTGCTGATAAAAGGATGTGCAGTGGTGGTAGATACCTAGGCTGTAAATAATGTTGTCTGTTATGTCTGGATAGGTTCACTTATATTTCAATAGTATTAAAGCGCAAACTTGTTAAGTTGGTTACTTGGTACAGATACATTGTTAGCACTCAATCATCATGATATGCAAATTTTTGGTTGTAAGTACCATGTGGATTAGGCACCTAGCATACTCTGTGTCTGGAAAAGTGGTATGCTTATTTGTGCCTACCTATCTTCTCAATTTGTTGCAGTTGTTCATTGAAATTAAATTCTTTATTTGCTAGAAAACTGAAAAAATAATGAAGATAACAGGTGCCTATCAAAATCTAAATAAAATATGGAATAAGCTGATATGGCGGAGTAGCATCTACTGATATTGTTTACATATTATATGCAATATATCAGATAGGTGTTCTCCTCCTACCAATGTGATATTATGATGGGATACAATAATAAACAATGGTTTAACATAAGTCCACAAGTTAAGTAATACCTACTATGTAGGTAAGTAAAAGAAGATTATCACAATGGATGGTCGCTCTTACCCCAACAGCAATCTCTTCCTTTTGTTCCATAATTATTAACTACCCCATTTACTTAATGCAAAGCCTTTAAGGTGATGGGTACAGCAATCAAGGCGTTTTCTTTTCTGGCAAGTTTCCTGACGAAATTAGAGCATGTGGAGTTTTGAATTGAATATATCATGTAATTCGTTTCAATAACTTGTTTGTGATGAACGCAAATACAAGATAAATAAATTCAGTCCTTTAGAAAAACCTCGCAGACATACCTCAAAATTTGGTTGTTCCTATTTTATACAGCTTCTATTGAATATATCTTTACAAAAAATATTTGTGTATGCCCAACAAACATTCACATAATGCAATGAATTAATAATTTAAAAAAATATTATACGAACATGGATATTAAAAACCTCCAAAATCAGTTTTGTGGGTTGCCTTTGTCGTAAGCGCCACACGGAAGTTCAGACTGAATTGATTTTTAAGTCGCTGATGTTAAGGTCGATGTTTCTTTGAACCTGCTCAGCTGGGTCTACCCATCGTCTTAATTAAATTAATGTATATTTTTAATAAAGCTAGTACTCTATTCAATAGATAGATACAATACATAATCATTATGCTGCAGTACCAAAAAGGTGTTATATGAAAAAGAGATGCATTTATAGTTCTTTATCACACAAACATCAATAGTAGGTCCCTACTTAGGCAAACATAATAAATAAAGCACTATCTTTCAGTTAACTCCGGTGTATTGTGGAAGTGTTTTATGTGATAGTGCAGTATTGAAGGAATATAAAAAGTATTTAAGTATGTCTACAACAACTTAATAACTATTTCTCTAACTGATAAAAGTATAAAATCACATCCAATAGATAAAAAAAAAATATGATTCATAATAATACCAATCATAATAATGTACCTAAGTATAACTAGATTCATAGGTGTATATTTATTATGCTGGTGTGGTGTTATAATAAACTTTGGGTTGAGGTTTTAGACACAGTAATTAATAATATTAATTAATCATGGTCTCCTATGTGGTATAAATACCAGGACCCCTGACTAGAAGACTAAGGAATAGGTTTTAAGTACCTGTGTGTGTATTATTATTTTTAACATAATATAATATATACATAGTATAATACACTTTTGACTGGCCTGATAGCTCAGTTGACAATGGCTCTGCCTTCTGAACTATAGGGCGTAGGATCGATTCCTACCCAGTATGAGCATCTGTGTTATGAACATAGGGGTTTGTTCTAAATCTGAGTGTTATATTGTATTACGTCAATTTTCTTCCCATGTACCTATAAGCATTTATTTACAAAATAAAGATTCCAGGTATTCATTCAGTTGTCTAGAGGTGTCTAGTTCCCATGGTAGGTACAAGCTATGCCTAGTTTGGGACTGGATGACGCCCTGTTAAATGCCCACACATATTATATCTATGTACAACGTTGTTAAGTAGGTACTAGGTGGGTGTGTTATAAAGGTAGTGTGGGTATAATTTAATAAATAATAGGACCTATTAAACGAATCATGTTTAGACTTGATCAAGTTTTTCATTAGAAAAAAAAAAAATGCTGTAATCGTTGCTTTCAATTGTTTTTCTCTAATTTTTGGGTTGACTTGAGTACCTACTCATTTGTTTACAGAGAACGAATAACATTATCGTTAATTGGAATAGGTACTACTTACCTGATTGTCACCCTGTAACTTTGACAGAGCACTGTCATGATGGGACTAAAAAGTTAGTAAATCAGAGTTTTAGTGAATCGTAGACGGATTATCCTCTTGTCTGTGAAGAGAATACTCGGTAGTAAATATAATATCGTAATGAAAATATTATTTATTATTTTAGTGGTAATAAGTATCTAGTATCTACCATTTCTTGCGCTTACTCTAGCGGAGTGAACCGAACTCCTTGATCATACCTAATAACTATGAATAGCTTAAGATTGGTGTACATTAATTTTCAAATGATAAGTATTTAAAAGGGACTTAAGTACATGAAAGAATGAATGGAACGAGTAGGTACGACCTTGGTGTGGTCACATATAGTAAACATTGTATCCAGATTGAACAGGTTGAACTGACAGTCGAGATGTTAACGCTGTACCTACCTAAAATTCCATGCTAAGAATAAAACAACCTTGATTGCTGCCTAAACTGCAACACGTTATTACTATAAGAAAATGCCTGCGCCTAAGTAAACAGAACAACTGACTTCTACCTACTGGAGAGACGCGGATCACATCATTGTATTTTTATATATTTTTGTTACTTGCGGGAAAACGCGTTGTTCGCAGTTATGGATGATGATGATGATGATGATGATGATCATCATGATAATGATGAAGTATTTCGGTATAACACTGCCGTGTGCTGAACTATCTATTCTTGCCTTATTATGTAATTTGTCTTCAAGCACATATTTTGTTAAATTCTCTGCAATATTTGGAATATTTTACCTCAGATTTGTCAAAAAGGAGGTAAAGCGGGGTGTAGGATGCAATTTAGAAAAAAAAAGTGTATTATTAATTAGTCAATATATTTCAGGGAATGTTCGGGGACTTAGATAACTGTATTTTGATTATGTTTCTTCGAATTCTCCGAAGTCATGCTGGTACCTAATTACTATAAACAGCCCTAAACTAGAAAAGTGGTCCTGTGTCTTTGTCGGTACCTACCATTGGACTGCAGGTGGGATTGTGATTGGCTGATCGATGTTCATTTATAATACCTACATAGTTTTTTTTTATTATGGTGTGATAATTTATTGAAATAAAGCTGTTGATATCACATGAATGACGAATACTATAAAATATATAAATGGTACATATTCAACACAGTACTATTATGCTCAATAATTTACAATAATTTGAATCAAGTATTATGAGTACCTAATCGCATTGACTTTTAAAAGTGCTATGAACAGCCTAATTTGCCAATTTAGAATATTAAAGAACGAGCATCGGGGACGTCACTACAAAATAGATATACATTCAAGCTGAGATAGAATGGGACAGAGCATATTGATCTTGCATCGCGTAACCCATTTTGTGCTGTCACAAAGTCAAACTCTGTGGTAAAAAGTACGTGAGCTGTCATGACGATTGGTAGTGATTAGTTGTTACACAAAAGTTTTGCTATCTAAAAGGGGCACGCGGAAACTACTACGGAGTGAATATTCTAAGCTAATTGCGATAAACACTTTGATTTTCATTTCTTTTTGATGTTGAATGCAAGGATGATTAATTAGTCTGTCCCTTTAGACTGTTTGTGGAAGTGGATGGCAGATGTCAAGGAGGTTCTTATTCCCGTATTTAAGGCGTGTTGCTAGCCTTGCTAGAATTATTACATACTGAAAGGTCTCCAACTTGGCTGTTATGCTGCGACGTAAACAGGCGTCAAAGATTTGTGTTTAGTAGCCAAGTTCTTCCAATTCTATTCTATCTACACCAAGAGTATAATAGAATAGAATAAACTTTAATGTATAAAAACTGTGTACATGCAAAGGTCTTATAATATAATATATTATTATAAAATTGTCACAACAGTATTATCCATCCCGGACGAACAATAGAAGTGGGCATGGGAAAATTTGCGCACATGAAACGTTAACTATTATTGTTCACTATTGAAGATTTCGTTTACATTTTATTAAGCCTTACCTATCAACCACTCTTTGAGACTATGTTTAAATTGATTACCGTTGAGAGATTTTAAATGTGAGATAGATTGTTAATTACTACTGCACACGCGAAAGAGCTTTTATAAAACATGGTGTTATTACTTTGGGGAATACACATGTCAATTTATGTTTATTAAGACTACCCGTATTGAATTGATTGTATGGCAAAGAAAAATTCGGTACTATTTTTGGCAAAGGCACAAATTTCTAGCAATAAATTCCTGTAAGAGTAAGTAATCGTAACGGTAAGAGTAATTAAGCATATAAAAGAAAAATCATTTATTGACAAATATAGTCACAGAATAAGTAATAGTTGGTTTACAGAGCGGTTGACTACATGTAGACTGCTAGTATCTGTTCTGGGAGATCTTTTAACTAAAATAGCTATCGAGTTGAACGGTAAAGGCTCGGGTATAGACCATAGTCGACCAGACATCTATCCAATATTGTAACTTGATTAAACAGACAAAATATTGAGCTTGTGAGCATCTCGATTATGTAAAATTAATCGGGTTGAGCCTGAGTTGAACCGGTTGAGCTGCTGTATGTGGAAATGCAGCTATTGAATGAGGACATTCCAATAAACAGGATGGCCGGAGGATGCATCATTATAAATGAAGTATAATAGCTGTAAAAAAAAAAAAAGTTGATTCAGATGTCTATTATGAAATTATGAGTTGAAAGCTGGTAGATAAAGTTGAAATAATTTAAGTGGGTCTAAAGGTTGTTGATATTACTATATTGGAAAGTGGAGTCAGATGTCTATTATGAAATGATGAGTCAATAATGTAGATAGATAAAGTTGAAATAATTTAAGTGGGTCTTAAGGTTGTTGATATTACTAAAACGGAGTCAGATGTCTATTATGAAATTATGAGTTGATAACGTTGGTACATAAAGATGGTATAATATAAGAGGGTTCTTAAAGTTATTGATATTTCTAATAGGAAGGTTGAGTCAGATGGTTATTTTGAATGATGAGTTGATAATGTGGGTAGATGAAGTTGGAATAATTTAAGTGGTTCCTAAAGTTATTGATGTTATTATTACTACATAGGAATGATGGTTCAGATGTCTATTATGAATTAAAGTTGAAGATGTTACGAGTTGAAGATGTTGGTAAATAAAGTTGGAATAATTAAGGAGTTCTTAAAGTTGTTGATATTAGGTACTAAATACGAAAGTTCATTCTGATGTCTAATATGAATTGAAGTTTAAGATGTTGGTAAATAAAGTTGTAATAATTAAGGAGTTCTTAAAGTTGTTGATATTAGGTACTAAATACGAAAGTTGATTCTGATGTCTAATATGAATTGAAGTTGAAGATGTTGGTAAATAAAGTTGTAATAATTCAGGAGTTCTTAAAGTTGTTGACATTAGGTACTAAATACGAAAGTTCATTCTGATGTCTAATATGAATCGAAGTTGAAGATGTTGGTAAATAAAGTTGTAATAATTAAGGAGTTCTTAAAGTTGTTGATATTAGGTACTAAATACGAAAGTTGATTCAGATGTCTATTATGAATTGAAGTTGAAGATGTTGGTAAATAATATTGGAATAATTAAGGAGTTCTTAGAGTTGTTGATATTAGGTACTATATACGAAAGTTCATTCTGATGTCTAATATGAATTGAAGTTGAAGATGTTGGTAAATAAAGTTGGAATAATTAAGGAGTTCTTAAAGTTGTTGACATTAGGTACTAAATACGAAAGTTCATTCTGATGTCTAATATGAATTGAAGTTGAAGATGTTGGTAAATAAAGTTGTAATAATTAAGGAGTTCTTAAAGTTGTTGATATTAGGTACTAAATACGAAAGTTGATTCAGATGTCTATTATGAATTGAAGTTGAAGATGTTGGTAAATAATATTGGAATAATTAAGGAGTTCTTAGAGTTGTTGATATTAGGTACTATATACGAAAGTTCATTCTGATGTCTAATATGAATTGAAGTTGAAGATGTTGGTAAATAAAGTTGTAATAATTAAGGAGTTCTTAAAGTTGTTGATATTAGGTACTAAATACGAAAGTTGATTCAGATGTCTATTATGAATTGAAGTTGAAGATGTTGGTAAATAATATTGGAATAATTAAGGAGTTCTTAGAGTTGTTGATATTAGGTACTATATACGAAAGTTCATTCTGATGTCTAATATGAATTGAAGTTGAAGATGTTGGTAAATAAAGTTGGAATAATTAAGGAGTTCTTAAAGTTGTTGATATTAGGTACTAAATACGAAAGTTGAGTCAGATGTTTACAATGAATTGTGAGTTGATAATGCGGTACATGAAGTGAATTATTCAAGTTTATTCAGATATCTATTTCGAACAATGAGTTTATGTTGTTGGTTGATAATGTTAAATACTAAATGAGTAAAGTAAAAGAAAGTTATTGATGCTGGTTGGTATAAAGCGAATTGTTATTTTAAATGAAAAAATTTATAATGTTGGTTATGTTAATCATAGTAAAAAAAAATATCGATGAGTTCGTTTTAATGCTGGAAAATGGGAAAAGTTTGTGAATTCGTCGAATAAAATTGTTAAATCACAACAATAATAATAATAATAATAACAAGTTGTTGACTTAATTTTGACAAAATTGATTAAAAGTTAATTATAAATTCAATTAAGTCAATGGAATTGATGACATTGATAATTTAAAATGATGAAACCAACAGTTGAATGAGATTAGTAAAGATTAGGTAGGTAGTTGAAAGTAGGTAAAAGTTGGTGAACTTGAAAACAATAAGCTGGATCAGTTGATGACGGCGATGCAAAGTTGTTTACGATTTACGACGTTGTTGTCAATACTCCGAAGCCAACTACCTACTTGAGGTCGACTAGAAGAGGAGACAGTAAACTATAAGTTGGGTCTACGGTCGGCACATTGTGATCTGGGGAGTATATAACAAATGTGACGATCTAAATATTATAAGTAGTTTATGTTAGATCTATTGTTTCTGACGTAGCTTTTATTCTGTGTGTTGTAGATACAAAGCTGTTCACGACGAAGGTTTCAACACTCCGAAGCCGATTGATTACTTGAGATGCAAAAATGTTTACGACGATGTAATCAACACAGAAGCAGACTTCTTGAGGCTATTGGTAGAGATGCAGTCGTTTACGACGAAGTTGTCAACACTCTGAGGCCGATTACTTGATGTCGACTGTTGTATGAGACGGCAAAACAATTGTGACCATATTGCGATCTGTTTTTGTTTTGCCCTTTATAGATGAAGTTGACGAGTTGAGTTGAGTTGTTGGATGTTGTCGACGCTCAGGGGCTGACTACTTGAGGCTGTCGGTAACAGGGGTGACATTGAACTAGGAGCTGGGTCTGCAGTCGGCTTGGCCCGAAAGAAGCTCGGGATGGCGTTGCTTCAACCAAAACAAGTCTCGGAGTTGACCGACGATGACAAAGTACCTAATAACAATATATAGTACTATGCTGAGTTGTACGAGGCTTGCCATACACGTACATTGTTGCCTGATCTGTTGAGAAAGTCCGTTACAATGGTGGATTACTAAAAGAGGATGGCGAATGACTATAGTTTGGCCTAACGTGAAGCAGTGTAGGCACAAGTATTGGAGTCACCGCTTGGAAGTGGTTATCATAATAAACTGGATGGATCAAGCCGAACCCGACACAGCTACGTTGCTCGGATATTGATGACTAGAATGAAAAGAAACAAGACTGAAGACAGCTGAGAAGGTTTATGTCTGCGATGCCATAATATATTTGACCAATGCAGTAAGCTAATGTGTACCTACTACATACTCTAAAAATAAACTGATGTAAAGGGCAATGGCAATAACAATCACCATCACAAAATACACGTTCTTTTGGGGTACATGTCTGAGGACAGACATTGTTATCAGAATGGCCGAATGTTAGCGATTTTCAATAGTTTACTTTGGAATCGAATGCTGCCGCGCTTTTGCGCTGTCAAAGTGACCGACGGATGACGTAAGACTTGCGAGCCGGCAAGGGCCAAGACATCGAATATAAAAAAAGAAACAAGAGAAGAACGCAACATGGAGCGGGGAAGATTGATCATTATTATTATGGAATTAGCAAGTAGTAATATTATGGGAAGCTTCCTACAATATTGATGAAGACATTGAAGATGTTTGCAAGGAGGTCACGCCATGTCGTTTGTTAACGATAGTTGCCTATATCGGCCCTGGATTAAAAAGATGTTGATCAGTGATACAGCCGTGTTTTAATATACCTATCTGAGTTTTCCCGGTGAAAGTTATCCGTAGTTTATGTTTAGGTACTGTTTAATTATTAGTGTCAGAGTATTGCTATCTGTATACAAAATCTGATCCATTTCGAGGTGACTGTCCTGAATTTTATTTTTGTTTCACATTTATAACGTAGAATTGTGACACAAGGTGGACCGACGAAAACCGATGGACCTGATGAAAACGACGGGGAGCCGATGGACGCAGGAGGCGGGCAGCCACTCAAAGTGGCGCGCTGAGTGTGAGGCCTATGTTCAGCAGTGGTTGTCTTCAGACTGTTGATGATGATCATGATGATGAACGTAGAAGTGACACACTTTTATCTATGGTTTTTAGAATATCTTAAGTTCTGAAAGGTCATGTTGGTGTTCGTCGGTCCCCGAAATGTTCAAAGCCTCTTGAAAGTCTGATGCGGGTTTTTTAAACATAAAATTTAAATCGATCCCTAAACAAAAAATCCATTGAAAATTAAAAAAAAACATGTCAATTTCAAATTGAAATGATGTTCACTCATCTACGTAACAGTAATTAAATGAAAACGAATGTTAACATCAAAATACATCAGATTTTATCGAAAATAGAATGTTAACGTTATATGTAATGGTGTAATCTAATCCGAAGTTATGGGCTTATGGCACAGTGTAATTAAGTGTCCAGTAAGACATCTTATGTAACACTAACTAATTGCTAAAATTGTAAGAATTATAGAGCATTGAAGCTAACGATAGTGGAAGTGTGATAGAGAATGGTGAATTAGGAATAATAGGTATATGTGAATTATTTATATTGTTGTATGACATTATGAGAACATGTCACAGAGCATTCCAGAAGGTTATGTTAAAGAGCGACCTTGTTAATGTATAGCTAATGGAATAACCGCTGCCGTATAGGTAAAGATGGTAAAACCAAGCCTGTTTATTTTTAAACTGTAATTGCTTGAAACAAAATGATTGTGTTAAAATAGATCTTCAAATAACGGTCTGCCGTCAATACTGCTGTATTGCAACTGCCTTTAAATAACTAGTAACACCAAGAGTGCTATTGACACTACTTTATCGCTAATATTATCATTATTGTACGAGAAAAGGAGGCAATTTAAATTGTGATAGAAACCTGTTAGTATTTTTACATATCACTAAATCCGTTCAGTAGAATTTTCGCTTTCTCTATCTAAAAAAGATGCAGTGATTCAACTGCACAAAATAGTTTTACATTGTAGGTACTATCAAAATCACAATGCCACAACATACAAAAACATCGTACAACTTTATTACAACATCTATATTAGCCAAGATGGCCTACTGTTCTTAAAATATACTGTGACATGATACAAAAGGCTCGGAATGAAAGTGTTTCAAAACAAATGAATAACGGCCGATTAGACAAAGGTTATTTTAATAGCGTGGAATTTGATAGTGATTCATCACACTGCACATTGTAAAGGTACTGAATGAGCTATAAATGATACTATAGTATCAGAGACAGGTTGGCAATAGTTGACACTTGGCATCTTATACTGTCTTTGTTACCTTTGTAAAATACTGAAGAAGCAAAAGCCATTGGGATATCTAGCTAATACTATTGTAACTGATTGTACGTTATACTTCCACTGTTTATAATTGCACTAATCGGACCTACGTTGGACTATTATTCTGTGGACATAGGCAGACCAAAATCTAGATACTTTTAAGGCCTTGAATAGGTACTTTAGTTTATCTACCTGTTCTAGTTTTTTTTATATCAAATAGCCACTCAGGCGCGGTGCGGCGGACGTAGGTAGGTCCCAAAGCGATCCAAAGTAAATAAGAATTTACTAACCTCAAATAGTGCGGAAATTGAATAGTCGATGTTTTGCCATCTCTAGTAGTGCAATCAGCTGTGAGCCACTATTGTGGCCTCTATGCACATTAGGTTTTTCGAAGCGGGCTTCAAATGTGGCAGAAGCGCTTGAGCGGCTAAGCTTCAGTATCATCATCATCATCAACAGCCCGTAGACGTCTACTGCCGAACATAGGCATCCTCCAGAGAGCGCCACTTTGAGCGGCTGCTCGCCTCCTGCATCCATCGGCTTTTGACCTATTAGTGAGATAGCCTCTTCCTTTGAGTTCGAAAACGTAAAATACGCTACGCTAAGTTAGAAAGCATTAATTTGTTTATCGTTAAAAATATTATGTTAAGATGCTGAGGTTTGGATGTAAAGATGATGTGAATGCAAAAAATAAAAGGCCGACAGTAGTAGTAGTAGTAGTATGATGTACTTTAATTAAAAAACAACTAGTTATTTACCCTACTCACACCTACCTAATAAGCTTTTGCATCAATATTTCAACTTAATCAACGTAACAAAAGATTATTTGCATTCGCTACCCTCAATTAAGTGTATTCAGAAGTTTTTGCCATATTTTTTGCAGCTCTAAAATGTCAGGTCATTTATCTTATGTCATGACTCTGTACTGACAACACGTTTTGTTATTAAATGTAATCTTATTGAATTATCTATCAATATTGGATGGCTTTGCATAACTAACTCTCTTAATTTATTTTAATTTTTATTCGTAGTGTAGTGTCGTGTGTACTTAAACCTTAAAATTGATTCTTACTTTTTAATTGAAAAGATTATTTTGATTTTGGTAGAAGTATACTATTATAATATCTGTGTTAGAATGTTCAAAAAGTAAGTCCGAATTTCAAAAAGCAGTCAATTTTAGGTGATCGGCAGAAGCATAAAGACATATCAGTGATAGTACTTTGTTGTTTGTTTGTAACCTGTTTAATTTAGCTTCCTACTTTCAGTTTTGTTACCAGCAAAGATAAGATCCAATTCACTTGCGTTTCCAGTTACTATTGTAATTTTATGTGAACCAAGCTAAGCGCTAAAACCATGGATTAAACTAAGTACAGAAGGCGTGTGATGTACGAGATAGGTAAAGCTATTAGGGGCACAGAATAGATATATAGTATACAGCTACGAACTCAGATTAAAATAATAATATAATAGTGTAAGTAGGTATGGATACCCCGTGATGACGTTAGATACCAGTAGATGGGTCTATCCGAATACTCCAAATAGTAATAATAACTCTATGGAAACTCCACCCTACGTACCTACTGCGTAGCTATCTATGGCTAGGCTAATAGGCCACGGAGCTCGCAAGGTGTGTTGCTATTTTGTTTACCAGATAAAGCACAAAAGAAAATCAATGATGCAGTTGATGTAGTTTTTGTTTTCAGCAAAATCGAATACGATGCTCGCGGCTTGCACTAGTTTTTTATTTACAATCGACATCGGAATAATTAAGTGTGATGAAGTAATGTTTAATTAATTATGTATGTAGACACAGTGATTGGTATTTATTGAGTTTTGAGAAAATGCATTCTACCAAGTGGCACTTTTGGATTTTATGGAAGCTAAATTAAATTTTTCTTTTTTATGAGAATGAATGACGTGACGAGCTGGTCGTTCACCTGATGTTAAGCAATACGGCCGCCCATAACAGTTGCAGTGTAACTCGGAACTTTAAAATAATAAAGTTTCGCGTGACACTGCACTGCGCACGTCATCCTGAGACATCACACAGTCTAGTAATCAGATTACTACACTGTGTAATCAGGTCATAAAGTCTCATTTGCCCAGTAATTTCACTAGCTGCAATGCCCTTCAAACCGGAACACAGTAGTGCTAACACACTACTGCTTGGCGGCAGAATAACTGGCAAAGCGGTGGTACCTACCTAGACGAACTTTGCAGAAAAGTCCTACCACCGAGTAAAATTTAAAATTACAACGTTTGGTTAGCAAAAATTCGATTCTTGAAGTATGACTATAAAAGCAACGTGCTTTCAGCTGAGGAATCAAGTATACGCAGTCTAGTAGTTTAATCATCGTTGGACTAAGCCGTATTTATGTGAAATGTGGCACTTTTACTTTTAATTTAGCGCCGGTGATGATGCTGTTTTAATTGTAGGCTATGTTGAAAATGTTTTATGTCTTAGTTGAACTTTACAGCGCTAACCGCTTTTACAGTCGTATAATAGAAAAAATCTCGTTTAGTGAATGGCTTATAATTTTCAAATAGTTAACACTAGTGTTGTGGGCTAGTTGTGGTCTTATTGATTTTTAATACTTTCGATTTTAAAGTTTCATTTTTGACTATGTTGAAGTTCCATGCCTTAATTGACCAATGCAGTGCAGCTTTTACAGTCGTCATTAAAATTATATTGATTCCTGTGAGTAATGTTTATAATGTTTACTGCTGTACCTTATTACTGCCATGTTTGATACGAATTGTTCATTTGTTTTTTCTGTGCGCAAGATTACCACTGGTAGTGCTATTAGTGAAGACACTCATCATTATCGTTATCAACAACCTGAAGACATCCACTGCGGAACATAGGCCTCCTTTGGAAAGCGCCAGTTTGAGCGGATGCTCGCCGTCTGCATCCATCGGCTCCTGCGGTTTTCAAGATCGTCGGCCCACTTAGGGGGAGGGAGGGACGGCTTACGCAGCGTCGCCACTCGAGAACCTTTCTTCCTCATCAGTTGTCAGTTCTGCGAGTGATTAGAGTGAGAGCTCATTCATAACAATAAAGAAGCACATAGGCTGCTTATTAGTCATCAATTATATTTATGAACATTATTTTAGACATTTTTGGCTTTTCCATTACACAAATCTAGGTCAATTTAAAACTAAAGCAATTGCTAACTAAAAAATATAGATAGCAACATAGATTATTATATGGCGCAACTTATTGTTGGTAGACAATGGTAGACCTTACCACACGGAGGCTGGCCCATTGTATCCAATGTTTCGATCTATTGTGATAGGTAATTAGGTAGATTATGGCGATGAAATGGGTGGCATAACCAGCGCAGAATAAGACCGGCGCGGAAAAAATAGATTGATTTTTGTGGGAAACTTTGGGGCTTTCTTAATCTTTATTAACCTTTAATTTATAAATGACAAGCTAAATACGCTCAACTAATAATAGGCATTTGGATGATTCATTTAACATTATCTCAACCAGCAGAACCAATACAATTAGGCCAACTTTAATTATTTGCCTACAATTACAACTAAAAAGACATTGACTAAATCGAACCCTCAAAAATAAATATAAATAAATAAATATGTGTGGACATTTTACACAGCGACATCTAGCCCCAAACGAAGCATAGCTTGTACTATGGGAACCAGATAACTGATACAATACTTAGATACGTTTTTGTTTGTAAATACATACATAGAATACAATATAACACCCAGACGCAGAACAAACATCTATGTTCATCATACAAATGTTTGCCCTGGGTAGGAATCGAACCCACAGCCCTCAGTTCAGAAGGCAGGGATACTACCAACTGAGCTATCGGGCGGTTAGATTAATTTCATAAAACGACCAAAACGCGGTGAAGGTGTTACGCTAGGTCCTTCCTAGACCACTAGGACTAGAACGATAGACCATTCAACAGTTGATAAAAAAAAATATACCAACAATCTTGTATTCTATGGATTGAAGTTGCTTCTAATCTGCGACAAGCCTACTCTGTGGTGATCACGATTATAGATACCTTTCGTGGAATAATTAAATTGTATCTAGGTTACACGCCTACAACTGAGGACTATATTGCACAAGTTAGTATATCAAAATATGCTCTCGCATATCAGCTGTGACGTTTAGCACATAAACCTGTCTGGATTACGTCAGACATGATGAATTGAAATATTATGTTGTTTGAACTAATTCAGTAAACTAGTTCATTATTTTGGCAATAAGAAGCGAGTAATTGTAAACATTTTATAGAAGGAACTACTACACAAAAAACTGGCTTTTTGGCTGGTTTTTTTGGCTGGTGGCTTTTGGAAATGGAGTCTTTACAGTCGTGGTTTTTAATGGTGTCTGTGGGCCTAGCACGAATATTTACGCGCGCGTAAGTGTAACGTTAACGTAAGGTTGTATGGCATTTGATCTGCCCCCCTATTTCGATTGAGCTAGCAGCGCTACTGACGCGCGTTTGCCGCTTAACTACTGTCAAAATTGTATGAACTTTGACAGCAGTTGAGCGGCAGACGCAATCGTAATAGGGGGGTTTTACGTTAACGTTACACTTACGCGCGCGTAATTATTCGTGCTAGGCCTACTGAAATATTGGTCTAATAGTCTCTCCTATTAGTAAGCATCTAGTTACATCGCCTTCACTGCGCTGCAAGTAATTTAGTATTTATAACACATACCTATGGTATAGCCAAGCTTTCTGAACGCGAAGGCAAAAGTGCCTTTTACTAAGGGTGGTTTTTTATCAGTTTTTTTTTGTTTATGCTAAAGTTAGGGTAAATAGTTAATGTGACCAATGGTAAAAACTAACACATTCTAACCAATACCCTTCGAGCTAACGGAAAAAACCTACACTGTAGATTCGCCCGTTTTAATTACTTCACAATAGTTTTTTGATGGATCATTTACTAAATTATTGAAGTCAGGTTAAGCCCTGTACAATGGCATGATGACAAATTTTTTTTTTTTGGATAAATTAATTATTATCCTCAATAGATAAACATTTGTGAAAACAAAAATTAAATATCTCAAAAAATGACCAAGTAACAAGCATTTTAAAAACCGATATAGAAAGAGATAGCAAGAAACGGCCAGTGACGTCAGAGGAAGGTCGTTATAGTACCTCAATACTAAGATGTGGTAGCTTTTCATACAATCTCTTTGGCATGTGACGTCACGAGTAAATTTTTCATAGTAACTGTGAGGGCGCTTTGTTTTGCGAGAAAGGGACAGGAGATGCCTCCTGTAGAAACTTTAAAAGCTTATAACTCCGTGATTTATTTACCGATTTTGAATATTTTTTCAATTATTGCATTAATTTTTAATCTTCTTTATAAAAGTAATATTTACTTGTTTAGTTTTAATAGTAGTCATCATGCCTATTGTACATACATCCAGTGCTATAAGCATTAATACTTTAGCGTGAAACGCTCATTCAACTCAAATCACTATATCGACCTAAGCAGGGGGCCAACAACAACCTCTTATAGCATTATTAATTCAACCATACATTGAAAAATGACGTAAAAGTAAGAATACTTTAATGTTGAATTGGCAGAGCAGTTTTGATGACGTCACGTTAAATCGTTCACTCAAATACAACTGTCATATAATACCGTTAATCATGTTGACACCGACGTGCGACAGTGATAACTCTATATAAAAATGTAGACGTCTCGTTCTCACGCCGGAATACTGTATATGTTTATGGTATGAATTCGAACTATATTATTGTAACCTTGAAACATTACTTGTCACGAACCATGATGGTTTTGTATTAGTTTGTGGTAAGGGCCCAGAGCCGCATTTAGATGCAAGAAAAAACGACAATCGTCAGAAAACAACGATAATTAAATAGATTATAGCTACTTCAAAATAATAACTCAATTGCTTTATGAAAGTAAAATTACAGCTCATAACTCTATGTTATCATTATCAAGTTTCGATTCAACGATGTGGGGTGTAATACCTACTTGTTAAACAACCTCTGACACCAATTCTCAGCATCCATTAGGCTTTTTTCTTGCATTGCGATCTAAATTACGTAACGCTAATCGTGGTTGTAATGCATTGGACATGACGTTTGAGAAATTCGAGCAATTATCAGATGAACACAAAGATGTAAAATTAGTGGAAATGGATTTTAAAAATAGTTCTTATAACAATTCTAGGTTTTTGTACTATGAATTTGAAGTTGAATTTCTTTGTTGGTTTGGTTCAGTTGGTTTGGTTGATGGTTGGTTGTTGTTGATTTCCTTTGTGGTTGTTTTTTTTTTGACTGCTTTGGATATCTTTAGCTGAAGGCAATTTAAAGCAATTTAGTACCCAAAAAAAAAAAAACTTTCCGGTAAAAAAAGTCCGGTACGGCATATATTTATTTTATATTTACACATTTATATAAAATGTCAATATATTTAATAAGAAACGACTAAGATTTTTTTTTTAAAGGTTTATCGATCAGTCTGTCTTTTGAATATTTTACTACTTAGTTTCCTAGTTTACTAAGTTAGCTATTAAGTAATATTTTAAATTTCTATTACGACGTTTTTTTGGTTTCATATTTTTTTCGTCCATGTTCTTTGCAAAGTTCAACTGAATCTTGATAAATGGATATTGTATGACATAACCGAGCCACTTAGCATGGACGCTATAATAGTGAACTATTTGACACGAGCCAGCTAACATCGTCCTAGCATTAGGCTTTCTCCGTTTAGATACATTTATTTTACTTTCTAAATATTTGCCAGTGCTTGCGTAGCTAAAAATGAAATTTGTTTCTGAGCTGACAGTATAATTATTCTTAACTAATATTTAAAGATAGACCTGCCATCATCTGCCATACACATTACACACGTATGTGAGAGAAGGTCCGTTTTCTGGCAGTGGGGACGTATCTATTGAGCTCATACCTCCTACCGCCAAACCTCATAAGTGATGGATTCATTAGCATTCGCATTAATTTTAAGCATGTGAAAACTCAACGCATTACCCAAATTAAATGTAGTTGCAAAATACTGTGAAATATGAAATACCATTTCATTCTGTCCACATTATTTATTTATTAGTTATTTATTTTTATTTCATTTATAATTTAAAGTTGCATTTCATTGTTCATTTACATATTTTTTTTTTCAATTCTCATTTCATTTTTCACTTAATTTTATCAATTATTATCGTCACTTTAGCAAATAGCATAGCAATAAAAATTAGCATGCTAATACTCATGAATCATGAATTAGCATACTTATACAAAATCGCATTAATTGCCATGCCACCTACCGACGTTCCGACGCATTTCCGTCGCATTTCCATACTACCCACGGTAGTAATGGAAAAGCGACGGCACTTTCCGGTTTCCCCTACTCAAAAAAGGTGTCACAATAAAGTTTATATATATACTTACCTAACTTATGTTCTCAAATCTATAACACTTATAATAAAATTTTTGGCAGAAATCCCGATGAAAACGTTCCACCGCCATCACTATATGTATAATGTACGAGCACCTACACCCAAATAATTAAAATCTCCCTTTTAAAATACTCGTAAAGTAACCCACACATTTCAAACCCAAGCAAAAATAGACTGAGTTTTCACAAAATGTCCGCCGATCCCTAAGCTCAGCAGTAAATAAATAATTGTATTCCCCCACCTGGGTGTACCTGAGGTCAGTAAAAGTTCGTAAATAAATGATTTGTTTGGAGCATTTCAGACTGGGAGCCTCTGTTAATAAATGAGAAGAATAGAGCTGAGAGAATAACCTGGCTTACCTCAGCGCTATGATAACAGCAGAGTTTACTTAATCCCTACAAACGCTGGTTACGCTGGGTTAAAGCCAAGTCTTGGAAACTGGGTTAATTTTCGAACCGGTTAACGTTCAAGTATACGCGGTACTTTTTTTCGGTTTCGTTCTACCGCAACCTCAAAAAAATCCCCAAATAGCCTCCAAAAATATTTATTTTATTCTGTTTTTTATTATTTGTTGTTACAGGGGCAACAGAAATACATTATATAATGTGAAAATTTAAAAAGGTCTAAATACCACAGTTCATGAGATACAGCCTGGTGACCAACGGACGGACAGTGGAGCCTTAGTAACAGCGTCCATTTTACCCTTTGGGCACGGAACCCTAAAACGACAGACATACAGAGTTAGGTACTTTCCAATTTAAAACACATTTTAAAAAAGTATGGTCTGTACTACAGACACTTTTCTTTTTATTTAAGTACCTACCTATACGTACAGAATTTTGTGTTGTGTAGATAGGTACTGACTTATAGGCACGAGAATGAATAGTAAATTAAATACACTCATTTAAATCGTACTTGACTTACTAATAGTTAAACATTTTCTGACCACTTTTGCTTTTCAACTACGTCTAATGCATCCGAAGAGGCTTAGAAGACCTTCGTAAGTAGGTAGGTACTTGCCTTCTAGCATTTTCCTTTTAAAGGTTAAAAACTATTTCTAAGTGACTCCATTTAAGTACGCACTTAGGTTTACTTTCCATTAAAGTGACGATCGGTTTTTGTGTTTAAACTCCGCACTTTGTGCTTGAAATATGAAGTAAAGTTCACTTTCTAACTGTCAAGTGCAGACACAATGTTGTTATGTTTGTGACGGGCCTAATTTAATGAATAATATCACTTACCCCCTTAATAATAGACATATAATAGGGGATGGATATTTTGTGTTTGTTTCTCTTCATCAAGTTGGGACGGAAAGTTTGTGAGTGGTGTATGTGTGTTTGAAATTGTTTTTTTTTGTCGTACCTACTAATATAATTTTGATGTGGAATACGATAGCTTATACGCTGCATTAACAAATATAATAATATGATACTTTTTACCACGGTTCTGCAACCAGTTAATTCATATTATTTTACGATAGATGGCGTGCATTTAAAATAATAGTTTTTTTTTAAATTACACTAGACATGTCATATTATCACGAAGGGTAACCTAGATATAAGAAATTTGCAGTCATCATATACCTATGCACTTTTTTATTTTTAGGAATTCCTAGTCACTGAAACTTTATTTTTTACTTTGCAAAATAGGTTTTCCTTTTTTACGATCAATAATCATGCATAGGTATATGTGAAAAGTACGTTCAAGTTCATGAATGATTTCCATGTAAGCAACGCGTCAATGTCGTATAGAGCCGCAAAAACTCACACAAACTGCCTCTTAACATTGCAGCACAACAATGGAGTTATTTGAAGTTTTTGTAGCATGTGGCCCAGTTCCCAGGACTGCGACATTTCGCCAATTAGACATAATATTGTTTAGTATGAAACTTAAAACACCATTCATTTTGAAACCGTGAATTGTTTGATAATATGAGAAATTCCAGTAAAAACTTACTGCGGTACATACATACATAAACTAGTACTTAGATTACAATACTTATTACTTACGAGTACATACGGATTACGATACAATACTCCAACAATTACATACAGTATGAGATTCATGAGTGTTAATGAGATAAGTGTTCGTTCATGGCAGAGTTATAGCCACAATGTTTTTATTCAGGGCCTGAAGTCTGCTATTTCAATTGTGTCATAATGGTTCATGAATGGTGCCATAATGACAGAGTTTGACACTAAGGGTAGTCTACTTATGGTTTGTAGACTACTATTAGTGTCAAAATCTGTCATCATGATAGATTTTGACACTAATGGTAATCAACTTATGGTTTGTAGACTAACATTAGTGTCAAAATCTGTCATTATGGTACATTTCATAAACCATTATGAATCAGAATCAGAATCAGAATCAGAATCAGAATCAGAATCAGAATCAGAATAATTTATTGGATAATTGATACAATGATATTTGGCTAGGTCTAGTTGCATAATAAAGTAAGATCAATTTACCCACATCGGGCATTCAATAATATTGGAAACATAACAATATACAATTAAATGGAAATTATGAATAGCATGACTGAACCGAACACAAAATATTATAAAATTTTATTAACGCATGTTGACGCAAGAGTTACGTAGGTACATGAAATAATAGATTTTACACAATGTCACAATATAATAAAATTAATGTCAAAAAAAAAGAATGTTAATAAATGTCGAATAATAATAGTATTAATAATATTAATAACATTAATAGTGCGACCTGTAATATTAACAGCCGATTCTCAATTTATATTTTTAAGCAGTCATTACATTTAATTATATAAAATATATGATATTACATTTCAGATCAAAATTCAAGACATGTCAGCAGACTTAACCCTATTCATGAATTCTTTAATGTCATAAAATACTTTTTTAATTAGCCACTTCTTTAGTGTTGTCTTAAATTGATTAGTCTTTACAATGTCTGCAATACTATTTGGTAACGAGTTATAAATACGAATGCCCCTAATATAGGTACTTTTGTCGAAAATCATTGATTTGACAAGAGGTTGGCAAAGATAATCTCGACCTCTTAAAGGGGCACCTTTAAGAGGTCCTTTTTAAACATGTGAATATTATTTCTTACAAATAGGCATAGTTCTAATATATATATTCCAGTCAATGTAAGATATTCCTTTTCTTTAAATAACAAGCGCAATGATTCATCGCAATTTTTACTATGTATTATTCTAATGCTTCTTTTTTGTAGGAGAAAGGTTTGTTGTACATTTACCGAATTCCCCCAGAAAATAACCCCATAGGTTAGCAGTGGGTAGATGTTGCCATAATAGGCACTTTTAGCAACATCCACTGATGATACGTCCACCAACACTGATAAGGCATAGCAATTGCTGGCGATTTTATTATTTATATGTTCTAAGTGAGACTTCCAATTTAAGTGCGTATCTAGAGAAACACCAAGAAAAGTCGTAAGCTTAACCTCATCAACATGCACACCATCAACATTTATATCGAGATCTACAGATTTTGTCATATAGTTATGGAATTGCATTATTTTTGTTTTTGAGATATTAGTTTCAAGATTTAGAGTGCTTAACCATTCCATGAGCATTTTAAGTGTACTAGGAATTGTGTTTGTATAATCGACAGTACTACAGTCAGTTTTAACAAATAATACGGTAGCATCGTCAGCATAGAGAACTGTAAAATGTTTTATTAATGTTGGCAACTCGTTAATATAAATCATAAACAACAGTGGGCCTAGGATGCTACCTTGAGGTATTCCCAATATAACTTTTCCCGTTTGCGATTGAATGTTCTCGACTGTTTTTGTGCTCTTATTGTAGTGACTCAAAACGGTGGTTTGTGTCCGGCCGTTTAAATATGAGCAGAAGAGTTTATGAGCTGATCCACGTATGCCGATCCAATCGAGCTATTGCAGAAGTATTTTGGGCACTACACAGTCAAAGGCACGCGACATGTCAAGGAACAAAGCCGTGCATGCTTTTCTATCGTTACACGATTCCCATACCTTGTTTAGCATAGCGTAAATTGCCGTTGTTGTAGATCTACCCTTTCGGAATCCGAATTGATTGGATGAAATGATTTTATTCTTGTCAATGAAACTCATCAATCTGTCATATAGTATACTTTCAAATATTTTGGAAAAAGCAGGCAATAGCGCTATAGGCGGGTAATTGTTAGGATTGTCTTTTGAACCCTTTTTATGCAATGGTTTAATTAATGCGACTTTTAAGAGATCTGGAAAACAGCCAAGTTCTAACATTAAGTTTATTACGTGAGCAAGGGGCTCTGCTACGTTACCTATACACACTTTAATTATTTGCATTGTGATGCCATCATAACCACTACTTCTTTTATTTTTTAAACGTTTAACTATTCTTATAATTTCTGCCGTATCTGTCGCAGCTAGACATATGCTATTGCAAACAGATTTGTGATTAAATTTACGTTGAGTATTATTACTACACATCTTCGAAGCGTTTTGTGATATAAATAGGTTATTCAAGTAGCTAGCAATATCTTCCTGCCTAGTTATTTTACGTTCACCATCTTGTATGCTCTGTATTGTCTGTTTTATTTCATTTGTCTGTGTAGTGTGCATTTATATTACACATGACAATTACATTCATGTGCAATTATGACAATTACACATAACGCAAAATAGCAGACTTTGGGCCCTGAATTTTATTATGACTTCTTTAATTTTAAAGATATTATAAGCACATATAACTCACTGCTTGTAGACTGATTACCTGAAACAAACCTCCTGCCAAGTGTGTCGATAATGGTAATCTTTTATTCAAGGCCTAAAGTCTGCTGTTTCAATTGTGTCATAATGGTTCATGAATGGTGCCATAATGACAGATTTTGACACTAATGGTAATCAACTTATGGTTTGTAGACTAACATTAGTGTCAACATCTGTCATTATGGTACCATTCATGAACCATTATGACAATTACACATGACGCAAAATATCAGACTTCGGGCCCTGAATTTTATGACTTCTTTAATTTTAAAGATATTATATACCCATATAACTAACTACTTGTAGACTGATTACCTAAAACAAAATAAATTTTAATTAGGTATCTAAAATAAGTGTTAGAAACGTAAGGAAATATCCAGAAAATATGCAGCAGTACTGTCCTCGGTACATTAAAATCTTCTGCGATCCCCAAGCCTCCTGCCAAGTGTGTCGATAATGGCAAACCCGCAAAGTACAAGCGTCCAAAGTGGCGATTTATGGAGGAGGCTTAAGTTCAGCAGTGGACGTCTTCTGATTGCTGTAATATGATGTGAAGTATTTAAATGGAACTTTTTTTATTTGTATGAATGACGTGACGAGCTAGTCGTTCACCTGATATTAAGTGACACAGCTGCCCATAACAGTTGCAGTGTCACTCGGAACTTTAAAATAATAAAGTTTTGCGTGACATTGCACCGCGCACGTCATCCTGAGATATCACACAGTCTAGTAATCAGATTACTACACTGTGTAATCAGATTATAAAGTCTCATTTGCCCAGTAATTTCACTAGCTACAATGCCCTTCAAACCGGAACACAGTAGTGTGTGCACACTACTGCTTGGCGGCAGAATAACTGGCGGTGGTACCTACCTAGACGAACTTTGCAGAAAAGTCCTACCACCTAGTAAGAAGAACTAATTTTTATTCCTAAAAAAGCGTAGCGAAATGGAGTCGGAATGAGTGAATGGAATGGAATGAACCTTGGAATGGTCTTCTTGTGGGAATTCTTTTATCCCCTAAAATCGCTGCTCGAAAAATATTACCTTCTTTTTGGGCAGTCGGGTAAAAATAACAATATAACTTTTTTTTTATGGGAATGAATGACTTGACGAGCTGGTCGTTCACCTGATGTTAAGCAATACGGCCGCCCATAACAGTTGCAGTGTCACTCAGAACTTTAAAATAATACACACAGTCTAGTAATCAGATTACTACACTGTGTAATCAGGTCATAAAGTCTCATTTGCCCAGTAATTTCACTAGCTACAATGCCCTTCAAACCGGAACACAGTAGTGCTTACACACTACTGCTTGGCGGCAGAATAACTGGCAAAGCGGTGGTACCTACCTAGACGAACTTTGCAGAAAAGCCCTACCACCTAGTAAAAAGCCCTACCACCTAGTGGTACTAACTGGTATCTATAGTAATTTATTTATAGATCAAAATTCAAGAGGGTTACTCCATCTGTCTCAACAGGTCTTACCTAATGTCTAGAATACTAACCCATGTTACTTTTACTTATCTAGTTTCGTCATGTTTGTTACAGCATTTATTCAGAACATTGCCAGTAATCCTGGGTAAGTGAGGCTAAGTAGGTAAACCTGACAGTAAGTACAATCAAACAAAAAACACTAGCGATGAACAAGTAAAAAAGCAGAGAGAGATTCAATCTGATAACTGAAGCTAAGTACCAAAAAAGCATGCTCTTATAAATCTTTTTTTTATAGCTACTTTGGTACCAACTTAAATTAATTATTAAGTGCCTACAGAATTATGCAGGAATAGGCATGATGACTAATATTAAAAATGAACAAGTAAATATTACTTTCATAAAGAAGATTAAAAATGAATGCAATGATTGAAAAAATAAGCAAAATTGGTAAATAAATCACGGAGTAATTAACTTTTAAATTTTCTACAGGAGGCATCTCCTGTCCCTTTCTCGCGAAACAGAGCGCCCCCACAGTTACTATGAAAAATTACTTATGAAGTCACATCCTAGAGATTGTATGAACAGCTACCACAGCTTAGTAATGAGATGAGGTACTATAACGACCTTCCTCTGACGTCACTGGCCGTTTGAGCTATCTCTTTCTTTTCCGGGTTTTAAAATGATTGTAACTTTGTCATTTTTTGAGATATTTAATTTTTGTTTTCACACATGTTTATCTTTTGAGGAATATAATTAATTTATCTAAAAAAAAATTTTAGCCATCATGCCTATTATTGTCTGAGAGCGTAGTCCGAGTTTGCTCTCGAAAAGTTCTCAGTATCCGGTGAGCAACTCGCGAGCTACTTACCGGATGCTGTGTGTCAGGTTTTTGCAAAGAATATATAAATATTCAGTGGTTCTCAATTCGCTTGCTAGGGGCGCTTTTCATGGAACCATAAACGAAAACGTAAATTATATCTACACAATAAAAGATCTTGTTTCGTTTTGCGTATGGGTTTTCATGTTAAAAATTTACAGGTAAATGACGCAATAGGTCATATACTACTTAGATTTAATAAATTTCAGAAAATCCATTGTGTTATAAGTATCATAAAAACTCTTACTTAAAATTATAAGGAAGTATTTTTCAATTTTTGTTGCTAACTGTACATCTTGAAATATTAACACAACTTTTGTAATATCGTAATATCAAAAATGTGTTCTCCATTAACACTTGCAAAACGGCAGACGATAAGCTGATTCATGTCGTTTACAGTAAATGATGTCTTATTGCTTTCAACATAGAGCTTATAAGTCGTATGGTACAATTTAAAACGTAATTTTTTCCACATTGTTGGAACGCATTTTCAGGGCTGCTACTGTTTGTGTGGCTTACCTAATATAAGACATAACGGCTGAAATAATTCGATTGAAATGTTTACCAAGATTTTATTAATTAAAAAAAGGTATAGAGTAAAGCGGGAAAATTGCGGGGCATCCCTAATATAAGATCGCAGGCCTCATGAACTATTCTCAAATAATAGTTCCTAGTTTTGTAAAAGAACTGCAGGGATAAAAACTACTTAGAAGTTCCTTCAAAAAGTAACTACTAAAAGAACACAGATATTTAATGCTGTACAGTAAGTACTACTATGAATGTTTTACAATTAAAAATCTGTGTATTCGACTTATTGTAAAGATTTCGGTGCTATAACCGATTTCGCTGGAAATACGCCGCGTCTCGAGGACAAGATACTTTTCCCTTTTACATAATAACATGCATCATTCATTCATTCATTTCATTGTTACTATTTAACTCTTAAAAAGAGTACAACTATCCATTTTTGCAGTATGTAAATTCACTACCGAGTGGGTAGCGGTACCGCCCAATATGGCAATGTGTGTCAGTTTTCGACAATCCTTACTGGATATACTTACCATAGGCTATGTGCCATGTGGCAGATTATGAAATGTGACACAGTTTTTTGTGTGATTAGATGTAGACTTGTATGAGAATATGGTCTAATTAATGTTGTTTTATTACTGTCATTAATTACTGCCTTTATAACTTTTTTTCTTATATTTTGGCTCCACACATAGTGTATTTAGCCAGTGTCAAGTATTGTTATTTTTCATCGTTAATGAATATATTACGTAAAGTCAAGTGTTAGTCATAGTCTATGTCAGGTAGTCGTAATCCAGTTTACGTCATGCTCCAGTAAAGTGGTGGGTGGCAACTTTACTAGAAGTTTCTATGGAATTTTGGAAGCAACACGAAAACTCACGTTTCACCACATTGCCAACATACAACATACTGTTTTTTTATTAAGACAATACCATAATTTATTAACTGAATAGGTTTCTTAGGCGAGCGGGCTACATAACATTGTAAACCACATTGTCACTCAATATCAGGAGAAATAAGGTCCTACGCAAGCCAATCTAATATTTAAAAAAAGCTGCACTCTGATGTATAGGACAGTTAGCACATAATTCTCATTGGTCCGAGCATCATGCTACTCTATTTTCTTGATCTTTTGACAGTAACTGCATGGTCTTTATTGGACCGATCACTATCTGCTCCAACTTTTCCTACGCAATAATCTAAGGAGGTAACCGTTAATTGGCTTCCAGCAGAGAAGACAATTCGTATCGCGCCAAATACAAGCCATAAGAAAAACAAAAGCTGAACAAAACTAATCACAGGCCATTGTTTCCGTCCATGGCGTCGGTTGTAGTGAAACCGTTCCCGACATGGGGTAGACGGTAACTCGATGCTATGGTTATTGTGAACGCGCTTTCATAATGTCACTTTCAAGTGAAACGGTTGAGTTACGGAGAAAATTGGTTTGATTGAATGTGTGTGACATGGATAATCACGTCTAACCACCTTAAATAATTGCAATACTTATGACATCATGTTGTAAAAAGCAATGCTTTAGCAAACAATTTGCGATTATTTTTGATTTTATACAGGTTTGATCTTGCTAAGAAACTCATCGGCTTTTGACGATAACAATAAAGCTTAAATTTTTAGGTCAACCATTATGCCGTTGAATAGTTGAAATATAGCATATTTTGGGTACTTATTTTGATTAGCTACCAAATATTAAGAGTCTGTCTAAGTTACTTGAAATAATATTATTTTTAATTTATAAATTGAATGGTTCTATTCTCGTAATTATTCGGTGTCTTCCGAGGTCCATGTTTGTAAGTTTAAATAATTATCTATAAAGAATAATATACTACGGTTCTTTAATTTTTCTAAATGTGACTTTTCCAATAGTATTTCTTGACTATGTGATTCAAGAAAACTTGCTCAGTGTTCTCTTTTCTAGATTGATAAAACGTAATTGGGAGATTTTCAATTATGTTATAAATTAAGTAAAAATTACTTGTTGTTGCATTGAATTGTCCAAGATTGCCGCAACGATGCAATGCGATCGGTTGCGTCGTGCAACATGCGGTTAGTGATCACAGATGGTTCATTGAGCACGTCATTTGACATCTAAGCGATTGGTTCTAGTGGTTGCGTTCTGATGAACTGCCTTAACGGTCTGTGTAGGGCTGCCACTGCCTCAGAACAAATTATGGTTAGTTTACTCGAATTACAAGCGCATCGTATGTTTACTTGCCATTTGTTTAACGTTAGTTTGAATGGAGTAAGATTGTTGAGTGCTATTAATTTAGTTCTTGTTATCATTTTATGATACCTACTTTAAAAGATGCCTAAATTCTTATGACTTGTAATAACATGTGGATCTTTTATACTGCATTTTACACTTAGACAGCGTCTGTGGCGTGGTGGTTGAATTAGTCAGCTCATAACCAGAAGGGAGCGAAGGTGGAGCATACAAAAAAATAAACATTAATATTTATTTCACCTCACTGGCTCGGAAAGATTTTTTTTGGCATTCGAAATCTGGGCGCAAAAACGCATTTTAATCGCTAGCGAGCAGTGTTTTTAAAACTCGATCGTTACTATTTAATAATATTTTTGCCAATCACAGAGCTAGAATTCGTTACCTTGCTAATAATAATTGAGGTTTTAACCACAAATCTACACTTGAAATTAACCTTTTTTCTTATTTTTTCTTATATAATGGCTACACGTACAGTGTATTTAGCCAGTGTCAAGTAATGACTGACAACCGATGGGAAAGAAAGGTTCTCGAGTGGCGACCACGAACTGAAAGTCGCAGCGTAGGCCGGCCCCCCACTAGGTGGACCGACGACCTGGTGAAAGCCGCGGGGAGCCGATGGATGCAGGAGGCGAGCAGCCGCTCTGAGTGGCGCTCCCGGGGGGAGGCCTATGTTCAGCAGTGGACGTCTTCAGGCTGTTAATGATGATGATGATGATGATGATGATGAAGTATTGATTTGTGGATGGACATTTTTTCTTTAATGTTCAAAGAATGACGTGACGAGTTAGTCTTTTAGCTGATATTAAGCGTAACGGCCACCCATAACTATGGATAAGCTAAGATTTTCTTAGCTTTTTAAGCTGTTTCCTTGGTTTTTCCTCACTGTAGTGAAAGATTGTGTGTTTCACTCGGCTGCAAAAATTTTTTGCGTCTCGTACCTTTGAAACCTTCGCTACGCTCAGGATTCTACATTTGAACCGATCGCTACGATCGCGGTTCAATCCTGAAACCCTTCGCTTGCTCAGGTTTCAATTGAAGTACTCGCGCCAAAAACCAACTTTGCACCCTTGTATAACAAATAACTATTCTGAGTCTGCGTATTGTGAGAATATGGTTTTCGTAGTTTCTGGATGCCTGATGCTGGGAATCCTAGTTAAGATTCAGGATCTATGTGATCGTTGCTGTTATTTATTTATTTATTTATTTATTTAATTCCACTGTGCGCTATCAATATAGTAGGAAAAACAGATCACATAGAAATGGACGGCCAATAATATTTTGTAAATGGTAACCCTAATGTTGATGAATCTCGATCCCCAAGCCGTGTCGGATCTATTGATTTATTCAAAGTGGATAGTTACATAATGAACATTTTCTTTTTACTAGTTTCGCTCTAATTACTGACGTCGATTGTTTTAATCGTAATTTAATGGGAACTTGCACATATTTACTTATTTTAAAGATTGACTTCAGTAACTTGAAATACATTTATTTTGTCTTTTTTAAGGGTTCCGTGCCCAAAGGATAAAGCGATCCCTATTACTATGGCTGTCCGTCTGTTTATCTGCCTGTTTGTCTGTGTGTCTGTCTGTCTGTCTGTATCTCGTAAACCGTGATAGTTAGAAAGTAGAAATTTTCGTAGATGATGTATTTCTGTTGCCACTACAACAACAAAAACTAAAACCAGAATGTAATTAATATTTAAGGGAGCTCCCATACAACAAACATGATTTTTTTGCTCGTTTTTATAGATAATGCTGGTACTGAACCCTTCGTGCGCGAGTACGACTCGCCCTTGGCCGGTTATTTTACTTGATTTGTCTTTGTTGAAAGTTGTAAACTGTAGTGTTGGTGGTACAACCTAGGCTTATTGTAGCTTTATGCAAACGTGGGAGCCAAGTAGGTAGGTACTTACATAACATTTTATAGTTAAGTATCATTTCATTTTTAACAATTGCTCATTTTTTCATACTTTCACTATAGTATAAGCCAATTTAATTCTCGTTAGACAGTATGAGAGTGTTCTATTCACATTGTTAGCACTCATTGTATATTGTTCTTTTTGTAAACAATAATAAAACGAGTCTTCGAGACTTTGGGTCATATTAGGTTCCTACTAAAGGTCTTTTTTTTATCATCGTCATCGTCTATCTTTATCATCATTTACTAGGTCGTAGGACTTTTCTGCAGTTTGTTTATAGATAGGTACCTCCACTTTACCAGTTAATCTGCCACCAAGCAGTACTGTGCAAGTGCCTGTGTGCTCGATTAAAGAGCATTGTAGCTAGTGAAATTACTGAGCAAATTAGACATGAACTGTAGGCCTAGCACGAATATTAACGCGCGCGTAAATGTAACGTTAACGTAAGGCTTAAGGCGTTAACTGCTGTCAAAGTTCATACAATTTTGACAGCAGTTGAGCGGAAGATGCGCGCCAGCAGCGCTGCTAGCTCAATTGTAATAGGGGGGCAGATTAAATGCCATACAACTGCCTTACGTTAACGTTACACTTACGCACGCGTAAATATTCGTGCTAGGCCTACTGACCTCACAGTCTAAAAATCTGATTTAGACTATGTGATGTCTCAGGATGACATGCGCAGTGTAACGCCGAGTGACCAATAAAAGACCAACAGAATTCGCTATATTTTAGTAAATAACACCCTGTGGGTAGATACTATTATTTATTCTGTGATAAAACTCCCAAAGCCGACCTTTTCAGGCCAAAGCTACTGTAAATAAAGTTCTTCAACAAACCACTCGTCTGTAAGTATAGTTCTCTCGGGCTACTGCAAATAGCAGTCTCCCTCAGAATAAAGAACGCTATAGGCGGCGCGCTCTAAACTGAAGGGCGATATGTTTTCCTTGATAGTTCTAAGAGTGAGTGTAGATTCTGTATAATTTTTTTTATGTGAATGAATGACGTTACGAGCTAGTCGTTCACCTGATGTTAAGCGACACGGCCGCCCATAACAGTTGCAGTGTTACTCGGAACTTTAAAATAATAAAGTTTTGTGTACGCACTACGCACGTCATCCTGAGACATCACACAGTCTAGTAATCAGATTACTACACTGTGTAATCAGGTCATAAAGTCTCATTTGCCCAGTAACTTCACTAGCTACAATGCCCTTCAAACCGGAACAAAGCAGTGCTTGCACACTACTGCTTGGCGGCAGAATAACTGGCAGAGCGGTGGTACCTACCTAGACGAACTTTGCAGAAAAGTCCTACCACATAGTAAATATAATAGTTGAAAGCATGTAAATAGGAGGAATTCTGTGCTTGTTAGATATATTATTGAGAGGGCCAAGCGAGAATTGAACTGGGGCGCGTCAATTTTAAAGTCGTACTTACGAGCTCTAACCCTGCACACACATTCCCCTTTAGTAATAAACACTGTATAAGTGTATAACAGTGGTATGGCTACACAGTGTTTTCTCTTGCTTTATCTTTGCCTATTTCAAACGTGACAAAGAGAAACAAAACACATTATAACTATTCTTCCGCTACACAACGTTTATAAGTAAGGAGGTCAATCTCAATGTCTGAGTTAGAATTTTTTAAATTCGGAAGCCAAACCTACATTTGGCTTCACTAGTTCTAAGACTTTTGAGCTAGCCGTCTAGTGTTCTAGTGTGCGTTGTCTATTTGCAACTGTTGGCTCTCTGATGAAATAGGTCAACGCTTTATGAGAGGACTTAATTACATAGTTGTACGAGTATAATGAATAATGCAGATAGAAGCGAGATGGGTTTGAAACAGCTTATGGCTAAGCGAATCTTGAATGTTATAATATGAAAGATCATATTTGTGATGTTTAATACAAGGAAAACATATAAAAAGCGCACTAAGAAAGGCATGATGCACTTTTGGGAACACGTAGGTTCTATTTTAATTAGTGCTATTTTCTCCAAAAGGGCACTAAGATTTTGGAATCGTTTGAATTAGTTGGTGCTAATTTTTTTTCCAAGAGCACCATGGAAAATTTTGTATAACATTTTCATTACTTTGTGCCATTGCGGGCAACCCTATTTCTACTTAAAAATTATCTATTGAATCAATGGATAAATTATAAGGTCATTAAAAAAAAGGGCGGGAAACTGCATGATATAAGGGAAAACAACCACACTCACTCGCCTTTTACCACAGATTACTGAATATGTCTTTTAGTAAATTAGGCTTCTGTGCTGAAAATACACGACAAAGTAAAAGTTCAAACCTTTTCAATGTTGACCACTAGCCTTCCTTCATAAAGTGGCTTATAGTATGGGTCGCTGAATATATAGCTAGATGTGTTCCGTTCTCCTTTGTAATATGCTCACAGCCATGCCATTAATGCTCGTCACGTGAACCCTAAATACCGAATGCTCGACAATAACGCTGTGCCCTTGGAAGCTAGATCTTAGTGGATTTCTGACGACAACCGCAGAAATAAAGTCTAAGAGTGGGTTATGAAGTTTAAAAAGATGTGACATCGTTAGTTATATTGTAGGAAGGCACCTCCAAAGGAATATTTTTAGTTAACAACTCAACAAGAGACAGAAGGTTCTGAGGTACAAGAAGCGATTGTGGCGAACCTTTGGTTAGAGATTGATTCTGCGAAGGTTCGTCACAATCGCCGGAGACACAATTGTCGGAGTTGGAGGAGCCTTCCTACAATATAATTAACGATCTCACATATTTTGATTATTACGGGAAGTCTTGTCCAAGATCTTTTCTTCAAAAGTTGGATGAGTTTAGAATCTAACATACAGCTTTGGTTAAGTATACTTCATAACAAAAGTTTATGTCAGACCAAGAAGTGGAAGCCCTTATATGAATCGGCTATATTCATAATCGGCACCTGTGTAACTGGGTTAGAGTCAAGTGAGAGTATGGTATTTGTTCTGTGTCACGGAGTGGTTGGTCCTCGCAGTTCCTGGGTTCCTATTAGATCCACAGAAATTGATCCGTTATCTATGTATTGTGATTTGTGATCGTTAAGAGTGCCCTACGTTTCTGGTACGATACGAAAAAATTCTAGGCCTGTGGGTGCGACACAGTGAGGTGCGACCTTAGAATACTTATATGCGCATCATCAAAGCGCACAACAATCGCGTAGGTATCAATAATTACGGTTCAAAATAACGCTAGCCGATGTTTCTTTTAAAGATTTTTGATTATTTTATATTTCAATCTGTATTTATTATGGATTTTTCCTTAGCCTTGTTTACCGTCAAGATCGCTCGCAGATTTTGGATTGGTTTTCTTGATTTCTCTACGTAAAAAAGTTAAACAAAACAACACTAGAAAATAAAATGAACTATGCTAATTCAATGCATGATTTGATTACGGAATGGTGAACGGTATATTTGCGAATATTTAGAGCTTAAAAAATATTTAAATCCACGTTCCTTATAATACATTTTGTATAATATATAAGTACTGAGAATTGGATTCCTTTGTTCATTCGGACTTCAAAGAGACCCTGCAGAGCGCTGGCAGTGCTCCATCGGATTACAAAACAAGAGAATGTTATTAGTCCTTTTCAAGACCGAGTCTTGGGTACTTTACGTATTTTTTGAGGCTTTCGTTCAAAGCTGATGACCAAAAAGTGTCTATAGCCACGACGCAGTACGCACTAGCTTCAAGATGGTACGGTAAAATCATAAAATACTGAAATGTTAAAACGTACAGGCGTTTTTATTTTTTTGTCTTTTCATTAAAGTCATTAAATGCTATGATGACAAGTAAAATTCGCTAGCTGTCCAGTCTGCAAAATTCTAATTGACCACTAATTTCTACCAAAAAAGTACACAAAATATCATGTTGTCTAAATAGCTATCAACAACATTTAACTCTTTATTGTAATGATACCACATTACAATTATTTATAGTCCAAGGAAGCAATTAAACCTCAAAAGGCACTGGCATCAAGATTTACGTTCTACGTGACGACACAGGTTAGGCCACAGTCACTAGGGTTACCGCATAGTCTAAGCACGTTCTAATAAAACCCGATTTGTAAATAACCTATCGATTTATTTTCAACAGGATGAATTTTTCAGGTTGACTTCGTAATAAATGTGGCTAAAATTTATTCGTAAAAATATGCACAAATAAATCTTGAAGACAAAATAAGCATAGCTTGTACTATGGGAACCAGATAACGATAGAGTACTTCTATACTTTTTGTTTGTAAATGTAATACTTAGATAGAATACAATATAACACCCCAGCCACAGAAAAAAACCTTTGTCCATCACACAAATGTTTGTCCTGGGTAGTAATCGAACCCACAGCCTGTTCAGAAGGCAGAGCTACTACCAACTCTCAAAGTCATTTCAAACACGTTACTTTCTGCAAGGATCAGAGGTGAATACCGTTTGCGTGCCGACATGTCACGCAGCTCGGTATGTTTATTAATGAACACCTGAATCTGAATAAAGTCGTTTTAGAATAGTTACTGTTCCAGAACTAGTTACGTGGTAAAGGCAGCCCGAATGTTAGGTATGACTTCATCAGGGTGTGCATTTTTGTGTACTGTGTACTTTTTTTTAACTTTTAATAGACAAAACATTTCACCGCTGTCTCACCTGATGGAAAGCGATGACGCAGTCTATGATTGCCTAGAAGACATCTGTTCACTCTAGACTTGAAGACTCCCAGATCATAGTTAGCTGGAAACAAGGACGCCGGCAAGGTGTTCCACTCATTGGCTTACAGATCTCCAATCTATGAGTATATAGGTACTTCACAGCTTCATTATTAACAGCTTGAAGACGTCCACTGCTGAACATATGAAAGAAAGGAAAGAAAGAAAGAAAAATAATTTATTTGTGACAAAAAACAAATACACGTAATAATATGATTGACAACAAAAAATTTACCACCACCATAGAGCTCCACTTTGATACTGGAATTCATAATCAATTTGGGGGCTCCTCTAGGGGATGTTTCAGGCGCTGTGTGGCGGAGTCTAGTTTTATGCATTTCATAAACAAAATTAAGTAGCCCTCAATCTGACAATTCTGACATTGTCAAAGGCTTTCACCCTTTGACTATGAATACCACTGTGAGTAGCTCTTGCTTTCTGCATCCAACGGCTCCCCGCGGTTTTGTTCGTTTTACCGCCGGTCACCTATGTTCAAGTAATTTAGGTAAGTAATAAAATATTTAAACTAAAACATAGTTTAGCGTCATAATTTTACAGGAATTTCACAATTATTTTTGGTTTTTTTGTCCACTGCTATCATCCAGCTATTATAACTTGTAAATAATGGTCATGGATGAAATAAAAAAGAAGAATTGAGTTTTGATTGACATCGAACTGAAGCCCAAAATGGCGGACATATTACATATGTGTGTCAGATGAAAGTAGGGCGACCGGCTGCCTATGATGTGAGTGTGTGCGTATTTCGCTCGTACGTACGAAGCGTTCCGGCTTCCTAAGGGTGCTTCAGTTTCGGATCAGTCGGGGTCCCTCCTTCTTTTTTTAATAGCTCCATGATAATGGTAAAGAGAATTAAAAGATAAATAGTGAAACAACCATGTAAATGCTATAAGTTTTCTAATAAAAGGATGACGTACAAAGGCAGGTATCAAAAAGTGGCAGAGAACATAAATTATTTAAAAACACGTTTATCAAAAAGGCTTTACTAAAAGTATGTACTAGGCAAATAGGAAAACATAGGAGATAATCTTATGATAATTTCCTGCAAATTCCTTTTGCATTACACAGACATTTTACAAAACTTTCAATGTTGTAACAACAAAATAAAATGGAAGTTCAAAAAGTTCCCATCAAATCCAATCAATATGCCTATAGCATTCTGTCACGTTTGATTCCACGAATGTACCGCTAACTGTTGAATAGCTATACTTTTTGTGGTCGACGGTCAACGACATTACAAATCAGAGCACTTTTAAGTAACCGAAGTCAACCGAAAAAGGTAGACAGTATTTGCAAGAATCTTTTGGGTTTCCAAAAAAGAAGAAATTAATAGTTCGGGGTAAAGTTTTCCCGTATTTTGTATGAATGAATTTGAAATCTAATTTCTCTGGTTATAAGGTTTATTTGTAGGTTGGTTTTGTAACCATAGTACCTATAAGGCAAATTAAAATATCTAAAGTCAAAAAAAAATTACTGAACTATTTTATTCGTCTTTGAAATTGAGTGAAAAATAACTAAAACAACGGTGGGGTCTGTGCACACCTCACCGGCACACCGGCATCGGCAGCGCCGGACCTGCGCCGGACCTGTACCAGGCCTGTACCGGTGAGGTGTGAACTGACATTTACAGTTTTGTTTCAGGTGTGGACAAATATAATGTGTTGCGATTACGGACCGGAATATCTGTAGTGTAAGTGGTGTGAGTGTAAATTGAGGATACCCTAACAGCATAGCACGTTTGTTCAATCGTTGCCAGTCCGAAAATGCTTAACGTCAAAAACACAGTTAGTTACGTACAATGTTACGTACATTCTATTATCATCATCATCATCATCATCATCATCATCATTGTCAACAGCCTGAAAACGTTTACTGCTGAACATAGGCCTCCCCCAGAGAGCACACTTACATTTGGTCATTGCATCGTATTTTGTTCGAGAGCTCTGTTCAATAGAGCTTTCAACTGCAACTTTTCCCAGACCTAATCTTATAATTTCTGAAATGTAATAGACTTCACGCTACGATTACCATGATTCTATTTCGATTCTAGACGCTAGTTATTTCTAGCACTTAAATAACAGGTATCATTTGAATGACAATGAATGATGAGTCATGTGATTTTCACACTGTATTATCACTGCTACGACTTTACCTTTAAAATTTACTATTGTAAGGTTTTGATTTATATTTAAATCAATTTATTATAAGCAGAGACTTTTTCGATTTGGTCCTTATTCGCTGCTCTGGCCGATCTTGATTTGACAGCCTATCTGCGAGCGATGTGGCCTGCCCATTGCCATTTCAACTTACAAATTTTAAGGGATAGGTATATCGGTCACTTTAGTCCCTTAGCGGATTTCCTCGTTCTGAGTTTTATCTCCGAGCATAGCTCTCTCCATAGCTCGTTGCGTGACTTTGAGCTTACTTTATGGTTATCAAATAGGTTTAGGACCACAATTAATATAAGTTTATGTGTATTATTGTAAGTATGTATGTTTGTGACCACTCAGCGTTGCTCCGGTAAACCTGAATCTGAAGCTTTTTCAAAGACTTCACGGTTCCTCATGGTCTGGTAATTAGGTTACATCATGCAGGGAACTGACAACCGATGGGGAAGAAAGGTTCTCGAGTATCGACCACGAACCGGAAGGCGCAGCGTAGGCAGACCCCTCCACTAGGTGGACCGACGACCTGGTGAAAACCGCGGGGAGCCGATGGATGCAGGAGGCGAACGACCGCTCAAGGTGGCGCTCTCTGGGGGAGGCCTATGTTCAGCAGTGGACGTCTACGGGCTGATGATGGTGATGATGATGATGATGCAGGGATGACTGGCAAAAATTACAATGGCAATTTTATTAGTAGTTGGCATCGAAATAATACCCAGTAGTTGGTGCCAAAAACTTCAATCTGTTATACGAACTGATGAGTTTCATTCACAGGTTAGAGAAAAAACAATTTACTCTGTGGTTTCGTTACGTTTCGTATCTAGAATTCAAAGCAAGCTAAGTTTACACGGCGTTACTCAATGTTAAGTGGGTCTTAGCATTTCATCAAACCGTGAGAAGTGGATTTAAATATATTAACTCTCACTTTTCTTTGGTTCAGTGCCAAAAGAGAGTAAAGAAATACTTTTAAACTTCATTCCGTAGTTTTGCGTGTGAAATACGTGCGAGTATGTAGAGTACACGTGAGTGGGATATCCGGCTTTGAAGTGCAGACTTAAGTCAAAATATTTCATTTTCTCAAACATGCTTGCAAATTTGAGCATTATTTCGACAACCTTCTTTGAGATAAATCGAACTTGCTGTACTGGCGAGCAGCGGCCGGCAAAGTTTGTATGAAAATCCATGTCTGTCGTGGTTTAGGGGCCAGATAAATTACATAGTAAACTCATCTGTCGTGCTGGTTTGCAAATAAAAAGCTCATGGAATTGATTTTTCAAATATAAACAGCCTCCGTGGCGTGGTGGTTGAGCAGGTCGGCTCATAACCCGGAGGTGGCGGGTTCGATTCCCGCGACAGGACAAGTGTTTGTCCTCGAAAACAAAAACACAAATACTTGGTCTGTGTCTGGGTGTTGTAGGACCATGGTCCTTGTAGTTCCTGGGTCCCTAGGTACAGGGAATCCTAGTTAGGGTCCAGGATCTATGTATGTGATCGTAGGGCGTTATTACCGTTATCACAACTAAGCATCGATGGACTTACGTACATGTGCCTCGGCATCGCCTCGGCCCACATTTACACGTTCGTCCATCAATGCCTCTGTTGCTGGCCGCTGCAGTAATGTACTATTCAAAGAGCATGTTAAAGGTATCATTGATTTGAAAATTTAGCATATTATTTTATGCCACAGGTTACTACTACCTACCTACCTTTCACACAGGACTTAACCGCGCTAAAACATTTTTAATTTTTGACAATACACTTTGATATTGCATTTTCACGCGTTAAAAATGTGTGAGCAAGATAAAACTATCAAAAAGAGCGAGAAGCCAACCCTAGGTCTACACAGAGGGTGTTGCGATCGATACCCGGGGTAACTAACGCGAGGGAATAAAAAAACCAAAAAGGGAGCGGGAAAATTTGGTAGACTTTACTAACTATATTTTTTTTTACAGATTAATTTGTAAAGGAAAAATTAGAATCACGAGCGGGGATTGAACCCGCATCCATCCATCCCTCAAGCCAGGATATGTTTTACTTAAGCTACCGTGACAATCATGTGGTCTCATGTCCGAATTTTTCCTTCACCTTTACAACCAACTAACGGGGTTGTTCTAATTTTTCCTTTACAAATTAATCTGTAGATTACGCTGAACAGGCGATACTGCTATAAAAATCATAAATATGTATATATATATATATATATATATATATTTTTACTTGTAACACTTACTTATATTTCCAAAGAAGCACATATTCTGTAAAACTATGATTCATTAAATTGGCTCTCTTTTATTTTGTTATTTAATTTGTCATGATAGCGGTAAGCCTCATGGAGTCCAAACTTCCTGTATCTGAAATAATATAATATTACATATTGCAGCCTCTGTTGTGTAGTGGTTGAGCAGGTCGGCTCGTAACCCGGAGGCGGCGGGTTCGATTCCCGCGACAGGACAAGTATTTGTGCACAGAAAAAAAGCGCAAATACTTGTTCTGTGTCTGGGTGTCGTGGGACCATGATCCTCGTAGTTCCTGGGTCCCTAGATACAGGGAATCCTAATTAGGGTCCAGGATCTATGTATGTGACGTTGGGCATTATTATATTACATCAACGTCACCAACAGCCGGAAGATGTCCACTGCTAAACACCTGCCCCCCTATTACGAAGGAGCTAGCAGCGCTGGTGACGCGCGTCTGCCGGCCAACTGCTGTCAATTTTCATACAATTTTGACAGCAGTTAAGCCTCATAAAACGCCACGTTGGACGTTTATCATAAGGAGGTTTACCACGATTCAATAGAGGGTTACGTTAGGAATGAAAATAATACTTTGCTGTTCCTAAGCTAACCCGCTACCGGGTCAGGTTATCGGGTTAGGTTAGGAATAAACCATAAACACCACGAATGGCAAGCGGCTTGATGATCGCAAAAGATTTTAATATAAGTAGGTACCGATGAGAATCGGGAAGTCACCGGGCGGGAGGGCAGGCGCTTAAGGCACCCAGCCGACAAAAGTGGGGGGCAACTAGCTCAAGGGCACCCTTGGGGTGCGAGCCTCGGCTTGGGCTGTTGCCGGGATAAGAGGATCGAGAAGGCTACGTCCGCTGGAGGAGTGGACCCTACGCGACCGTTCTAACTAACCTACGGGCGGTACGTCGACCTCGCCGGCGGGGTCGGTGTCTGATTGTGTTACGCTGGTATCCTATACCGGTGCCGAAATCGGTACCTGAGCCAGAAGGGCTAGACTGGTCCGGTGATCCTAGCGCAGCCGAAACAACGGCTGCTATAGGATCTTCCGGGTCGCTCAAGACGTGTCTTGGGCGGTGACGACGGGGTGGATAATAAGGTTTTTCCCAAGCCGGCTTTTACGGGACCCAAGGGAAGAGATGGGGTGGTCCCATTCCTCACACGGCCCGGGACCACACCGCTGAAAGTCGATGACTATTATATTTTAATCATGCTGCTTTTCCACTTGTTTCTTATCATACGCTTAACTATTACACCCATGATCTCTCATGAATGCAAATTATGTAAATATAGACACTGATAAGCGATAACTATAATATGAGATAAGAGTGCTTCTGATAAATGTTCCTATTATAGTTGATGGCCTATAGCTTAGTTGGTAGTAGCTCTGCCTTATGAACTACCTATATCTTGTTCATATTATCTTAGGCTGAGTTGCACCATAATCACGGTTAAAGTTACGGTCAAATTTTGACATTAGCCCGCCCTGCGAAGCGTGGAACGGTTATAGTTAGCGTTAAAGTTAGAGTTAAAGTAAGCTGGTGCAACTCAGCCTTAGATATTTTATGTTAAACAAAGGGGATAACAGTGCACAAAATATCTTTTATAATGGTAGTTTACTATATTTTACTAAAACAATGTTCAATTATTTTTATCTGGTAGTAAACTGATCTATTATAAAATAAACTTCATTTTGTACTATTTATTTTTACGATATATCTGTTCTATAAATTTTGATGATAAAATAAACAATTTTTGATAGAAAACATCTTATACTCTCATCTCATCTTATACTTCTTATTATACTGGTAATACTGTAGAGGTTCTAAACATTTTCAAGAGGACATAACCTGCTGCCATCATTTCCCGTTTTATTCGTTTTTGTTTTCCCAAATGCGAATGTTTTTATTCCTGCGTTTGGGCTATTTTATTGTGATTTTTTGTTCTGTCTTTTGTTAAGTTTGATGAATTTCATCCGAAAATTCGTTCGCAAAATGGATCCTTAGCCGGGTCTGTCGATCTCAATGATCTTATCAAGAACAGAAAATCTATCGCTAGTCAAAAACCGGCCCCGGAAAATCTTTGAATGTCACGGAAATCTTGTGGTGAAGAATGTATACAAAGATAGACATACAAGAAGTAGCCTGCAAGCGAATGTTGGTTACTAAGAGACTATACAAACAAAACAGTTTAATTGTTAAGAATCAATATAAACAAAAATATTTTTCAAAGGGAAAAATGTTTTGTGCAACTGGCATGCCACTTTGATAGTGACTTTACGTGACATTTCTTTGTTTACATAAAATATCTAAGATAGTTATGTGAACAAGGCATAGGGGGTTGTGGGTTCGATTCCCACACAGTACAATCATTTGTGTGATGAACATAGGTGTTGGTTCTGTGTCTGGTTATATATATTTACCAACAAAAAGTATCTAAGTATACTATCAGTTATCTGGTTCCTATAGCACATTAAAGCTATACTACTGAGTTTGGGGCTAGATGGCGCTATGTGAAATTATACACATATTTATTTATTCATTCACAGAGTGGTGGCTCAGCGGTAACCCGGGCGACTTTCAAACCGTTGTGCCCAGGTTCAAATCCCACTCGGGTTTGCACCAATAACTTTTATATGCGGAATTTGCACTTGCTTTTGATTTTTCAACATTTTAAAACGTGCTTTTTCAAATATGAATAGAATACAATAGAATAAAGGCATATTAAAAAAACAAATTGGAAGAAAAAACATTTATTATAAATATGCTGTACGACGTGCAATAAGGATATTACGGTAAAAGTAGTTCCACGTCATTTCATGTAAAGCGAGCAAAGTTCAAAATCGTTTCAATATTACGTCAGTCTTCTAGTCGCTTTTAGCGGTTGGATGGCAGAAACTCCATTGCGCAATCTCCAAAATGCACTCGATAAAATACCAACAAACTAGCAACTCTTGCTTTGAAATATGTTGAAGGTTCTAAAGAGGCATGTATATCGGATATCCGGTAACCTACATCCGAATCACGAGTATGGTTCTCGGCTTCTTTCTAAAACGGTCTCGCGAATTGATTTAGTTTTATACAACTGTTTTGGAACATTAAACCAACGAATTACACGTATTTGCTTAAATTACCTTAGCTACCTACCTACCTTTTTTATTTTTTATTCATTACCTTATTTTGCTTAACGAGATGAATTGATATGGATTATTGCATTTTTTATTTGAGTCGTTAATATAACGTGATATTATAAAGCTCTTTTTAAGGTATTGTCTTGTCTAGTTGATTGAATATTCAACCTATTTTTAACAAAACAGCAAAAGCGCTTTTAGCTATTTTCTTACAGTGCGTCTCCGCCAATGAACAACTTTCATGAATATTTTATGAACGCAAAATAAAAATAATACTTAATTTCTAGAGTGTAAACTTAGTGAAAATTAGACACACTTAGTTAAGTTTTTAGCTGTGCACCTATGTGGGTAATTAAAAGAGGTTTACGTGAATGTTAAAAATAGTTAAGCAGAGCATTTAATTTTTGACGCCACAGGCAGCCGTTATACTTATTGCTTCAGCGATTAGCCAAAAAAGTAGGTAAGTATCTAACGAAATATAGCCTTTTAAAGCATACATTTTTGGCTTCGACGTAGTTACGTGATTTTTCAACTAGAGGTCAACTTTGAGTAAAATTCGAAATTCGAATTTTAAGTAAGTTTAAATTAACCTTTCTTAACAAA
The DNA here is from genome assembly GCA_963580505.1 of Ennomos erosarius. NCBI lineage: Eukaryota > Metazoa > Arthropoda > Insecta > Lepidoptera > Geometridae > Ennomos > Ennomos erosarius. Next base: position 13,482,292 of record OY756982.1, read on the forward strand.
TTATAAAGTCAACATTATTTTTATTGCAAAGTTATAGGCATTGTATTATTTCAAAATCACGTAAGTGTAAGGTTACAGATAAAAATAAAGGAGATGATACAAAAGTGAAGGTGCTGATTCGATTGCCTGTTAACACGATCGGTTCGACGGCGCTACTATAAAACTTACATACTGAGTGATTTTGGATTTATTACGAAGAAAAAAGAATGAAATAATGAATCTAAATAATGAATCTAAATAATGAATAAGCTAGGTAGGTACACAATTTTGAACAGTGCAGTAAATTGATTATTCAGGAACTTATATTTTTATTTACAAAATTAGGTAACTTGGCAGTAAGATAATAATGTCCATTTAAAACTCCTTTTATCGTTTTAAGCAAGGGATATTCGTTCACGGCTTGTAACTGTTGTATCTTTTTTTTTTCTTATATTTTGGCTCCACACACAGTGCATTTAGCCAGAATCAAGTATTGTAATCTTCATCATGTTAATTGAATATTTCACCTAAAGTCAAGTCCCAGTCACAGTCATAGTCCAGTCTAAGTCATGCTCCAGTAAAGTGGTGGCAACTTTACTAGAAGCTTCTATGGAATTTTGGGAGCAACACGAAAAATCACATTTCTCCACATTATATCACTTGCCCTCACTCATGCTCGTAATAAAGCACTTAATGCGTAAAACGCCACCAATTTTAAACATTAACACCGGAAAAAACACAAGTGTTGAGAAATAATACAATGCAACGACGTGAACTTTTCCGCGTTCCCGCCAAAACTCCTGTTGTGTCTTGTAAGTAATTAGTAACAGAAGTTGTGAGTAGCCCCCATGATCGTCGCGTCGCGTTACATTACAAGGCTGACAATGATATACAATTCTTCAGGAAACGCCTACTGACACACTTTTGGCAACGTTTCACGCTTCGAGCGCTCCAACAGATCAGATTAACATTTTATAAGTTAGGCCACTGTTGCTAGTACAGCTTTTTATTGTATTTTTTGGTGTTATTATTATAACATGACGAACCAAAATTACTTAACAGTTATTTTTTATAGCTATCTGATGTAATGGTAATAACACATTATTATTTTATTATTATTCAGCCATGGTCATCTCACTGTAGGGCAATGAATGACCTCCCTACCTCCCCTTAAACTGCTCCCGGTTAAACAACTAACTACAATAATTGTGTTATAATAATAAAACAATGGTTCTAGAAAAATAGTAAACTTGATCCCTGATCTTATGCTCTATTCTAAAGGTTATATTAATAAAGATTATACGTCATATTTTAAAGATTACGAGTCTAGGTCATGCATAAAAATCATTTAAGTATACATTTATATTGACGGTTAAAAGAGGCTAGGTAAAACGTGTTTGAATATATTTATAATAAAATTATACCCGTTTAGGGTACTACCAGTTTTTTATAATAATTATTTGTTTAGTCTAATTTAAATATATTGAGAAGCTATTTCATTCGTTAACCGTAGTTATTTAGGATAGGAGTTGTTTATGACCGTAAGTATTACTTCTCACTTTTTATAATAATTTTGTTTATTTTTATTTTTTTCGCACGTTATTTCAAAATTTTTCTCACTACACTATTAGTTAATAAAAGAACCTACTTAAAATGACGATCAACTATAACTATAGCGGCTAAAAATAGCAGTTATCAATAATCGGCTATAATTATAATATGTCGAACATAATATGAATATAATTACATCATTTGACTGCTGATAGCATCCATTCGTTATGTATGGATTAATGATGTTATAAACTATCGACGTAGACTCTCGTAAAGTAGGCTCATTTCAAACTAAATAGGCACGTAGCTAATTACTAATTAGTTAATAGGTAAGGAACATTTAGTTAACATAGTTCAAGCATGTAGTTATATGTGCTTTAGACAGTACTGAGCATAGGTTTTGTTGATACGAAACTAGCGATGATTCTAACCCATTATATTACTATTTATTATATAAAAAAGGCTACAGTATTTCATGTAAACAACAACACAAAAAAATAATAGGTACTACAATTTTATTATTATTAGCTCATAGACAACGTATAGTTATATATTATCTGTGCCTATACTAAGTTTAGTACCTAGTACCTACCTGTTAAGACCATAATTATATAAAACAAAAATAATATTATTAATCCTTTACACATAATCGTTACTCTACCAGCTACAGCTCTATTTTTCATAAATATACATATTTATATAGTTTTATTCACTTCGTACTAAGATCCAAAATTACGTAACTTGATTGATTTGCATCTGAAATACTTACATGATTTCACAGTTTCATTTCACCCAATTTATGTACCTACATAATCGTCTAAGAAGAGGTTTGTTGTTGCCGAATACACAAGGTGCATAAATTTTACCCCCCTTTTCATAAATTATGCTGAATATTTATTTATTTTCGTGGAAGAACCAAAAAGGAATAATAATTATACACGGTCTTTCAAAGCCGTCTGTACTTTAAATTGCATGTTCTTGAGAGGTTTACGAGTATCTCGAACCATTTATATTTCTTTAATTTAATTTCTGATATTGGATAGGGCTTGATCCGGTTAAAGGCCTTCGTAATTGGCACCTTCAATTATTTTTTATTCTGATTTATTCAACGACGAGAGCTGAAGAGTCTTCAGTTTTTAATGTTCTTTACGGTTACCCGTGAAGTCTTTAGTAACTTGGGATAAACATCTCAAATCGAACTGACAATTTCCATTGAGTTTTTAATGTCTGGTCAACTGATTATCGAAAGCATATTTCGTTATCTTTATTCATAAGAGTAAAAGTATAACTTTTTATTTAATTTATTTATAGGCAAATAAATAGTGGTCAAGAAATTCTATGCATATAAATTTAAAAAAAATACCAATGTCTCACCTGATGGTGAGTGGTGATGCAGCCTACGAACACTGCAGTTACACAAGTAATTTTTAGGTTTATGTATCAAATAAGTTAATGTTTGAGCACATCAAAGCCTGATGTTAAGTTAAAGCTGTACTAATTAGCTGATCACTGGATGTAGAGTAAGTACTTAGAGCATTTTTGACGGGCCCGATAGCTCAGTTGGTACTGTTGGTAGTATCCCTGCCTTCTGAACTGAGGGCTGTGGGTTCGATTCCTACCCGGGACAAACGTGATACGTGTGATGAACTGTTTGTTGTGATGTTTGTTCTGCGTCTGGGTGTTATATTGTATTCTATGTATGTATTTACAAACAAAAAAATATATAAGTATTGTATCAGTTATCTGGTTCCCATAGTACAAGCTATGCTTAGTTTGGTGCTAGATGGCGCTGTGTGAAATGTCCACATATATTTATTTATTTATTTATTTTGGTATTTTCGCAGCAAATAACTTCCTAGTTTTTGAATGATAATTTTATGCTTGATTATCATATGAAAAACCAAACTGAGGAGAATAACACGCTTATAATAACTAAATTGAATTAACTAAGGAGCATGTTAAATTAGTAAGTACCTACTTAGGAAACTTCAAAATAGTTTGCGCTTTCAAAATCCATCGGTTGATCTCTGAATAACGTTTGACGAAAGACGTAGGCAGTGGTAACTGGCAATAAAGTATCTGTTTTACTGAGGTCGAATATGTGGCAATACTAAAGTCTAGACTAAAAATACCTCTCAAGTACCTAGTACCCGATATTATATTGGAAAAAACAAAGCTGACATTTTCCGCCACAGTTCTGCATTATATTTTTTTATCATGACTATTTCTCCACTCAGTCAATAATTATAAGGTAATTATGGGAATTAATAAACCCGAAGGTCAATGTTGCCACATTTGAATTAAATTACCTTTAGCAGAAATGTATAATTAAATAGTTAAAATCAAATGTATTTTGGAAGATTACTAAATGAGCCATACCTAATCATCATGATGAATGGATGAATGTGATATTTCACGCATTTATGGCATGATGTATTATTAGTAACCTTGGTACTGGAAAAGTACCTAACTGTTGTTTATAAAATTACCAGTTTAAGTTTTAAATATGGAACAATCGACATTGTCCCAAGTCTAGAGCTTTCAAGTCTGGTGACAATTTAGATTGTTCCATATTTGAAACTCGGTCCCACACAAACAAATGCCACTATTCTGTAATCCGCAAATCTCTCACGCATTTAGAAGTTTTTACTTTTCCGTCACGATCCGGGTCAAGGCAATGAAAACGCACTTAAATTAAAACTAACGCACTTTCTCTATGCATTACCAGTACTACATTATCTATCTACTGTTTATTTTTATCCACAACATTTTTTTTATCTTGGACAGGAAGGGGCAGGGGTCATGCGCAGTGCACTGCTCGCACATTGCAGTCATTCTTACCCTATAACATTAGTAACAGCTGATTCCTGATAAACAACGGGTAATCGATAAAGCCTACCTTTGACTGAACGGAGTCGGGTTGCATGTAGTAGAAAAGGAAGAACATCCACACAGCTCCGATTAGGAACAGAATTTTGATGTTGCGTCTCATTTTGGTACACTAGAGCACTGATTCGTGTATCGGGTATTTTCAATGCGCGTTTGTTTTGGCGGTCGCGAGCGGCGCGCGGCCGCGCTTCGTAGTGCGAGCGAACTGAGTACGGAATAGCTCAGCCAGAATACAGATAGTACGGTCATGCGCGTATCGTACCTCGACCGTACCAAAATAGAACCTGCAGTGATAGACTGCGCTGTCCTCTCTAATTCGTATTGGTCACTGTCTGGTCGACAGTCTGTATGGAAATGCTGATTTCGAGTTTGGTTAGGTTAAAGTGACCGATATAGCTCTTAGGATCAGTTGAAATGGCAATGGGCAGGCCTCATGGCTTGTAGAACTGACAACCCATGGGGAAATAAGGTTCACAAACTGAAAGACGCAGCGTAGCGGGCCCCCCACTAGGTGATCTGGTGAAAACTGCGGGGAGCCGATGGATGCAGGAGGTGAGCAGCCGCTCAAAGTCAAGTCAAGTCAAAGGCCTCCTGCACCCATCGGCTCCCCGCAGCTTTGTAGCCTACGCCAAAATTTTCCTGTTCGCCACTCGAAAACCTTTCTTCTCCATCATTTGTCTTTTGTTTTCATTAAAGTTAAGCTCATACGTCTTCTTTTTAAATTTTCGCATTTATTTTTAATTTAGCCACCTGAAGAAGATACGTTTTGGCGTCAAAATTATGACTAAGAAAAGTACGTAGTTGTGATCAAAACACGAAATACATTTTCCAGAAAGTCAAGACGTACGCATAGATTATAATTTATTGAAACTATTGACACCCAAATAAAAGTATTTATTAAGATATAGAAGGTAAAAAACCGTTTTCCCCCGAAACGCGAAAATGTTATAAATTCACTCACGAGCTCTATTTTATTTGTCTCAACTTAACCATACCTATGCCTACACGGACAGGAGACAGCAATAACATTTTCAAATACCAAGACAGTCCCCTTATCATGAAATTAAAAAAAAATTTAGAACTAAGACCTGTGTCCTAATTAAAAAATCAAATTGTTATTCACTTGTCCTAATTTAAATTGGCTTCGTTCCCAAACGAAACGAACAAAGAAAAAAAGAGACCATGTCCGTATTGCCAGAAACAAATGAATCATGTTAATAATACCTACATTTTGGTAGAAAATAATCGTGTGAAAAGACAGTCTTCAAATAAAAATATTTTTTCTTTCATCATCAATAGCCTAAAGAACATAGGCCTACCCTAGAGAGCGCCACTATTATTACCCTTTTACCCCTTACAATTATTTTTTTATTTTATTTATTTATTTACCTATAAAGCAGTAAAAGTGTGCCTTTTGATTTAGTATTCAGTAGTTCAATACCGACTATCTGCCAAATAAAAAAAAAGATCTGTCATTGTAACTTTTAATAAAAAAAACAACTTTTAATATGAGTTTTGGCGGGAACGCGGAAAACTTTACGTCGTTGCATTGTATCATTTTTCAAAGCTTTTGCTTTTTCCAATGTTAATGTTTAAAATTGGTGGCGTTTTACGCATTATGTGATGAATTACAAGCATGAGTGAGGGCAAGTAATATAATGTGGTGAAACGTGATTTTTCGTGTTGCTTCCAAAACTCCATAATAGCTTCTAGTAAAGTTGCCACCACTTTGCTGGAGCATGACTTAGATTGGACTATGACTACCTGACTTAGACTGGACTATAACTAGCGACTATGACTAGGACATGACTTTGCGTGAAATATTTTATAACATGATGAAAATATAATACTTGACACTGGCTAAATACACTATGTGTGGAGCCAAAATATAAGAAAAAAATAACTTTCAATATGACAAAAGCTAATTTAAGATGAGCAACGCTATCTTATCAGTGCCACAGAATAGGTGCAACAGTGTACGCAGTAGCACATGTGTCGTTATAACAGTATGTAAACAAAGGATGTCAACTACTGCATGGGAAATGGAAAACGATAAGATATTAAAGCCATTACAGATAAAAAATACATTAAAAAGTACAATAATGTATCTCTATGATTTATTACTTTAACTATCTCATCATCATCAGCCTGAAGACGTCTACTGCTGAATATAGGCCTCCAACGACGAGCGCTACTTTGAGCGGCTGCTTACTCTTGCATCCATCAGCCTCCCCCCCACTTTTGATCAGATCGTCGCATCGTCCGTCGGTCGGATCACCTAAGGCGGGGCGGCCTACGCTGCGACTTCCGATTCGTGGTTCTGATTTCTAGTCCTGAGGACTTCTTTTCCGCCGCCATTTATTTCATTGTTTAGTATCTATCTACCAGATACTTAGGTCTACATTCTACATAACTTCGCCCAAGAATGGTAGAGAAAGCCCAAGCAATCACTTAAAAGGTACTTTGGTACAGAATACTTATATGCTTTTTATTTTTAATTATCTATTTTTTTTCAATTTTTTTTTGTTTTTTTGTATTTCTATTTCTTTTATGTTGATATGTGCAATAAAGAGTTATTCTATTCTAATCTATTTTGCCAGCCGTGTGGCATATTTAGTTATTGCTAGATAGAATTTTTGAGTATCTTTACTGTAGGTACAGTGTACAGTCATAAGTAACATATTTCTATACACCTATTTAGAGTAAAAAAATACTTATTTAATGCCTTATATTATAACATTATCAAAATTACTTACATAAATAATTAATAAAAAACCGCAAAAAATAAAAAACATCCATTTAAGTTGTACATTAGACCTACCTATATTTAAGGTAGCTATAAGCTACCTATAGACCTAAGCATAAGCACTTAACTATTTCATATTTTATTAGAATAAAAGGAAACATAAAACGACCGTGAACTTTATTATCTCGTGACGTGCGTGATAAAGTTGTGTGTGAATCATTATAATTACTGTAATGTAATAGAAGAGATAATAAATTACAATGTTTACGTTTTTCTACTACATTGTGTATCAGCGCCATCTAACGTATTATTGAAAAGATACATGAAAATTTAGAGTAGAGTGTAGAGCAGCTGTTGTAATGTTAGTGTATGCTACTGTACATAGATGGCAGTTATTTAAAGTTACAGTTAAGTTATTATCTAAGATCTAAATTATACCCCAGATACACAGAATTCCCCCTATTACATAGGTCCAGAACCGAAGTCTCCATACTTAACCTTGTTTGAACATGAATCAAACCATAGAGCACATTTTTTTTTCTTCTAATGTCAGTTCCTCTTTCAACATACCATATAAATAGTATTACCCGATTTAGTCGGGTACCTAAATAAAAATCTAGCTAGATGTAAAATGTAAACAATAAAAATTATATAACGCCTACATTAAAAAAATATAAAATAATAAAATATGTAAAATGTAAACAATAAAAATTATATAACGCCTACATTAAAAAAATATAAAATAATAAAATTAATTACCATCATACTACTATCTATAAACAAGAAAAAGGTCTATAGATAGCTCATGCAATCGTTTAATAAAAAGGATTCAAATTAAGTATAACCAGCAGTTTAATCAACATTTCTTTTAATAACTCACGAGTTTTTCAATATTACCAAGTTAAAGGGATTGAAGAACAACAGTTATGTAGGTACAGGGGGTCTAGCAAAGATACCAACCACTAACGCTAACGCCAAACGCTAACTCCAAAATGTACTGAAATGACATTTCGGAAATCGCTAACTTTTCCGTAGCGAATGTCATTTCGATACATTTTTGGAGTTAGCGTGTGGCGTTAGCGTTAGCGATTGTGACCTTTGCTAGACCCCCTGGGCCTCAACCAAAATAATGTTTCATATTTTAAGATAAAAAAATAACCTTAAAAATGGGAAAACAGTGGGCGTGTGGAACGCCTATAGTTGACAGTAAAACTATTATCAGTAATTGCACTTCTGTGTTCTGTGTGTTCTTTACTATAGAAATGCGCTAAACATATTGTTGAGCGAGTATTAGGTTTCCACCAATCTTCATTTCGACTTTTTCGAACTACTTTTATCCAACGATCAGGGCGGTTATTCTCTATGGAAACATAGATTCCACACGATATGGAACCACGTCGTTATCGTGTCTTGTTCAAATCGTGTCACAGCGTTAGATGTACCTTAGCTTTACATTAAAGTTATCTTTATTTTGAATAAAATATATTGACATAAGTGGTCATAATCTTTTGATGTGTTGATATTTCGGAACGCGTCTCGATAAAACATATGATTTTTGACAGTTCTAATCGCGCCAATTCCAAATTCATTTAGCGCGGTTTTGTTTTCGTTTCATAGAGAGTAGAGTTTTGCAGATTTCTTTTGTAAGACAAGGAATTCGCGTGGTTTCGAAGTAAGGAATCGATACGGAATAAAGGCCCAGCTAGACATGGGTGGATCTGTTGGAAATCTATACAAAAGATATCGGGTAATTATTCAGATGTCGTGTGGCAATACTGATTTTGACATGTCAACTTTTTATTGTGAAATGTGAAATACTCTTCGTCAAATAGAAATAATTAAAATAATCTTATAAAATACATGATTTAGGCCACTTACAAGTGAATTGTGATCGTGTGCTTCCGTGATTCGTGCCTGGAGTGATTTCGGCACAGTTTTATCACGCAAGACGGTATTTTTTGGTATGTATTCAAAAGCACACCCAAGTAACGACTGATTTTGATTTTGACAGCTGAGAATCAATCACACCCAAAGTGGTGTGTACGGTTTTGCCCTGCTTTAATTTCGTATTAATGGTCTGGTTCATGGAGCTAATAAAAAAAAGAAGGAGGGAATCCAGTCTGATCCGAAACTGAAGCACCTTGAGGAATCCGGAACGCTGCATACGTACGAGCGGAACACGCACACACTCACATCATATGCAGCCGACCGCCCTACTTTCATCTGACACACATATGTAATATGTCCGCCATTTTGGGCTTCAGTTCGATGTCAATCAAAACTCAATCCTTCTTTTTTATTTCATCCATGGTCTGGATAAAAAGTCTTTGCCCAGATAATACAAAATATTCAAGTTATGAAGAGAAGTTGTAACAGAAGCCTCTGTTCATGCCTCTGCCAGCCTCAGTAAACTTAGATTCTTGCTGTGTATTTTATTAGTTGAGTTTTTTATTTTACACTTAATATAAAGTATAAACTAGAAAACTGGTGTGAAAACGTATTGTGAAAAAATCATAATACCTCTATCATAATTGTTTATTTTAGAAATTATAATGGTTTACAGTAAAATTATTATTGACAGAGCAGGAAAATTTTCTCTAAGTGAGTATTTTATCCACCCTTCAACTATGTACTTTATGAGATTGAATGACGTGACGAGCTAGTCGTTCGCCTGATGTTAAGCGACACGGCCGCCCATAACAGGTACAGTGTCACTCGGAATGTAATAGAGGAAATTCTGTGCTCGGAACTTTAAAAAAATGAAGTTCCGCGTGACACTGCACTGCACACATCATCCTGAGACATCACACAGTCTAGTAATCAGATTACTACACTGTGTAATCAGGTCATGAAGTCTCATTTGCCCAGTAACTTCACTAGCTACAATGCCCTTCAAACCGGAACACAGTAGTACTTGCACATGGCTTGCACACTACTGCTTGGCAGTAGAATAACTGGCAAAGCGGTGGTACCTACCTAGACGAACTTTGCAGAAAAGTCCTACCACCTAGTGAAACCTACTTACCTGCTTAACCTACTACTAAATCAGATATCATGTTAAGTTCCTCTTTTATAAAATAATATCTTTATAAATCTTTTATAAATTAATTCAGGTAGGTACCTAACCTACCTATTTACTTAAGTAGTTTAGTTACCCACCTATACCTACTTACTTAGGGTACCTAACTACTTATGTAGGTACTAAGTAGGGTGAGTGAGCACCTATTTTTGACAAAATAGGTCTTAATAAGTGCCTAGGCCTACCTATTCCATTTATTTAGAACAAACCAGAGCATTAAATATTATCGACCCAAAGTAGGTATAGTATCTATCATCCGATCAACCCACCATCATTATCGTGGAACATCATAAATTGTTAAATTGATCCTAACTACCATGAGTCGTAACGTAAGCCCTATAATACTTCATAAAACTTCACTTGCATGTGACTATGAAATCGAAAGTCCATACTAAGCCGTTTTACAACAACCGTAAATCTACCAACGCTGCCACTATCGGAATTAAAAAGAAAACAATCCCATCTTTTGTGTTTTTAAAAAAGGAACCGGCATTTTTCCCTCCATTCCCGTCCGTCATCCCGCATAGTTGTCTCGCGGTCCATGGGGAACGCGCGCTTCTCCCTTGTACTTCCCGCGCGAACTAACTTCGAACGAGTTCGATTTTTAAGTTATTCGAAATTGACAATTAAGTTATTTCTTTTTTTTTGGCTTGCGCTATGTTGTGATTTAGTACGAGTTTCGTTTCGATGCAGTTTTTGTTATAACTCTAGAATACCTACAGTATCTTTTTTTAAGTGATGTGATCTTTTTTTGTTATTGCGGTTAAGTTATTTATTTGTCGAACGGAAATTGTGAGGTAAGCGTTTTGTTTTAATTACATTATTCATATTTTAAATTATAAATTTATAATCTTCGAATTTTTAGACTCTACTAATACTTATAAGCAAACTTAATTTCTAAGTAAAGGCGCTTCCGTATTTAGTTACAACTTTTATCTACGAAGGTACCTAAAACCTAAGTAATCATCCTGTGTGTAATATACTAGGTGTTCAAGTAGGTACCTATAATACAAAAGCTAATTACCTACCTCTACCTAAAGTTGTAGGTACCTACATATTGCTACGTATCTAAATCAAAAAATAAATTAACAATCTTTTCATAATGTTTCTATGATAATTTAGTGATTTTTTGTAATAACACAACTAAAGGCCGATACTTAATTTATGGTCTATCAAAATATATAGGTATCATCATCATCATCATCATCAACAGCTTGAAGACGTCCACTGTTGAACATAGGCCTCCCCCAGGGAACGCCACTTAGAGCGGCTGCTCGCCTCCTGCATCCATATATATATAGGTATACCATTCATTAAAATGGATACCAATAGTACCCTCATCAATAAAACCAGTCTTCTTTCATATTTTATGCAACTTTAAATAGGTATTAATTATAGACCACCATGAAAATCATAGCCTCATTTCGCAAGCGATCATTAGAATTCCAATAATCTAAATAAGGTCGGATGCACAGTGTGGTGCGCAAACTACCCTCTCTCCACCCCTTGTGGCCGTCATGTGCAATGTGCACTCACCCTAACATAGCTCTTAGATTAATAAAAAGAGAAGATGGATTAAATGTTTTGGACCGAATCTGAATACTTACAACTGAAGTCACCGATAGAGCTTTTAGTATTAGTAAGGTGAAATGGCAGCGTGCGGGCCACATAGCTCGCAAAACCAACGACGGATATCTAGAAAGATTCTCTAGTGCCGACCATAATGGATATCTTGGTACCTTGGATGCACGATGCAGGAGGTAAGCAGAAATCGCCGTATGTAGTGGCGCACTAGGGGGCTAAGTATGTTCAGCAGTGGCCTTCAAGCTGATGATCATACAAAGTGAAAGAATAGTTATTTGTGCAACAAGAGAGCAAAGTTGATTTTTGCTTCGAGTGCTGATGTTGAATCCCGAGCAAGCGAAGGATTCAAAGTCACGAGATGCAAAACTTTGCTCTCGAGTAGCACATACAACTTTTCACCTCAGCAGTGAAAACATCATCACATGTACCTATATAGGTACTTACCTAGTAACAAAACACCATACCGAGATCCAAAAATATGACAAAGAAAAAATACGAAACAAAAACTTCAAGTTCTCTCCAAAACTCCATATAAATCCCTATCCCTTCCCTACATATAATAAATGTGTAATTCTGATGCGCTACGGAACACACACATAATGATGTCAAATCTAATTTATCCCATAGGTTCTATTGTTCAAAAAATATCGTAACCGCGATGCAGGACTACAAGGCTTTTTGCCCTTCTCAATACATTTTCTAATTTATCGTATCTAACGCCATCTAGGGACAATAATTTGTAGCTGTTTGTTTGTTTGTTTGTTTGTTTGTTATTGAACAAATCCCTAGATACTGAACTGATTTTCATGCGGGTTGCACTAATATGCTTAGAAATAACCAGCGCACAACATAGGATATATTAAAATACAAGTATCATTAAAAAAATTTGGTCAAATTTATTAAATATCATTACGAAACCGGACAAAATTTTATACAACATGGCCGCTTCATGGTGAATTTTTTTTGGCTACTGACGGTTAGTTTGTGTCACAGTAATTTTTTTATGTTGTATTATGGCTCCACACATAGTGTATTTAGCCAGTATTAAGTATAGTAATTTTTCGTCGTGTTGTTATTGAATATTTCACATGTTTCACGTAAAGTCCATCTGGAGGCACAGATTAAAGAAAAAAAAAACGTGTGTAAGGCCATGAACAAAGAGTAATAGGAGTTAATTTCGGTAGTAAATATGCATTAAACAGTGGAATGAAATTTTACAATTTATTAGATTTGATTAACCATTATTAGTTTTTCTATTTAAGCCCTTGCAGGTTGTTTGGGGTTTTTGGAGTAAAATAGATATACCATCAAATAATATGTAAGTAGTATGAATCGATTGCATTCAAGATACAAACATGTTAATTATACTTAAGTGCCCGCAGATTAGCGAAATAACCGGCCAAGTGCGAGTTGGGCTCGCGCACGAAGGGTTCCGTATCATTATCTACAAAAACTAGCAAAAAAACGTTTGATGTATGAGAGAGAAAAAATACTAAAATACAGAATAAAATAAGTATTTAAGGGGTTAAATACTTATTTTATTCTGTATTTTTTGTAATAGCGCCAACAAAAATATATTTATCATCTGTGAAGATTTCAGCTGTCTAACTATCACGGTTCATGAGATACAGCCTGATGGTGACAGACGGACAGACGGACAGCGAAGCCTTAGTAATAGGGTTCCGTACCCAAAACGGACTGACGACGTCTGTCAGGCTGTCTGTCCGTCTGTCACCAGGCTGTATCTCATGAACCCTGATAGTTAGAGCTTTACCCTTGGGAGTATAATCTTGACCCTTACTACGCCTATTTTTGGCATTACATGACGTTTATGTTTGGCCCACAGGTCTGAGGGCCAATGCATACTATTACCACCATAGGCTAATGCAGTGGGCCAATGATACTCTTACGTTACGTATAAATTATATACTCTTTGAATGATACGAAGTAGATTTTTTTCTCTAATTTGTGTACGAAACATGTTATGTAAAATGCCCTGGGGGTCTAGCAAAGATCACAATAACTAACGCTTACGCCTCACGCTAACTCCAAAAATGTATCGAAATGACATTCGCTACGGAAAAGTTAGCGATTTCCGAAACGTCATTTCAGTACATTTTGGAGTTAGCGTTTGGCGTTAGCGTTAGCGATTGGTATCTTTGCTAGACCCCCAGACTTTGCCCTATTGTAAAAATGTTTTGAAAGCCTAGATTTTAATATAATATAGGTTTTAATTAATCATGAGTTCGATGATACTTATCGAAATATCATCGAAAATTTTTCTAGATATAGTTAAGTAGCCATGAGTGGAGATTTCATCAAAATTAGTCCAGGAGTATCAAGGATAATAATTAGCGTACCTACGCTGTTTTGGGAAATATTATAATTAATTATTTCATCCATGATTAAGACATGTCATTTTTACTTCGTGGAAGTGAACGAGCAGAAAACTCAGTGTGGCTGATAGAAAATCGCAAATAGAAAATTTAAAATAAAGCCATTACCCAAACCGAAACCTGAAAAGTAATGTAGTCCACGCGTGGCAACGCCGCGGGCAGTAGCTAGTGTAATCTAAAGCTGGTTAAATACACTTACCGCAAAGTCATAATATTATAAAATCACTTTGTCTCACGCAGTGAGCAAAATACGATTTTGCACACTGTTTTCTCGCAGCAAAGGGTGCCATTTTGAGCTGCTGAGGTGAAAACTTATGTTCATCTAACATGGCGTAGATACTTAATATAAAATTTATTTTGAATGCCATCAATCATGTAAGTTATTTACAGTCACGTTATTTTAGGCTTCTAAATTGTACCGAACTATGTGGCGCGACACCGCATCTATATTTATTTTTCATCTAAGGACACTGATCAAAACCAACATCGATTCGACAAACGGTCGGATTAGCCAGTCAATATTTGTAATGTCCGAGCTGTATATAAATGGAAGAATGAATGATAAAGTGAATGAGTGAATAAAAAATTGTGGGCCAATGCAAAAATATAGGTATGTATACTTTGGATAAAATTTACAACAATGGTAGGTATTTAATATTATGCATGCTGCCATAATGGTTTAGAAATATTCATAATTTCAGTGATAATATCTTCAGCGACAATACGGAGGAACAAATGCTCAACCCGTCGTATTCTCGACAAAAGGCACAAAAATATGGTACAGGCAAGTAACTTATACGTATACTATAGTATACTTAAAACTTCCTTGGGTACAGGATTTGCACGTAATAAGGTTCAAACAAACACGAAACCACGAAACTTTAATGTTAATTCTTTAAATAAGATAAACAAAAGCCATGCGTGAATCTGGTCAAAATTCCTATAGGTACCTCTTCATCATCATCATCATCATTAACAGCCTGAAGACGTCCACTGCTGAACATAGGCCTCCCCCAGGGAGCGCCACTTAGAGCGGCTGCTCGCCTCCTGCATCCATCGGCTCCCCGCGGCTTTCACCAGGTCGTCGGTCCACCTAGTGGGGGGCCGGCCTACGCTGCGTCTTCCAGTTCGTGGTCGCCACTCGAGAACCTTTCTTCCCCATCGGTTGTCAGTTCTACGAGCAATGTGGCCTGCCCATTGCCATTTCAACTTGCCAATCTACAGAGCTACATCGGTCACTTTAGTTCTCCTGCGGATCTCCTCATTTCGGATCCTATCTCGCACCTCTAGGTACCTCTTACTTAAAAGTAATCATAAAATAAACCATAATAGTCTATTTATTTAAAAATATGTACGGAAATGTACGCACGAAATCAAAAAACTGAAAAGCCGTTTGGCAAATTAAATCGGCAAAACTTTGGAAAAGACTAGCCTAGTAAAATATCCACCATAATTTTTCAAAATAATAATTACTCTTTGATATGCTTCAACTTCTTCTTATATGGCTTTTGCGGGGTTGGTGGGATTTTGTTGACCGACAATGACAAAAAAGCTAGGCTGGTGGATGTCACTGTCAGTCGTCTGAATTTGTCATTTTTGTGCATTTTTTCGGCGCAAGACTAACAGATGGCGCTTCAAAATTGTGATACGTACCGTTAGTTCTAAGTTTCCCCCACAGAGTACATTGTTAGTTTCCCCCACGCCTAGCAATCTGTCTAACTAATTCATGAACCGTACGAAATGATGATCCATCTGTGGTGTGCAAACTTAGAAAATTACGTCACACAACGTCACACGCCTCCCTCACCTCCTTTCTTCCTCCCGTGACAAATCGAATCACCATCTTCTTGTCAATACAATGATGTGAAGTGTTTGAGTTGATTAATTTCCACGGATTAAAATCCACATAATCAGTAATATCGCGATCAAACTGATGGAAAACAAAATGTTTCGGAAGTGTTGTGTCTCAAATGTGAAAATCATAGATATAACGTAAATTTCATAGATTTCCCATACGGGAAGAATTACGTATAAAATGTGAAAAGTTAGATGGAAAACCTAGTGATCAAAGTGTATGTGTGCGGCAAACACTTTGAACATAGGTTTGTTACAAACAATCATCGTTTAAAGTATGATACCCAACGTTATTTACCGACACAGAAGTTGCATCTGGAATCCCATCAAGCGTTGAATCTGGTAATTCTTTATCATACTCATGTACCTACTTAGCTAATTTTCTCTATATTAATAAAGACAATCTTTAATTTTCAGCACTTCATCCATCGCCGTATGTGAGGAAGCATCACTGTGATCGTGATCATAATAACTGCTGCTCTTCCACAACGGGTGAACAAATAGTGATTGAAGGTACCTATTTATGGTTACTGCTAGTTAAATACCCCTGACATCACTCCATTCCACAACTAGAAAAACGCTGATGATTTTATTATTGATGAAATATGTATACTGTAGCATAAATTATGTATTGTTTATATATCGCCTTTATAATATAAGATCAAACGAACTTCTATAAGAGAAGTTCGATCAATATTATCCGAGTTACTTCATACGAAAGATATAAAATTATAGTATGATTTTTGGTTAACTTGTAGTACCCTTTTTTATGGTACTGGCAGCATTCGCTTTATTTAGAGTGAGAAAACAACTTTTGTTTTACGTCAGATCCGTTTCCACCTCCACTACACCAACCCTTCGACTATTCTGTCAGCCATTCTTACCTCATTATTTTAGAGTTCTATTTTATTTACCTATGGCAAAACTGACTATCATAGATTAGGATTAATTGGGTGGGAGGGAAAGTTATATCTTTCGTATGAAGTAACTCGGATAATATTGATCGAACTTCTCTTATAGAAGTTCGTTTGATCTTATATTATCCTTCGTTACTTCATACTCAGATATAAAATTATAGTATGATTTTTGGTTAACTTGTAGATGTTTAGAGAAGGAAGTTTTGCAAAAAATAAACATATTAAAACTTGTATCCATATGTAATAATTTATTTTACTGAAATTATTTTTAACAAAAGTAGGCAACTCTTATACCTAATCCTATTAGTCTTACATAATATAACGATATTAATATTATTTACTTATTAATCATATAATTAGCAAAATCAGATGGCGAAATGATTTTTCTATTATAATATTTTGCGAAAGTATTAGACTGTTGTGTCCACCCCGCAGTTCGTCTAATAGTGTCTATAGAGACTCCAGCGGCCGCTGCAGCCGATGTGGACGCATGGCGTGTACTGTGGCCACTGAAGACAGATGTATCTACTCCACTCTCCGACAACACTTGCTTTATCCATCTGCTAATGGATTGCGTGGTGGCAATCTTGTAGGGTCTTTTATGTGTAATTAAAAGATTATCAACACCAATTGGTCTAAGATCTCTAGTCCGGTCTAAATAATCTTCTATCGTTTTGGCCGGGCACACATTGGGGTTTTCTGTAAAATATGGGAGAGAGAGCAACGGTGACTCACGACCCGGGGCCGAGGTCTTAATTAAATCGGTAATTAAAATATTTATCTCTTTTGAGGTGAAGCTAATATTATTTATTTTTATAAGGCCAAATGTTTGTACACTATGGCCTGTACACAACGCTAACAAGATTACTACTTTCTTGGTGAGCTTCTCTAAGCTTATTTCGGTATTGGGGTACCATAAAGAAATGAAATTTAACACTATTTGTGGATCCCAAGTGCTGTAGTATTTCGGTCTAACTGGCCTAAGTTTAAAAACGCCTTTTAAAAACCGTTTGATACTTTCGTTTGAACCGATATTATTACCCATGAATAGGGACAGAGCTGACCG
Source organism: Ennomos erosarius (assembly GCA_963580505.1). Lineage (NCBI taxonomy): Eukaryota > Metazoa > Arthropoda > Insecta > Lepidoptera > Geometridae > Ennomos > Ennomos erosarius. Next base: position 13,500,353 of record OY756982.1, read on the forward strand.
ATGTGAGTTTATGGTACTATATGAAGCAACTTTTTTAAATTGCTCCGTCAAAAATAAGACAACATCATTAACTGATTCACTAAAAATATCTATATGATGTGAGCTACAGAACTGCCACCATGGTTTATAACTTACGTTATATTGCTTAATAGTGTTGTCAGAGAGTGAAGCGATCATCAGATCGACGGATACAGGTGGTATCCCTTTCTTCAGGAAAGCCGTCCGCAAACTTTCGCGGCACCCAGTGTAAGTTGGTTGTACAGCGGGTGATGACGTCTGTAAAGGGAGTGTAATGAATTTTTATTTGGGTCAAAGATAATTATTTCTGAGACCAGGATTTCTCGAAGAAGGGGATACCATGGCTGGGATGGCCATATTGGAAACACTAGTATGCCTACGGCTTGATCTTGTATGATCTTTCTGATTGTTTTCAATAACATTGAAAAGGGCGGAAAAGCATAAAAATATGACTCCCAAGAAATGGTAAAAGCATCGATTGCAATCGCATCTGGGTCTGGTTTCCATGCAACATAGTTAGAGCATTTGGCGGTGGTACGAGATGCGAAGAGATCAATATCAGGTGTTCCTAACTTTTGAACAATTTTTTCAAAAGCTTCGTTTGATAACTCTCATTCTATATCTGGGTTGATTTTCCGAGATTCTTCATCCGCCTCGTGATTATCTTTGGAATTGATATATGACGCAAACAACCATATATTTCGTAACTCGCACCACACCAATGACTTATCTCGAGCTATTGCTAAGTCATTAAGGTGACTAAATTGTACACCACCCATACGGTTAATATACGATATCGCAGTAGTATTATCTACCCTCAGAAGGATGGAACAGCTTGTTTGATTTTTAGCAAAAGTTTTTAGTGCCATGAAAATTGCTAACAATTCTAAATAATTGATGTGAAAGTTCAATTCATCGGGACGCCATTGTCCATTTGCTCTTAATCCGTTATAGAATGCTCCCCATCCAGACAACGATGCATCTGTATGAATCACCATTTTAAAAGAATGGGGACGCATATGGTTGGAACAGGTCAATAGGTTGTTCAACCACCAGTTTATGTCTTCGAATACTTTATAAGGTAAAGTTATTTTTGCGTCATAATCATGATGACGTTGCAAGGCTAAGAATTTTTGACTCTCTAAGATTTTGGTGTACATCCAACCATATTTGGTTGCTGGACATGCCGCTGTAAGAGTACCGATTAATTGAGCAAAATCTCTTATGCTGCAATGTAATTTAAACGAATTTAACAGAGTAGTGATACTTACACGTTTTTCTTGAGGTAAAGAAATAGACAAATCAGTGGAATCGAATACAAAACCTAAAAACTTGCATTTTTGTTTTGGCTCCAATGTACTTTTATCGAAATTCACAACGAACCCTAAATTTTGAAAAAGTTTGATCGTTTCGTTTACGTTAGTCAAACATTCACTATATGTATTCCCTATGCATAAATAGTCATCTAGATAAAAAACTGATTTGAACCCACGATTTCTCAATTCCGTAACTACTTCCTTAATGATTTTACTAAATACCCTCGGTGCAATCGATAAGCCGTATGGCATAGCAGTAAATTCGAACGAATCAAAACAAAAAAGTATATAAGTATTGTATCAGTTATCTGGATCCCGTAGTACAAGCTATGCTTAGTTTGGGGCTAGATGGCGCTGTGTGAAATGTCCACACATATTTATTTATTTTTTATTTTAATCTAAGCTAGATACCCTCTTGTAAGGAAATTGAAATATCAAGAACTAACGATACTCTGTTGAAACGGGTATAGATAAATAAGCTTCTTTCAAATCGATATTAGCTAAAAACCCGTTTTTAGGAATTAACTTGCAAGCCGTTCGAGAATCTTCCATTTTAAAATGTGATTTTGGAATGAATCTGTTTAGTGGTTTTAAATTAAGTATAAACCTCTTATCACCGTTAGGTTTCGGAGCAAGAAAAATTTTCGAAACAAACTGATCATTAGACGGTTTGCATTTCTTTACGGCACCCAAATTTATTAGTTTTTTAATCGCTAATTTCATATCTACTCGATCTTTGGTACGACCTTGCTAGAAAATGGTATCGTAATACCTTTTTCTACCCAATTTAAAACTTCAGAATTTTTGGAAATACTAAGCCAGTTATTGAAAAAAAAACTAATTTTTCCGGCATGTAGGCTAGGCTTTACCTGTGGATCTAACGGCGCTGTGGCGCCGGCCCGCGAAAACGATTGCTTGAGTTCAACTGCGACTGCTGTTGATGTGGCTGGTGCGAGTGTTGTGTCGGAGCTGGACCCCTCGGGTTGTAGTTCATTGCATTGTTGAAAGGTCTGCGACCACCTCCTCGCCCCCCCCCCTGATTGACGAGCGAGGGGGGCCGGTCCAGTTTCCCGGGGCGTTGGCTGGTCTCCCTGAGGCGAGTTGTGAAGTTGAAGGTTTTGGATTAGCTGGTTTTTTAATCTGTAATCCTTGCCAAGTAATGGCTTTCGACGCTTTTATCTTATCGGATAACTTTTCGCCGAATAGGGTATCGTCGCGTTCAACGTCGTGTATCAACTTGCAAAAAGATTGATCTAAGTTAGGAGTCACCAATTTGATTCTGCACGACGTGTCCTGGAAATGAAGGTCGCATAATATCCTGCAGCCGTCGCTAAGCTATTTTATGGCTTTAATTTTGTCTGTCTTGTCGTCGTTGTTAAGAAGGATGGTGAAAGCCTGGCCAATGGCTGTTGTAGCGACGCCGAGCTGACGTTGCGACGTTGCCATCTTTTTATCCCTGTTGCGACACAAGTCTGAAACAGCGGCGGTCATTTCCAGGTTTAGTGTTGGTGACGCTAATAACTTACAGTTATTAGGGACTTGGTATTCTTTCATAAGACTTTCTTTGTTTTCTTTAGCTAAACCTTTTTTAAGTATTGGTGTCCATAATTGGGCTAGGTTTATGTGGATTTCTGGTCCGAATTCCGGTGAGGTGTCAATAATTTCCCCTAGAGCCTTTAAAATTTCGGGGTCTAGGGGAGGAGCGGTTTCCTCATTTGGTGTTTCTGTAGGCAGTTTTTCTGCTGATGAAAACATGGCGTTCTCTTCCGGTTCTGTCTCTGCCTCTGACGATTCGCTGTCTTCGGCTGGTACGATAACTTCGTTATCTACTTCCGGTATGTCGTAACATTCCGTGAAACCCGTAGGGCTATATGATTGTTGGTCTGTGTCTGTAAAACCAGAATAGATGTTAGTTGGCGGCCATTGTGTTGACCACGGACAACATCTAGGCTTAAGATTTGTCGTTGGAAGGGCTCGCAGCCAATCTCTGACAAAGGTAGGTGCCACGTGTTAGCTCACGGCTAACATCTAGGCCTGTTATAATATAAATAATAATTATATATATAATATATACCTTTTTTTTCTTTTTTTTTACGTACCTTTATTATTCGCCATATTGTTTTCTACATATCTCCGAATCTTTCTTTTATAATATTCCAATTTTTCTTCAGGACTTCGTTTCTTTGGCATTTTTTGAAGCTGTGCGAACACTGCCACGCTCAAAAAAGGAATGAGGTAAGAATGGCTGACAGAATAGTCGAAGGGTTGGTGTAGTGGAGGTGGAAACGGATCTGACGTAAAACAAAAGTTGTTTTCTCACTCTAAATAAAGCGAATGCTGCCAGTACCATAAAAAAGGGTACTACAAGTTAACCAAAAATCATACTATAATTTTATATCTGAGTATGAAGTAACGAAGGATAATTATATTTATGGTAGATATGTACATTTAGGCACAGGAAATAGTATAGATAGGAATATTAGGAAAATCACTGTCCATTCACGTTAGCATTATTAATTTTTGCCAGGTAGTCTCGGAGAGATCGCTTTGAGTGATAACTCCGTACTTTGTTACACTTTTGTTATGCCTGTTTACATGGTTTCATATGATTTGTGAGTGTTGTTTTATTTAATAAGATTTCAGAATCCATCAATCAATATTTAGTACCTATAACAATTATTAAATATGTTTTATTATTGTTACAGATCTTCTATCTACATCTAGCCAGAGCAAAATGTTCACAAGTACCTCAGCATCTACGCAGAGATATACTGCATCGATCAGCAGTCCTGATAATGAAGCTCCCAATATTCACAAATCATCCATCTACTTCTAGCCAGAGAAAAATGTAGGTAAACAATCACATCCATACAGGCCCGGAATACACAGGCATGTGTTTTTTAGTACTTGTTGATAGAGCGACAACAGAAATACATGTTTTTAATAATACTTACGGGATATTTACCGTGATTAGAATCATTTTTGATTTCCCGATATTCCCGATGTTCCCGTAAGTACTATTAAAAACGTGGTAAACAACCGTGAAAGTTTAAAACAGAAATACATGATCTGTGAATTTGTTGCAAGTAACTATCAAAGTTCTTATTTTTGTATTAGTTGTATTTTCTGCGTGGACCGAATGTGTGATTTTTTTTAATGATTGTATTGTTATTTCAACTCCATTTGTAATAATTTTCATGTTGATAATTGTTATTGTATAGCATTTCTGGCTTAGGCTTTAAGCTGCAATGTAAATAAATAAATAATACAGCCTGGCGACAGACGGACAGGTGGACGGTTGTGACGGACAGATGGACAATTGAGCCTTAGTAATGGGGTTCGTTTTACCCCTTGGTTATGGAACTCTAATTTTAAAAATATAAATTTAGTGATTTATTAATTTAATATTTTATGTCATCACCACTGTGTATTTTGTTAGGGATACAATTTATTAATTAATGCAATAAAAATATATCATTTTGATACCTTATAATAACTTGTTTCTATTCTAGCCTTACCTATTTATTTAAGCAATAGAATATAAATAATAGTAATAGTATACTACCTATAGGTATATACTATATCATACTATATACTGGCAAAATTCGCTAACTGGCGTAAGAGTTACCTGTCATCTTCTAAGTTTGCAACGATACATAGCCGATGTATGACACATGACCATCTGATACGTAGTATCACTACCTCCAATGTACTCTGTCTGTGCACTACCTAATCTGTGGTCCTCCAGTATAAAAAGTTACTCTTATGTCTGTGGTTTCCCCCCTGTTCACGACATACGAAATTGATCAAAAATTATTTATTCCCATGGAGCTAATAAAAAAAGAAAAAACTCAATCCTTCTTTTTTTTATTTCATCCATGTTTATTCCATAAAAAAAACAAAGACAAAAAACTATTAGTACGAAAATATAAAAATAGTTGAAATAAAAAGAATTAATTAATAAGTTAAGAAGTTGAAATTCATTTTAATATAGGTAATAACCTAATAATGGATTTGCTTTGTACGAAAACTATTTCGGAGTCAAAGACAGCATTTAGAGCAGAAGAGAAGGAACTGTTAGTTGCCCTAATAAGGAATGAAAAAATCCTTGAAAACAAGCGGACGAATAAATCGACGAATAAATTAAAGGCAGAAGCTTGGAACAGGATCACCAAAAGATATAATAGTAATGCATTTGTCACTAAGGTATGTGTATTTTTCTTGTATTTTTTTATTGTGCAACTGGGCAGATTAAAGAATTAATACTAAGCACCTATGTTCAGCAGTGGACGTCTTCAGGCTGTTGATGATGATGATGATGATGATGACCTACTAAAATGTTATTAAATCTATATCGTTAGTACCTACCCTCTAATTATTGTATTTTGTATAGGAACCTACCTACTTATAAATCAAATTGGATTGTTATTGATCAACAGCGTGAAGCGGTACAACTAAGAAGATGTTGGGAGAAAATTAAGAGATTAACTAAGGATGCTCACTCTAAAGAAATAAAAACAAGAATGGTAACAGGTGATGGCAGCCCACTACTACCCAATGTTGATAATGTGCCAGGAGTAGAAGAGGTTGTATTGGTACCACACCGAATCTTTGAAATTCCAAGCACAGTGGATAGAGACCCCTTTTTTAAAATGAATAGGCAAACAGAAATATTTAAAAGGGAACTTTCACCAGAGTTGCAAAATGATTATAAAATGGCTGCTTTTAACATGAACGCTGATGTCTCCAGCCAAACTAATCCAGTAGTCATTTCCGAACTGGTTGTGAAAGAGACAGGGATAGAAAGAGAGATACAAAAAGAAAACGAACGACCAATCGCTTCTAACATCAGCTTATTGAGCAGTTCAGAAACATCACCAGTTCGGTCATCCACACAGTCAGGATTACAAAACCGGAACCCATCAGTCCGTAGACACATAGCACAGACAACGGCATCTGATGTGATTTCTACAAGGCAAGTCAACATATTAGAGAGAGAGCAACAGCAAGAGCTTTTCTTGTTGCACCGTTCTATACTCAATATAGAAAAAGAGAAAGCTACTGAAGAATTACGGCATAACCAAAAAATAAATAAAATTAAAGAAATATTAGAAGAGGAAAAACTGCAACATCAAAGAGCGCTTTGGAGAATAGAACTAGGACATACTTCTTGCCGAGAAAAATGAATAATTTATTTTCCTGTTTTATTAAATAGTATATAAAAAGTATAAAAAGTACAGGAAAAATTGCACATATTTATGTGCAATTTTTCATTTTTATTGTTAATATCACACCTACCTATATATAATATATATACTTAGATAGAGAACTCCCAATCGCTTTGGAATTCTGTGGGGTTAAGATGATTCGCTTCGGCACCCCATTTATGAGATCCAAGTCACCATAAATCATCATCATCATCATCATCATCATCATCATCATCATCATCATCATCAACAACAGCCTGTAGGTGTCCACTGCTGAACATAGACCTCCCGCAGCGAGCGCCACTTTGAGCGGCTACCCGCCTCCTGCATCCATCGGCTCCTCGTGGTTTTCACCAGGTCATCGGCCCACCTAGTGGGGGGGCCGGCCTACGCTGCGCCTTCCGGTTCGTGGTCGACACTTGAGAACCTTTCTTCCCCATCGGTATATATTTATTATAATAAGAACAGCAATATGCTAATTTAAAAAAAAAACACATTATTAAATTCATTACAGTTAAGCTATATTTAAAATCTGGAGCTTAAAAAATACCCATCGTAAAGTCAAAGCCCGGACTGACCGGCCGAAGTGCGGTCAGTCCTCAAAGTGATTTCGCGTGACGAGCAACGCGTGGTATCTTTCTAATTGCTCCAATTAATCCTCCAGACGATTATTTGGTGATTTCGAAACATAAGTGACAGTCATGTGACCGAAAACGTCGGTTTAGTTTGCCGAAGTAGCATGGTTGCTTCGAATATAATTAGTGACAGAAAAACACATCAGTAACGCGAACAGCGAACACCATGAAGTACAGATAATATAAGGGGGCTATGATACCATGTTACTACATGGTATCATAGCCCCAAAGCCCCTAAATATAATGAATAGATTTTAAAATAACCGGCTAAGTGCTAGTCGGACTCGCGCACTAAGAGTTCCGTACCATTATCTATAATAATGAGCAAAAAATCAATTTGGTTGTACGGGAGCCTTCAATATTTATTTAATTCTGTTTTCTAGTATTTGTTGTTATAGCGGCAACAGAAATACATGTGAAAATTTCTACTGTCTAACCATCACGGTTCATGAGACGCTGACTAATTTTAGCAAACTATCAGTTTGATCACAGATCACCAACGCTTCGCCTATTTTTGTTTTGCTCTGTGTGTTTCATTAACATCATCAGCATCCTCATCATTATCCTGTGTATGATGATGATGATGCCCACTGTTGGTAAGGTCTCTATCGCGCTAGGAACGGCTGAGACCACTCTACGTTATTGCATTGGTGTGCCAGTCACTCGATGCAAGTTGTAATCTACGACGTTACAAGTTACACGTCTACTCTATCAGTTGTCGGGTCTGATGATCAGCGGATTTCCACTACAATTTGCTAAATCTGTGAATACCTAATTATCTTATTTCTCTGTCAGATCCATAGAATAGCCAGATGACTTAATTTCGATCTCATGATTGTTATCGAGTTTCCAAGGATATGCCCTAACCCCTAGCCCTTTATATAAACATTAACCAAAAAGCCTGAAGACGTCCACTGCTGATCTCAGGGCTCCTCCAATGAGCGCCACCTGGAGGGGCTGCTCGTCTCCTGCATCCATCGGCTCCCCGCGGTTTCTTAAGATCGTCGGGCCACCTAGTGGGGCTGGCCTACGCTGTGGTTCATGGTCGCCACTATACTATAACGTCTATAACTATAACCAACCTAACATTATAACCTTCCTTCCGCATCGGTTGTCAGTTATGCGAGCGATGTGGCCACACAATTGCCATAACTATTACACCACCAACATTAGCACCACCACCACCACCCACCATACCACCAGTATCTACTTGTATAGCCATTTAAAAGTCGATAGCAGTCATAAGCTAATTTTATCAGCAGAAGTGTCATTTCTTCAGAACAAGCAACCAGGATTTAAATAATATACAGGATGTAATTTAATTCATTAGCATAAATTGACCCCATGATCGTACATCATTTATAGATGATTATTAAAGAGTAAAGAGTGTAAAAGAAATAATTTTTATAGAAAATTATGAAGATTGCCGCGGCGCCTTACGCTGTTGGCACGGATGATTTTGATACATTTAAACGTTTTTATACCTTGTATGTACTTATTAAAAACAGTACTTCATCACTTTAATTAAATTTTGTATTGTAGCATTTGATTAAGTAAGTTATTCCATTTTTTGGAGTTATTATTATTACCAAACCAATGTGTTAGAATTCAAAAGTTATGGTCCACACGTGACCGGTATCAGGAGTAGATACCTAGTTTCAAAGGATGCTAATGAATTCAATTACACCCTGTATACATCCAACCATCTGAAAGCTGGTGAATCAGTAGTTTGGGCCTCGGAAGGTGTGTCAAATCTACAAGTGAAACGAATCATTTTTACACTCGTGTTATTTCTGTAGCAGTAAACATGAGACGGTAAAGTGGTGTTAGTAGCAGGCTGTGTGGTAGAGGCAGGTAAAGGTGGGGTGATGGGAGAAGCGGTAGCGGTTATTTTCAAAATGTGTAGGTACTAATGTGTACTTATCGCTAAAACGGTCTTTTTCAGGCAATATTTGGATGGGGAAAGTCTAACGAAGTGGTAGAGGATGGGTGCACAATAATAATTGCATGTAACTAATTGATATCCACTCAGGCGCGGTGCGGCGGGCGTAGGTAGGTCCCAAAGCACTCCTCAAATAGCGCGGTATGGTTTTGCATATTTACGGTTTATACGAATAAACTAAGCAGTGTTTTAAAATTTCAAAACTAGTTTTGATAAGTAGCATTACTTGGCTTTCTAAACAAATGCATTTTTACGTGTGTTGCAGTATAAAAAACACACACACAATAACACTACGCATAATAAAACGTACGTGTAATAAAATATGTATGTTAGTCTTTAAGGTATTTATAATATGGGCCTATGTTTATTTTATAAGCTTGTTGCCTGAAATAAATGGTTATTATTATTATTATTATTATTATAATTGACGCTCCACCGTACCTAAAGGAAATTACTCCGTCGCCGGCGCGCGTCGGCTCGGCGCGAGATGCAATTAAGACTGAGGCGTTTTTTTTCTCCTGAACCATAGAGACTTTTACTTTATTCGATAGTGATGTTCAACTAGTTTCAATTTTAGTCGATTTATAACGAGTGACACCTCTAAAAATTGATTGCCATCCCTAGTAGCGCAATCAGCTGTAAGCCACAATTGTGGTGGGGAGCGGTCCACGTTGCGCGATGCCGGCCGCACATGTAGTTGAAGCGCCTGAGCGGGGAGAAAGTATAACACCACCCACCTTATACACCTGTATAAGGTTGGCGGTGTTATACTTACTTTCACAACTTCATTGTTGTGAAAGGTATTTTTTTTATGGGAATGAGTGCCGTGACGATCTGGTCGTTCACTTGATGTTAAGCACCACGGCCGCCCATAACAGTTGCAGTGTTACTCGAAACTTTAAAATAATAAAGTTTCGCGTGACACTGCATTGCCCACGCCATCCCGAGACATCACCCAGTCTAGCAATCAGATTACTAGACTGTGTAATCAGGTCATATAGTCTCATTTGCCCAGTAATTTCACTAGCTACAATGCCCTTCAAACCGGAACACAGTAGTGCTTGCACACTACTGCTTGGCAGCAGAATAACTGGCAAAACGGTGGTACCTACCTAGACTAACTTTGCAGAAAAGTCCTACCAGGTATGCCTATTTTAGCATAAAAAATAACACAAAATAACAATTGATAATAAAATGTTGCACAAAGTTCATTATTAGGGGGTACTTAGTGTATTTTGAAATTTTAAAACTTTACCTGTAATTTTTTTATGAAATACGTTTCTCTAGCTGAATAAAAATAAAATACTTTGCCAATTTATCGAAGTGTTTCCGCTGTCGCTATCGCTTGCTACCTAGTTACAGCATGTACCAACAAAACTACTCGCCAAGTTTTGTTACACGACGGTAGACCACATAAGTAAAGTTATTTAGTTTAGAACAAACCTACAAGTCTTTCAGGCATTTATAGCTTTTACAGGCCCCATACCTGTACTGTAAAATGAAAAGATTTATTTTAAGCTGGGAAAATATCGTTTACTCCTCAAGTTCCATCTTTTTTAATAAATCATCAACAGCATGAAGACATCTGAACAATACAAGAGTGGAACGCTTTGCCGGCGTCAATATTTCCCGAAAACTACAACCTGGGGGTCTTCAAATCGAGAGTGAACAGGTATCTTCTAGGCAAGCGTGTTACATCCTAGACCGCATCGTTACTTCCCATCAGGTGGGATAGTGGTCAAGCGCAAGACTATCAAGCGTAAAAAAAAATAGATCTCTCTTATTCTTAGAGCAACACATAGAGCGCCTGCTTGCCTCGGTTCCCCGCGGTTTTGACCACAGATTGTCAGTCCATCTAGTAGGGGGACGAGCCTACGCTGTGTCTTTCAGTTCAAGGTCGCCAGCCGAGAACCTTTCTTCCACATCGGTTGTCGGTTCTACGAGCGATGTGGTGTCTTGTAGTCTGGCAAATGCCCAATTACCATGTCAACTTGCTAATTCTAAGAGTTAATATAAGGGTCACCTAATCTTAGTTTCCCTGTGGATTTCCTCATTTAAATTCTTATTTAGTAGCGAAAAACTAAGCATAGTTTTCTAAGTCTCTACGTCATAACTGGCTACACGAATTTTTGTGAAAAAGCCAACAGTAAGATATCTTCAAACGTGAAACACGACAGCAAACTTTCTGCTAAACAATTTCAAGTGCCTATAGGCAGGTATAGGTATCACACAAAATCAGAACCACGTAGTACATTAACTACTAAAATTCTTCGCACTTTATACCCTTTTTGGTAAGCAACGCTCGATCAAACAACTACCAGCTACTCAAGTTTGATAGATCCCCATCGCCAAAGATTCGGTCCTTCGAATAGTACAAATTGCCAGCACACAATGGTTTTGGACCAGCATTCCGAGTCGCACCATTAGGCTCTTGCTAGTGATGTGCTTGTTCTTGAAATCCGGAAAAGCGGATTATTTTATCGTGTTCAATTTTGACTGGATTTGAATTCCCAAATGCATCGTAACTTAATAGTGGGATGATGGATAAAGGTGACCTTTCTTTATAATGGCATCCATCTCGGCGTTCAGTACTGAGATTGTCTATCTCCTCGTAACCTTGTTGTGTGTGAGAATTCGTCTTGCATCCATCGGCCACTCGGGAGCCTTTCTTTCACCAACAGTTCTCAGTTCTGAAACGTTGTGTGACCATTGCTATTTCAAATTACTAATTATTTTAAGAGCTATATCGCTCACTACATCATGACACACAAAATTAATACCAGCATTGCGTCAATTAGGTACTTACTTGCTGTAAAGATACATTTTCTAAATGTATTAGGTCACGTTGTTTGTGTTGAGTTGAGGTAATACCTATTAATAAAGGCCAATGAAATATTTTGTGGATGGCCTTTAAAACCCGTAATTTAGCAATAAAAGATCTTAGATAAGGGATTCAGTACATTATACATACACACAGTTTTGCAGGAAGGTTTAATGGTTTTGATGACGAAATCAATTTTAAAATCTGTGCCTGAGTCTAATAATTCATCGTTTAATAAAAATTCATCTAACTTTTATCATTTAAAAGTTAACCTAGAATTGCAGACACAGATTTTATATAAAAATCGGATATTGACTCCCATCCCTACTATGACGTCTCTACAATGGAACTATTGAAAAGCCAGAACAATAGTTAGGCCGTGTTTGCACGGGAGCGTTTCGCGTCAGCTTGCGCGCGGTGCAAAGGGTCGTTCTCTATGCAAATACATATAGCTAGGAACATTCTATACAGGTTGGTGTGTTTCAACATGACAAAAATGCAGCTTTTGTAGAACGCATAGCATTGCTAATTGTCATCTTTTTGGGATGGTTTTTAAGGTTTGTGGAGTAAAATATTTTTGCATGAAAAAATTTTTTTTGGTGGATTGAAAATGATTTTATTTACCCAAAATTACTTCGGTTGCTTTTACAAGTTACTTCAGTTATAAGTTTTTCTTCGTCCTATCAGATGTGGTACGTTTTATCAACAGAGTGGTTGGTGTGCCGGTAAACATGTCCCTTTATTATCACCACTATCATCATCAACACCCATGAAGACGTCTACTGCTGAACAAAGACCGCCGCCACAGAGCACCACTTTGAGCGGCTGCTCGTCTTCCTTTATATAACGTGTATCTCTAAATTTTCAACATCATCAAAAAACATAATAAAATATTCACTTACCATCTTACCACCTAACCCGTATAACCCGGCACGCGACCGTCGCAACCCGTCAATCATCATTTCAAGAGCTCCACTAAACAGGGGTAAAAACTACCCTCTCTGTAAACAAAAGAACTTCGAATTGGATCGCACTTATTGTTCGATAAATCGAACTTTGCGTTCTTTATTAGTTTTTGTATTTTTAGGGTGGTAAATAAGGGTAGATGTTAATAGTTTTTTTTAAGAGTCGTAATGAGGTCATTGTGTTTTAATAGGATTTTAAATATTAATGGGGTAGGTAGTGTATTACTGTGTTACAAAGCTACGTGCTTGTTACATTAAAATAGAGCGTGTTTTTCTTTGGTAAAAAAATATTTTTTCCGAAGCTACGCGAAAACATACGCGTACTACATAAAAAAATGTTGATAAGACACAAGCCTATTTTATAAATATTGTAATATGGGAAGTATATAATTTTGGGAAGCTAGATTATGGCAGAAGTGAACTCCCGTAAGTGATTCCAGCCACGAGACACATCTGCGTCAGCCTGGAGAGCTTGGGTGCTCAACTGCTCATCCGATTTTAGCGGTAAAAGTAAACGCACAGTGAATCGAGACAATCTGTTCCAGGCATTCATTATTATTTTCTATGTACCGCAACGTAGTCATATCATATATCATGTAGGTACATTTTATCTACCGATCTGTCTAACAGATACATGTACCGATATACCGATGTACCTATTTTAAAAGTCCTGAGTCTCCATATTATACAAACACTAGTCTATGGTTTTGATATCGCTGCCGAGTTTCACTGAGCCTGCTGCAAGAGCCCTATTAGTCCACAAAACCGTTTAAAATGTGCCAGCCCCTAATCGTAGCCAGCGAAGCGTTTTCTTTAACTCTTGAAACTCCAGAACTCTTCAAATACCAAAGAGAATTACACAATCTTGGTTCTAGAGCCGAGTTTATCCTCTTACCTAAGACTAGAAGAACAATAATAGACCCAGCTCTCAGAATCAGAAAGCAAAGTCAGGAAGGAATACGAAATAACAAAATCGTGCTAAATAATTATGGCTATTTTGGACGTTTTGTACGAAATAATATTGCCTCAATACACCTAATGACTCATTGCGCCTTCATCAGCATTGAGTTATTGCTCAATCGGGGTACACCTATGTAGCGTTTGCTGTTGTTGTGAAGAATGATGGCTGCGACGGACGTGCGCTTTTGAGAAATAGTTAAAAACTGCTCGTCAGTTTTAAAACTCGTATCGAATAACAACAGAGGAAATAAACACAAAGAAAAATCTATAAGACGTATTAAAAGATTGCTCCCAAATCGTGTCTCAGAATCTCACCAAAAAATATCAGTTTAAGTCAGTCAGTTTTGGGTTTGCGTATCCCTTCTTTCGCTTCAGTTTCTTGTTCTGAGCGCTAAATCTACCTACAGTGTATCTTAGTCTGAGCCTCTTACATGGATAATCCTTCTCGACCGTTTGTAAACAAAACTTGAGCTTTAGATCCATTGCTTTGTGCTGTGAGTTACAGATAAGTTGGCTGATGGTCGGGAAACGTAGGCGATTACTGAATACGCTGAAAGCCGTAGCGATACGTTCATATGGTTCATGATGACTTCATAGCACACATCATACACACTGCTGAATGAACTCCTATAGAACTGCTATAAAACTCGTATAGAGCACTACTTTGATCAGATGCTTGCCTCTAATATACATCAGTTCCAGGTCCAGTGTAATAGGGGTATTACGATGGATCTAGCAGCTCTGCTGACGCGCATCTGCTTCTCAACTGCTGTCAAAGTTCATACAATTTTGCAGTTGAGTGGCTGACGCGCGTCAGCAGTGCTGATAGATCCATTGTAATAGGGGGGCAGGTCGTTGGTCCACTTCCTCCGCACCAGATTGGGTCTAGGCTGAAAACTAGCGCTGGATGTCGCAGACAACTAGCAAGATGCTGAGCCGACGCCCATTCAATACTTGTTTCTTTTTTTTGTTCTTTATTTGTATCTAGTTCATAAGCTTATTCATACAACTTTTCTTGTATCTTATCTTTAAGCAAGTATTGAATAAATGTATTTCTATTCTATTCTATTGTCAGTCAGTCTCAATAAGATAAAAACTTAAAAAGAAAGTTTTATTTTAGTAGTTGTTGTTCTTTCTCGCTGCTAACCAAATGCCTCTCCTCGACTCTGCACTGCTTTCGGTCTTAATGCTGATTGCAATTTCCTGTAAACGGTATCAAGCTTTTACCTGAAATACTTATTTAAAAACAAATTATTATTTCAGTCACAAAAAGGGGATAAAAATTTGGAGGGATACCTGGTATTTGAAGAATCCTCTGACCGACCGCTTTTTGTCTGTGTTGGCTCCACACATAGTGTATTTAGCCAGTGTCAAGTATTGTATATTTTCATCGAGTTTTAGAATATTTTACGTAGTCAAGTCTTAGTCATAGTCCAGTCTAAGTCGGGTCATAGTCCAGTCTAAGTCATGCTCAAGTAAAGTGGTGGCAACTTTACAAGAAGCTTTTATGCAATTTTGGAAGCAACACGAAAAACCACGTTACACCACATTATATCCACATCACTTGACCACACTCATGCTCGTAATTCAGCACTTAATGCGTAAAACGCCACCAATTTTAAACATTAACACTGGAAAAAGCACAAGTTTTGAGAAATAATACAATGCAACGACGTGAACTTTTTCACGTTCCCGCCAAAAACCTTATTATTATTCATCTTATTTTCATAATTGCCACACACAGTGTATTTAGCCAGTCAAAATACAATCAAGCGTAAAATGGATTAAAATGTTTTTAAAACACTTTTCCTTTAATCAATGAATGACGTGCGAGCTAGTCGTTTACCTGATGGTTATGGCCACCCATAACTAAATGAATAAGCTAAGATTTTCTTAGCTTTTTTAGCTGTTTTTCTTGATATTTCCTCGCTGTAGTGAGGTGAAAAGTTGTGTGTTTCACTCGGCTGCAAAGTTTTTTTACGTCTCGTACCTTTGAAACCTTTGCCACGCTTAGGAATCTTCGCTTGCTCAGGTTTCAATTCAAGTACTCGCGCCAAAAACCAACTTTGCGCCCTTGTATAACCATTAACTATTGTTTTTTCTATTATATGTCTTAGTCAGTTTACTTTACGCATTTACGGATGCGGTTGGGTGGTTGTTTCGCGGTTTACCCGTGCGTATAGTTGTGTACTCCATTGCCTAAAAGCTTAACGACCCAAAATCAGCTTATCAGCTCAGCATTGTATCAGTATAACAAGTTACAGGAACTTACCGAAGTAGTTATAATACCATTTTTAGCTAAACCACACCACGAATATAACGTATGAACCTAACTTCAACTTAGTGTAAACTTATTCGCAACTAGCTCACTTTAAATGAGAATATATTGAAGATAACTTCTCATAGACGCGGGAAGTTATTAGAATTAAAGCATAATTTTCGAGTTGGACGTAGTTATATCGTACTCGAGACGATGGCAGTAAATGAGTTTAACGACCTGTGTTTAGAAATGAATTTATAGTACCTATATATAAGGTAACCTTGAATTGATATGTTATCCCGAAAGGGGGTAAATCTACACCCCAAGGTAGACAATGTTTCTTCTACGACTTTTCTAAATTAATAGTTTTTCATTGAAGAAATGCCATGTAAAGTTTACGTTTGAAATTAGCCTTAGCGCAGCTGGGTGGTTGAACTTCGTCCTTGACCGAGTGCACATAAGTGAGTGTAACGACCTGTATTTAGAAATGTATTTATAGTATCTTGTTAACTCACGTAGCGATCGCACGTGCAATTTTGCGAGTGGATTTATTTTTTACCAACGAAGTTTGGAAACACCCAGTTTCAAGTAAGACTCTCACAACTTGTAGGGTATCATGGTCCCAGTCCCCCATTTCGGGATAAGATACTAATTCAAGGTCACCTTGTATTGTTAACTCTCGTAGCGATCGCATGTGCAATTTTGTGAGTGAACACCCAAGTTTTCACCCAAGGTTTCAAGTAAGGCTCTCACAATTTGTGGGCTATCATGGTCCCAGTTGGTCCTTGCGAGATAACATACCAATTTAAGGTCACCTTGTATGCTGCTGAACCAACCATGAAATTATTATACCTCCACATAGAGCGCCACTCTTGAGAGTGAGTGTGCCACTTGCAGTTTTTTTTTTATTTAAAAATGTTTTGCTAACATGTGAAAATGTTAATCGCACAAATATTAGGAATGTAGACATTGCCAAATACCAAAACACATGCGCTTTCGAAAATGTAACAATCAGAAGAAATGGACGTGACCAGACAACCTGAAAATATTCGGAATGAAATTTCTTCTGTTGCATTGCTGTCAAAGTTACGTGATCACCCCGCTGGTCTACAAAGTAACTATACGTTAAACTGTGCCCAGGGTCCAATCCCAAACAAAACTAATTAGAGCCAGCTTCCGGCTGGAGTCAATGTTCATTTACATTTGATTAAATCGATTTGTCGTCCCATTTAAGCGAAGTTGACCGATAAACTAGGTGGTTTCTTCTAGTACCTAAAGCTAAAATTCTAAATACCTACTAATTAGTTAGAACTTACCATTATTTATGCTAGAGAGAGCCAATTTCGAAACGCGAAACTTTTGTTCAGGTCATTAATCTCTGAGGTCAACTTATGCTGAGCAAAATGTACCTGTGGGACCCATGGGAATGTGGCACAATATTATGCCATATTATCTATACACTACACAGTAGTGATGGATTAATTAACATTCGCATTAATTTTTAGCATGTGAAAAGTCAATTAGCATTTCGCAAATGAAATGTGGTTGCGAAATTCTGTGAAATATGAAATTTAATTTAGTTAATTTTGAATCTAATTTTAAAGATAAAGTTTCATTTCACTTTTCATTAATTTTTCATTTCATTTTTTCATTACCATTTTCATTTAAAAATTCATTTCAATATTAATTTCATTTTTCGTTTAATTTTCTTTTTAGCAAATAGCATAGCAATAGCAATTAGCATGCTAAGACTTGTGAATTAGCATGTTTATGAAATTTACGCAAAATAGTATTAATTGCCCTCGCTACTACACAGTGACCGGATGATGTGCTTGTGTGGCGCCATCTATGAAATGTTTTGTGAATGTACGAATTGCTGTCATTAAAAGGTGTGATGTTTCAAAATTCACAACCGCCATTGTCGGATTTTCTTCAAAGACCCATCCTCCATTTTACTGTTGGCGCTTAAATGAACTCTGACCTAAAGTACTCTATGCTTCAACGGCCGTTTTAGAGCCTTTAATAATATATCCTCCATTTTTTCTTCTTCTTCTTCTTCTTTAATGGCTTTTTATCGCTTTTTTTTCAATAATTCTGCCGATGTCAAGTGAGTAAAATTTGTACGGTTATGTCAAATCAAAGTCATATTTTGTCAGTCTAAACGCCAACAGTAAAATGGTGGAAATTTTACTGAAGGCTCTGAAAAAGGCCGTTGAAGCAAAAACGAAAATGCATGGTTTTATGATCTTGAAACCATTTGCCAACACTAGTGCACATTCACGAACACTTAACGGATAATAATCCACCATTATTACACATTAAAGTTCAAGATACACTAGTTTTGAAAAATAAATTCAAAATTCACAATCGCCATTGTCGGATTTTCTTCAAAGACCCATCCTCCATTTTACTGTTGCCGCTTTGACTGACAAAATATGACTTTGACCTGACATAACCGTACAAAATTTACTCACTTGACATTGGCAGAATTTTTGCAAAAAACGATAGAAAGTCATTAAAGAAGAAGAAGATTAAAGTACTGTGGGTATTAAATGGTATTAAACACATCTAGGATTCGTTACTATCAATCCTAACTCTATTGTATAAAACCATTGACATTTTGAAGGTAAAATCAAGTCAAATAAGATTTGTGCACCTTACTTCTTGGATATTATAAGCTAGATTCCTACGCATTTGAACGATGTCACAAGTATCTGCACTTACGAAATAATGTACCTGAAAAAATTAAATAGCTCCCTCGAGTGGGATTCACGCACGCACGTGTGTTTTGCATATCTACTTCGCGAAAAAATTACATTTTGAACTCAAAAACTCTTCCGTAGCAGAAAATTATTTGAGGTATTTTGAAAAATGTTGAGAAGATTTTTTCACCTACCGAGCATTTCTACTTTTCACCACCTTCTTTCGTAGGTTGCTTCAATTGAAAATAAAATATTAAGTTAAAAAAATATAAGGTTTTCTTATACCTTCAAATAATCTCTTTGCGTAGCTTTGTGTAAATGTTACAGTCGGTCTGGGAATCTTTCAGTTGAAAGTATATGTTTGATTCGGCCTATTCAGTTGAACCCACAGATCAATCACTAGGAAATAGTAATGCGCGTACGCAATAAACATTCACACACGTCTGTTTACGTAAGGATAGGGCTTCCATCACATCTAATAGTTTAGGATAGAGATCACGCAACGAGTCAGGCCTGGCAGCAGTTGAATAAGAAGAGCTGAAAACCAGGCAGGGAGAGGCATTCGAATAATATAGACTGACTTGATGATGATGTTTATGACGACGATGATGATGACGATGACGGCGATGATAATAATAATGATGATGAGGATAATGATGATGATGATGATGATGATGACAATGACGGTGACGTCGATGATGGAGCAATTCTAAACTCTCCAGGAATCCAGTGTATCATATTATCAGTAAAATTATCTATTGATACAGTACCTGACACCTAGTCTCGTAAAAGTAAAATAAATAAATAACGCTGAACAATCACAGAACCTAAAGAACCTCGACTTACCCCTCTCTCTCTCTCTCTCTCTCTCTCTCTCTCTCATTAAACTCTCTGTATCTAGAGAACAGAGATGTGGGCAGAAAGTAGGAACTACAAGAACTGCTCTAGTAAAGTGGTGGCAACTTTACTAGAAGCTTCTATGGAGTTTTGTAAGCAACACGAAAAATCACGTTTCACCACATTATATCACTTGCCCTCACTCATGCTCGTAATTCAGCACTTAATGCGTAAAACGCCACCAATTTTAAACATTAACACTGCAACGACGTGAACTTTTCCGCGTTCCAGCCAAAACTCGGTGTTCTTTTATGTAAAAAATATAGGTGCCCAATTTTTTTTTTATTTTTTTTTTGAAATTATTTGGAGGGCTTTGTCGCTTAGCGACCACATCGCCCTGTGCCTAATTTAGACGCTCTTTTAGGTTTTTCGGGATTCTGAAAATCTCTTTTAGATACCTCAATCAATCATGCAACACACCTCGACAACTTAATCGACAGTGTAAAATGGTGTAAGCGTTAAGTGAAAGCCATTTTAAAATTATCAATATTATAATATCCTCTTTTTTACCCGACTACTAGTCTTGTGTAGTCTTAAAAATTGGCACAGTTATACTTTGAAGTGTACTGATGAATATACTAAAAATTTCCGAGGGTGGGGGTAAGTAGAGTGGAGTATGGTTTGAATATCACTTTTTTCGGATATTTGCTTATATCTCAGAAACCTTGCGGTCAAATGCGGGCCTATCCAGATATAAAAAAAACCTTTAGGATTAGTATTACAATTACTTCTGTGAAATTAAATCATATTACATCCGCCATAAAAAAGATTCTATTTGTATTTACTGCAGGTTCAATACTTTAGGAATTAAACAATGTTGAAATTTGAAAAAGTAGCTTCCTCCCACCTCGTTATAACGCGCAACCGCATAGCGCTTGTAAAGTTGTAGTATAGATGATAGAAGTAGGTACCTACTTAAAAGTATAATTAACAAAAAAAATTAAAATCTCTAGTCATGTAAACACACATTTTTGTACATAGGTAAGTGTAACCATTAGTTATACAATACAACACCCCTTCATTTGGGCGAAGGTAAAAATGCCATCATAAATGATTAGGTATTCGGGTATTAGTTTTTGAACTCTATCTTGTTATCCTAACCAATGGTAACAACAGCATTGAAATCCGAGTATATCAAGGTGTTACTACAGCCAGTAACTTTGCGTCTGTGTATAACAGTGGAGTCAGTGAACCACAGGTTACTTTGTGAATGCCGCCGTGTAAACTGACTGAAGCAAATGTTTATATGTAGATTTTTGGTACTACCTTTGTACGGATTCGGGCTTCCTTGATGTTTTGTTTAGAGGATTAAAAATAACGCAACGCGGAGCTATGTGGGTAGGAAAACGTCCTGTAATTGTAGTACATACTAAGTAGTGAGATTCAATAGATAGCAAAGCTATCCATGAGCTACAAGTAAGGAATGTCATGTTTCCGACTTAAAAACCCATCGATATAGGTAAAGTTGAATTTATGATATATAGAATCCACATGAAAGGAATATTTACGGCAATAACGTGCTTTGGATGGCGCGTTAACCCATCGTCGGTCTAAGCAAGGTAGCCAAGACAGAAGACTTTAAGCGGCCTAAAAGTTCTGACACTATGGCCACTTGCCTACACGAGACGAAGAAGAAGAGAGATAAGTGATTCGTGTCAGGTAATAGGTCGCCACAAAGGCAACAAGTGAAAAAAATCTGATCTCGAATGCATCACGAATAGAGTTCTAAAACATGACGTAACTCACTTGATGCAGCTCGTGAACTTTATGGCTCTAAATATAACTGAAATAAAGACTGCTGCTGTGAAAATCTCAATAAAACATTTCACCAAGTACCTACGCATTCATTATTTGCACTCAATGCAATAATGCGAAACGGTATATTTACCGGCAGAGTGTATGTTGATTTTTAAACAAACGTCCGTGCAAGCTTATTGACGACCCTAAGCAAATAACAGGGGGATTTATTTACTCTATATTATTCTACATACAACTACAATATGCAAAAGCATTGCAATTTGCGACCTTATTATCAGGGAGGTAAGATGCTGAGGATTTAGATTTGAGAGCGCAAGACTTGGTGATACAAATTAAACAAATGATGAAGGACTCTGTACACGCAATCGAAATGTGTTGAATTGAATAGTTTGTTGATTTTGGGTATTCAAAGTAATGAAAAGTTTTAGAGGATACTAGTAGAGGGATCTACAAGTCTATTCTAAATGCATTTTTGCCCTCCAAAAGATGTGGTCTAGAAAGTAAAAGTTGTCAATCTGTGTGTTGAGCTAGTAACCGTAGAAAATGAATCAGAAGACTTTGACTAGTAATAAAGTGTAAACAGACAAGCAAAAAAAGAAAATAAAAAGGAGACAGAAAATTCCTACAATAAGGATTCAAGTCCAAAGCAACACCAATGCTTATAAATTACTGAACTACATAACCCTATCGAAGAATTGAATATGGTTCAAACATATGTTGTGAGAGAGACAGAACTACAAATTTACATAAAATCCCTTGTTCGAATATTATAATATTTTAGTACTTATTTTCTGCATCAGAATCAAAACTTATAGCAATCAATGTAATAAAGCGCAAAACGTTTGCGTAGCTCTAGAACGGCTTTTGAGAACACGAAAGAAGCGAACACAATTTAACGACTCCAATGTCGACTAATAGTTCCAGAACACCTTGGGTGGTAAAGACGTAACTATCTTTGAAGTTCAAACTTATTCAGAGCTATGAGCTTTGTTCTAGTTATTTCTACCAGAAACATTGACTTAACACATCTCGAGACTTGGATTTGTGTATTTTGGGGAATACTTTTTCATTTACTTTTTTTTTATTTTTTCATTTTTGTGCTCAATGTAGGTCAAAACAACGGTTTGGAAGAATTAAGGAATCCAATTTTGATAATTGTAGGAAATTGGAGTGAGACTTGCATCGAGGTGAAGACCATGTACTTACTGTCTTGAATAATTATTTGTCAACGCATAGAAATGGCGTGATATTTAGTAATAATTACAAGAAATTAAAAATCAGAGCTTTAAGGCAATTATTTCCTAATTACGCATCTCGTGTTCACTGCACTTTTGGAAAAACAAACTTTGGTAGGAGTTTTGGTATTAATGCATACCTATGTAGGTACATTTAAGTTTTTAGAAGAAGAAAGAATTAGATATTTTTAATCCATACTATTTTTGTTTGTTCTGTAAAGGAAGTGCATTCAAGTTAACTTATTTTTGTCTTGGTGTCAAATACAAGTGCTGAGTGCTAAAATTTCACGCGTCACGTCGACCAGGCGACGATCGACGCTCTAATAAACTTTAAATAACACGATTTTACACGATGAGCTCCTGTAACATTTTCTTAGTTGAAATACTTAGTGTAATTTTTGCACTACTAAATATTACTTTGTGAAACTTTGTGATATTTCTGGCTGCTTAATATACCTAGTGTCACAGTAATATTATAATATGCAGTTCCGGATGTTAGCAGTTTGACGCGCGTACTTCGAATTTAAACTCCACTGCAACAATGTTTAGCTTCCTGTTGAATATTATAAATACACAGTGCCGTAGTGACTCTGTTTACTGCTTATACTACTTGTGTGAATGAACGCTGTTTATGAATGGACTGAGATGTGAGATGTTATGAGATGTGGTTTAGTTGCTGATAGAAAACATCATTATGATTTTAACTTTAAACAATATCTTGTGACTCACACACTCAAATTTGTGACACACCCTTGAGGGTTAATTAATATTCTTTGAATAAATGTTTGTATTAGAGGTGATTTTTCAATGACTGGAGTGAATAAAGACTATCCGAATAAATTATAAGTAGGTACAAAATAAAACGGAAAACATTTTTATTTAGTATTAAAAAAATTGGCGCAAAGCTACGAGAGATCAGCCTAAGTGTTAAGTCACAGATACTAATAATAGGTACTAAGTACAGTATCATATATTTTTACTAGGTGGTAGGACTTTTCTGCAAGGTTCGTCTAGGTAGGTACCACCGCTTTGCCAGTTATTCTGCCGCCAAGCAGTAGTGTCGGAGCATTACTGTGTTCCGGTTTGAAGCGCATTTTAGCTAGTGAAATTACTGGGCAAATGAGATTTTATGACCTGATTACACAGTGTAGTAATCTGATTACTAGACTGTGTGATATCTCAGGATGACGTGCGCAGTGCAGTGTCACGTGGAACTTTATTATTTTAAAGTTCCGAGTGACACTGCAACTGTTCCGGGCGGCCGTGTTGCTTAATATCAGGTGAACGACTAGCTCGCCATGCCATTCATACTCATAAAAAAATATTTTTAATCAAATTTTAAAATCTATCCTCTTAGCTTTAATTTCACTTTTATTTTGTTTTTTATTTTATATTTTATTAATGTTAAAGAGAAACAAACAGTACAATATTTAGCTTAATTAACTAATCTTTCTTACACTTAAACCAATAAAGTTTCTACATATTAATCAAACTTGAATGAAAAAAAAACACCTATAGTAAGTACATACCTACCTACCTACCGAGATGTCCCGTTTTCAAGATTTTTATAGTACTTACACTTATTAAATCATTAAAACCACTCTATAGCCCGTTTGCGACAAACTTAATGGCGGCTGTGAAGTCGGCGCGAAACTCTGCGTAGTATCAAAAATTTGATGTGCGCGGGAAGATACAAAACGATGCTCATACATCAGTCAGTCAAGACTTCATTCACAAAAACATTACTTACTTTATGAATAAAATGTTGACTTAAGCACCGATTTACGACTGACCTTGTTCTGTAATATAAGCCATAAACACCAAACTTTAAGTATATCATTGTAAATCACTACACAGTTTCGTATTTCCAAAAATATTAAAGTACGGCTATGGCGGTTTATTTATGGGCGAACCGCCCTAAGGTTAAATACAAGGTACTTTGTAAAACGTGATTTTCGGTTAAGAATTAGCATTTACCGACACCAATTTTCCTGCTTCTGAAAATAGGGAAACTGTATCTACTGAAGGCTGCGTACTTTTTATGGTAAAATGGTTTCGACGATGTCGTCGAAAATGGAAATAAATAGCAAGTGAGGTTTTGCTGAAGATGTAAGTACCTACTGTACACGAAAGGGCACATTTTTTGTGAAAAGAAAATTCCTATAGAGTTCTACGGAAGCACGTTTACGTGGTGTGAGTAATATTACAAGCACAAAACCATCATCATCATCATCATCATCATCATCATCATTAACAGCCTGAAGAAGTTCACTGCTGAACATAGACCTCTCCCAGAGAGCCACTGAGTGCTCGCCTCTGGCATCCATCGGCTCCCCACAGCTTTCACCAGATCGTCGGTCTGTCGGATCGTTGGGGCTCGGCCTACGCTGCGTCTTCCGGTTCGTGGACTCGAGAACCTTTCTTCCCCATCGGTTTGCAGTAAGTACACAATATTGTATTTGTAATTACATTACATAATAACATTGTGTACAATCTGCTTAACATCTTCATTTAAATTTTACATAAAATGATTATAGTAGGTAGTTAATTTAGTTGCTTGTTTTCTTCATAACTTTCAACCGTTTTGTCCCTGCCTCATCAATAACAATTAAGTGCCAAAAAAACTTTCCAGTCTAGAACTTTAATGAAAACGTCCAGAACCTAACTTTCAGACTTAGTCCATTATCTTAATTAAACGTCCATCATCGGTATTAATAACAAAAGAGGAAGAGGTAGTACGTTTTCATATTAGGCCTGTATTACAACTTCGATCTTTTTCATTTTGCAGTAAAATGATCAACTGAAGGCTTGAAGAAAACTCGAAAAAGGTTTTGATTTTTGTATATACCTACCCATTTCCCAACACTTGTGCACGTTCACGAATACTTCAAATTATTCGTGATAAAAAGGTACATTACTCTAGGGTTACTCTTGAAATCAATCTTGAAATCAAATCAAATCGCATTTCACTCAAATTCTAATCCGATTCAATCACCAATTCCAATGTTAATGTGTGTAGAAATGAGCCGATTACCTACATTAAGTTCCATAAAATTCCATGGACAAAGATTCCAATCCTGCGCTAGTATCGGATTTAAAAGAACCAATTGCCACGATTTCATTCCAAATCCCAAATTACGATTGAAATCGTGTGTCAAGAGTAACCCTGCAGGACGTGTAGATTTTGGGCCGGGTGTCGTAGGTACAAATTAAAAATTCAAAATATGTAGACATGATAAGGATTATTAAATAGAAAACAAAAAATTACCTAAACAAATCGCCTTTCACCGGTTAGATTAGACTATGTGTCTCGACTCGATAGCCTAAATCATATTGTATTTTTTGGCCTAACTTAAACAGCCCAGGCCCATTCCTCGAAAACCTAGACTCACTATAACCACAGTTAATGTAACATATACAGTATAATCAATGCTCATTATTCATCTTCTTTCCTCCGCTCAAAAGAGCTGAGAGATTGGTACGGAATTAGATGCAATTTCATTGGGATGGATTCAGGAAATATTTGATGGGGGATTTAATGATTGTTTTTTTAAATAATAAAAACTGTAATTTTAAATTAGATTAATATTTTCTAAAATGGTTTCTAAATTACGAAGTACCAAAGTTTCTTTATGAGATTTTTTTTCACGTGGTCTGACCACGCCACGCCAATCATAACGGATTAATTATTAAATAAAATATTTCTTTTATTAACAATAATTCAAAGGTTTCTATCTTCAAAATCACAAAGATATAATATGAGCAGAGTAATATCTTGTATATTACGAAATAGGTAGCCGTAGTAATTATTCACCAATATTAGTTGGGTCTCGTTCCCCTATTGGCCCCTCCCTGAATCCAGCCTCTATGAAAATGAGAAAACCATCCCAAGTCTAGGTCTAGTCCCGTTTCCGAAGGATATTGAAATTCTATACGTATAAAGCTTTGTCTTCGCAATTTGATTGAAATTTTATTGTATTTTCTGGGATTTATTACTGTAAGTAATAGTATCAGAGACTTTCATTATAGGCCGATTATTGAAGGAATGATTTTGACAGCGACCATGGATGAAATAAAAAAATTCCAAAATGGCGGACATTATTACATATGTGTGTCAGATGAAAGTAGGGCGATCGGCTGCATATGATGTGAGTGTGTGCGTGCCCCGCTCGTACGTACGAAGCGGTCCGGCTTCCTAAGGGTGCTTCAGTTTCGGATCAGACAGGATTCCCTCCTTCTTTTTTTATTAGCTCCATGACAGTGACAATAAAATCATAAAACATCGAGTTAAAACAGACACGACCTCATTATTAAAAGCGTAAGTAGTAGCTTGTAATTACTTACTTACTCCAACTTTTGTCTCTTTTTGTCATTGAAATATCAAACTCGATCGAAAAAGACAAAAGCCATTAGATGAGATGAGATTACTAGACTGTGAGATTAGGCCATAAAGTCTCATATGCCCAGTAATTATGGTGGTGGTGCTTTTTTTATGCTATAGGTAGCAAACAAGCATACGGCCCTCCTGATGGGAAGAGGTCACTGTAGGCTATGGACATCTGTAACACTAGACGTGCCACTGATGCGTTGCTTACCCTGTGATAATACTCTTTCGACCCTCCTTTTAAATTGCTGCATGTCGTAGCTCTGGGGAAAGACCGCTGGTGGAAGCTCATTCCACATCTTACAGGTGTACGTAGGTGTACGTATCTTACGGTATTATAGTTATACCATGGGGTCCCATCAAGTACAAACGAAAAATAGCCCGAACTTGAAAAATATGAAGTAATCGTGTCTGAGAGTTACTAGTTTGTATCCAGTGTATTCATTTGGCCCAATACTTTGCCAACACACAATAAATGTCGCTTGACAATCTTGCGTTATGAAGAAATAAAATAATTCGTAAAATAGCCCGCGTTATTCCGTTGTATGGGATGAGGCATCTGTACTGTAGGTATTTTATTATCTGGGGTTATACTAATTTGGTATATTCCATTGAACCGATTTGGATGAAATTTTGCACATGGATTACTTTTAATACCAGAATGTAATTGGATAACTTTTATTACGGAAAATGAGTTCCTGCAAAAATAACAGGAAAAGACGCCTCTATTTACAATTTAAAATTCCAATCGCCAAATAAATAAACAGTCCGAATTTTCATTACTTTTGTTCACTGAACAAAAGTGAGCTTTGGCGGACAATCACAATAGCACAGCAAGCATTCTAAACAATTTTGGACAAACAAAGGATCTCCATTGCTTTTGCGATGAAAATAAAAATGCAATGAACATTCTGTTGCTGTCTGCTTGCTAATTAATATTTCTGCTTAGCGTCCCGTTTGGCTAGGGTTGTCACCTAGCTTATAATATATCACCCGAACAATTATTTAAAAAAAATTAGTTCTTCTATTAGCTGTTGCCATTCAGTTCTTTAATTATAAGCTTTTTTCTCATTGGGACAGGCCACTATGTAATATTTCAAACTATCTTCAGTCTTAAAGTTTTTCAAGTTTTTTTATATGATGGAGTGCTTCAATTAAAATATAGGGTTTGATAGTACTTACGGGATATTTACGTGATTAGAATCATTTTCGAGTTCCCGATATTTCGGTTTTTTGGTTATCGTTTTTTCTATTAAAAACGTAGTAAACAACCGTGAAATTTTAAAATATCAATATGAATACAGCAAAAGTCGGCATCAGGTGTACATCCCGTAACAAAAACCTTAGTTTGCTTTTAGATAACAAAAATCGGGTATGTACCTAATGTATCTATGCTACTTTAAAAGGATTTAAAGTAAAATCAAAAAATTTAAGGAAAAAAATATACATCTTTTACTTTGTGGCAACCCTACATTTTTGTTTGTTCCGAACGTCTACAATCTACTTTGCTCGCTGACGCTCTGTAATTTTATTAGATGTTGCTTCACAATAATTATCAGAAAATACAACTAGGATCGTTTGTAGATGGTAAAATAATAAAAATTGATACTTTTATCACGAGGCTTCTAGTTCTATTTTCTATTTTGCTAAAAGCTCCTCTTTTAGCTATAAGCAAAGATTATTATAAGGTATAAGTCTCTAGAACTACGCTTACCCTGTTATACACGTCTTCTGTTGCAAGGTGAACGAATTAAGCGTAACTTTGCTCACTAGAAATCGCGTTTTAGAATAATTATACAGCGTTCTATACATCGAGCCATATCAAATAATTATTATTATGTTTAAATCAACCTAAATTTGTATTAGTAGGCAAAGACTTTATATTGTGTAATAATTATATATGCGATGGCATTTTCGGATCATAACTTTTATTGCAATACACGTGCAGTCACTGAACACCGAACTTCGTATGTGCGAAAGTATGCTGGCCGGCATACTAGCTGTGGTCAACAGTTCCAGTTAGAGATCTCATGTCTAGTATAATTAGACGGCTTTGTGGTCACCTAAAAGTTTTAGCATTACACCGTTTTGCGAGCTAATATAGCAAAGTTGCTAAATTATAAATATCGGTTCCGAGTGAACTTTCTGTTCTGTAATATCTGTGAAAGCACTAGAATAATGCCCAATCAAGGCGAGAAACATAAGCGGATAATGGTATGCCCAGTCACGGATGAGGGTAAACGGGACGGGCCTAATGAGCGATTATGCTGAGGGCATGGAATACCGAGTCCATGTTTATAGTTGTTACGCATTACACGGCAAGTCAGCCGTCGATGTATAGAGTAGATTTTCTACAGACAGGAGCATATATATACATTTTTGTTGTCTTTGGCACCCTCGTAGCTTAGAAGACAAACATTTGAGTGATGAACATCGATGTTTTTTCTGTTTCTGAGTGCTAAATTATGTTTATGTTTATACAAAGAAAATGGTTGAGGCCAATTAAGGTGGAACGTCACGCTCAGCGCGCCAAATTCAAATTTTCTTGCGTTTTTTGCTAATTACAGCTTAATTACTCAACGCAATTACATGAAAACTAGTTTGCCGCAAATAAATAGAATGTATCAACAAATTATGATCAAAAGTATCACCTAAATATCATTGGCTTAGCAACAATTGGCAAAAAACTAATTTTGTCTTGGCTTTTAAGTCTATTGATATATACGTGACGTTCCAACTTAAATTAGATTTTAAATGGTACAGTATTTATTTTTAGTTTACTTTTATTAGGTAGGTACTTGTAAACAACAAGAAACTTTACTGGGTGTCATTTGTTTTCTTCGTTCAATTTTTTATTTTATTACTATACAATCGCGTATATCCCAAGGATATTTTTACATTAATACATAATACCTCTTTGGTATGTCCTAAGATCCTACCTATCACGCGAATACTCCAGTTTCGCCTGTAAAAGACCTTTTTCATGATGAAAATGTGAAACGTTGCGTACCCAGCTTGTGACTAGGCCTTGTTAGTCTAGGAGCCATGGCGCTTTGTGGGAACGACAATAGCGGTGACGATCCTTTGACTGATGACGACGCGGGAAAAACAGGACATTAACACAGATTAAGTAATCATGACATGGACTAGAAACTACCTATGAGCTACATTAGTTTTTGTGGATACGGTCTACGATCAAATCAAAGATTAGGGAAAACTTAGAATTAATGTGATTACCTATAACGCGATTCAATAAAGAAAAGAACTAACAATTCTATTGCTATTTCACTCCCTATTTACTTAAACACAATAGTGGAAGAGAGAAAATAATAGTGTCTTTTTTTGCGTCAGATTCGTTTCTTTAATGACACGCGGTAATACCTAGGTATACTTAGGAGAGTTTACGTCGAGCAGCGCTAGCGAAACTCCTATACAAGCGCAAAGCGGCATTGTGGGAACCGCCATAGCGGGAATTATTAATTTTTTTAAATCGCATTTGTAATTAAAATCTTTCCTTCACATAAAGACATTAAAAATTTAGTTATAGTAGGAACTAATCTCTTGATTACGCTAAGCAAGAGTTACTTGTATAAATCATTGGTGAATCTATCGTTATGAAGATCAATGTTCTTTAATTATTTCCAAAACCAAGCCAAGCCAAAACTCTTGGGTAGCCTAAAATTACCTCACTGTTTTTGGGAATCTTCTCGATTCCCAAACAATTCAGAGATTAATTTGTTGTTTGTTTTAAAGCATATCCCGGATTGAGGGATGGATGGATGCGGGTTCAATCCCCGCACGTGATTCTAATTTTTCCTTTACAAATTAATCTGTAAATTACGCAGAGCAGGCGATACTGCTATAAAAAAAATCATAAATATTAGCAACAATTCATTTTTGTTTGTGCGCTGTTATGGGAATTTTTAGGTGCTATTGAAATCGGTACTTTCATGGGAATAACTCGTTATTTTCCCTATTACACCATTACATTGAGTTGGGTCCAACAAGATTTGCAGCCACTAGAAAACAAAATATTGTTTGAAAAAAAAAAACGAGGCCTGTATTGAGATTCTGGCTAGGCTCGTAAATTGCGACATTCGATTTCAATTATTGTAGGCAGAGGAACTAAAAATATTCTGCCTTTTTATTTTTATGTAACTACTGGAAAAATGTTTAACCAAAAACTGGAATTCAGCTCATCGTCATCAAAATTATTGTATCTTCGCGGCATGGACCAGCACTGCGATTCCCGCTAGCTCGATCTGTGGCATCACAAGCCCCACAGCATGATCACCCCATTTACCTATACTTACGCAATATTTTATTATCATTTGATCATCCGTAAATAAAATATGATACACATCTTTTAAAACGGGAATTGATATTACGCTAACGTGGTCACTGTGACCAACGTTTATTACATTTACTAACCGCTTCATGATCATCATCAGCCTGAAGGCGTCCACTGCTGAACATAGGCCTCCTCCAAAGAGCGCCACTTTGAGCGGCTGCTTGCCTCTAACCATTACTACCACCACTACCAACCACTTACTTATACTGTGCTTTATCCCTATCCCTACATATAATAAATGTGTAATTCTGATGCGCTACGGAACAAACACATAATGATGTCAAATCTAATTTATCCCATAGGTTCTATTGTTCAAAAAATATCGTAACCGCGATGCAGGACTACAAGGCTTTTTGCCCTTCTCCATACATTTTCTAATTTATCGTATCTAACGCCATCTAGGGACAATAATTTGTAGCTGTTTGTTTGTTATTGAACAAATCCCTAGATACTGAACTGATTTTCATGCGGGTTGCACTAATATGCTTAGAAATAACCAGCGCACAACATAGGATATATTAAAATACAAATATCATTAAAATTTTTTGGTCAAAATTATTAAATATCATTACGAAACCGGACGGAGTTTTATACAACATGGCCGCTTCATGGTGAATTTTTTTGGCTACTGACGGTTAGTTTGTGTCACAGTACTTTTTTTTTATGTTGTATTATGGCTCCACACATAGTGTATTTAGCCAGTGTTAAGTATAGTAATTTTTCGTCGTGTTGTTATTGAATATTTCACATGTTTCACGTAAAGTCCATCTGGAGGCACAGATTAAAGAAAAAAAAACGTGTGTAAGGCCATGAACAAAGAGTAATAGGAGTTAATTTCGGTAGTAAATATGCATTAAACAGTGGAATGAAATTTTACAATTTATTAGATTTAATTAACTATTATTAGTTTTTCTATTTAAGCCCTTGCAGGTTGTTTGGGGTTTTTGGAGTAAAATAGATATACCATCAAATAATATGTAAGTAGTATGAATCGATTGCATTCAAGATACAAACATGTTAATTATACTTAGTGCCCGCAGATTAGAGAAATAACCGGCCAAGTGCGAGTTGGGCTCGCGCACGAAGGGTTCCGTATCATTATCTATAAAAACTAGCAAAAAAACGTTTGATGTATGAGAGAGAAAAAATACTAAAATACAGAATAAAATAAGTATTTAAGGGGTTAAATACTTATTTTATTCTGTATTTTTTGTAATAGCCGCAACAAAAATATATTTATCATCTGTGAAGATTTCAGCTGTCTAACTATCACGGTTCATGAGATACAGCCTGATGGTGACAGACGGACAGACGGACAGCGAAGCCTTAGTAATAGGGTTCCGTACCCAAAACGGACTGACAACGTCTGTCAGGCTGTCTGTCCGTCTGTCACCAGGCTGTATCTCATGAACCGTGATAGTTAGAGCTTTACCCTTGGGAGTATAATCTTGACCCTTGCTACGCCTATTTTTGGCATTACATGACGTTTATGTTTGGCCCACAGGTCTGAGGGCCAATGCATACTATTACCACCATAGGCTGATGCAGTGGGCCAATGATAATCTTACGTAACGTATAAATTATATACTCTTTGAATGATACAGAAGTACTTATAATAATAATCTTTGGAATGATACGAAGTAGATTTTTTTCTCTAATATACGAAAGTCGTACGAAGTGTACGAAACATGTTATGTAAAATGCCCTGGGGGTCTAGCAAAGATCACAATCACTAACGCTAACGCCTCACGCTAACTCCAAAAATGTATCGAAATGACATTCGCTACGGAAAAGTTAGCGATTTCCGAAACGTCATTTCAGTTACCTACGCTGTTTTGGGAAATATTATAATTAATTATTTCATCCATGATTAAGACATGTCATTTTTAATTCGTGGAAGTGATTATACGAGCAGAAAACTCAGTGTGGCTGATAGAAAATCAGTTTTTAAAAATAAAGCCATTACCCAAACCGAAACCTGAAAAGTAATGTAGTCCACGCGTGGCAACGCCGCGGGCAGTAGCTAGTTTATTCCTAAAATAGCATTACTTTATATATTGTGCCAGTTAATCTTTGGAATACCCCCTTGACCAATTTCAATTTCTTTTCGAATGTAATAAACTGATTATGAATTTTCCATCCTAAATGGACTTCAATCAATAATCATGCTCCATTCATTTAAACCACTAGCCTAGTCATCGATTAAAAAACCTACATCCAGCGTACGGGGCCGACCTTGGAATCAACCATTCTAACCCTTATCTCAAGAGAATAGACCCCTAAAATCCTGATGGGATGGTTTCTGCGAGATATACCTGTTTAGTATTCATCTTGTTCTCCACATCGTGAGAGATATGAGAATGAGAATAGGCTCCGTGTAAAATATGATGAAAGATAAATTGGAGTGGGTTAGGTAGGGATTCCAAATTGCATGATCAGCCTTGATATTGGAAAATAATAGTAAAAAATTGAACTGTATTTGAATGCGGCACTCTCGGAATGAACTCTTACCACTAAAGTACCTACGTACCTACCTTCCAACATCAACAAGCTTAGAGCATTTATAAATGGAGATGTTAACGTTATAATCTAGGGGGGACGAGGTAAACAGCATTGCACACGTGCAAATCGCGCCTGCAAACGGACGCCATTTTAAAATACGCGCGTAGTTATAGAATACAGCGTCGTTACGCACTATTCTAGAGCAGAACTCTTCGCTATTTATTTCGGGCAACTTCATCGTTACTTCGTCTAATTAACTAAAGAAGTTTAATTTTCCTAATTTAAAAATGTAAGTTTGTAGCTCGTTTGTTAGAGTGTTTTAAAAGAGTAATTTCTTTTCAGTTTCGACTTGGTGAACTACTAAGGGGTGCTATGAGTGGCGGCGGGGTGAGAGGGGGTAGGCGAATACCTACCCCCATGCCGCCTCCCAAGGAAAATGTGCAACACTCAAGGTGAGTTTAATAGAAATAAAAGGTAATATCTTAAAATTGTTCTTACGACATCTTTATTCTCTTTAGATATACCTAGTAGTCTACGACTATTATCTAGCGCATCGTTGTAAATGCCACTTTTTGTTGAGGTGACCCATCTAATTAGTGAAAAGAGTATCTATAATACTTAAGTATTTTTAATGATTTTTAACTTTTGTCTACCTCGGTTCAAAATCTATCATACCCTATCTTCGCATAGCGGGAAGTAGGCGGGAAGTTGAAAATAATGTAACTTTTGTTAAAAAGTGGTCTTGTAGGCCGGGGGCTAATGTCGTATTCAATAACCGATACAGGCTGTTACCAATAACTAAACCGACCAATATAGCTCTTAGGATTAGTTTTGGCCACATCGCTTATTAGAGCTGACAACCGTTGGGGAAGAAAGGTTCTCCAGTGGCGACCACGAACCGGAAGACGCAGCGTAGGCAGACCCCCCACTAAAACACACAAACATGACCGAATTGCCTACTCTACATTTCAAATCAGAGTATTTTGTAAAACAAAAGAGTAATAAAACCTACCAGTGGCCCCCAGCCTACAAACCTCGGCTATCTCCGATTCAAAAACCATAACGATACTTCACAAAGACGGTCCAAAGATTTCGTAACCGTCATTGAAACTTCTGGTGAAGTTTTCGGCTTGTAAAATGCAAATGGAGTCGCGGTTCCTTTGGAATTTGTTTTAAATTTTGTTCTTCTTCTCGTAAATTGGTTGAAGAGTTGTTACTTTAATTAGGGAATCTTGCAAATCACGTTTGAATCTTACGTAGGTTCACTCCTTTTTATGCTATAGGTACAAGTGGATGCATTATAGGGTTCCAGAAAAAACCGCAATCTTTAGAGGATCATTTCATATTGCAGGATCATATTTTAGGATCAATACATTGTCCGTCTGTCTATCTACTGTCGAGGCCCTTTTCTCAGTAGAGGTTGCCCCTGTAGTGTGGGTTTTTTGAGCTACCTAACCAATAACCAAAAACCCCACCCTTAGTAGTTGTATTCTTAAAATTTCTAGCAGGTACTGAAAACTAATTAATATTAATTTTTTTAAAGAAAAAAAAAAGCAGCCGCTCTAAGTGGCGCTTCCTGGGGGAGGCCTATGTTCAGCAGTGGACGTCTTCAGGCTGTTAATGAAGATGATAAGTTTTTAAGCCCGGTTTTTCATGGCTTAATTTTTTCCCAATGATATTAATCCGTAGCCTCCAATTTAAGTTGACAAAGCTACCTAATCTACTTTCTAGTAGTTCAACAATGTTTTTTTTCGTATCCTTTCTACATTTATGTTAAGATTTCTTTAATGAATGGTGATCACTATTATTATATCATGTGAACTATTATTTGAGCTATGTTGAGTGACATTGGTACAACAGTATCGGGTTTCCGTCAACCTCATTAAACTGGTACTGATTTTTAAGTGACAGTAAACTGAAAACATGTGCCTATTATTTTTATTCTACGGTTGTTTACACAGTTTGATAGGGAACCATACATTTTTTTGAAGGGGATCCTTTTTGTTGTAAATAGTGAGTCGAGCATCATAATAAGTAAAACTAGCGTAATACCTACTCTTGCTGAATATAGGCCTCCCCAGAGAGCGCCACTTTGAGCGGCTGCTCCCCACGGTTTTCACCATATCGCTGACCCACATAGCGGGGGGGTCAGCCTATATACGCTGCGTCATCCAGAACATGGTTGCCTTTCGAGAACCTTTCTTCCTCATCGGATGTCAGTTCTACGAGCGATGTGGCCTGCAGTCTATACCTAGTTCTCCTGCGGATCTCCTCATTTCAGATCTTATCTCGCAGGGAAACGCCGAGCATGGCTCTCTCTATAGCTCGTTGCACTTCTTACCTTATCCAAATACTACCGTATTTTAGTCTATGGATGTTATAGGATAGGGAAATTTATTGGTAACTGTAGCTGACGTGAACATTATTAACTGCACCCTCACAAGTGCAGGGTTGGTTTACAAGGAATTCGGTGTTGTCGAACTTTGTGATTTCCGGAAAACTCTGGAAAAAAAACAATACGAATCGTTCGTAACACCTTACTATAAATAAACAATCAAGCAAACTAGAATAAATTTAAGTTTGTTTAAATTTTTCAGCCCCAACATAACCGCTTGCCATTAAAATGAAATTCTTGGATTTTGACATTTTTGAAGTATTACTTGTACCATTAATACTACCATGACTCACATGTTTAGAATCACAGATTAGAGAAAAACCAATAGACCTCTGTGTTTTAAATGATTCTTAAAATAATTAATAATATCGGCCTGTAAACGCCACCGCAGCCAACTTTTTGGGTAAAATATCGCACCTATAATGAAAGAACGACAACGACCAAATATCTATCAAATTGTAGAACCTGTATAATTAACGAGGTTTCGTCAAGATTTGTAGAAAAGTACGACTTCTAAGCGAATACCAAAATTTGTATACACTCTACAGCAGTCATGATCTATCTATCATCGAATCAAGAATCAAAGGATCATTAATCTATTTCACTATAAACCAAAAGCCAACATAGGGTCAAAGTCAAATGTAATTAAATATGTACCAGTCATCAGCGAGCCATTAAACCAGATACACACCACCCCTTCTGTTCATCAGATTTTAACTAACTTCGGGGTAGTTTCACCGCTGCTGTGTAAATTTATTTGGCAGATACCAACTTATTTGGGAACATACCAATAAGTACCAAAGCTTATTTTGCATTAGTATTACATGTTAAATATCAAAATTGGATAATTATGATTGGCCGTGTGCACGCGGTTAATGGTTAAGTGTGTAATTTCAAAATGATACGTATTCGTTGAACTATCTAGCGAATAAAATTTATGTTTACTTAATTAATAAGTATACGTATAAGTATACAGGGTTACAGGAAAAATCGTGCTAGATCCATTAAGGGCGTGGAGTACCCATCATTTCAGACTTATTTCACTATGAAACACTCTAGCCTAAACTTAACTCTTTTCCAGATATTCGACTTTTAATTTTTTTATTGAAAATTGCCGTTTTTTAGGCTACAAAATTTAATTTTGTTTATTTTGTGTGTCTTATTATTATTATTATTTCATTTTTATATGTGTAATAATATGCTTTAGGACGTCAATCATTAAAATAGTACATAAGTTAATTGAATAGGCCGCAGTAGACAAGTGAAAGTTAAGAAATAAACAAAAAAATTATAAACTGTATTGTTCTCTAAAGGATATCTAAAAAAAATATTATGGCAGTAGTTCGGCAAATGTGTTTTAAAATATCTACGTTTCATCAGCTATCTAACGAGGTATAATAATCTAGGATTTAATTCAAATGCATTGAAAAAAAATTAGTTTCATAGGCGACAGTGGAGAAGAAAATTTATACTTAGCCCTAAAAAGTAAAATAAAACAATAGGTAAGCATGCAATGTCAGTTATTAAAGGTTTTCACACAATTTTTTCTTATTCTACAGTTCATGTTCAACATGGCCGTCTCTATTTCTGATACATTGTCGCATCCTTCTACGGAGACCAGTCTTCACTACTCCAGTGGTCAACGTGGTCCTCATTTTATTTGCTGCATCCACAATCCTTTCTCTTAAGTCTGCCCTAGACGAAAGTGGATTTAGCTCGCTGTACACAAGACTTTTCATGAGCCCCCATACATGAAAATCCATGGGGGTTAGGACCGGACTCCTTGCTGGCCATGGCAACGGCCCACCTCGTCTAATCCATTTGGTTTGGTAATTTGTGTCCGGCCAGTCTCTGACACTTCTCCTGAAATGGGCAGGGCAGCCATCGTGTTGGAACCACATGTCCCTGATCAGGTTGAGTGGCAGATCATCCAGCATATCACTCAAGTCTGCTCTCAGGAAATTTTCGTAGCTTTCCCCATTTACATTATCCGGGAGAAAGTAAGGTCCAATCAAATGATTGGATATTGGGATTCCTTAGTTATTTTGGGGCCCAGTAATGGGTGGGCCTTGTGATAGTTAGTTATGTCATCTTTATCAAATTTGGACTCATTCGTTCACAAGATATTTCTTAGAAAATCTGGGTCTTGTACGTCAGCATTTAGCATAAATCTGCAAAAGTCCAATCTTCTCGCAGGGTCTCAAAACAGAGCCAGTTTCTCGAAGTCTTCGATAAGCTCTGTCAAGAACGGCCACATCCGGCACTCGACGACCGGGGTAGCGAGTTATGTATTCGTTGCGAGCTTGCGCAGACACACAATCGCAGTATCCGTAACAAATAAGCATATCAGCATATTCCTCAGGTGTGTAGGACGTCATCTTCAACACTTCCGTATCACAGGTACAAATCAGAGTCCGGTTAACAAGTATAGTAATCACAAATCAGAAGAAATAGTCCAGAATCACAGCCAAGTCGAGAAATAGAGCAAAACGATATCACATCTACTATGTACGAAGCACAAAAGCAGTCTGACAACCAAGATACCGAGACCGTTAGAACTGCTATCTGGAGCGTTCCAACTATTTTTTTACACGAAATGTAATACAAACCCTATATTATTATACCTCGTTAGAAAGCTGATGAAACGTAGATATTTTATAACACATCTGCCGAACAACTGCCATAATATTTTTTTTAGATATCCTTTAGAGAACAATACAGTTTATAATTTTTTTGTTTATTTCTTAACTTTCACTTGTCTACTACGGTCTATTCAATTAACTTATGTACTATTTTAATGATTGACGTCCTAAAGCATATTATTACACATATAAAAATGCAATAATAATAGTAAAAAGACACACAAAATAAACAAAATTAAATTTTGTTGCATAAAAATCGGCAATTTTCAATAAAAATATTAAAAGTCGAATATCTGGAAAACGGTTAAGTTTAGGCTAGGGTGTCTCATAGTGAAATAAGTCTGAAATGATGGGTACTCCACGCCCTTAATGGATCTAGCACGATTTTTCCTGTAACCCTGTATATTATCTTTCTCTATGGTGCCGTGAACAAAGAGTATATAATTTTGGCTGTGAAATCCACCATTACAAGCATCAACATAGTATACCTCCATGATTACAAGAATACCATCGTAAAACAATACACTCGCAAGAGTGCGCGCAAGTGCGAAAAATATTAATTCATCTAATAAGTTTTGACATATAAATACAAGATACAAAAAAGCTAAAAGCAATTATATCATAATAGTCAATAATAAGACCACGGAGAGTACAGAGTAGGTATTTAATTATTATCATGATTTCACTTAGAGCATTTAAAAATAATGCTTTATGAGATTTCACAAACATCATTCAATCATTTATAGCAGTATTCGCAGCTCGTTTATTTTTATCAGAACGTGGTGAAATCCAACTTTTCAACAATATTTCAACAGTATTTGAAGGGTGCAGCGGTAACTCGTTAAAAATAAATATTTTTACTTTGACCAAGCGGTAATGTAAAAAAATGTAAGCTGCATGAGGTGTACGGTACGCTGCTGTGCGTTTTCGATGACAACCTAACACAAACATACGTGCATGTGTTTTCGTTTGCGCGTTTGGTTTAATTTGTAAGTTGTTCTCAATATAGCAAAACTTTGAACGGCTTGCTTGCTTGCTTCTTGCATCCATCGGGCCTTGAATATACA
The DNA here is from genome assembly GCA_963580505.1 of Ennomos erosarius. NCBI lineage: Eukaryota > Metazoa > Arthropoda > Insecta > Lepidoptera > Geometridae > Ennomos > Ennomos erosarius. The sequence goes on from OY756982.1 coordinate 13,540,410, forward strand.
ATGTATAATAGATATATCAGAAAATGATTTATTGCACAAACAAAATGTAGGCTGATGATGATGATTATCTACAACCTAAGTATACGCAGAGTTTTAATTCGGCAGTTTGGTGCAACCTAGTTAGGGTTCAGGATCTATGTATGTGATCTTTGGGCGTTATTATTATTATCACAATTAAAACTCATTCGTACGCAATTCGTAAAAATATCCCATTTTCATTTTAGTCCCTCGTTGAATAACTAGTTGACCTATCCCGCTTTAAACTCATATCTTGTTCCAGCCTACGTACTCGTCTATTTAGCTCTCTGGCTATGACGATGACGTACCCCAAATGCACCTATTCTATACCTACATATGATAAACATGTTTCCATATCGCATATAACGTGAACGGGAGGTGAATGATTTGGTGCTTGGTTTAATCGGTATTAAGTATCGTAGTTCTTAACATTAGCAAGTTGAAATGGCAATGGGTAGGCTACATCGCTCGTAGCGTAGAACTGACAACCGATGGAAGAAAGGTTCTCAAGTGTAGACTATGAACCGAAAGACGCACGCAGCGTAAACCAGCCCCCTTCTAGGGGAACCTACGATCTGGTGAAAACCGCGGGGAGCCGATGGATGCAGGAGCAGCCGCTCAAAGTGGCGCACCCTGGGGGAGGCATATGATCAGCAGGGGACATCTTCAGGCTGTTGTTGATGATGATGAGTAGCTTGACTAATAATAAAAAATATGCATAGATGGAACCACATAGGTATACCACAGAATATAAAATAGCTGTACGTAGAAAGCACTCTTCAACGATCCTAAGACATGGTGGACCTTCCATTCAGTCGAGCCTCTGCATGTCGGTTTCTATTGAAAAATGCACGGCCGATGCACTAGACAAGCGCTAGCCGCGTAGCGCGTTAGCTGGGAAGTTGTGGAGGCAGCTTATTTTGGGAACAACTCAAAAATTTAGATTGAGGCGCCTTGATCTCGAATGCCGCTTAACATTCCTTTTGAAATCCGTCCTTTTTGCAAAATTCGCGAAATATCACTTTATATAAGACTAGCTTTTGCCCGCGGCTTCGCACGCTTGTGTTATGTTATTTTTACGTTATAGTCTAATAAAAGATCATGCATTTCGTACCAAACAACAAAATCCAATAAATCTTATCGAATCACTTTACATAAGATATCACACGCAAGAATATCTTGGTTAAAGACCAGACTACTACTATTCTATTTAGGTATTCTGTACTGTCGCAGGCTTTCTTGTAAGAAACAAAATATTATGTAGATACATTATGAGCTCTGCTTATTCAATTCGTAAAAGTGGCAAAACTCTGTAAAAACCTATCACGAGTAGGTAAGTATACTGAATTACTGAATTTTGCGTGGATCTACTTGGGAATAAAATTGCATAAGTAAGTACCTACCTAAATAAAAACTGAAAGTAGATCTAATAGTCATTTAACTATGGATATCAGTTCAGAAAACAACTTCTTGCAATCTCGACTAAACAAAAAAGATAAATTTTTACTGCCTCTACCATTTTTCTACAGCTGTAAATCCAAGCTAGTCTAGCATTAACCATTGAGGGAGCTATTAAAGAGGTATTCTCTGGACAATACCTTACTCTACGAGTAATGATACAGTTCTAAAGACCACGGTAGAGCACTATAGAGCAAGGTAGAGAAAGGCAAAGTCGCCATTCATAAGGAAACTGCAAATAATAGCGTCAATTTTACAGAAATTACTACGGAACAAAAGCGAAGTGAAGTGGATATTATGCGAAAATTGCCTCCATTTTCTTGTAAAAGGCGGACTCTATTATTGAAATAAATAAATGATTTACTTTAAGATGGTAGAGTAAGTAGGTATAAGACGTACCGTACGTACGAATTAGGTACGCCATAGAGGGATAAGTATAAACTTAGGAGATGGCAATGGCAAACTTTAGTGCATGCAGACATACTTAAAACAGCTAGCAAAAAGCTTGTATAAAGCTAGTGAAATTACTGGGCAAATGAGACCTGACCACACAGTCTAATCTGATTACTAGACTGTGTGTTGTCCACATAACACTAGTGTTGTTTCAGGATGACGTGCGCAGTGCAGTGTCACACGAAACGCTATTATTTTAAAGTTCCGAGTGGCACTGCGACTGTTATGGGCGGCCGTGTCGCTTAACATCAGGCGAACGACTAGCTCGTCACGTCATTCTCTCTCATAACAAAAATAAAAAATAAAAATTGGAGTTCCAAGTGACACATGCAACTGTTAAGAGCGACCGTAGCATCAGGTTAACCACTAGCTCGTCACGTAATTAAAAAAAAATACAAGTAGGTACTCGGTGAATTTCTCGCCATCCTATTAAACTTAGAGAAAAACATTAAAACCGTGAGTCAAAATTGATTTAAACAAAATAATCATTATCACTGTGTAAAAAAAACTGCCAACACTTATCTTGGCATCCCATAAACGGGCTTAGTCCCATCAGCCCCGGTGGTGGTGCAAAGGCACCGGGGTCGATGGAACCAAGCCGATAAACAGTAAGTACTAGCTCAGATTAACTTGTAAAGGAAATTTCAATCACTAACGGGACTTGAACCCATCTATCCATAAGTAGCCAGTGGTCACTCATCCACGTAACGATAGCATTGGCTATTGCTAATAATAAATAGGCACTTAACTTTACCAATCTCGATTTGACTGCACCGCCATTTAGTCAAATCGCGGGCAGCCGTTGGATGCAGTAGTCAAGCAGCCGCTCAAATTGGAGGTCTATAAGTTTAGATCTTTGCTATGTGCAGTATGAACAGAACTTTTTTCATTGTACTTCTTTTGATGTGTAAGAAGAGTTATTATTATGTACTATAGGTAGATAATTGACGGGCCCGATAGCTCAGTTGGTAGTATCTCTGCCTTCTGGACTGAGGGCTGTGGGTTCGATTCCTACCCAGGACAAACATTTGTGTAGTGAACATAGAGGTTTGTTCTGTGTCTGGGTGTTATATTGTATTCTATGTATGTATTTACAAACAAAAAAAGTATCTAAGTATTATATCAGTTATCTGGTTCCCATAGTACAAGCTATGCTTAGTTTGGGGCTAGATGTCGCTGTGTGAAATGCCCACACATATTTATTTATTGATTTAATTTAATTGGGTCTGGGTGTTATTATGTATTCTATGTATGTATTTACAAACAAAAAAGTATCTAAGTATTATATCAGTTATCTGGTTCCCATAGTACAAGCTGTGCTTAGTTTGGGGCTAGATGGCGCTGTGTGAAATGTCCACACCTATTTATTATTAATTATGAAGATAAGTAGCTGACTCAGCGGCAAGTCATTCTATGATGAGACGATCTTTGTATTTCTTACAAAATGGATCAATTCATTTGAGATAAGCCTCTCCATTTTATTTTATCTTTCAAGAGATAAATGGTAATGTCTATAAATTACTGTTGTTGGGTAACCTCATTATTTCCAACAAATAGAGTAAAGTATTGTAGTTATCTACACAGTATGATGTCAGTAGGTACATGTTACTTTATTTAGGTATAGCTTGTAAGAAAAAAAATAAGCAATAAAAAAGGAATGCGCAAAAATCTTTGTCAGAAGTGGGATTCGAACCCACGCCCACAGAAGTGGACTGCGACCTGAACGCAGCGCCTTAGACCGCTCGGCCATCCTGACGATAAGATTTAACTCGAAATTACCATTATGACTGTACTATACTTCCGTGCTTAGTGACTGTACAGAAATAGACAAAACTGTTACCACAATTAATTTAAGACCAATTTGTCGTAACGAGATGCTAAAAATTCTGTTCATTCATCATCATTAACAGCCTAAAGACGCCCACTGCTGAACATAGGCCTCCCCCAGAGAGCGCCACTTAGAGTGGCTGCTCGCCATCTGCATCCATCGGCTCCCCGCGGCTTTCACCAGGTCGTCGGTCCACCTAATGGGGGGCCTACGCTGCGTCTTCCAGTTCGTGGTCACCACTCGAGAACCTTTCTTCCCCATCGGTTGTCAGTTCTACGAGCGATGTGGCCTGCCCATTGCCATTTCAACTTGCTAATCCTAAGAGCTACATCGGTCACTTTAGTTCTCCTTCGGATCTCCTCATTTCGGAAAAATTCTATTAGAAATAAGTAAATAAGTATAAATTGTAGTCAATTTTTTTTTTAATAATTGACCTAATTTCAACTCCTAAAAATTAATGCGTTTAATACAAATAATTATATAAACGATACAACAATGCAGATTTTACAACAATGTAGGTTAAGTAAAATTATAATGTAAAAAGTAGCAAGTAAGTTAACGTAGAAAATTTTATTAAAGCTTAGCATAATCAACAGATAAATAATTTAGTTATTTTGATGCAAGGGAAAAGAAAATCCGTTCGTGATTCAAATTTTTCTTTACAATACATACCTTATTATTATCTTATGATTCTCGGGTCTAGCCCGGTCATTTTAGTTGGGAGGCATTGGTGGGGTCTTATAATTATTATTAATCTGTTCTACCATAGAATATAAATTAAAATGGTTCGCTTTACCGCTCGCACAAGCTGTCAAATTGTTATTTATACTGTTAATACATAGTAGGTACATCAACATCTCTATTAATAGACCAGCAAGTCCAAGTTTAACAAAAGCACGTGCGTATCCCGTCCGGAACCACATGTCGAGATCAAACGGAACACCGGACGCATATTATTGCCGATAAAGAGCGCTATGTGCAGTTACTGCAATATTCGCTGAAAAGATATACGAAACAAAGTTAAGTACTCGATAGGTAAAGGTAAGATCCTTTTATTTTATCATAACGGCTAAATCGTATTAAGTAGTAAGTTTAGTTTTTTTTTATGAGAGTGAATGACGTGATGAGCTAGTCGTTCACCTGATGTTAAGCGACATGGCCGCCCATAACAGTTGCAGTGTCACTCGGAACTTTAAAATAATAGTAAAAAGTAGAAATATAGAAATAGTAGAAATGTCCACACATCCAGTTATCTGGTTCCCATAGTACAAGCTATGCTTAGTTTGGGGCTAGATGGCGCTGTGTGAAATGTCCACATATATTTATAAATAAAAAAAAAATATATTTATTTATTTATTATTTATTTATTTATTTATAGTTTCGCGTGACACTGCACTGCGCACGTCATCCTGAGACATCACACAGTCTAGTAATTAGATTACTATTATGTAATCAGTAGTTGTATAATAATGTAAAAATAGGGCGCATACACTTGAGAACCTTTTATGTCTTTCCCATCGGATGTCGGGCAAATCACCTCAATGGATTATCTCCCAAGGAAAACTCCAAGCATAGCAGTTCTCTCCCTAAAGCTCGATGCGCCACTAATGAGGCCAATAGCAAGAGACCCCGTCACATTTTCATGATTTAACACTAAAAGCCGCGTTCTCAGATTATAACTTACTTTTCCTGAAATAAAACTGCATGTATGGTCTGCAGTTCAGCACGTGCGAACCATTGCACCGATCAACGCTAAGGGAACAACGTGCGAGATCAAATGCGCCGGACGCGTGCCTCCCATGCACTTTGTTTAGCTGCTGTAATGTTGAATGAACTGACTCAGCAACAGATATCTTATTTATGGAATTTGCTAAATAAATGATGTATTTAATTTTAGTCGACAAAGACTTGCCCGCATATCTTATTTCAATTACACATAATATCAATAAAAATCGATAGTCATCATCAATTATTATCAACCGAAAGACACGCTGTTGAATATGGGGCCATGGTGGACCATTGAGCGCCACTTCGACCGGCTACTTGCCTCTTGCATCCAGTAGCTTTTCGTGGTTCTGTTATGTATGACAGCATCGGCGTCGTTGGTCTACTTAGTCGGGGACTGGCCTGTCTATGCTATACCTACACTGCGCTGTCCTCCAGGAAAAAAAAAAACAATTATGCAACTGTAACTTCTTCACAAACTGTATCCAAGATTATCTACAACAGAAAAGAAAACGATAATTTAGTTAATAATCTGCCACATTATTATCCAAAAAATTCTGTAGGATAGGAATGGTCAATTTTCTGTCCTGATTTTTTCACCTCACCGTTAGATAGCTAATATACCTTCTCTTTAAAATGCTCCCTTGAAACACATGATTGCAACCCTCAAGTAGCATGCAGGCATGCAGCACAAAATGACATCCCCGACAGGTCAGCATTATAAGCGAGGGTGAGTCGTTATGTCTCCCCGCGCGACGTAATGGCAATAGGGCGATAGGGTGCGGGTGTAAGTCTAATTGCCCGCGGATGTGTTGCAACTCAGTTTTGTGATGTCTCTGCTCTCTGGTCTTTCTGTAAAGTTTAGGGGTGTCACATAAAAATCATTTATGAAAAATAAACCTCTTAATACTCTACAAACCGATGAGGAAGCAAGGTTTTCGAGTGGTGATCGACCGCGAACCGGAAGACGCAGCGTAGGCCTGGCTTCCCACTAGATGGATTGACCGACAATCTGATGCCGATGGATGCAGGCAGGAGGCACACAGCTAAGTAATCAAAGTGTGCGGGAATCCTAATGTTCAGTCAGTGGTCAAATGAATAACCTATCGTTGATAAAAAAATAACGTCTTCAGACTGTTGATGGAACCCAAAAGGTACCGATTAGATTGTTCATTTTTAATTGTTTCAGAGTAAATAACATTACGTAAACTATATTCTTGTGTTTCAAAAAAAATGTTTTACCCCTTTAGCAGATCATAACTATGAAATAGCACTTAATAAGTATCTATTTGATGAAAGTACGTGACCAACTTTTACAGCCCGATCGATTTAAAAGGTATTATGTTACTTCAATGATATCACAATAACATGGTGTAGGTGACCTTGTAATGCCATTTATAGGTGACAGCTTGACAATAAGGAACTGGCTTTATGCTTCAATTAACTTACACATATATCGTAAACCACTTATTAAACGAGACTATACCTATGCCAGCCCTAAACTTACAAGTGCCTGTGGCGTCTTCTAGTGCACTTGCATGGAGGGTGCAAGCAAGGTACACTAACACAATACATGCACACATAGGTACACCCTCACAGGCTCACAGGCTCACACACGTACATTAGTTAACTATAGGGATTGCGTGCGGCGACCACAGTAAGGAAGTGCGGTCGTAAAAACACGTAGATAGCACGCTGCTAATGTGTTCGGCATGAGAGATTAAAGAGTGCAAGTGGCTGATAAACGGAACAAAATATTAGATACAGTACCTACTTACTTATAGTACTGTAGGTATATGGGAAATAAGTAGTTCAACCAGGAAAGTAGGTACATACATACCCACTAACCAACTGTAATTTTTTTAGCTCAGCAGAAATTGTCATCACATCCTATTGGCAATTGTCTCTTCCAATGAATGTCAATGAATTAATTTTAGTGTGTGTAATTTTAGTTGCACTTTTGTTGCAGTGTGTACTTTAATATTTTCAAAACTAAACCTGTTCCACTCAGCCAAAATAAAACAAGTAGCGCCATCTATCCTTCGTTAGAACACTAGGTATCAAAGTTTAATAAAGCGCCACCTACTAAACCGCTAATAAAGCTCGTGCATTTTGTTCAAACAAGTTTTCCTTCAGCAAACTTGTCTTCGTAGTTGAACTGTAAAAGTCTAGATGGCGCTGACTCTCAAAAATTGACTGATTACCCTCCTCGTTCCATACTAGGTACAGAATTCGCCAGTCTATTTTGTAAAAACAAGTTACCTTGATTTGTGTTACCTCGCGATGAGACAACTGCCAATATTTTTAGCCAGTAGCCCTATGGGACAAGAAGTCTGTTAATAATAAATAATAATAATAAATATGTGTGGACATTTCACACTGCGCCATCTAGCCCCAAACTAAGCATAGCTTGTACTATGGGAACCAGATAACTGTGATATCAATAGGCATCTAATTCAATGATATTTTACCTGATCTAACGTAGGTAAGTGTACCTATAACCCAGTCCAGTAGGTACCTACCTACTAGGTAAAATAGGTAGGTTAGAAGACGACGTCCTCTCTGGGAAATTCTGTCGAATTCGAGTTTATAAACCGTAGGGTACCTAGGTATGCTCATAGGTACGTGTAGTCTATACTAAATTTAATTTAAAAATAAACAAACTCTAAGTATATAATAAAGTGCATTTATTAGCAAAAGCACTCGCATTTTCCACACACGTCCGCGCCCTGCGAAATGACCTGACACAACCTCTAACGGCCTCATCCATTACTTGCTGGCGTCATACTTGCAGCTAATAAATCAACCCTTTGTTGCACAGAGTGCATCTTACGAAAAAGGGTATTAAAAATATAAATACTTTTACGAGATTCTGCATGATTAGTGGTTTGACGACTTCGAAGATCATAATATGGCATAGTCTAATTTTAAAACGAGCTCAAAACCTTAAATGAACAACTTTTTTAGTATGTCTATTTCAATCTTAAAATCCACCTGTTGAACACTAATGTCTCCCCACCATGAGGGGGTTTCTATAATCACCACGCTTGACAGGCGCTTTGGTGATCAGTAGATAACCTACCTACGTCTTCCGCTTCGTGGTCGCCACTCGAGAACCTTTCTTCCCCATCGGTTGTCAGTTCTACGAGTGATGTGGCCTGCCCATTGCCATTTCAACTTGCTAATCCTAAGAGCTAGTCACTAGTTCGTATGGCGGCCCCCCACTACGTGGTTCGACGACCTGGTGAAAGCCGCGGGGAGCCGATGGATGCAGGAGGCGAACAGCCGCTTTAAGTGGCGCTCCTTGGAGGAGGCCTATGTTCAACAGTGGACGTCTTCAGGCTGTTAATGATGATGATGAGGTACCTGCTAGGTTTAATAATACCTACGGACCCATTACCTGCATATTTCCTTAGCCAGCTCTTCCGAAGCCATGGTAATTTTATCTGGGGTAAAAGTAATAAAAGAGTTTAATAACAAGATTAGAGTATTAATCATTACCGAGTTAAAAGATTATAACAAAATTAAATTGCATAACGATAACCGGTTAAGTAGGTATAAGTTTTTAATTTTGGTTTGGTATTACCTATAGGCTATACTGAATCTGTGGTTTTAGTGTAGGAGTCTGTTGATGATGATGATTATGATGATAGGCATAGGTACAGAAAAAAGCGTCACTACATTACCACTTCAATCTTAAAAGTTCCTTATGCTATAATATGGCTTATAATTAATATAACTATAAGGCTTATGGGCAATGGGTAGGAGGATTACCCAACGATCACGAGCATCAGATTGCGTTCTACCATGATAGTAAGTAAGATTAGGTAGTTCCATCTAACCTCATTGACCCATATGTCACCGCCGAATCACCGCCGCTTCGAAATCAATGATAATTCCTTAAGTTATACCATTACCAATAAGTAGAGCGACAAAATGCATAGGTAGGTATAAGATTTTCAATTCCAATAAAATCTAACTATTACAATAACATTTTGAGGGTGAGCATAATCTTCGATTGCAGATGGAGGATGGCCTTATGGGGGATATAACAGTAGCAATATGAAAATGATATAACCCAGATCAATGCCATTTGACATCGTTTTGGGCAGTCAGCATTTTTGGTTTTCTGCAAAAATTCCATGAAAGTTTTTTTAAGTGCAGTAGTCTGTGTAAACTCGTGTAGTATATACAGGTACCTATCTATATTTTAGGTAGTGCAGCCCTTTAAATTAACTTACTTAAAGTTAATTTAATAAAAAAACAATTTTTATTCTCAAAAATAATTATACAATACAGTTTTTATGTCATAGATCACAAAACCAGAAAGCTATAAAAAAAAGTCTTTACTATCCCCTAAACGGATCCCTGTTTTACAGTAAATGTTCGAAGGCTGTGCTGAAATAATTATGTGAAACTCGGAAATTCGATGACGGCACAGATATTAAAATAGTAGATGACGGTAAAAATTCAAATTCCAGTGCACGGCAAAATGTGCGAGGCATCTCTGATACTTGTAGTTATACTCATAGGTGCTTCAAATATTGTTTCATCTTCAAAATTAACCAAATCCTCATTTACAAAATGAAACAAGAATATCTAGATCTAGTGTAATTCGGCTAAAATAAAACTATAAGATTATCTATATTGGGAAAGCTGTAAGCTGTTAGGGAGTGTTGCTGGTAAATATATGTGATAAAAAATAAGAAAAATATTTGTCATGATGGTTTTATTACAACAATCTGGGAAGCCTAAGATTGCTCCAACATTTGATGAGCAGGATTAGGAAAAACCCAGAAAACCCTAATCAGACCAATGACAACTCGGTACGCTTATAAAAATTTAAATTAAATTAAAATAAATTAACTAACAAAAAAATTATTACAAAAAATAATTAAATATAATAAATAAAAATAAAATATAAATAATCAATATGGGTAATTTTATAGTTTTATTTTAGCGGAATTACACTAGATATTCTTGTTTCATTTCATACTTAAGATGAACTTCCGCGAGGTCACGCCAGCCATCCTCATTTAACGTGTAAGTAGGTACAATTTATTAACAACTTTTCAGATATTACGGACGTTTGTTTGTTTTTCTATTAAAAGACGTTATATGCGCTACCATAAAAACAGCATTATTTTCGTTAGTTTTCCGAAAATAGCTCTGTACAGTAAACTTACCCAATTGAGCGCAAAACTGAAATCTGATCTACGACGGTATAGAGGGCTGCTATAAAAATAAATGGAGCCCTCAAGGTCGGGCTAATATGAAACCGATAATGTGGCCCAGGATTTTCTATAGAGAGAACTTCCGTACTGTTTATTTTATTTTAGTAGGAACACAACATGCTCACATGCTCGGTGTTTCCCTGCGAGATAAGATCCGAAATGAGGAGATCCGCAGGAGAACTAAAGTGACCGATGTAGCTCTTAGGATTAGCAAGTTGAAATGGCAATGGGCAGGCCACATCGCTCGTAGAACTGACAACCGATGGGGAAGAAAGGTTCTCGAGAGGCGTCCACGAACTGGAAGACGCAGCGTAGGCCGGCCCTCCACTAGGTGGACCGACGACCTGGTGAAAGCCGAAGGGGAGCCGATGGATGCAGGAGGCGAGCAGCCGCTCTATGTGGCGCACCCGCGGGGAGGCCTATGTTCAGCAGTGGACGTCTTCAGGCTGTTAATGATGAATGATGATGATGATGATGAGGAACACAAAGGAAGATGTTAATTAGAACTGCTGGGTTTGCACGAACTGTAGATGAAATTGTCTATCCCCTGTTTTACTCCACTTGACAAGTAAGGGGAGGTCCGTAAATTACGTGAGATGATTTAGGGGGGGAGGGGGTCGAGTCAAATCTCATATAATCTCACGTTAAGAAGAGGGAGGGGTCTCGACAAATATCACGCAACTTTTGTTCTGATTGAAACAAAAAAGAATTATTTTATTTTGGTCCATTCAGTCCAAATTGTATGTACATGCTCAAAATATCACAGTAGTCATGATTTAAGTATTCTATTGTTAAATTTTTATTACATTTATAACTCTCAGCAATATTGATTACTAGTCTTAACTAGTCGTAAATAAAAGCACGAAGCAAATTGTTTTTTTTTTCTTTCTACAATAACAACCCAACGCGTTTTCGTAAGAAACCCACATTCTGAAAAATCTCACGTGAGATTGGGGGATGGGGAAGGGGGTTGAACAAAATCTCACGACATCTCACCAACGAGGGAGGGAGGGACAGAAGATTTAAAAAAACACCTCACGTAATTTATGGACGCCCCCTAAGCCAGCATGTAGAAAGTGACTTATAACGGGGAAAGACATTTTTGTCTACCATCCGTTCTAACCCAGATTTTATTGATAAAACGGGACGAGATATAAAGATCTTTACTCTCGTGGACCTACTAGTAGGTCAAAAAGTTAGGACAATAAAACACCTACAGAAATATAAGCTTATACAGAAAACTATATAAGTAAATTATTTACAAGAAACAAATGTTTTCCTTCGTGCTAACATTTAAACTCATTACACAATACACACCAGGAACTGTGGACAGGTTACTTACTTAGGTATACCTATCTAGAGAGCGCTGAAGTTGTAGACACTAAACAAATTTGTGCGGAACACTTTGCGCAGTTACACAGAATCATTATTAATTTAAAACTTTGCAGCCACCTCTCCGGGCGCCCTGTTTCTTTATCTAAGGCTTAAATACATTGATACAATATAAAGTGTGGCTGAACGGACTGAAAAGATATACCTACTCAAGTAAACCACGAACTCCAAGATCGAAAGTCGCAGGCACAAAACGGTAATTATATGGCCTGCTTTGAGGCCAGGAGAACGACCAGCTCGTCACGTAATTCAATCTCATTAAAAAAAACTTTGTTAGATCGGTTCTAGAAGGGCCAGATAACTCAACAACCGGAGTGAGAGGACTTATATAGAGGAGAGACGCCTAATAGAAGGAAGAGGACGTTTACAGGAGAGATAACTTACGGTTAGAGGACTTATAGACGAAAAAGCTTATACAAGGTGACCTTGAATTGGTATATTATCCCGAAAGGGGGTAAATCTACACCCCAAGGTAGACACCACAGAGCAAAAAAAAAAAAAAAACGCTTCCCTCTACATAGAGGCGCCTTTTCGACACTTCTCATACAATTCAAGCGTGTCAGGTATTACAATGAAACCTCTATGGTTTACCTGCGCAGATGACATATATAGCAATTGTCTTGTCATTAGTGCCACTGCTGTCAGCAAAACGTGCTGTGGGTTGAGTCGATATATTTTTATCGATAGTTTGATATGAGTTAAGTACGCGGTAAGGTACCTCTTAACTGATTGTATCATTAGGTACACTTTAGTACCTACCTATATCTTTTGTGCCTTTTGTGCGTATTTCTATGTGTAATAGTGTTATTTTATTCTATTATACTCTATTCCGGGTCGACAATGGCCAGCCGATAAACATACCGGTATAAATCTAAAATAAATAAAATTGAATGTATTGGTATTGGTAGGTACGTCATGTTCGCGTCACGGATATACAGTCCACCTCACCTATTTTATGGCAAATGTAATGTGTGTAAGTATTGAGGTAGTTTATCGTCAGTTTATGGTTATAAAGATTAAGTTTATAAGCAAATCCGATAGGCGTCCAAAGTTAGTTTTTATGGGGGAGGCAATGTTTAGCAGTAGACGTCTGCCGGCTGATGATGTGTGATAGTATTATTATATCTATAAACTAAAGTTTGAAATAGAAGAAACATAACAAGTTATAAAACGAAATAATACATTAAAACTCCAAATACATAGGTAACACGTTTTGCTGATGATTCATCAGTATTGTTGCGTCATGTTTCTTTTTGATAGAATTCATCTGAAAATACAATTTTCAGATGAATTTTTAGGAAAAATAATAATAATATTGAGTATCATTGAGGTGTTGTAGGTAAACACTTATTTAATAGAAGGAGGTCCTTAGTTTGGCAGTAAATAAAGGTAGTTTTTCAGCTCACCATGCGATGTATATTTTAATTTACAGCTGTTTACAAAATAAAAAGCAAGTGAATTTTTTCATTCAATATCGACTAAGACGTAGATTCTTCCGTAGAATCAACGAGATCAGTTGTCTTTAGCAACCAAGAGCAATGGTTTTCTATGAGGCTACCATGGATGAAATAAAAAAAAGAAGGATTGAGTTTTGATTGACATCGAACTGAAGCCCAAAATGGCGGACATATTACATATGTGTGTCAGCTGAAAGTAGGGCGACCGGCTTCCTAAGGGAGCTTCAGTTTCGGATCAGACGGGATTCCCTCCTTCTTTTTTTAATAGCTCCATGGAGGCTACATGAAAACTCTTTCATGGGCGAGCACGCCACATCATTATAATATATGTCCTCATCAAATAATAAATGCGTATAAGAGAAATTATAGTCATCATCATCAGCCCGTAGATGTCCACAGCTGAACATAAGCCTCCCCCAGAAAGCGCCACTTTGAACGGCTGCTCGCCTCCTGCATCCACCGGCTCCCCGCGGTTTTCACCAGGTCATCGGTCCACCTAGTACCTCGTTAAAAATAGGATAGAGTTTCAATGTGGGAATAGCGTCAAAATATAAACGTATATGGTTAGACATTTTCATAAAACATTCAGCTTCAAAATGCTGAGAGCAAAACGTATCATGTTTTTGAGGAAACCAATTGCACTGTCCAGTTGCGAATACCTATTTATCTTTTATATTAGGATCTGTAGGAAACCTAATAAACATAAAAGATATTAAAAGTTTAATTAGTAGAAGTCAATCTAACCACAAAATAAATTGAAAACATTTAAAACTTATTGTAACAAATTTCCGGATGGCATAATAGAAACTATCGATGTGTCGATAATTATAGGTTAACCAACGCATTACATCACTATCGGTACTTCTGCCATAGGGTAAGTTCGCCGGTTTTGCGACCACTTCCTATATCCGACCGTTTAATGTACATTTGATGAAAAAATACAAAAAATAAAAAGCTTGCGGTGAACACATCTTATGTCCAAATAGGTTCAGTTTTGTAACAAATATTATACGAGAAATCCCCAATTCTATTTTAAAGCTTTGAAACTTAAAAGCACATACTTTTTAACTGCCAGTTTTCGACCACGTTTATCCACCATCTGGTTTAAAAACTACAGATACCCAAAATCGCTCGTGGTCGAAAACTAATCCAGCTGCAGAAAAATGCTATTCGACCGCAAAAGCAAACTATATCAAAAACATTATAAATACGTATTTATTTACATATAAAAGTACATAAATAGTCGATTACTTTGTAAGTTAAATAATTAGACCAGACACGATTTAAAAAAAACGATTAATGCTGGTGGTTGCAAAATAGGCGTGACCAACTGATCGAACCATCATTGAATATTTCTCGCCCAGGGTCTAATGTGGGCTGGCTTTATTACAAAAAAGGTAGCGTATTTAGCTTGTAAACATAACTATGTTTATAAACTACGTTAGCCAATTTTTTTTTTGTTATAGCTGATATTTTAGCCATATCCTTAAATAATTTTTGGCGGTCTCAGTAAGAAAAAAGATCATGCTTTTTTATATGAGTAAGTGCCTCAAAGCTGGAGAAATCATGAAAATACAAGACAGAGGATCTAAAGAAGCCTTTCTGATCATTGTTTCTATCATTTATTTACCACAAGCAGTCAGGCACCTACGTCTTTCAATTTATAGTGGTAGGAAACTAGCGAAAAAGTGGTCGTAAACATAATTTAGTGATCGAAAACTAGCAAAATAGTTACTATTAGCCTTTGGTTTAGATATTTATAAAAGGGTCGGTTATTATAAAAAATGATTGATAATCTGATAAAAATATAGAGTATAATATTTGAAACGTAGCTTAGTAGCATCAAGTCAAAAAATGATACTGGTACATTTTATTATGCAACCTAAACTTGACAACTCCACTAAGTAGTCGGAAACTAGCGAAATTACCCTATAATATCAAACTGACACAGAAGAGTACCGTGTACCGAAGTTTGGCAGCAATAATATGATTAATTTCGTCTCTATGTATAGGCGAAGCATCATTTATTTCATAGCTCTGTGGTAGACACCGTTTCTTCTACGACTTTACTATATTAATAGTTTTTCAATGAAGAAATGCCATGTAAAGTATACGTTCGAATTAAACCTTAGCGCATCTGGGTGGTTGTACTTCGTCCTTCACCTAGTGCACATAAATGAGTTCAACGACCATGAATTTATGGTATATTTTTAACTCTCGTAGCGATCGCACGTGCAATATTGCGAGTGGATTTATTTTTTACCATGGAGGTTTGGAAACACCCAGTTTCAAGTACCTAAGGCTCTCACAACTTGTAGGGCAGTCCACCTATTTAGGGATAACATACCAATTCAAGGTCACCTTGTAGGGTAGACCAGAGAGTATTTATAGAAGAGAGAGATAGGAATAGAAGAAAGAGGACTTATAGAGCAGAGAAGAACATTATTGCTGTCACCTAGTGTTACTGTAAATATTGGCAAATAGCAGAGACCAACAACAGCTTTATGCTATCATATTATCATATTATATATCATAAAAAAGTTTTTGTGACCGAGCCTAAAAATGCTCATGCACTGTCTGTGATGGATTACCACAATGTTAGTATTTCTTAGATTCTCGCGATTTGAACACATAGTTTTACGTTTCACAGAGAACTTAATTGCGCTGAAAACATCACTGATTGTTGTACCTAAAACAAACTATACCGCAAAGTTTAAAATGCAAATCAGTGAATTTTACTTTTATTAGGTATCACATAAATCACCCTCAACTACATCATGTGTTTCAACCTTATCCAAGGAGTGTTTTGACAGATGTTCGGTGAAATCGTTATTTTAGTCGCCGGGTGTGAAACCGTATTTATTTTCTCAGAGAGGCGGTGATGTGACAATTACTAGATTATAATTTTGCTTGGTTGTTAAAAATATCTTTAGTGTGAGCTTGTTAAATATTTTTGGAACTTGTTACTTGTGTCAAAAATCATTGTTTATTTCTAGTCAAGTTCCTTGAAAACCCAGAACTATATATCGTTCATTGCTTTAACTAAAAATATAACCAAAGAAAGCAATTACTAAATGAATTGTATTTTATAGGTACTCCAAGCAGAGTAACAAGGTTCTACATTGTATACAACTTGTATACCATGTGGAATGTAATACAATTTCTCGATCAATCAGGTTCACAAGTCAAAAGGCTAATACATATTGAACATTCGGTATTAACATCTTGTAACACAAATACTGAGGCGTCTATACGACTCTTCTAAATTGTCTAACGCGAAGGGGACATAACATAACCCCATTTCATTGACTGCTTTCATCCAATCATTATTGTTCTTAATAGGCAAATCTCGTGATTTGACGAAAAGTGCTTTGTGGCAAAGCGTTCCACATTCAGATCTACATTCACATCAGGGCTTGTATTATAGTATACCTAAGTGGTAACAGGTAGGTACCAAAGCCAACATCCGTCATCATTGGGACATCTGTGCCTCCAGAGGCACTTTTATGGGTAAACTGGATTACTAAGTGAGACTACCGAAACAATTTGCGTCTGGCAGTTACATTAGCAGTCTAAAGAGAACTAGGAAATGTAAATTGCAATTTCAATTGTTTATTTTGCACTCCGCAAAATACCCTATTATCGTGATGTTTTCCTTCACCATGAATTAAATCATGGCTTATAATAATTGTACCTGCCCGTTTTACCTTATTTATGTTTGAATAAAATGTACATTTCAATTAAACATACCGACACATATTATTTATTTAAACTTTAACACAAAACATTGTACAAAGATGCGTTATGAAGCATTATTTACCAGTCAACCTGGATGTGCAAGAAAAAGCGGTAGCGGTGCAGACAAATTATTTGGAAGTTTTTAAAGGAAGACTGAAACCTTCTAGGCACGCATTTTCCATCGTTGATCGTACTTTCCATAAGGTGAAAAAGTGGTTTGATCAAATGTTAGCCTATCTGAAAAATAACCATAACAATATCTGGAATAGAGCCGATAAAACAGGTACAAAAGTGATTCAAAGGTTCAAGGTCGACGCGGGACGAACTAAATCTCGATCAAGTACGGTTCATGTGTTCCGGAAGTCGTTGGTATCGGCAGACTTGGAGACACATTCGCTTCGGCTTATCTGCGGTGAACGGGGCGAGGTAAATTTAATAGAACAAATATAGATTTTTTATGTAAGCGTATGACGTGACTAGAGCTATACCTAGTTACGTTAGTTAGTTAGTACGTTACCTGGTGTTAAGAGTCACGGCTGCCCGTAACGGGTTGCAGAGTCACTAGGAACTCAAAATTAAAGCTTCGCGTGTCACTGGGCACGGCATACGTCATCCTGAGACATCACACAGTATAAAAATATTTATAAGCTATAAGATCAGTTCATAAGTCTTATTTGCCCAGTAATTTCACTAGCTACAATGCCTTTCAAACCGGAACACAGTAGTGCTTCACACTACTGCTTACTGGCAGAATAACTGGCAAAGCGGTGGTACCTACCTAGACGAACTTTGCAGAAGTCCTACCACCTAGTAGCCAACTAGCCACCACATAGCCTAGCTGGCGTGTTAGTAGTAGTACCCATATTATAAAAAATTAGACACTCAATTCTGATCACTGCATATAATTAATAGGTTACAAATTGCATTGAACTACTGCTCCTAAAGCTCCTATAGACACTTCACTTCAGTCTCGTACATAGTACATACACTAGCAAAGTCCCAAGGTGTTCGCAATTACTTCGCAACGTCTCGAGCATGGGATATTAACATGTGAGGAGACGCCTGAGGCGGTCTCCTCAGTTCCCTGTGGCTGTGCGAAGGTTCCTCGAACTCATTGGAATAATGTACGAATACTTGCTTGCTCAGATCGTAAGGTATAATTTAGTAGGTATAATGGCATTGTGGTGATGCTGTTACCTATATAAAAATCAATAGGTAGAGTTTTCATCGCCTTGTGTAAACACTGCTGAATTTTTGATTGAATTCGTTCAAGCTGGTAACTGACTTTACGAAGCTGTTTTTTTTAAAATAATGATCGTAAAATGCACACATTAACTCAATCAATTTATAACTGCATTTTAGTAGATATTTTCACAACTTAAAATTAAAATTGGGATAGAAATAGCTTATCGTTTCATAAAATGACTAGATGACGTCACGTAAAAGAAAAAAGTTATACGAGAGAATTTGAATATTTTGAAATAATTATAACTAAGGCTTGGTTTTTTATTTTTAGTTAAGGTAACCAATGGTTAAGCTTTCTAACAAATTATAACTACCTAATGGTCAAACTTTTTAGAGTTTTTAAACATTTCTTATCTTAACCATAGTTAAGATAAGAAATGTTTAAACACCATAGATCAAAGACCCTACCACAGTACCCCTCAGCCCCAGACAAGTACCTTTAATCAAACTAAACCCTGGCTTGGTAGAAAATTTTAAAACGAAACAACGAAACTCTTTACATTTACACTTATCAGTTTAAAAGAATCGTGACCAGCAAATCCTATCACCAGAAAATTGACCTACCAAAAAGCAAAAGAAAGCCTCGAAACTCCCCAATTGTCATTCCGCATACATTTAGATCGATTCGTTAACCTGAATTTCTCCAACCATTCAACAAAAGAACGTCGTATTTCAATATCTATGAAAAACGTAATTTTGTTATTGCGTTGCATCAAATACCTGAATGGATTTACATGAAATTTTGAAAACAGGCCGTTTAAATTAAGGTAGCTATACAAATACATTCAGGTAGAGCCACGTTGCCTTTCCAGTCATCATCAACAGCCTGGAGACGTCAACTGCTGATCATAGGCCTCCCCCACAGAGCGTCACTTTGAGCGGCTGCTCGCTTCCTGCATCCATCAGCTCCCCGCGGTGATTGATATAGCTACTGAGTTAGCAAGTTAGTTAGCAAGTTGAAATGGCAATGGCTAGGTCATATCACTCGTAGAACTGACAACCGATGTGAAAGAAAGGTTCTCGAGGGGCGACCACGATTCGGAAGACGCAGCGTGGGCCGGCCCCCTAGTCTAGGTGGACCGACGATCTGGTGGAACCACGTTTCTAGTATTAGTATTAATAAAAAAATCAGATCGCACTACGATCTGTCAAGGCAGGAAAGGAAAAAGTTGAATTTGTTGGCGCATAACCGTAATAAATAAAAGAGGCGGCAAACTTCAGCGGAACCCGACCCGTGAGGTTACGGGCGTATTCTGATTACTTCTGAAGACGTTTAAACCGACGGAAACTTCTTTTAAAAAAAAATTTATATCCTAAATTTCGCACATAACCATCACGTACATCACTTTGGAAGTCTGGTGCAGAAGTAGACTTAGAACCAGTGAGCGTCGGGCCTCAAAAAAAAAACGTGCCGTGGCTGCGTTTATCGTTAGTTTTACGTCCAAAATTTTGAATGGGATTAGGTGGGAGTGTAGGATCAGTTAAAAATATTTGGTGGGATCCGTTAGGCTGGCTCAATGTTACCGCCAGCCAAATAAAAAATGGGTCGTGAATGTAACTAGAAACTAATACAGATGACAGGTAAAAGTTACGCTAAAAGAATTGGAATAAGCACCTGCAAAAAATAAAATAACAATGCAAAATAATTATATCAATATCTCGAATCTGGAGCAGGATCCAGAATAACCCACTGTGGGAACAATTTGTCGAGTACGGACGTTCGGGCGCTCTCCGCAGGAAATGAGCGTATTTGTCTTACCTGCGTCGCTTGTGATGCCACTGTAAGAGGGTAGCGGGGGAAAAAAATAACAACCAATAATCATTGATCATAATATAAATCCTGGACCCTGACTAAAATTGCTCCTATCTAGAACCCAGGAACTAAAAAGACTTGGATCCACAATACCCAGACGTTGAAGAAGTACCTACCTATTATAGATACTACAAGGTGATAAAATTTTTCTGAAAAATCTTGCTGATAGGTACTACCGCTTTGCCGCTCATTTTGCAGCAAGCACTAGTGTTTCTGTTTGAAATGTAGCTAGTGAAGTTATTGGGCAAATAAGACTTTGTGACTCTGATCAGTGACGAGCTGACCTTAATCATATGCTGAGTCGGGACCTGGATCATGACATCACATAACCTTACATTTTTATCTTTTTTTTCTCTAGTGTAGATTTTAGTGCATGTTTCCTATAATGTAATGTTGTGTGATGTCCTAAATAAAGGTTTTTTCTTTCTTTTCTTTCTTTCTTTCTTTCTTTCTTTCTTTGATCTCATAGTCTAGTATTCTTATTGCTAGACTGTGTTGATGTCTCAAGATGACGTGTGCAGTGCAGTGTCACGTTAAATTATGTTATAGAGTTTCGAGAGGCACTGCAACTATAAGAGGCCATGACTTTTACATACGTGAACTGATAGCTCGAGCATCGTCAAGTGTCATTCAATAAAATAGAAATTCAATAAAAGCCTGGCTAAGTTTATTTGAATCTCGAATACATTGGTTCCGCTAATCGCTGTCAGACGCACCCTAACACTAGCCGTGAGCTACATTCATAAATTCACTTACCAACATTTATGAATGTTAATAATTAAAGCGGCTATAACGGCAACCTCTGGCTCTGCACTTCTCACTTCTCAACTGTGTGAAATATGACTTAGTTTTGAAACTAGGAAATATTATGCTGCTGTTCTGCTCCTACCTATTACCACAGAATTCGCCCTATTTACGACACTAAGGTTGGGTTTTTTAACTACGGTCGTTTCTTCCCTCCGGTGCTTCTTTGATTGTGTTGCTAGCCAGCAACGGTGATGTTACTTTGATGGTGGTCAGTTGGAGAAGAAAGCTTCACTGTGAACGTCTTTCTTACGTCCGTTTTGTAATAGGTGGCGCTGAGCGATCGATGTGCGTGTGCATATTATGTGTTTACCTAACGCGTCTGAAACTATAGAGTTATGTACCGCGACTTTACTCACAAATTGTCCGTTTCCCGTGATTAAAAAATATAATGCTGATACATAAGCAATGGATGGAATGTACAATGCGTGTGTAATTGTTACTTGAAATAAATGTTATTTTTTTTATAATTTTACATTACCATACCGAGATATATAATTTAGTTACATGATCCTTCTTATCTCAAAAATTAAAATTCCTCTGGGATATGGGAACATACCGGGCTGCCTATCTCAAGTACCTACTGGAAAAAA
The DNA here is from genome assembly GCA_963580505.1 of Ennomos erosarius. NCBI lineage: Eukaryota > Metazoa > Arthropoda > Insecta > Lepidoptera > Geometridae > Ennomos > Ennomos erosarius. The sequence continues at coordinate 13,562,168 of OY756982.1, forward strand.
ATGTGGTACCTAAAACACTTGTTTCTCCCACAGATCTACGCCTCGTTTCGTCGGATCGGAAGCATCATACAAATTGAGTCCATATGAAAAGGAGGCTCTTAGTGCTGTAAGTAATTAACTCATAATCATCATCATCATCATCATCATCATCATCATCATCATCATCATCATCATCATCATCATCAACAGCCTGAAGATGTGCACTGCTGAATATAGACCTCCACCACAGAGCGCCACTTTGAGCGCCTCCTGCATCCATCGGCTTCCCGCGGTTTTCACCAGATCGTCGATCCACCAGGGCCTTTATTCCGTATCGATTCCTTACTTCAAAACCACGCGAATTCCTTATCTTACATAAGAAATCTGCAAAAGTCTATTCTTTATGACACGAAAACAAAACCGCGCGAAATGAATTTGGAATTGGCGCGATTTGAACAGTCAAAAATCATGTTTTACCGAGACGCGTTCCGAAACATCAACACATCAAATGATATAACCACTTATGTCAATATATTTTGTTCAAAATAAAAATAACTTTAATACAAAGTGAAGATATATCTAGCGCGGCCCAGGGCGGTTATTCTCTATGGAAACACAGATTCCACACGATTCGAAACCACGTCGTTATCGTGTCTTGTTCAAATCGTGTCACAGCGTTAGAAGTACCTTCACTTTACATTAAAATTATTTTTATTTTAAATAAAATATATTGACATAAGTGGTCATATCTTTAGACGTGTTGATGTTTTGGAACTCGTCTCGGTAGAACATATGATGTTTGGCAGTTCAAATCCCGCCAATTCCCAATTCATTTCACGCGGTTTCGTTTTCATTTCATAGAGTAGTCTTTTGTAGATTTCTTATCTAAGACAAGGAATTCGCGTGGTTTCGAAGTAAGGAATCGATACGGAATAATGGTCCAGTTGAGAGGTCAGCCTACGCTGCGTCGTCCGGTTCATGATCGCCACTCGAGAACCTTTCTTACCCATCGGTTGTCAGTGCCTATTGCCATTTCAGCTTATTGATTTCTAAGAGTTATTTAATTGGTAGGAATTAATGATTGAGTACCGCAACATAATAATTACCTACATGCATAACGTTATATTAACTATTATAATATTTTAGTTTAGTCAATTTCTTAAGCCATAAATATAGAAAACCAATTATATTGGTAAGGATTTACTACCAACCTATTAGTTAAAAGTTTTTAATTTTATTTATTTATTTATTTATTTATTTAATAGTTTTGCACAAAAGGTGTACAACTGTACATGGATGAACTTAGTGCTAAAATATATAGTATTATGGCAGGTACTAATATAATATCGATCTTAATATCTTTGTCTGAATGGCGACACAGATGCTCTTTAAGATTGGTCTAACATGACTTTTGCCCATCTTAGGTCCCTTTACATCCCATTGTTGGGCAAAATATGGCTATTGCAGTCTATCGCCGTGGGATATTTCCTTACAGGCCTTGGCGCCACACCATAAGTGTGGGTGAAATTAACTCCGTTAATAAAGTTGGCAAAAGCTGTAGTACCTTGTCACTGTAAGAAGAATAGGCATGATGACTACTATTAAAAATGAATAAATATTACTTTCATAAAGAAGATTAAAAATGAATGCAATAATTGAAAAAATAAGCAAAATCGGTAAATAAATCAAGGAGTAATAAGCTTTTAAAGTTTCTACAGGAGGCATCTCCTGTCCCTTTCTCGCGAAACAGGGCCGCGCTCCCACAGTTTCTATGAAAAATCCACTCGTGACGTCACATGCCAAAGAGATTGTATGAAAATCTACCACAGCTTAGTAATGAGGTACTATAACGACCTTCCTCTGACGTCACTGGCCGTTTGAGCTATCTCTTTCTATTCCGGTTTTAAAATGCTTGTAAATTGGTCATTTTTTGAGATATTTAATTCTTGTTTTCACAAATGTTTACCTTTTGAGGTAAAAATTCACTTAACCAAAAAAAAATTTTATTCATCATGCCTATTGTGTCAGGGGTAGAAAGTGTTGGTGTAATCAAAACTTTATTGTGAAACAGTTCTAACTAGTAATTAGAATGATAACAAAATGGAATAAACATTATAATGGTGATATTCTTATTCACAGCATCAGCCCATACAGTAATAGTTTGCCTTTTGTTTCGTATAAAAAGGGTTGGCCCTTTTTAGATTAAACTTATGACATTTTTTTTAAAGTAATACATATAATAAAACTGTAACTGGGCAAAATCTGTACATTGAGTATTTTTGGAAAATTTTGACTGCAGTATGCTTCTTAATCGATATAGAAATAGAAACAATTTTTTTTTAACTCTGCCTGTCTGTCTGTCTGTCGCTTTGAACACGCATCACGCTGCCACCACTGAATGGATTTTGCTGCAATTTGGTTTGGTAATAGCTAATTAGGCAGAATAACATTTAGGATACTTTTTGTTTTCTAAAACGGATGAGGATGTAATTTTTATTCAAGATTTTTTGTTCGCATATTATTATTATAATTATACATCAATTTTGATTTCAATAAAAAAAAAAAACAAAAAAAAATAAAAAAAAAAAATACTCACCCTGTCGAAGGGAAGATTGAAGAGAGACGGCGAAGGGAGGCAGCCTACCTCCCTTCTATTGCCGTCCCACCCGTTCATCCTTTTCCCCAATTTTTTTTACCTTTCCCTTCTCTCTTACCCATAAACAGGGTTAGGACTTAAAACTAATTAACCCGTGCGAAGCCGGGGCGGGTCAGCTAGTACCTAAATGCTAATTACCTTTTAATCATTGGCTGTCTTCAAACCAAATTAATGTACAGTATTTGGTGAAGAGTTTGACAAATGTACGAGAAACCACTGTTAAGATTATAATAATAAGTAAATAACGCCCAATGATCACATAAATAGACCCTGGGCCCTAACTAGGACTCTCTGTATCTAGGGACCCAGGAACTACGAGGACTATGGTCCCACAACATCCAGATAAAAACCACATATGTTGCGTTTTTTTCGTGTGCACAAAAACTTGTCCTGTCGCGGGAATCGAACCCGCTGCCTTCGGGTTAACACCACACCATTGAAGCAGCCAAAATAATAAAATAAATAAAATATGCGCGAACATTTCGTTCAGCGCCATCTAGCCTCAAACTAAGCGTAGCTTGTACTATGGGAACCAGAGAACTGATTGAATACTTAGGTACTTTTACACAATACATTATAACAAACACCTATGTTCATAACACAAATGTTTTTTCTGGGTGAGAATCGAACCCACAACCTATATAGTTCAGAAGGCGGAGCTACTACCAACTGAGCTATCAATAATAATGAAGACCGCATGTGTACAAAATCAATAAACGCAAGCCACGGTCATTTATTCTGCATGCACCAAACATTTTCTTCGGGCGGATAAATAAATTTACACTCTATTACCCAGCGGTGATTCAGCAAATGGGCATGAATTACCGTAGGTGAGGGTCTTGTGGCGCCAAAGAAGCTGCGAAGGGGACAACTCACTGCACAAACTCGTACATCATCTGTGAAAGAACTTCATACTAACTATTGGTTAAGCTGTGTCCTGGGAAGTTTAGACATTAAGATCGTTGGAGACTGCAAAGGTATCTGCTGGGGGTTTCGTTAGGAAGATAAGAGCAATGTTCCAGAAATTGTAGATTTATTTTGTTTTTGTTCGGTATGAGTAAATTGCTAATGGATGACAACTGCTCATGGTGGCAGTTAATGAGGTATTCTATATAGTCTAATCGCATTATGTATTTGAAGTGGACAGCATTAAATCCACTACGGAGTTCCATTCACGGAACTAGTGGGAAACATAAAATATTTCGTAAAATCATCGCCATGAAGGTATCGTTGATGAAAATTTTTTTTATGAGAGTGAATGACGTGACAAGCTTTTCATTCACCTGGTGTTAAGCGATATGCTGCCCATAACTATTGAGAAAAAAGTTTTCAATGGTTCCGTTACGGAACTACTTTCGTGGAGCTTCTGGGAATAAACGCTAATAAACCTGGGGGCTGATCATGCTTTGATAGCAATGCAAAGGCTTGGTATTACAAAAAGTTATAAGTACATAATTATAGAACAACCGGAAAAACTACACTACAAATGCTTCTTCTTCTTCTCGTTGCTTATAATACTGTTTAGGAAATAGCGACAAGTCCCATTTATTTTAACATCTGTTACTTCCTAATTTGTGCAACATTTTTTTACTATCACTGCCATCTGGGGTAATAACCCAAACTTCACCTTAGGGAGTGCTTAATTGTTTTCTTGTCAGCCCACAGATGTGGAGTCTGCAATATTGTTTGTACGTCACTCCTAGTTTACAATAGTTGAGCAGCTGACAAACTGGGGCAGTATTCTGGAACGTTGCATGTCATTTTTGACAGATGTCTGATTTTTGGATTAGAAAAGTTGGCTTCGTTACATTGAAAATCAGTACCTAAACATAAGATTCTGTTAAAATGAAAATCTGTAGAAATGGGACTTAAGAAATGAAAATCTGTAGAAATGGGAGTCTGTAGGTATGAGAATCTGTAGAAATGGGAACCTGTAGAATTGGGAATCTGTAGAATTAAAAATCTGTAGAATTGGGAATAATGCCTACTTAAACTATTAATGGGTAATTGCTGATTGTTTTATCTTAATACATTTGTGAAAGTTGTTTATTTGTTTTCTACAGTCGGTTTCTTGGTTTTTGCGTGATAGTTAGTTGATCTTGATAGCATTCTGTATGCATCATCCAAATTCATGTGACCACACAATCAAACAAACGTTTTATTTTTATACCAGAGATTAATTTACTGTGACAACATAATTATTTTTATCTGTGACATTGATTCGAAACCGTTTCGCTGACGCGGATCTCCGGAATAAGCCACCGAACATAACAAATGATCGTTCCGCATCAATTTGTCTGGAAATCGTTAAAATCCAGTTTCCCTTATTAATTTCTGCTCCCTACCTCACGTACTCCGCCCACCTGGATACTTTAACACCTTGTCATAATAAAAATTCTCATTCGCTTTTACGTCAGTCAATGAAAAATGTATAAGCTTGCGTTACTGAGACAAGGTACTAAAATAAGTTTAGATTTTTGGGCGCGAATTCAAACCGGTGATAACCAGAAATATGGTTGTTATACAGTTTACGATTTTGATAGATGTTCTTTGCACCCTATTTTAGGGGGTAAAAAGTCAACCTTCCCGAAAATTATTATTTCTTACAAACGCTCGCACGTTCGCAGTATCATACAAGGAACCTCGTTTTATTCAATCGATTTAAAAATGCAGGAGGTTAGTAAAATCTATTGTATTTATTTTTTTTGGTTTCATAATAAATCAATTTTAATTACAAATTATTTTATGTTGGTAAGAATTGTATAACTTTTTTTTTGTATATTTTGGCTCCACACATAGTGTATTTAGCCAGTGTCAAGTATTATAATTATCATCGTGTTATAAAATATTTCACACAAAGTCATGTCCTAGTCATAGTCATAGTCCAGTCTAAGTCATAGTCCAGTCTAAGTCATGCTCCAGCAAAGTGGCGGCAACTTCACTAGAAGCTTCTATGGAGTTTTGGAAGCAACACGAAAAATCACGTTTCATCACATTATATCACTTGCCCTCACTCATGCTCGTAATGCGTAAACCACCAATTTTAAACATTAACACTGGAAAAAGCACAAGTTTTGATAAATAATACAATGCAAATGCAACGACGACGTGAACTTTTCCGCGTTTCCACCAAAACTCTCTTGTATAAATTTAATGGTTGTGAGTAAGTGTCTACGGTCAATTTAGTTAATTATGTATTGTGCTGGTGCACTTTAGTACTTATTTCATTTTCATTTTTTAATTTAGTTTAAACACTTACATGTTTTTATAAGAATACCCATTGCATTGGCTTAGCATTACGTTAAATTTTTCATGAATTTAAAAATCGTTATAAATATTAAATTCGGAGTAAAGGCCCATAACATTTTTCCATTAACTGCCTCATTACGGCCCTATACATTTTAATGACCCAAAACTCTGGGTCGAAAATCCTTTGAACCACACATGTGCTATCACTGAATAAATAAAAGTAACTACTGAAAGATTTAAAAAAAAAAGTCTGTTGTAGTAGTAATACACGCACACGCAATATTATAGTCATCATCATCATCATCATTAACAGCCTGAAGACGTCCACTGCTGAACATAGGCCTCCCCCAGGGAGCGCCACTTAGAGCGGCTGCTCGCCTCCTGCATCCATCGGCTCCCCGCGGCTTTCACCAGGTCGTCGGTCCACCTAGTGGGGGGCCGGCCTACGCTGCGTCTTCCAGTTCGTGGTCGCCACTCGAGAACCTTTCTTCCCCATCGGTTGTCAGTTCTACGAGCGATGTGGCCTGCCCATTGCCATTTCAACTTGCCAATCCTAAGAGCTACATCGGTCACTTTAGTTCTCCTGCGGATCTCCTCATATTATAGTGCTTATTACTAAAACGAAAACTTAAATTGTGCTATTCTCACTAACGATAGATCTTCCCCCCCCCCCCGCCCTCCCCCGTCCCCCCAAATAAGTAAATCAAAGCAATATTTTAAAATCATAATGCATCATACATCATACTTGAAGTCGATTCAAAGCGTGTACCTACATTTCTTTGAGATTCCTGCACACCCTAAAACACCTTTCGAGGGAGGTAACTACGTGTTTTCGACCACTTCTTTCGCATTTTAATAATATTATATGAGATAATCCAATATGCTTTTGAATAAAGCAAGTTGAAATGGCAATGGGCAGGGTACATTGCTCGTAGAACTGGCAACCAATGGGGAAAAAGGTTCTCGAGCAGCGACCACGAACTGGAAGATGCAGTACAAACTGGCTTTCCACCCCTGGCCTGGCTAGGCTGGTCTCTTTCCTCTTTTCTTTTTTCGACTATACCTATACAATATACATACAAGAAAGCAAGAGTATGATTTACTAATCATACTAATCATATGTTACTATATATTCAGTAATCTGTGGTATGCCTCTATTCCAAGTTCTATCGATGTTCTGCTATCGAGTTCCACTAGTACCACCACCGGATTTACTCCCCCAACAAACTTCCGACACCATTTGAAATTCATTCTTCACTGTGTGACGCAATAAAAATAGCGTCAGATATATAACGGCCCCTAATAAGGTAGCCATGTGTCTATTTTTTCTTAGGACACATCAGTCAGTAGTAAAATAATCATGAAGTGAACTCAATCGACCTGTGTACTTGTATAGCATAGTATTATAGGAATCAGAAGGGGTCCGAAGAAAAAAACGACACTTATAAAAAAATATTGTAGTACTCGAGTAAAAACAGGATGACAACCCAATTCCCACAACAGCAAGAGCCAAAACAAAATTCTACTTGGATTTCTATTGCTCTTTTCTCCCTCAAGATACTTTGTAAACATTTTAATGCTGACTTGTTTTAATAGAGTTGGTAGTTTGGGAGGTGTCAGCAACATTTAACATATTCAGGAATTTCCACTTTAAATATAGCAGAAAATAATAAATGAGGTAATGAAAATGAAAGATCCCACTTTTCTCAAACATCGTATGGCAACTCTACCCCTAAATGATAAATTATGCACCCCTCGATTTGGCTCGATGCATTAACCACCCCCTTTGATATTTTTACTCAAGGTAAATGTGTGTAAAGTGAGTATTATTGTGCGATAGAGTGATTAGGGTAATGAGAAGCGCCGATTGAACGAGGCCGCGTTCGTGGGCTAATTTGAATTGATTATGGGGAAGTTACATTTTGATTATACGATTTATATTATCAGCTTCATTTAATTTGTTATCAGAATATTTGTGCGCTTCGTGAATTGAAGGGCGCGGTATTGCTACATTTGGTCTTAGTAGAGTTTTACCTGATTATACGAAAGCCAAAGTAGGTAGTATGGTAGGTTTGTTAGAGTCAACAAGGCAACTAACAAAGATTTCACGAATAAATACCTTCTATTGGCTAGGCATTAAATCGAAAATCATTCACACGGCTGACACGATGAGCTTAATTCTAAACTTAAAACACAGAAAATATCATCAGACGAAACTTTATAATATTTTAGAGTTCCGTGTATCTACACAGCAGCTGTTATGGACGGCCGTGTTGCTTAGCATTAGGCGAATGACCAGCTCGTCACGTCATTCATTACCACACAAAAAATTAAGAATAGAGTAGGTATCTACTGGAGATTGTTTGCAGAAAATCCTTATAGTATATTATAACGCCCTACATTAAAGCGGTCTTCGTCGTCTTTCTACATCCATTTTTCTGTAACATATTTTAATGAGCATGTATACAAAAATATATATAAAAGCAAGCGGAGTTCACTGTGTAGCGTCAAACACGAGAAATGTTGTAAAAAGCAGTATATTGCTGCACGTATTTACATACTGTGAAATCTCATCGGTAATGCGGGCGAGCTCGCTTGTACACCCACATAGACACTACCAATGGTTTTAGGGAATTGATTTACATACGGAAATATTATATTTATACTTTTAGCTTTAAAATTATGGACAATGGACGCGTGACTCTTTCAATTTGCAGTTTTACAGTTGTTTCAGTCGCCTGTATTTTTTGTTTGACATGTCTATTTCTATTCAATCTACTTGTTGGATCTGCTATTAAATTATACAGTCAAAAATATCTCTATAGAAATCAATAGTCTTTTGCAATTGAGCAAAATATTAATTGGGCAATGAATGGCTTTCTTCATGTTAGTCACTTTATAATAGCAGATGTTATTATGGTAATGTAAGAAGATAGATGAACAACAGTAAAACCTAAAGCATACATGAATGATGATAAGAAATCAGATGCAACAGTTAAAACTATAGCATAAAGGAATTATAACAGACAGAAACTCAAAGAAATTGCTGGATATATACTCGAAGGCGACTCGAAAAACGCACAATCAATTACAGTTTTCTATAGTACATCCCACTTCAGCCATAAATGATACAGATTCAGAACAGCATTTGCATGCGGACGAGACGTGTTTACGAATCATATGTTACGACTTGTTACTTGATCCTCATGCACGCAGACAGTCAGAACAGATAGACGGTGTTTAATCTAGGTTTGTAATCTCAGGAGCATTAAATCCGCATGCTGAGGTATTTGCGAAACTTGATACATCAATTTCTCTTAAGCAAAATATAAAAGGTTTACTTTTTAGTTATATTGAAATTCTTACACTGACCAATTTTTGAAATAGCCACAGTTTACTTCAGATTTTTTCTCTTTCTCCTTTGTGAAACGATGTGCAGAGATCATCATCATCATCAGTAGCCTGTAGACGTCCACTGCAGAACATAGGCCTCCCCCAGAGAGCACCACTTTGAGCGGCTGCTCGCCTCCTGCATCCATCGGCTCCCCCAGTTTTCACCAGGTCGTCAGTCCACCTAGTGTGAGGTCTGCCTACGCTGCGCCTTCCGGTTCATGGTTGCCAATCGAGAACCTTTCTTCCCCATCGGTTGCCAGTTCTGGCGTGCCCATTGCCATTTCAACTTGCTTAAAATACTTTATAATGACCGATATAGCCCTTAAAATTTAAGGGCTATATCAGTCCTTTTAGTCTTTCTGTAAAAGAAGAGATAAATGGTCTTTATTCTAAGAAAAAAATACTAATCCTCATACAGTCATCTGGGTGTTTAATAGAAACCTCCAATCATGACGCAGGTGTTTGAAGATATTTTCGATTTGTCTATACAAATACTGGGTGCTCGTCGTGGCAGCCCTTGCTCGTCGTAATGACGAGTGTTGTCGCCCACCGCACTTATTAGTGTATGTTGGGGGACTAAAATTACTGGAAAGGGCTTTTACGTTAGTCATTATCAACAGCCTGAAGACACTGCTGAACGTAGGCCTCCCCCTACTTTAAGCAGATGCTTGCCTCCATGCATCTTGCTCCACGCGGTTTTCACCAAGTCGTCGGTCGACCTAGTAGAGGAATGGAATACGCTGCGTTTTCCGGTTCATGGTCATCACTCGAAACTCGAAAACCTCTACAACGCTCGTTTTAGAAGATCAACTTCAAGTCAGATGAGCCACAGACATGCATATTGCATATAGAAAAAAAAATGTCTATTATCTAAAAATCTGTCTCTTTTTAGCTTATGACTAGTCTTCACCTGCTCTTTTATGCATTGATAATAATAAAACTCAACGATAACATAACAGTTGATAGTTACATAGATTCTGGATACGTATCTACTGAGATTACCTGTAACTAGAAACCATGGAATCACGAAGACCATCAAGCATGGTCCCACAAGACAATACAAGTGGGTTGTCACGGGAATCTAATCCGCATCCCTTTAGATAATATTATATTACCTGACATGCTAAACCACCTATGTGAAATCAGTCCAACATGAAATTCATCCAATGTATAGAACCAATGATGCAATTCGTCCTCAGTAGATAGAACAATTTCATCAACAAACTTAGAGCATTTATAAACAAAGGATCTACGTCGAATCATCAATACAGCGCCTCTTCCAGTAATACAATTCCACGAATATCAGAGAGTCACCTAGACAAATTCACCCTCCCGCATTGTAGCTTTGATCTCAAGCGTTGTTTTGGTTCCGTGCCGGCAGAGGGCGAGGGTATCGATGCCGGGTCCGTTTCGAGACCACGTCCATGTTACACATATTTTGTGTAACAGTATATAATTTTATGGCGCTAAACAATGTTAATTTTGGTTATAGAGAAATCTTTGGTTTTTTTCTTTTCTTTTTCTAATTTATTTTTGGGATGTTCCTTTGTACATACACAGGATAGTACCTAAATTTTCTTAAAAAAAAAAAAATGCCCTACTTTCTCAAAACATCCCCATTCACAAAAGTGGACGATAAAATTAGAATTATACAAAGTAAATACTTATTTGTAGACTTTTTGGCTATTAAATTAGGTAAGTACCTATTTCTTTTTCGATCTGAGTTAAAGAAAGAAGAGGCAAACCGCGCGTGTAAACACACGCTGCACACCATCTTAAAACACGCACACCGTTATAAAAACTGGCGTAGTTACGCAGTGTCTACACGCACATTATGATATTGTAGATGACCAAGTAGCGTCATATGACCGGCAGAGGGGAACGCCTTACCTAGCCGCCTCCTTTTTTAAATGGTCTAAGTACCACATAGATCTTATAATAAGTATTACAACAAATGAGCTTGGATCGAATTTGTTCAAAGATTCCATACTGACTAATAAAATATACAAGCTTACCTTTATGTAAAGATTATAGCCTAAACGTGGCTTTGATTGAAACGTACGTTTCGATAGACGCTGAAGACTGGAGGGTTGTTCTACGTGACTGGTTGAACAAGTGTAATATTCAATTCAAGTGGACTGCCAAAATGACTTCAACATACTAAAAAATCCATTGATATGGTAACCCATGCTAGTTAAAAAAGCTTAACGAAAGGTAGCTTAAAAAGCCATTAAGTGCTTAATTTTAAAGCTATTCAAAGTTACCTTCTAGATGTCTACCAAACCAAGCTTGAAAACCAGGAAAACGAGTAGGTACTAGGTCAAAGTCACCACGGCGTACAATATAAAGCACCAGATCATCATGTTCCCCATACCGTGATGAAGCTCCCTTATACCATGACGACCCCATAATCATGGTGCGCAAATTCGAATACCTAAGCACTGCAGTGCTTAGCTGCAGTGCTTAGGTACGTAGCACGTAGGCATTGAAAAACTATTGTAGTAAATAAAATTAAGCTTGTTATTTAGTAATTATTCAAAATTATTGGCTATTATTTTTTTTACCTAGGTAAGCGTAAGATTTTATAATAACAACAAATAAAAAAAATTAAAAGTACCCCTTTAGATATGTAATGTTAAAGTTAAAATAGATAAAATTTCTAAATTAAATATACAGATGAAATAATGTTTACAACTTTATTGTTGGAGCACCATAACTATGATGATGTGAACATCATTTGCAGCATCACGCATTGGTGGTTACCACGCGTCACTGGGCTTCAGGTCTCTATCTTTAGTGGTTGGTTATATCCCCCATTCGTTCGTTAGATCCCGGCTTTTTTAATGTTTTTGAGAGACTGGTACAGTAGGTACAAAGTGTCGAGGGTAAGCTCTGCTTGGGAGGGTAAAACCTCTAGTTACGCCAAAAAAGCCAAAATGCTATGATTTTGTTAAAACTAAATTTATTTTTCTCAATTTTCAAGTAATTTTCATCATTTCACGAGGCTCAAGTCGCTTCTGGCGTTACTCAAATTGGTCGAGAAATCAAATGAAAAACATTTTACACCCGTCGCTAAGAGGTTGGGGGAGTACTATCGCAATGATAAAAAATAAATGTATTTTACTGTACCAAGAAATAGTTTTGTGGTAAGTATGCGTGGGAATATTATAGTTTAACATAATTTTTAAATTAATATGAGCCTTGACTCAAGACTCATTATATATTACTTTAATACGTTGAACCAATAGTTATGGCCACATCGCTCGTAGAACTGACAACCGATGTAGAAGGATGGGTTCTCGAGTGGCGACCACGAACCGGAAGACACAGCGTTGGCCGGCCCCCACTAGGTGGAACGACGATTTGGTGATAGCCGCGGGGAGCCGATGGATGCAGGAGCGGAGCAGCCGCTCAAAGTAGCGCTCCCTGGGGGAGGCCTAGGTTCAGCAGGGCTATATTATTTCATCGCATATCATCATCATTAACAGCCTGAAGACGTCCACTGCTGAACATAGGCCTCCCCCCGGGAGCGCCACTTAGAGCGGCTGCTCGCCTCCTGCATCCATCGGCTCCCCGCGGCTTTCACCAGGTCGTCGGTCCATATCGCATATACCATTAGAATAAATAACCACAACACTTCACAACTATAAATAGTTAAATATCATTAGGTGCTATTAATTCAATTAATATACTCTTGAGATCTAGCAATACATATTACTACGTAGGTTGAGTAAGTAGAAGTGGAGCCCCATAACATTCAATGCATTGACTGTGATGAATATGACACACGTGGGCTTCAACAATATTTAATCAGGGTTCAGGTGCGTTCACGATTGCGACTCGAGGCCGACAATTACGCGCAGTCGCATGTGTGGACGCGCACTAATCTTGGCGATAAGTCTGCAAGACTGATTACCTACAAAGGGAACGGAGATTCATATGAAATAAGTTTTTGTTTTACATTGGCTGAGTAAGATTTGGTAATAATTGTAAGTAAGTTGTAGAGAATAACTCCGGGCGTGAACAGTATTTCATTTTTAGTAGGGTTCCGTACCCAAAGTGTTAAACGGACGGTGTAAACTGAGAAAAAAACGCACGCTTTCAAAATAACTGAATAACGTACAATGCACTATGTAAAAATAAACAAAGTCAACTGCACTTTTTAAATTGCCATGTAAATACCTTCTTTTCTAAAAATAGTCGATAAATATGTAGTTTCAGTTAAAAGTCGCCCTAATGATCAAGATATATGATAATGACTGCAATAAAGAGTTTTATACTTACATTTTACATACTTATCCAGTATAATTTCGCAGAAATCATGATTTGCAAGCGAAAGTCATATTAAGGTAATAACACATTGTGATCGATTGGTCAGATAACGCCTGTTCTCTGCAATTCTGCACCTCAATAAATCCACGACGCCTTATCGAAACTTTTACAAAGTCATCATAAAGTAATTTCGTAATTAGCTGCATAAATTGGCATTATTGAAATGAATTACGGGAGTCACAGTTACAAGTATGTTGAATGATCAGTTTTCGGATTACATTTCTTGGTAACGAACAGGGCCATTATTCGGTATCGATTCCTTACTTCGAAACCACGCAAATTCCTTGTCTTACATAAGGAATCTGCGAAACTGTATTCTCTATGAAACGAAAACAAAACCGCGCGAAATGAATTTGAAATTGGCGCGATTTGAACTGTCAAAAATCGCATGTTTTACCGAGACGCGTTCCGAAACATCAACACATCAAAAGATATGACACTTATGTCAATATATTTTATTCTAAATAAAGATAACTTAAATGTAAAGTGACGGTATATCTGACGCTGTGACACGATTTGAACAAGACACGATAACGACGTGGTTTCATATCGTGTGGAATTTGTGTTTCCATAGAGAATAACCGCCCTGGAGGGTTACCACAAACTAATACAAAACCATCATGTTTCATGGCATTATTATTTCAAGGTTACAATAATATTGTTCGAATTCGTACCATGAACTTATAAAGTATTCCTGCCTGTGAACGAGATGTCTACATTTTTATATGGCGGTATCACTGTCGCCCGTCAGTGTCAATATGATGTAAAGGTATGACATGACAATTGTATTTGAGTGAACGATTTAACCTGACGTCATCAAAACTGCTCTGGCTCTGCAACATTACAGTATTCTTACTTTTATGTCATTTGTCAATGTATGATTGAAGTAATAATGCTATAACATAACGGGCCCGATGGCTCAGTTGGTAAGTAGCCCTGCCTTCTGAACCGAGGGTTGTGGGTTCGATTCCTACCCGGGACAAACATTTGTGTGATGAACATGGATGTTTGTTCCGTGTCTGGGTGTTATATTGTATTCTATGTATGTATTTACAAACAAAAAATGTATCTAAGTATTATATCAGTTATCTGGTTCCCATAGTACAAGCTTTGCTTAGTTTGGGGCTATCGTTGTGTGAAATGTCCACAAATATTTATTTATTTATTTTTATTTATAAGAGGTTGTGGTTGGCCTAGGTTGAACGCGGAATTGAGAGCGGTTCTATTTAAAGTTATAGCAACCTTTAAAATTGAGACATAAAGAATAATAAATACAAGCCATGATTAAAAAACATTCGCCTCAGCAGTGAATCCATTAGGCAGCGTTATTAAATTGAAAAAAAAATACGGTGATACATCCATTTCTGATCCAATATTGATAAAATGCCTAAAAATGCATCTAATCTTCTCAGCCAGCATCGAACAATACATTCATCACATGCATCAACGGTAGAAAAAAATAATACCTATTAATTGGTCCGCGAAAGCGCCGACCGAGACACGTTTTCAATTTGTGCATAATCCGCCAAATCCTTGCTTTTGACTGCGCTCTCTATTTCCCTAACCAGTCGGCGTTTGTAGGGTTCCGTGCTTTGATGATGGAAGATTCATTTGCAAGCGTACATTGAAAACTGTTCGATAATAGGCTTGTGTCGTGCCATTTTTTTATTGCATGAATTAATAAAAATGACAAAGTTACAAGCATTTTGAGGCGAGAATAGGTAGGTCGTCCTCCACTAGGTGGACCGACGACCTGGTCAGAACAGTGGGAAGCCAATGGATGCAAGAGAGCCGCTCAAAGTGGCGCTCTTTGGGGGAGGCCTATGTTCAGCAGTGGACGTCTTCAGGCTGACGATGATGATGTTTTAAGGTAGACAGGAATTGGAAGCACTTAAAAAAATACTTACTATTATTTATTCTGTGCCAAATGTACAGTTCCGTTCACTGTCACGCGGTGCAGCCAGTGATGTAGCGACTGTACATGTGCGCGTGACAGGTGCGCGCGATTATGGAACTAGTGACGGGAAAAATGGGTAAAAACTCGTGGGGATTTTGTGGATAAGCCGAAATATTATTTTAGAAAAATAGTTTTAACTTTCTGTCTTTTTCTCGCTTGAGTATCAAAGCTGGCGTTATTGTATTGCAAAAAATGCCTTGTGAAAATATTTAACATTTTTACTAAAGATTAATTAATTTTAACTATTAAGTTAGGGTTAAGTTAAACAAGATTTGATCTCTGGCCGCGCGAAAAATACGAACCACCTTCCATACAAAATCCGGCAATGTCTTTTTATTCAGCAGCCTAATACATTTTTCAAAGGCCATGGCTTTAATTTTTGCAATGAATAAGGAACTGGTACGCCAGAAACCTAATAAACATTTATAATTTTTTATAGGTTTAGGTTAGGTCTTTGTCCTATGTGCCTCTGACCTCTGAGGGGAAAAAATGCCACCAGTCCCGCGAAAGCAACGTCTGGTGACTCTTATCTTACTTTTAATAACAAAGAAGGAGGGATTGGGTAAGGGCAAACATGAACGAAAAAGAGGTAGAAACGGTGACGGCTGCCGGAAGAGAACAGTAGACCCAGATAAAATGGAACATGAAGTGATCCTATCCTCACAAATCGATCACCAAAACAAAACGTAAAGAAATAAAGTAAAAAATGTTATCATTACCGGTCGTTAGCCGAACGAACCGCTTTTATTTGCACCAATCGCGGCGTGAAAACGTGCGTGCGTGACGCAACCGTTATGCGGGTTGATGTGGCAAGTATACGTCATTTTTACGGGCCAACGGCTTATGCATTAGATTCGAAATAAAAACGCAAAAAAAATCTAATTCTAGTATTCATCATCATCAGCTTGAAGACGCCTACTGCTGAACATAGGCCCACTCCCTATAGCGCAGGGGCACTTTGAGCAGCTACTTGCCTTCTGCATCCAAGGGCTTGCCGTGGTTTCGATTTGAGTCTACCTGTAAGTGTTCGGCCTACTCTGTCGGTTTATGGTCGCCACTCGAGAATTTTTTTTCTTTATGATGTACCGAATACATATACATTACAATAACACATATTTGGAATTTTACACAAATTGGTATCGACTTAGAAACCAGGTGGACCCACCACTAGGTGGGCCGACAATCTGGTGAAGGCCGCGGGGAGCCGATGGCTGCAGGAGAGTCGACGTTTTTAGGCTGTTGATGATGAGGTATAGAAACCATGTCACATACTTACGAGGATAAATAGGAAATACGGTAATACCACAGAATTCCCCCTATTACATAGGTCCAGAACCGAAGTCTCCATACTTAACCTTGTTTGAACATGAATCAAACCAAAAAAAAGTAGAGCACATTTTTTTTTCTTCAAATGTCAGTTCCTCTTTCAACATACCATATAAATAGTATTACCCGATTTAGTCGGGTACCTAAATAAAAATCTAGCTAGATGTAAATAATAAATATTATATAACGCTTACATTCAAAAAATATAAAATAATAAAATTAATTACCATCATACTACCTACTATCTATAGACAAGAAAAAGGTCTATAGATAGCTCATGCAATCTTTTAATAAAAAGGATTCAAATTAAGTATAACCAGCAGATTATTTAACATTTCTTTTAATAACTCACGAGTTTTTCAATATTACCAAGTTAAAGGGATTAAAGAACAACAGTTATGTAGGTACAGGGGGTCTAGCAAAGATACCACTAACCACTAACGCTAACGCCAAACGCTAACTTCAAAATGTACTGAAATGACATTACGGAAATCGCTAACTTTTCCGTAGCGAATGTCATTTCGATACATTTTTGGAGTTAGCGTGAGGTGTTAGCGTCAGCGATTGTGATCTTTGCTAGACCCCCTGGGCCTAACCCAAAATAATGTTTCATATTTTAGGATGAAAAAAAATAACCTTAAAAATGGGAAAACTGTGGGCGCGTGGAACGCTTATAGTTGACAATAAAACTATTATCAGTAATTGCACGTCGTGTGTTCTGTGTGTTCTTTACTATAGAAATGCGCTGAACATATTGTTGAGCGAGTATTAGGTTTCCACCAATCTTCATTTCGACTTTTTCGAACTACTTTTATCCAACGATCAGCTAGACATGGATCTGTTGGAAATCTATACAAAAGAAATCGGGTAATTATTCAGATGTCGTGTGGCAATACTGATTTTGACATGTCAACTTTTTATTGTGAAATGGTTCTAACTCTTCGTCAAATAGAAATAATTAAAATAATCTTATAAAAATACATGATTACGGCCACTTACAAGTGAAATGTGATCGTGTGCTTCTGTGATTCGTGCCTCGAGTGATTTCGGCACAGTTTTATCACGCAAGACGGCATTTTTTTGGTATGTATTCAAAAGCACACCCTAGTAACGACTGATTTTGATTTTGACAACTGAGAATCAATCACACCCAAAGTGGTGCGTACGGTTTTGCCCTGCTTTAATTTCGTATTAGTGGTCTGGATAAAAAGTCTTTGGGTTATACTAGGTATATTTTACAGAATCAATTCCCCATGAAAGTCGTTAACACATTCACGGAGGCAACCCAAACAAACACATTACTCATGGCTCATACGATCGGCAATGAATAAACATCACATACGCAGACAATTTGCCGTCAAACCGACCAATTATTCGCATAATCCTGGGGCTCTTTAAAAGCAATTAATATTCCATTGATCCACCCCTCTGGTCACCTGCGGCGGTACATACGTGAAGAGTGAGACAGAGAGGACACTTACACATGACTCTTTTTAAATCGAAACGGCTGCTTATCCCCTCAATTCACTAGTATCTAGATCTACTGATTGTATTTATCAGTGGACTAATTTTATTAACAATATGGTGCTCACTACACAAAGGTTAACTGGAAGAAAATGCTACTTAGCATTAAGTTCGCCTATGTACTTGATTTACTCTTGTGCAATAAAGCATTTTCTATCTATCTATCTATCTCACTGTGTGAACTCTATTCGTCTATACGATACCTACTGCAATTCTAAATCTAAGAAAGATAGAGCGATGGAAACTCATTCCTTACTTGAAATAAAGGAATCTTTACTTTTTTGTTTTTTGTATTACTTATTTAATTGTAATATTCTCAATATTTTTTCTCCGCATCGAATTTTTAAACACTTACTTAATTTTGATTAGTGATTTATCAATAATTCTAACAGTTTCATTGATGAATTAAAAAATAATCTGTGATAGAATAATGATCAAAATCACCAGAATGTACCTATGCTTACGCTTACGCTTAGATTACGTAGGCCTACTGAATGTTAGATGATCCGACATCAGTAAAATGTATCAAGTCTGGCATAGTGAACCCGGGCCTCAATATAGTAGGCATTGAATGATTGATTAATATATTTGATCGTGAAAGCTTATTTTTTTTAACAAGTCTGATTAGTTGTAATAGTTACATTGATATAGGCTGTAGTTCCTTTTAAGTTCTTACCAACATATTTTATTTTACATCAAAAAGCAGGTACGTACGCAGGTAGGCACGTAGTTTGGTCTCATTACATTCTTATGCTTGAAGTCATTTGCAACGGTTTTAAACATATTTTTTGTGGATATTTCACACAGCACCATCTAACCCCAAACTAAGTATATCTTGTACTATGGGAACCAGATAACTGATATAATACTTATATACTTTTTTGTTTGTAAATACATACATAGAATACAATATAACACCCAGACGCAGAACAAACATCTATGTTCATCACACAAATGTTTGTCCCGGGTAGGAATCGAACCCACAGCCCTCAGTTCAGAAGGCAGGGATAATACCAACTAAGCTATCAGGCCCGTCAAAGCTAATTCTAAGATGTCGTTGTTATTTCTTTTTCCTTCCTCCATTCCTTTCCGCAAGTTGCCCTAGATACCCCCTAACCATTACTCCAAATACATTGCAAAAACCCTTCCAATTTTGGAGCCACATCTGCCTCACCAATATTTTTTCCTCTACTCTATGGCCGTTAATACAAGCCGTGATGTTTGGGGCACAGACACCTGAGTGTGTAATTGTCTTTGGTCCCTATCACTCAACTGTTCGAAATGATAAGGTGCCTTTTTCGTTTGAAATTGATTTGTTTTAACTGGATTGATAGATTTTGTGGAATATCATTTATAATTAGAATTACAGTATTTTATCCATTGATATTAGTGCAAAAAGTGATGGATGAAATAGTAATTGTAGGTTTCTAGGGTCCAAATTATTTTGAGGGTATGTCAGAGAAATACTCTTCGTAGCTGTTTAAAGAACTATAATTTTTAATTAGTAAGCAATTTGGTATATTATTTTAACGACTCGAACTGCAGGTTATTCCTCTTTGCAAGTCGGTTAAAAACATTGAAATCGATTCCCATAATTCATCAAGCACTCAATCCATGGATACTGATCGGATGTCATTAATAACCCCATGTTATTAAACTCCTCTAATCCGGCCATCTGGCAACCCAGTGGTGACATGTGAAACCACTGTCCATCCACTGTCCTTAGGTATGACTGTTAAACAGGCAATACAATCCCCTGGTGAAACTGATACCATTTAAATAATTCCATATATACCTAACAGTTATCCGATAAAGATAGGCAAACAACGTTTAAAACTGAAATAAAAACTACAATTGTCATGCACCATAGAAACTTGATTGTTCTAAAATATTGGCGTATATTTGTGGGGATTATAATAGATACTGTTTTTGTAGTTTCCGTTTGAATGACCAGGGGGGTTATTCGCTATGACACATGAGATTCCTTGCCAATAACGCGTGACGTGTAACATGCTCCAAACGTAAACGCGGGCTTTAACGCGCCACGACATGGAATTAACATGGAATCAAAAAATTGTATTCTGTATGCCACGCGTTAGATGGTTTGTGCCCAGTGTTTTCTGTTTTTTGACGTGCGTGTAACGTGTGTTGTCGTGTTTGTCAAATTTGACAACGCCATACAGAATAGCATTTTAAACCCAAAACCATTCCACGAAGATATCGTAACAGAATGGTCATACGGAATAATGGCCCAGAATCAGTTAGCCAAAGGAGTTAGCTAGTCCTTTTTCAAACTGATCCTGGGCCAATCAAGTTTCTATGATACAACATGATAATTACTGTAGTTATGGAAACACAAAATATAGGTAATTTCTTTCATGCTAAAACGGGCTTGTTGTTTGACAACAACTCACCGGGGTCTAGCAAAGATACCAACCACTAACGCTAACGCCTCACGCTAACTCCAAAAATGTATTGAAATGACATTTCGGAAATAGCTAACTTTTCCGCAGCGAATGTCATTTCAATACATTTTTGGAGTTAGCGTGAGGTGTTAGCGTTAGTGGTTGGTATCTTTGCTAGACGCCCTGATGGTAAGTGACGAAGCTGTATAAGGTGGGGCACGTTTGCCCATGAGAGGTAAAAGCCTTTGGTTCGGGGTTTGTAATCTTTGGTGTAGGTATTAGCATGGGGACTCATCCGGTACAAATGAAAAATAGCCCGAAAGAATTTTTTTTTTTTTTTTTAAAGTATTATAGTATTGGGCCAACACGTAATAAATGTCGCTCGATAAACTTTAAGAAAAAAAAAATGTCAAATAGCCCGAGTTATTCCGTTGTATGGGATGAGGCATCTGTACTGTAGGTATTATATTATCTGGGGTATTAGTAACGTTCACTACAGACAAGATTTGGCTATGTCGTATACTATTATAATATCTGTGGCTGTCATTTTGATGACCGCCGACCAAATAAGCATTCAGTTTACAACTTTTGCTATACATTACCGTGGCATCTCTCTTGCACATATAGGGTCCCGTTCATTATAGCCGCAAAGGTTTCACCAGACCAACTAACAGCATTAACTCGTTCCCAAAAAAAACATCACCCACCTGATTGTACGAGAGAGTGTCAGTCAGATAGTAGAGCAAGAAGAAAAATATAACAATAGTCTACCAAGACTTCTTTTTCATCAAAATGATGATGATGACTCAGCACTACGAAGTATACTAATATCACAGAACAAAAAAAACACTTCGCCTCTAGAGAAGCGTCAATATTTCGTTTCAATGCTCTGTGACTTATTGAAGAATGAGAAATAAGCAGATAAGAGAGGCTGTCCGTTACAATTAAAATTTGAGGGTAACGAAAAAATTCTGATTATGTGATAACAATACACGTTAAATATAAAGTCATCACACAATCTAACACCCTTACTCACACATAAAAATCCGTCTGAGAAGTTCCGAGATCATTACATTTCGCGGAACGAGGGGTGCCACCGAAGGAACTCTAACTCAATAACCCACCCTCGGAGATTTATTAATCAATCTCCTAAACGCGTTTTAACTGGACAAATTGAAAAATTATGTGTGGATATACGTACCACCCCTAGCGATAGTGCACGGTTGTTTTGATAAACAGAATCGTAGAGTGACTTTAGTTTTGGCGTAGGTATAGGTAAGTATTAAAAAAAGACCGACTATCTGGTGAACGAGCCGGGATGCGAATGGATGTAGGTACAGTAGGAGGCGAGAAGCCTCAATCTGATGATAATGATGATGATGATGATGATGATGATGATGATGATGGTGATGATGATGGTGATGATGGTGATGATAATGATGATAATTTGTATATAAAGTCGGATCGTTCGGTAGAAGTGTTGGATGCAAGAGACAAAGCAACCCCTCAATGTGGCGCTTTATGGAGAAGCAGTGGACGTCTTCAGGCTAACAATCATACCATTAACTGTTGGATGATACTTGTAACTACTTTTCTAATCAGATGCTTTCTATTGATTAAAATTAAGTTGAACATTTGAGCTGCAAATGAAACTGTTGCGATCCTTATTCTATTCCAAACCAATCGCTGTAGCAAAAGCAATTGCCAAATAAATAAGCTTACTTTAATTTTTCAAATATTGAAATAGAGAGCCATAAGTATATGCTGCTGCGATAAAACTTGTATGGGAAAATATGTAGAGACATATGCATCTATAAAACCCATTGACTGAAAATTTACAAATCATTTTACAAATTCTTTAACAATTTGACCTTTCTATTTTGCTAGTAACCTTTCTATAAATAATCATCATAGTTTGTACCCTTTAACTCCCCTATAGCTTCGGAAGTGGCTTCGAACATGTGGTTGTGGACACAGCACTTGTTCATCGGACCCGCTTGTTTAACGTCGCGGTCACGACTGATATCAAAATATGTCGACTCTATCCCAGCTGGTCAAATTGGAGATAAAACACGTAAAATAGTAGTCTTGATAAACTGAGTACTTTGGAATTAGATACCAGTTTTACACTTTAACAGTTTTGGTTAGCTGGCAATAACTACAACCTTCTTAAACTTAAAACTAACACCTAACACCTTAAACTTACTTACTCAGTGTTGGTCAACACTCAACACCCAAGGGGAGCTGTTGAATAATAATAAATAATGTAAATAAATAATATGTGTGGACATTTCACACAGCGCCATCTAGCCCCAATGCAAGAAGTAAGTTGCTGATCAACGTGTTTTATGGGGTAGGCCTGTGTCCCATCAGTAGACATCTTCCGATCAATGATATTGATAATGATGAAAACTGTGTATTTCTATGAGAGAATTTTCTAATAATTTTGGTGAAGGCAGTTAGGAAATGTCTATTCTGTGTGCTGTGTAGTATACTTTTCTGTCTTGTTACAATAAATCGTTCCAACTAAACCTTCCTAATCATGGGGTCTCATCATTACCGGATGAGACTCCATGATTAGGAAAACGAAAAATAGCCCGAACGTGAAAAAAATGTAGTGATCGTGTCGAGAGAGTTACCAGTTAGTGTCCAGTGTATTCGTTCGGCCCAATACTTCGCCAACACGCAATAAAGGTCGCTTGATAATTTTGCATTATTCAGAAATAGCCCGAGTTATTCGTTGTATGGGATGAGGCATCTGTACTGTAGGTTTTATATTATCTGGGTTCCTAATATAAGTAACTAATAGTTCATACAGAGAATCCAAACGCTTCAACTTTGTGAATGAATTTGAATTTATACCAACAAACCGTTCATCCCCTAACAGCCGTTCTTCATCCCCTAAGCATTCTTCGCTTGTTTACTTTGCGACACTGTTAATTAATCAGAGTTTGTCTTGTTGATTACTTTCCCCCAATTATAAGTTTAACATGTGGAGGTGACGGTGAATGAATGGGGGTTGGAGTTCTGTGAAATATTTTAATGATTGCTAATGTCCGAGTGTGGACTGCAGATTGATGAATTGAGCGAGATTGTGGCTCAATGAGAACCCGTGTGACTTCTACACCAACAAAACCTGATTCAAATCCCGCTCAGTTCAGCACCAAAAATTTCAAGTTATTGTACGAACTCTCATTTTTAGAATGGTGAAGGTAAACGCCGCGAGGAAACTGGCATGTTCAAAAATCACAAAATTTGAGAGCATGTGTTATCTAGAGGAGTTCCCACTCCTGACGATGGATGGATGATGACGATTAAATATTTATTGAGATTGAATTTTACCTTATCCCCCTTACTAATTTAAATTCGCTTTGGCCGTCTAGGAAACCGGGATTTCGAAACCGGTTACTTAAACTGGGTGTTTTTTTAAACTTCCAAGTTTCCAAGAGGTAGTATTTTTATGTTATTTCAGCCACATATGAAACTAGTAACCATATTGCAGTTGAAATCTTCGCTTTTGAGCAAAATCTACAATACGAAGAAAGTACAATACTCAACGGCCGAAGCGTTTAAATTATGTTAATATCCCTTGTGTTTGGTTTCTCTCTATTGAGCTTGAATTGGACAAAGATAGTAGCTATTCCGCTGATATGCAGTGTTTATCAGTATATAAGATATAGGTACTAGTTCCGAATATAATTAAAACAATTAAGCCTCTTATTTCCTCCTACAACCAAAATTACAGAACAATATTTTTCTTACAGCTTAAGAAATTAGGCTGAACAAATATGAAGGGTGAACAGGGGAAAGTTGAACAACTTGGTTATAATAACACAGAGTAAGCAAAATGAGGAAAGGTTATCTGTCAACAATTGCCTACGCAGTGCTTTTTCTTGTTTGTTCTAGTCTGCAAAAACACCACAGATGGAATGTAAAGGAAAAATATTAAAATAATAAAAGTAAGATAATAAGGTAAGAAAGCAAACTTTAAGTTCATTTCCTTAAACTATTCTATAATTTGCTGTAATCATCACCATGCTTAGCAGGCGGCTTGTTGAAAGAGTGAAAAATAGTGTTCCTTCCCTGGATATTCCCTTAGCCAGCTCTTACAGCACCCACGGGAAGCGATGGGGTGGGCTTTGCAAACTGGGACCGCACGGCAGTTGTTTTATTTACCGATTACTAATAGACTGTTAGGTAGGTACTTACTAAAACCAACACGATTAGAAAGAAAGAAAGAAATGCTTTAGAAGAATATTCAAGGAATTTCACTACGGAAAACGGGGCAATAGCGGGTGAAACCGTAAGACACATCTATTGCTTCATGTTCTTTGATAGCACAATATAGCGCCCCAACTATTGCAAAAACTGTGTTCCCTAATTGATTGACGACCGCGAAATTAGCGGCAATGTACACAGGTGCCGTGTTTCTTCAGTATAATGTAATGAGTATATAAGAGATATAATTGCCTCGAGACCAAAATTGAACTAACAAAATTTAGTTTTAGGGATGATGTAACATTTTCTTGCGTTATAGATTGACAATAGCTGTACAAGATCAGCAATATTTTAAGTTGTTGCAGCCAAAATACAACAGAAAAAAATATTTTTGGTGAAATGTATATTATCAATTTTGTATCCATAATTAAAGAGGCATAGAATTTTTTAAATTATTTGTTCTGTCCTTTCTTATAAACCTTTTTTTTATTAAATACTCATCACTTGAACCGATTTATTTATTTGTTTGTTCGATTTTTATATACATTTAAAATTTGGCGAGTTCTTTCAACATTACTGTTTTTGTTTGCTCATAAGTTTATCACAAACAATGACCAATGCACACATCATAACGCTCTTCTCTAAGATATTAAATTAAGACAAAGTGCCTCGATATTATCAACAACTTCGCCAACAGCTCCTAATCACATTTGTCTATCTCTATCTATCCTCGCGAGCAGGACAGAGACACAACTCCATTTCAGGAGTAGTGACATTGCAGTATCTTGTGCATTGTCATAAATCAGCAGACGAGAAAACACGCTAATGGATGATGTGTGATCGATATCGTTGGCCATCGTATAAACGGGAGTGAGTAATTAACGAAATGGTTGATCATTCCGTATTTGCTATTTTATTAGATAGAAAATATAAATAGTCCTTTGGAATGCATACAACCCGGATTAATTTTGTTATTTATCATGTTTTGATTGTCGAACGTAGAATATCACTCAAGACACCTTTTACATTTATCATCAGGTCGAAGGTCTCAGAGAGCGCTCTTTGAGAGGCTGCTTAAAACCGCATCTATCGATCCCACGGTATTGACCAGGTCATCGGTCCCCTAGTGTGGGGCCAGCCTACGCTGCGTCTTTCGGTTTGCGATCGCTATTCGAGAACCTTTCTTCTCCATCGGTTGTCAGTTCTACGAGCGATGTGGCCTGCTCAGTGCCACTTCGTCCTGCTTATTCTAAGAGCTATAACGGTGACTTTAGTTCTCTTGCGGATGCCTTCATTTTGGGTCTCGCAAGGCTTTCACATTGATTATTAATAATTAAGCAAATTTTCTCAAAGAGTGAACAGGTATTTTTAGGCAAGCATGCACCATTGTAGGCCGCGTCATCACTTACCATCAGGTGACGCAGTGGTCAAATACTATGCCTATAAATTATAAAAAAGAAAAAGCACACAAAATTTATACGACAAAAGACAATAATAGGCAGTTAAATGTATTAGGGTGGTGGGTTATGGCACATCCTCACTCTCTGTGGAAGAAGAGGCTCGTGTCATAAACGTGCGAAAATAATAACCCGATTATTTAAACAATATAAGCCTCATTTGGCTTTTAATAATCTTTCCCGTTGTGTCACCAAGTCAAATAATACGAAAAAACGACAAAAAAGCTCTAAAAATGGTTGATCCTTAGAAAATTGCCCTAAATATCACATAAAAAATCCGAGTATCATATTATTGCGCGTAAAACTGCTACGATGTGGACATTAACCCCATAAACCATGCTTTGTGTCGCAGAATACTAGATTATGATACAAAGTACGACTTAGCTGTCTAGTTTTTAGCTAGGTCAATATTATAAAATGTTGATTTTTTGTATTGTTGCCAAAAAGTAAATAAACAAAACGTTATGAAATTTTTGACTTAGAAACCTTGAAGATTTATTCATGTAAGCCTGTAATTTGGGTAAAGTGAGTGAAGGTTGGACCGACGACTTGGTCAAAACTACGGTGAACCGTTGGATGTAAGAAGCAAGAAGAAGGTAGCTGATCAAAGTAGCTCTGTATGGGAGAGGCCTACTATGTTCAGCAGTGGACGTCTTCACGCTGATGATAATACCCAAAACTCGCTAACTATTTTTTTTGTGTAATCAGTGACAAACAAGCAGGCGGCCCACCTGATGGTAAGTGGTCACCGCCGCGTATGAACATCTGCAACACCAAGGACATTGCCGGTGCGTTGCCTACCCTTAGAGAGGACTCTATTAACACTTCTCGAAACTACATTTTAGAAATATCGCTATGTCTAAAGCAGCTGCATTATACTTGCATAATATAAATTATAATATTTTATATTCCAAGAAAGGCACCAATTTTAACACTACGCTGTTTCAATGTGTTGGTTTTCGTATTTTAAATGACGGACTAAAAAGGCTTTTTGCATCGAAAATATGGGTTAGCGTCATATTTCATCATGATGAAACGAATATCAGGCACTACATATTTCTGTTATTTTTCCATTCAGCTTTTCACTTGACTGTGGTTATACCCCACACTTTATAATCACCTTTCATTACGCCATAAAACAGGATCGTAAACCATCGCTTTCCACTATATGGATTTTTCATAACATCTCTTGTCCGTGCTCTGTAATAAAAGAAATCACTTATGAAATGCAGTTTGGAAGGTTGGAGAGGGCTGAGTCTTTGCCTTTTATGACATACGGGCACTAAGTTTGATTAGCAAAACTTCATAAGAAGACAAAACCATTTCTTCGTGGATTCAGCCCTTATAACCGCAAGATTGGCAGGGCCATGGGAGGAGGTGAGTGGGTCTAGTTACTGTTTGATCTATCCATTCTATTGGCAGTCTAATTACGCACTAGTACATTTTTTATGTGTCTCAGGATGACGTGAGCAGTGCAGTATCACGCGAACCTTATTTTTAAAGTTCCGAGTGACACTGCAACTATTACGGGCGGCCGTGTCGCTTAGCATCAGGTGAATGACTAGCCCGTCACATCATTCATTCCCATAAAAAAAAAACTTTTTAGCTTAATATCTATATTAGCCATTTCATCTGATAAATTATTATCATACAGCCATAAAAGCGTTTGACCAACAAGTTGTGCTCGTCGTTCTCCCGAGCCGTACATCAAAACCAAGGGCAAAAACACCGGGGCAAGGAAATCCGGATGCAAACTCCGGGGGGCGATTCAATTCAGCACTAGCAATAGAAGATTAATACTCACTTCCTTTGTGTTCCCTAACAAATAATCTCGAAGGGCACCCGCGCCCGATAATGCCCTTGAAGTATGACGTTGATGCATTATTACTTTTTGTTGAATTTTACTTTGGATTAAAGAAATTGCCGTAAAAAGAAGAGGCTATCGCGAAGTTTTTTTACCATTTTTGGGATTTTTATTGCCATTTTTTTAAATAAGAAAATTACATGGCTATTTTTTAAAATGGGTGCATGCTATTATATATACAGGGTTACAGGTAAAATCGTGCTAGATCCGTTAAGGGCGTGGAGTACTCATCATTTCTGACTTATTTCACTATGTAACACCCTAGCCTAAACTTAACCCTTTTCGAGATATTCGACTATTAATGTTTTTATGAAAATTGCCGATTTTTAGGTTACAACATTTAATTTTGTTTATTTTGTGTGTCTCATTATTATTATTATTGCATTTTTACATGTGTAAGATGCTTTAGGACGTCAATCATTAAAATAGTACATAAGTTAATTGAATAGACTGTAGAAGACAAGTGAAAGTTAAGATAAAAAAAATTAGAAACTCTAAGGGATATCTAAATAAAATATTAAGTTTAGGCTAGGGTGCTTCATAATGAAATAAGTCTGAAATCATGGGTACTCCACGCTCTTAACGGATCTAGCACAATTTTTCCTGTAACCCTGTATATATATATATATATATATATATATACCCTTTATCTTATAATACTGTTATACTGCTACATGAATGTTTATTTTATTGACATTTAAGTTTAATCATAACTTTGCAGATAAATTAACACTCCGGTTGAATCTAATTTTCTTAAACACGGAATAAAGATATAGTATCAAAAAGCATATTTAATCCACTCTACCCTGATACTACGACCATGACTCTACCTCTAACTGATAAAATAGGATAAAACGATAAAGCAACCTTGCTCGGGAGATAGAACACCTTTGTCAGAATTCATTTCGTAAAATTGAGAAAAAGATCTTGTCCCTTCCGAAGACCCTGGATAAGAAGTCTCATTTTACAAAGTCACGTAAAATGATGGAAACTCGAGTTCGGAAAATCCTTCCTGGAATTGTTCGCTCGTCTTAAAGTTGGGGTGATAAAATGGTTGCGTTCTGGTTAAAGATGACTATTTTGAATGATCATTCTAAATATTATGTATTTCACTAGGTGGTAGGACTTTTCTGCGAAGTTCGTCTAAGTGTGCAAGCACTACTGTGTTCTAGATTGAAGGGAATTACCTTGTGAAATTACTGGACAAATGAGACCTTATGAGCTGATCTCACAGTGCAGTGATTACTAGACTGTGTGATATCTCAGGATGCGTGCGCAGTGCAGAGTCACGGGAAACTTTATTATTTTAAGGTTCCGAGTGACACTGCAACTGTTATGGCGGCCATGTGAGTTTAACATCAGGTCATGACGTTTTTTATTTTCATAAAAAAACACGTTTTTATTTTTAGTATTGACAGGCTAGGGACGTCCCAGAAAAAAATTTGTCATCGTTATTTCTTTAAACCGTTGTTTTTGTGGTAACCCTTAACATTATCAAACCTCTTCAAACCAATCACCAAAGAACGAATGTATATTATTTTCATAACGCATTAGGTATTACAATTACTTTAAGCGCTTCCCTACACGCCTACATACATTTATTTACACTCTACTACATGCACTTGAAAGCAATTAATTTCACTATGCTACTTAACAGCAGCCATTATTAAATTTTAAACCTAAAACCACGCTTAAATACCTTTGACATGAATGCAGAGTTACTTACAGTCACAGAACAGGCGTATAGTCATTCACTATGCAAGCTTTGTACTATGTCGCAATAAGGTACTGGATAAGTCTTTACAAACGTAAGGAGATATTGATTAAATATTTGCTAAGACATGGAACTCTACGACAAGAGGTAGGTAGTGTGAATTGTCCGTATTAAAACCGCGTGTATAAGTAAGTTACTTAACTTATTAGGAACAGTTGAGTGTAATGATAAAGGATATTGTCTCGAGATGATAAGTAAAATGGCTTTCATCAAGACAGTTTCTCAACTCTGTTCTATTCTAAATATTCAGTGTTATTATTTTATTGTGGGTATAGATTATGGTATTGGTATTTTGTTCAAAAATCCCTCTTGCGGCAACGTATGGCGATTACGTTGCGTTGCACTTCGACTTTTCCATTTTTCGGTACAAATAATTAGTTATAAAAGAAATGATTATTGTTATAAAAAAATAAGCTTATAGACGGATGCATTGAAACATAGCTTATCACTATGATTTATTTCAATGGGGTGTCTTATTATAATGTAACATTTTAGAACGTTTGAATGATTTTTTAGAGGTCACTTCACGATTTTTTTCTGTCGAGAAAAGTTTTTGTAAACGTGTTTCGGTTTCGGCAGATGGAAAGAAGATATGACCAGTATTAACGTGCATTTTTTTCAATCCTGTAAATGGTATATGTTTTGAGATAATCACGTTCAAAATAGTCGATTTGGGAGCATTCAGCGCTTAATGTTTAATTGGTTTTACTCCTAAAGTCTTTTTTATAAAACAAAAACTGAAGTAGGTAATGGAATCATTAGAATTGTTTATTTTCTTGGAATACAATTGTTTCACACACAACAATAAACTTATATACACATTTTTTAAATTGGTTTAATCTTGTTTAAATACATGTTTGCTTCACCCACACTAGCTTTAAACTTTCTCCAAATTAATCCCATACAGTAAGGACCTAACTGTCTGCGCCAACCACAACACAACATGATGTATTACCATCGAGGCTGACGTAATAAAATTTTGAAATACGATGCGTCGTTGGTATCCATCAATTTGGCCTGACTTACCCTTTCCGAGCTGCCTTCCGCTGTAATGATGGTGGCGGAAAAACAATTGGTACTTTAAAATTGGGAAAATAAAATAACTGATGGGATTTCTGTTAATTGAGAGGTTAATTGTAAACAAATAGCATGATGCACTAGTCGTTTGCATGATGTTAAGCGTCATGACCGATAACAGTTGCAGTGCCAGGGAAACAAACTATACAGTTTTATCGTAACAGCACTGCGCACGTCATCCACAGATATCTCGCAGTCTACACTAATATAATCATCATCATCATCATCATCATCATCATAATCATCATCATCAGCCTGAAGACGTCCTCTGCTGAACATAGGCCTCCTCCAGAGAGAGCCACTGAGCGGCTGCTCGCTTCCTGCATCTATCGGTCAACTCAACCTATACAATGGTTTAGGGAAATATCGTAAGGAATGTTCAAAAATTACAAAGAAGAATGGCAGAACCATACTCTCACTATACGTGAGAGAGGGTTCGTATGTATCCCATCAGTGGGAAGTTATACAAGGTGACCTTGAATTTGTATGTTATCCCGAAAGAGGGAACTGGGACCATCATAGCCCACAAGTTGTGAGAACTTTACTTGAAACTGCGTGTTTCCAAACCTCCATGGTAAAAAATAAATCCCCTCACAAAATTGCACGTGCCATCGATACGAGAGTTAACAAGATACTATGATACTAAAAATTCATTTCTCAACACAGGTCGTTAAACTCATTTATGCGCATTCAGTCAAGTACGAAGTGCAACCACCCAGCTGCGCTAACGGCGAAAATACACGGTTCACTTTTGCCTTTCAATTTAGATGAAGCAACCAAATTGATCCGTGTAAACATAAAAGTGAATCATTTAATAACATTGAAGGTCGATCTTTTCCTTTCATTTCTGCTCCGTTTAACCAAAGTGATTTAATTTGGCTGAACCATGTATTTTAGGCTTAAGGCTGTCTTCCAACGTAAACTTTACATGTCATTTCTTCAATGAAAAACTATTAATTTAGAAAAGTCGTGGAAAAAATAATGTCTACCTTGGGGTGTAGATTTACACCCTTTTAGGATAACATACCAATTCAAAATCAAACAGTTAGTACAACAAAAAACACGGTAAACACACGGAAATACACGGTTCACTTTTGCCTTTCAATTTAGATGAAGCAACCAAATTGATCCGTGTAAACATAAAAGTGAATCATTTAATGTCATTGAAGGTCGATCTTCTTCTTTAATTTCTGCTCCGTTTAACCAAAGTGATTCAATTTGGCTGAACCATGTATTTTAGGCTTAAGGCTGTCTTCCAACGTAAACTTTACATGTCATTTCTTCAATGAAACACTATTAATTTAGAAAAGTCGTAGAAGAAATATTGTCTACCTTGGGGTGTAGATTTACACCCTTTCGGGATAATATATCAATTCAAAATCAGACAGTATAGTTATATAGAGTAGTAGTTACATCGGAAATTACGTATCATATTACACCGTCATCGTTATCCACAAAACGCTTACAAACTTGGCTCTATTTTGCAAAATTACAAATCACCATTTATACCTAACTAATGTGTTTATTACGTACAACAACGTACCTACGTCTAATCACCCTGAGGTCTGAGGAAGCACGCGAGAAATGCATTAACGACTTATTGTGTCGGTGCACTCGTTCGGCACTAATTAACGTTTTATATTTGTTATAAGTTTATTATTTTGTTACATTTTTCTTGTCATAATTTAATTAGGCTTGGCTTACCTACTTAATTCTTCTGAAATGATTGATTAGCAACTAGTTGACCAGCACTGACTTCATACGGGTTAAACAGTTTTGCCTCCTAACGTTTTAACTAACATTTTTTCATCAAAAACATAAAACATCAAATGTTTTGCCATGAATAAAAAAAACATGCATATAGCTATATTACAACACGGTCCCTTCCCGGCTGACTTTCTGGTGCCGGTCCCTTCCCGGCTGACTTTCTGGTGCCACTATCCAGCCAACCTCCTTTCGTCACCATACCATTCATTCATACTTTTCCCCTATCCTTTTCTCTCTTCCATCCCTCTTCTGACAGGCTTAGGGCATAAAAATAATTCGCCCGTTCCAAGCCGGGGCGGGTCACCTATAAACCTATAATCTTAAGTTAAGCTAAAAATAGTACATAATCAAAGCATTAGTTAATAATCCCACGAAACATACTTTTGCCACACCTTGCATAAATGCAGCCCCTAATCAAAGACGACGATTTCAACAGAAGATTAAACATATTTATCTTGACAAACAAGTCCTCTGCTCTGCGGGCGGAACAGCTGCATGCCAGTTATACGACAGGGAGCTTCTTTGTCTCTGTTCTAGTCTGTAGCTCTGTAGCACAGTAGAGAAATTAGAGCAGTAGCCCATCTAGGATGGAACTCCTGGATCAGTGAGCGTTTGGCACCTACGTACCTACCTGTATGACTTTCACTGCGGGCAAGGCGGGCTAGGTACCATATTAAGAAAGACTCGTTTTGTACCATTCAAAAAAATGCAATAGTCTCCAGTATTATTTAACCTAAGTCAACCCAAGTTACATTTTTGTATTCAGGTCTTACTTGGTTTAAGTCTTACTATGCCCAAGTCTTATATCCAAATATTTTTTTGTCAAAATAAATATAAATTATACATTATTATATTTTTGTATTCAGGTCTTACTTGGTTTAAGTCTTACTATGCCCAAGCCTTATATCCAAATATTTTTTTGTCAAAATATATATAAATTATACATTATTATATTTTGAACTCTGATGAACTGTGCTGTGCAAGTGCTGCGCCCTTGAAGTGCGTGCTCTCAGTGTAACTAACTGCGCCTGTTTACATGCATGCTGCGATATGGAAGTTTATTCCAAGATGCGTTACTGCATAAAATGTCTATACTGTATTAGTTTCTAACGCTGCATTGACACAGGGGATCGAGATGTGCTGATTTGTTTGCTTTGTGCTTGTTATTTGTGAAGTTTAAGTTTTCGTATTAAATACACTATTAAAATTTTGATTTTATTCGTCTATGTGTTTTATTAACGGATTTTATGTCTATGTTCAAATTTTCGGCGAAAGTTTGTTTTGGTTATAAGTAGTAGAAATAATGTTCTATTTGACATTTTGAGTCCAAGGAATGTTAAACTTACGGCACTCGTTAGCATTTTAGTTGTTCCGCTATTGTTATCATGTAGAATGTCAGCATTCGATAGTACCATGGGATAGCAATTATCAAAAAGCTGTCAGATTGAAAAAAAGTGTTGATTCCTTTCAGAAAACTAATTTGAGAAAGTTTAACGAATCTTTAAGTAGAAGACAAAAATATTACCTACTTTATCAAAATTGAACCACCTTTTTTCCACCACAAGATACATGATTATAGATTGAAGCAAGCTTCTTATAAACTCATCTCATCATTATTAGCTTATCCCTTTCCACTGCATATAGGCCTCTCAAATAGCTCATCAGTGAGCTCGGTCTTCAGCACTTTGCTAAGTAAGTAAGTCGTACACATAGACATATATATTAAGGACAGGCCTAATGACAGGTTAAAACGTCGCTTCAAAGTGGGAGCCAATTTCACAGATTGGCATCCACTAGCGCTCAGCCTGTGATGGAAGTTAGAAGGCACTGGTCGAATGTCACAAACATAATATGCCAAGTTGTATTGTGAAAGGTTGCACAATCTATACTCAAAAGTGCAGTAAAAAGAAAGACCAAGTTTCTTACCTCAAGTAATTCAATATTTTCAATATTACACTCTGTTTTGCAACAAAATAATCGAATTTATATTTGGAATAATCATTGTAAACATAAACATTGACGGACATAATGGCAGCGATAGGCACCTAATTTTCTCAACTTGTCGTAGTTCACGCGAAATCTAATAGATGGCGCTAACTTTTCCCACGCCATTTTGACAAAATAAAATGTTCCTTCGGGCATATCCTGATATATAAATTTATGGTCGTACACTTACAATCCGTAAGATGCACCACCGGACCGCAGGCCGCTCGACACAATATACCGTTTGCTTAAACGCCGCAAGATACTTGGATTTCATAACTTTATACCTATTTAAAAACTATAAACATGTCTAAAGGCAAACCACACAGTTAATATAATTCCACGTAACATTTGTCGGATGATTGTACAAAGAGAAAAGTGCCGTCACGGGAGCGCAGTGGGTGACATACCCGCCGATTCACCTTTGTATGAGGACGTTGGTTTGAATAGTGATACCACACAGGGGTTGTTAGAACGGGAGACTTAACATGGAATAATATAAAGAAAGAAAGAACGGAAGAAAATACATGCAAAGTTTCATCACACAATATTAAATTAGGTACAATACACAAAACACGAAAAAACAGTAAGTTGCTGGTTAGACAAAGGAGTGTAATAAGTATTATATCTAAGAATATAAGATAAAAACCGCAATCTATTGCAAATATTTTGATTGAATCTACGCGATGAATGTTTTTGATTTGCATTTTTGTTAAAGTAGTACAATTAAGCTACATCTACAAAGATATTAAAGTTCCTAAAATTTTTGGTGAGATTTGGACTCGTTACTTCCAATTAACCAGATTATAGGCTTTCCTAACTGAGCTATGGTCGCATGCTCGCTCAGTGGCTGCCAATATATTTAGAAGAATATTTTTTCGACTAAGCAGCTGTAGCGTTAATTCTGGCAACAGTTCTTCTAATAACTATCGTGGAATGGATTTAAGTGTTTTGCGCTCAGTCATGGATCACAAGTCGTAAAACCATTTAAAAAATAACTGGCTAATAAAGTTTTATGAACAGCACATATCTGGGCTATGCGCCCACACGCTTTGGCTTCAACTTGAAAATGCGTAATAGTCTCAGCAGCCATTAAAAAAAACCCTCCGCAACTATTTAACCCCATTAAAAACCTTAAACCTACATGGCTCAAAATGTGGCTGTTTTTTTTTTGTGTTATAACTGGTGTGTTTACTAGCTGCTGTCTCCAGCGTCCGTGAATCTAGATCCCGCTACTGTGACGCTGCGGCGATGAAGTGACGGCGCTGTTGACTGCGGCGTTTTTCTAAATATACGAATATATTTCTCAGTCGCTAACTATAAAAAATAAACTGTATGCTCTTTTAGACTTTTGCCTAATAATATACGTAGATTATTCCCAATGTAGTTGTGTTCGCTGTCTGTCTCGAGTTTCCGTAAATCCCGTTAAATAACGCTGAACCGATGCTGACACACTCTCACCCGCAGCATCTTTCTCATCATCATCCAACAACAACCCGAATACGTCTACTGCTGAATAGGCCTCCCCTGTAGAACGCCACCTTGAGCGGCTGCTCGCCTCCTGCATCCATCGGCTCCCCGTGGTTTTCACCAGATAGTTGGTCCACTTAGTGGAGAGTTGCGAGTTCCGGTTCGTGGTCAACATTTGAGAACCCTTTCCCCATCGGTTGTCAGTTCTCCGAGCGATTCAATGACTGTTTAAACTCATTACAAACAAAGAATATATTACATACATTTACTGCTAATGTAGCTGTGTTCGCTGGTTGTTTCCAGCTTCCGTGAATCCCATCAGAGTGACGCTACAGCGAATGATGTTATCGCGCTTTCGCCCGCGGCGTCTTTCTGAATGCTAACTGGCCACTCAATGCTGCAAAAGCGGTATCTGCGACATCTGTGCTCGGCCTACAGAGCACACTTTGAGCCCCTACACCGCCGCTAGGTATTTTTCTGTGCGATTTAGATTGCAGTCTGCGTTTAGTGTTAACAAAGGGTCGGGATAGCTTAATGTTTTCGGTACGTTTTGACAGTGGCATGCTTGGTGACGGAAAAATGTAAGTGTTTTTCTTTTAATACAAAATAAAATAGTTTTGGGAATTTATTTCCATAATGATGTAATTTTAATAAAGAAAATAATTTCGTCAATAATTTTTGCAACACAAAAAATAGTCGAATGAAACCCATTAGAAAAGGAAGAGAATATAACAAAACTAAAAGGAAAATAATTTACGGGCGATCTGAGGTTGGAAAGGGGAGAGGATGCAATTTGGTGGAAAGCACAGTGACTCATATACCTACTTACGTGTAATACCTGTTAATATAACTGGTAACTGCCTAAAACTCTGTAGAACTTTGTCTATGAGCTAAATACAAAAGTGTATTTACTAGGGACTGTAATCCCGCTGGGGACGAGGACGGTCGATCGGGCAGTCCGAGTTTGCAAACCTCTTCTCAAAATGCCCACTGAATAACTTTAAACTCTTTGATAATAAAAGATTGATTGAAAATATCTGCTACTGGGGTACCTATATAATTCAATGCCTTTTATTAATATTGCGTATAAAACCAGCGGGGTGATCACATAACTTTAACAACAATGCAACAGAGAAAAATTTCATCCCAAATTCGTATTGAAACTGTCAAATCCATACATTTTTGTGTTTTTATTGGTTGCAATCAAGTTTCATGATCGCCTAGCAGGACTCAACCACCTGACTTTCCCTTTTGTCAAATCGTGCGCTAGTCAGTGTAACCAAAGAAGAACAAAACATTTCCTTAACTTAATTTAAAAATAGAAACAAATTAATATATATTCTCGACATTATTATAGATTTTTAATTATTTTTAATAACATACTTTACGTAAGTATAGGTAAGTAAGGTAAAGTCGTACAATCATTAATTACTACACCTAGTAAAGTAGCGTTTTCGCATCTTATTTATATGGTCGTGTGAATAAAGTAAAAAAAAAACAGCAAAACCTATAATACAAACTCTAAGTACAAACCCCATTACACCGATAAGCTACTGTACTTTACTTTTTACATTTTAAATTACCCAATAACTTAGGTAAACACTTTCAGATAACGAAGGCATTTTACGCGATAACCAAGGTTAATTTATTGGTTTTACGTCGAAACCAACGAAAGGGTAAATGCAAACATAAAAACTGCATTAACGAGTCCACGTCAATCGAATTGAACGAATATCGTCGCGGTTGGTAGAATAAGCGAAAAAAATAAAAATTTACTTGGAGATGTTGACAGTTGCGTTTTTAATAAAAATAAACTTAAAGTAACTCTGTACCTACTCCTTTATGAATTAAATTTTGTACCAATTTTTTAATCCTTAATAGCACCATTTTAATTTTAGTGCTCTTTTAGGAATAACTTCGATGCTCGCAGTCGGCAGTGGCTAAATATCGGAAAAAGTTAAAAAATAAATAGAAAAAATAGCAGTTAGGTACGTTTTTACTATTTTTTAAGTAACTCCATATCTATCTATTTAGGAAATAATTTTAGTGCCTATTTTTTAATCCCAAATTCTTAAATTTTAATTAAAGTGCTCTTTTCTAACTAACTTCTTTCCAAAGGTGCTCTCAAAGTTGGTGCTTTGAAAATTCCTCAAGTTGCTTAGATAATAATTTAAAATTGTCATGAATGTTATTTTTTTTTCTTGAATTACATTCGGTTACATATTATTTAAATAACTTAGTTAGTAATACATAATAACATCAGCAAAATATAACAAAAATACGACATTTACAACTAAACTAAGTACCTACAATGATATCAAAATAGACCTTTGGTGGAGGGGAAAGTGCCCCAGAACACTGGCTGCAAAGCCACGTTTTGCATCGCAAATAAATGACAATAATAATTGTAACTTTGTTACAACAAAAACGTATTGTATTTGGTTATAGAAATGAGAACGATATTTTATAAATGTTATCAATTAATTATGCTGACATTCACTAACAGATTGATTGTTCAAATTTACAATGTTTTTTGCCCAACAACTGGTGATTTCGCAGTCCGCTCAATCACGGCGAGAGGCGATTTCGTGCACTTTTACAAAATGTTTCCAATAATTGGAAGCATTGTTTCGATCTTTCAATAGCACGGGATCCGTTCGATTGGAACTCTACATCAGCTTTTTGATGAACCTATGTTTGTGGGCAATGGGCATACAGTGTAATGCACAGTTATTCATGTCATGATTCATGACTCGTGAATAATATAGAATTTTTTTTGGAAAAATATTTTTTGTACGTAGGTTTAGGTTTGTCTAAGTAACCCTTATTTTTTCTGTTCCATGGTTTAAACTTACGTAATGAAATTTTTATGTGGTAGTAGGTATACTTTTTAGAAATATAATCAACATAATCGGTATAACATTGTCGTGTACTTAATTTTTTTTTTTTTAACGGGCAATATTCCTTTTTTACTCAAGCTAACTATTGGCATATAAGGCATATAGCCCGTTAAAAAAAATTACATATAAAATAGAACTTTAATTTAAATAAGTCAGTTTTTAATAACTACCAATTTAGCATCCAAAATATAAGGTAGGTATACCTAGTTATTATGGCAGAGGTAGCTATTTCCGATGTTCTTGTCTGTAATTACAATAAAACGTTCATTCTAATTACAGACAAAAACATTATTTTGATTGTGACCTATAAATGACATTTAAATAGCAATATATTATTATGCTATCAAAATTATTTTTGATTTTATTCTTGTAATTCCGGGGCGGAAACAGGTGATGGATCATTGATTGTCAATGGTCCTTGACTGAGGGGTTCAGAATAAAGTACGGTGTTTACAACATTAACAATGTAACTATTATAAAAATATAAAGATTTCTGTTCATTTTACTGTATTTATTATTATTTGTAGGGATAAAACTAGTTAAAATAGCACATAATACGTAATAAGGTGTTATAAAAAATAATGTCAAGCAATGGTCTAACCTGGGTTTAACACAAGTTTATGATGCAATCATCATCATCAGCCGGAAGACGTCGACTGCTGAACATAGGCCTCCATCTAAGAGTGCCACTTTGAACAGCTGCATGCCTCCTGCATTCATCGGCTCCCTGCGGTTCTGACCAGGTCGTCGGCAATGCAGCAATAATTAGGTATAATCTCTAATTTCACCTAATCTGAGTTATAAAAAAGTTGGTTAAACCTAAGTAAAATGCAAAGATGGATTTCCGGGTGGGTATAGTTATTCGAAATCACGTTAAATTGATTCATGACTTAAAATTTAAAAAAAATGATAGGAGCTATTTAAATAGATTGCAAAAAGCTTTCTTTTCCCGTTAAGTTCTCTAAAACTTATAAATAAAAGCTCCACTCCACCCACATGTTTATAGACCTCCAATTAAAAAAAATGATATAACTTATTGTATTCAATAAGTATTTTACTGCCTCTACATTCACCAAATAGATCGCATTTGGTCACATAAAAATATCAGTCTTTACTTTGTTTACAGGTCAAGGCAACGGCGCCGAAAATGGACCGCAACGGGTATTTCTTCTACGTCACCGCGACCGCAAAGAAAAAGAAAATCAGCCTCATGCAGCCAAAGCCTCCTCGAGTAGCCTTCGCCGAAGAAAAGCGGCGACCTGGGGTTGCCGAGAGAGTTTACCCATTTCCCGAAGTCAGTGTATCCACGGCACCCGTGGAGTGCGGACGTGAGATGACGCAGCGCGGCCCTTCGCCGGCGCCTCGAGCGCGTTTGTACTCCCAACTTGAAAGCTACCAGCCAAGGTACCACACGATCAGAGAAAACAGTGATAAGAGAGTGGAAAGTGATGTGCGGAGGCGGAAGAAGGAGCAGAGGATTGTTTACCCGCCAAATGTAGCCAGGTGGGTTTGTTTACAAATAAGTTTTGTTTGCCGGCTGGTTTTTGACGAAGTTTTCATACTTTTCAGGGGTTGTTTTTAGGTAAACGGTTATGGATGAATAGAATATTTTTAATTGTATTGTTTAACAGTTTCTAAAACACCAGTGTTTCATGAATTACCTAAGGTTACAAAAATTACAATAGCTAATTTGTTCTATTTATGTACTTAATTGTAAATAATTCTCTTTTTTTTTACTATATTTCCATTTAGAAACGCCTAGAAATGGTTGTTTTATTGTCTGGGGGTGGCGTGTGTGATCCGTAGACATTTTTTGTATCAATTTAAAACACATTAAAACTCTGATAATGATTCATACCTGAAAAACACTACGAAAAACCGGTGAAATCAAAAGTCCGTCAAAAATAACACAGTTAAAGAAAAGGTAAAGTCTCCTGAAAGAGATCGCAGATTACGCCGTTGATTGCCTTCAAAAGTTCCTGTCAAACGTATCTCGTACATTTACTGGCAAGTTTGGAACGTCAGAACTTTTATTAGAACTTTGGTACATTAAAAATATGATGAATTGAAGATTTTGTTCACACGGAAACTCATCGAGGTTTACTTTCACTTAGCAGCAAGAGAAAAGTTGTAATTCACGCAGAAAGGAGTTTATTTGAATTAAGGAGATATTTATATTACATGCTTAATTTTTACTTTTACTGTTATTTAAATATTTAAATTTTCTTTCTCTTTCTTCCTCTTTCTTTCTCTCTTCCTGTAATGGTAAATATTTTTGGAAATTTCCCACAGTCCCAATAATCTAGTTCTAATTTGTCGTCTTATGTCTAATCTTAGTTATACTAGTGGTGTTCCAAGGCTTCACCCACTTTTCCCCGTTTTGTTGCATTTTCGGGGAAAGTATCCTAATGTTGATTTCTGTAAAATAAAAAATCCTAGTCCTAGAGCAAAATGTTATCATTTCAGCCGGTTTGGTTTGAAAGGCAAACAAACAAACAAACGGACAATGTATATTTTTGTGTTATTTATTAGTAGGGATTATCGGATTAAAATTACAATACAACTATCTTGTTATTTTGCTGAAACCTAAACAAAAAGTAACCCATCACAACTGTCGAACAAGTTTTATCTAACAAAAGCTGTCAGAGCAACAACGTTCTGTAAACCACCCAAAAATGTTTTCATCCGATTTTTTTATATCCGTTCGATGATCTTTCATTCCCAAAACCTATTTTTCCTTTTACATTTCTATTAGTCAGCATGAATACGTAACAAACTTTACGAACATCCCTTTTTAATTTTTCCCGCCAAACAATGGGTCTTGGTACCATCTTCTGTGTTTCCTAAACCTTATAACCTGGAGGTATAAGGTCAGAACGAATACTTTCTATACCTATTTATAACGCCCAACGATCACATACATAGATCTTAGACCCTACCTAGGATTCCCTGTATCTAGGGACCCAGGAACTACGAGGACCATGGTTCCACAACACCTAGACACAGAACAAGTATTTGAGCTTTTTTGTCGGGCACAAATACTTGTCCCTCGCGGGAATCGAACCCGCCACCTCCGGGTTATGAGCCGACCTGCTCAACCACCACACCTCGGAGGCTGTCAAAGGTGCTTGATCGTCCACACCGTAGTCCCGTACTATGACTAACTATCAAACGCTATTTATTTAATTATACTTTAGCACAACATATGCACAAGGAGGACTTAATGCTATGGAGCATTATACATCATAGCATGAAGCAAGCAAAAAAAAATTGAATTTAAAAAAGAATTGCTACTTGGATTTTTTCTTGAAGTTAATGTTATTTTTTTAGCTTGACTTACAGTCGTAATTCGTAGTTTTTTTATAAATAGGATTATTATAATTAAGGAAAGTAATCATGAAAGTAGTATCTAGAGTTAGGTAGAGCTAATTGTATAGAGCTCAGGTTTTTTTTATCAACGATAGGCTAACATTTGACCACGGTCTCACCTGGTAAGTGACGACGCGGTCGACGATGGTGCATGCCTGCCTAAAAGATACCGGTTCACTCTAGCCTTAAAAATTCGCAGATTATATTCGTCAGAAAACAATGACGCCGGTAAGGTGTATTACATTCCTTAGCTGTCCGAATTATAAACGATGAACGTATTCTAGGACACTCTAAACTTTTTTTTTACCTTTGTTATCATTATAATGTACCGTATTTGTCTTAATTCAGGTTTACTGTGCTTAACTGAAAACCTAAATTAAGATTTTTATGTCAGATAGGTATTTATTCTTAACGGAGAACAATCTTTTAAATAACTCTTACTATGAGTGTAGGACTTACTCGAACATCTACCAAACATGTGATGCCTTTTGTTACCGAAACCAGTTGAATTATTAAAACTAGGACCATCATTGGTAAAGAGGATTATAGCTGCCTCGTATGGGTAGCTCTAATCACAAGGGACTGACCGGTTTTCTACTAATGCAAAAGACCCTTTCAAAGTACCAAGCATTATCAGATTAATTTTAATATTTGATATTTGTTTTAAAAGTCTTCGAATATTAATAGCAGAATTGCTTAATATTGTGATAGTATACGCAAGGGCGAAACAGGTGGTTCTCTGATCACAATTTTTTAATCCGCCAGCAATTTTTTTAACTTACACTACAACTGCTGAGACATACCCAGGTTATAGTTATTTGGAAACAAGGACGACGCCAAGGTATTCCACTCATTTGCTGTTCGCACTATAAAGTTTGATGCGAAATGCTTAGTGCGGGCTGTAGGAATATTAAGGCGCTGAATGCTCCCAAATCGACTATTTTGAACGTGATTATCTCAAAACGTAATATCATTTACAGGATTGAAAAAATGCACGTTAATACTGGTCTTCTTTCCATCTGCCGAAACCGAAACACGTTTACGAAAAGTTTTCTCGGTAGGAAAAAATCGTGAAGTGACCTCTAAAAAACCATTCAAACGTCCT
This sequence comes from Ennomos erosarius, assembly GCA_963580505.1. Classification (NCBI taxonomy): domain Eukaryota; kingdom Metazoa; phylum Arthropoda; class Insecta; order Lepidoptera; family Geometridae; genus Ennomos; species Ennomos erosarius. The sequence goes on from OY756982.1 coordinate 13,605,973, forward strand.
AAAATATCACATTATAATAAGACACCCCATTGAAATAAATCATAGTGATAAGCTATGTTTCAATGCATCCATCTATAAGTTTATTTTTTTTTTATAACAATAAGCATTTCTTTTATAACTAATTATTTGTACCGAAAAATGGAAAAGTCGAAGTGCAACGCAACGTAATCGCCATATTTTTGCTATGCATAAAACGACCCTATAAGGTACAAAATAAGTTTCAAGTTTGTCTGCTGTAATAAACGTGCTCGCATTGGGTCCTGTAAGGCCTTAACGATATATGGATACCGAGTATCTGCGCGCCTATTCATACAAAAGAAGTACTAAAATTTAATAGGTATAATTATGATACTAATCCAATTTCTTTTTGTCCCCTACAAATGACTCCTAATGAATAAAACGAAGAAACTATTCGCAGCTCAACGCAAAACCCTAGAAAGTTTTAAGATAATAAAAGTTTTAACAAAGAAAATTTGTGTAGGAACTTTCCACAACCTTGGAAAAGTAAAAGAACTTCAATAAGTTATTTATGCTTCAGTGCGTTTACTGTTGTAAGTTTTTTCACAAGGAAATAATATTTTATTTCATTTTCCTTGAGAACATTTCACAGTTCCTAAAAGTTAGGAATCAGCAGGGTTTGAACTTACGCCTTCCAAATACCATGGTAGAGCGTCTAATCCGGTGAGCTGGCTTATAGATACTAAAAATTACCATCGTAGACCATAGCTCATAAGCATAGCATTATTTGTAGATGTACATACATAACATATTGTGTACCTACACATAGGTAGAACCATGGGGTCCCATCAGGTACAAACGAAAAATAGCCCGAGCTTGTAAAAAATATAGTAATCGTGTCTAGAGAGTTACTAGTTAGTGTCCAGTGTATTCATTGGGCCCAATACTTCGCCAACACATAATAAATGTCGCTTGATAATCTTGCGTTATGCAGATATAAAATAATTCATAAAATAGCCCGCGTTATTCCGTTGTATGGGATGAGGCATCTATACTGTAGGTATTATATTATCTGGGGTAGAATATACCTACATAGCAGAAAGTTATAGCTAAGCGTATTAGGTTACACTTTCAAAATCTTTCACTATCAAATCCATTCCACTATCTTACTCTCTGTTATTTATGGCTTTCACACTGAAACGGCGGAACCAATAAGAATGATATTTTTACACATATTGTTTATCTGGACCAAATAAATTTGTATCTTGTACATAACTTTTTTCCTTTCATCACATGTGACTAAAGATTTTCTTCTTCATCGCTTAGGTAAGTGGTCAGCCCTGGAGACAGAATTTTTAAGCCGCCCAAGGGCTTCTAACATACCTTAACGACTATTCTCTTCCGAAGCACGGTATACATAGCTAGTCCGATATTATAAAACTGGTATTTCTAATTGTTTTCTGAACAAAACACCTATGTAAAATACAGTACCTATCTCAGATCATTAATTCTACCATAAAACACTAACTTTATTAAAAGCTAATGCAGCTACATGAAATGTTACTCGCTGCACCACGAGGTGTTAAATAACATAATTAACTTGTCGGAAGTCTGTTTCCCAACCGCCTGATAAGTTAATCTGTAAACTAGTTTATTCCTTAAAGTTTTGGATAATACCTGTACTTTTGGAAGAGCAATTAACTAAGTAATTATGATTTTCTCTTATTACCGTGTCTGTCTCTATTTTATCTCGTTCTTAAAAGACAATTGAATAATTATAAATATTGCCTAAAGATCACAGTGTCTACCCAAGAACTAAGAGGACCATGGTTTCCACTACACCCAGACACTGAACATGTACACTTGCGCTTCTTTCACAAATTGTCGACCTACTCACCAACACTCACCTACACACCAACCTACTCAACCAGCACACCACACCCTCTGTGTCACATATTCCTTCAGTATAATATAGTTACATTGAATATAGGGTTATTTTCATCAATGTTTTGTTATGATCGTTTCAAGACACATTCAACGTGATATCAGTATGTAAAAGTAGTTAAACAGAAAATATCTACGTTTAATTTTATCCGCCAGTTGTGAAACTGCGCTAAAAAGGGTAAAAAACTTGACATCTCTGTACACTCGGGGCGTGGTCACGAATGGCCCTGCGAGACGTAAACCGTTTTACTAATGCACTTTGCTGTGAAAATAATGGGTTGTACTGTAGATCTGAGTTTTAGATTACCTTCTGATGTTGTTGAACTTGGGTGTTTCAAAGTTGTATAAAATTGACGCATAAGAACTTAAACTAAAAAACCATTTTCCAAAGTTTGGTGTGGTTACTCTTGAATCCAATCCCAATTTCACTCAAATTCTAACCAGAATCAATCCCAAATTTAATGTTAAATAATTTGGTAAAAAAGCAGATGGTGTAGAAATGAGTCGATTGCATTTAGTTCCATAAAATTCCATGGACAAAGATTCCAATCGTGCGCTAGTATCGGATTTAAGAGTACCAAATGCCACGATTTCTTTCCAAATCCGAAATTACGATTGATATAAAGCGTCAAGAGTAACCCTGCTGGCCGATGCGACGCGTGACCAAATCCTGGCTGAAAGTTATTTGCCACACCGAATTCAGATTCCAATTCTACGAGGCTATGCTGCCAGGATTTTGGGCACACTACCTATAGGATTGTGGGGTGGGGTGACATTTGGACTGACCACTCTCAACACTATGTAGCCAAACCTTAATTTAACAGTAACCTAATATTAATTGTTTCAACTAATTTTAGTCTTATTTACGTAACTGGTGATTAACTGGAATCCCTAACTAGAACTTTATAGGACCCCAGTTTTATTTCGTGACCCTTTTTTTCTCTCAGACGCTACGACTCAATTTAATAGATCCAGTTCGTAATAAAAAAGCAATTGAAGGCAAATCAAATCGTTTATAGAACGCAATTTAGCCGCAATTTGGCTCTTTTATATGCCAATATACGCTCATACCCACCTATCGTTTGGCAAATGATGTGCGCAGAAAGGCGACGAAAAATTTGGACAAGGTTGCGGATTTCAGCTTATACCTATTTCTTAAACGATTTAATTCTCATTTAAACAAGGTTCATGATGCAGGTACAAAATAATCATTTATTTGATAAACTTGTCAAAATATATTTGGATAGATAGGTAATGGGAAACTCATTTAAACTTAGTTTTTTCCCGTTTGTTTTATAACCAACGTTCGGTCATGTTTGATTTGCACTCTGTCGTTACCATCTGCAGTGTTGCCCACATCAGCGGCATTTAAGCCTATTACCGAGTTTAAGCAATGAGTCAATGCTTTTCGAATTCCCAGATTCGAAAGGATTTCCAGATTTTTGGTTGGTTGATAGTTGGTAAGTAAGGCTCTTTTTCGGTGCGTAATATAAGCCTATGGAATGACCATAACAAAACTGTTATTAATGGCTTATAAGTACTATACTAAAATATTATGAGATATCTAATTGAATAGACTAGTCCTTTTTTAATGTCAAGTGAGTATAGAAATTGTACGTATCATACCATACATCATACCATACGTCAATACACATTTCTTACTATCTGCTATAAACTTTGAAAATCCCCTGCTCAGTCATAATAAATCACCAATCCGTGGTTCAGCGCAGATAGTTTATTAAAAACATCATAAACATTATCTAACGGTAAACGAGTCTTCCTCATACATTGTATTAAACATCGCTTTAAAAACCGGTAAGTGTATGAACACCGCGCGGTTCAAGGTTCCGTACATTATATACGGTGCGTTCCAATAGCTGCTAAGAATGCCAAGAACGAAAAAAACTATCATATTCAAATTGTCAAAGACTCTCACAGTCAGACTTTTATTGCTAGTGAACGACTTTTTGGGATCGAAAATCACAAAAATATCAAAAATGACACCAACTGGAACAGACCCATAGTTTCATTTTCTTGGGTGTTATTTCTCTACATTGAGAACATGACGATGACGTCATAAACATAGATTCTGTATATTCACTTATAGAATAATTTAAAATACTTAGGTACTATTTTTTAATAATATAAACGATTTATCAAAAGCTTGTAAAATACTTAAACATAGGTCCATATCCGTTATTATAAATACCATAAAGAATAACATACATATTTTATTTTTTTAATTTACTTTTGGCATGTAGATTCGACGGCGTGCTATACTGCGTGGAGGTTTCACGTAACCTTCCTCAGAACTTGCAGTTCATTACACTTCTTACAACCCTAAAAATCCTCCAAGTACTTATTCAACTCAAACAGAATTACTCGTACAGTGCTAACAGTGCTCCATTATGGCACATCAAGTTACGGAACCCTAAAAATGACAAATTTTCATAAGCTTCTTTCTGCTTTATGAACCTCAAAAGAAAATCATTTGAGAGTCATTTCCATAAATTTGGTAAAATATTACATAAATAATCTTTGTCAAAAGCTTTCGACATGCTTTTAAAAGGATTAAAATTTAAATTGTGCTATTATGATTTTTTAAGAATTATGTGGAATGAAAGTAGCGATTTAAAATAATATTGGCAGGGTCAGTGTGCCCGTTGCATTATTTAATGAGAGTGTATGAACCGTAAACCGTAATAAATTGTGGTTATTGTAATGCAAAACGATTTGTGACTTTCAAAGAAATTCAAAAGAGTTGTATGAACACAATGTAGCAATTGTTCGATAGGTATGCGCGTATATCTTACACAATACACACGTTTTGTGAATTTAGTTCCCTATCCATAATTCTTTAGTTGTCTTCATTTCAAAACGATAATATTTGTAACTCACTAGTAAACAAATGAAAGTATAATTTACATTAAAGATAGAAAAACTGTGATTCTCTTTAGTTTTGAAGTGTTTCTCAGTATTTTTTTGTGGTTCTGTGTGAATCTGGTCATTGTTCGAGCGGAATTACAAAACATGTTTCTGTATATTTTTTTTGTTAAAAATCTAATTAATTAGTAATAAATTGAACAGTCTCAGTAATTCCGATTTACTCTGATTTATATTTCGTAAATCTACACGAGAATCCCTCCAATGTCCTTTTAAAAATATCCCCAAACGTCTCACGTCGATTCATTAAACTTTCTCAATTTAAAAGGAAAAAAATCTTTAGAAAGTGAATGTAGGCCACTGTCGTAGCACCCCTTAGCGCCATTCACACCTAAACGACTACTGCAACTGCTGCTATTATCGGGGATAAGAATAGCTATAATTATTTATAAAAAAAAATTTTATAACTGGATAGGCCCGCATTTGACCACAATCTCAATGCAATATGCAATATAGGTATCTAAATTATTGGTGTAATAGTTAATTCCACACAGCAGATGGTAGCGTGTGAATGGCATACATGAATTCCTTTAAAAAATTTACTCATTTTCGTAAATTCTAACAGAAAAACCTTTATCTACAAAATTACGTGACTTCTCCGTCTATTCTCCACTCTACTGATATACCGTGCTACTAACTTTTTATTGCGATGGTACTTTCATCAGATATTGACGTATTTGCAGTAGGGACACATTATAATATTTACGCGTTCGATCTGTATTTGGTTCTAAATAAAAAAATCTATCAAAACTGATATTACATATCTTTAATTTTCCGTTATACTATAGCCTAGACGTGTCTTAGAACAAGAGTAAAAAATAAAAAAGTTTTTTTTTATTTCTAGCAGCCCATTTTGCAGTCGCGAGTATCGCGTAGGTGTGGCCGAAGCTGTATACAAGTCGGCTCTCCCACCTCGTCTCATTAAACTCGTGAAAACTCCTTTCGAACGGGTCCCCATAACTCATTGTTCGGTTATCCGTCTTGGAGGTTGCATATTTTCAATAAGATAGACCCATATTCTTTGTATTTAATAAAACCCATCTTGTGAATAAGAAATGAATGTATACAATTTATTTTGACTTATTCCAAACTCGAAAATCTGTCCTACTTAGACCTACTTCAGGGACTTAATAAATGATTACATTTCTAAGATTTCTAAGCTTCAGAAATTAATAAATAATTCCGTGAACTTTTTCTCAAAGGTCAGCCTACTTATGAAATTGTGAAACCTAATCAAAGTAACACGAATTAATTAGATTTTTTGTTCATTCTTATTACAAAAAGATAATCCACTTGAGCTAATTAAAAAGTTTAATTGAAACAGAATGAGAGAATTCTCTTATCAGTGACCTAATTATTTTGGATCGCTTTGTCGCCTTGTAAGACTAAATTTCCTTCAAGACTGAGATTGGGAACCTCTTTGCTTTCGGGATACCTTTAAGACAACTTCAAGACCTGCGTGGCCAATCCAGGCAAATTTTAGGTTAGGGTGGTCTTTCCAATGCTACTTCTAGGCTTGTGTGGTCAATTCAAGACAACTATAAGGCCTGCGTGTTCAACCCAAGACAACTTCTAGGCAAGCATGCAATACCGTAGGCCATCTCATCACTTACCATTACGTGAGACAGTAGTCAAATGCTATGCCTATAAATTATTTTAAAAAACTTCTTAGTCTGCGTGGTATTGTCGGTCACACCGTCACACTTCGTAAGAGGTATGTTATAATTTTAAGAGTAATTTTTACATGCGATGTTAAAAATATGACCTAACGTCGGCTTTCAATAACAAAATTACAAATATTCAACAAAAACATCAAAGTTATAAGTATGTTTAAACAATGTTTCCATACATAAAATATACAAAGTGAAATTTCACCAGCGACTACGAGACAGCATTTTAAGGATTGATTAAATTTAACTAACGCCTATAAAGTAAGGCTCTAAAAATCTGACTATTGTCTGCTAGAAGATAATATGTAGTAAAATTAAAGTCCTCAATAAGAACATAATTAAGCTTAGATAAGGAAGCACGACGATTCTGATCTCTTTAATTCCGCATTTCTGAAACTGCGGTTTTGATAGGAAATGATTTTCTTTACGATCCTTCAGGATTGAAAGCCCCTTTAATACTCGGTTTGATGGTTGAAAATGGCGGTTCTTGGTATCAACAAGACTAGAGATTATCATAAAGTGTGTTTATTTGAAAATGTTTAAATTGTTATTCCTTACATCATGACGTGAAGATAACTTAATGCGTTTCATCTTTTTTCTATTTTTGTATGAGAATGTATGACGTGACGAGCTTGTCGTTCACCTGATGTTAAGCGAGACGGCCGCAGTTTCACTCATTTTAAAATAATTTAGTTTCGCGTGACAATGCACTGCGCACGTCATCCTTAGACATCACACCATCATCCCACTATCAAATAAGATCACTAGACTGTGTAATCATGTCACAAAGTCTCAATAGCCCAGTAATTTCACTAGCTAAAATTTCCTTCAAACCAGAATACAGTAATGCTTGCACACTACTGCTTGGTGGCATAATAACTAGCAATGTGGTGGTTTTCTGAAACTTTATTATTTTAAAGATTCGGATGACCCTGCAACTGTTATAGGCGGCCGTATCGCTTAACATCGGGTGAACGACTGGCTCGTCACGGCATACTTTCTGATAAAAAAAACGTGTTCTTTACGCCTTGCTCAAACATTTCAAATGAAAAGTTACCGTTAAAATACCGGTTGTAAATACTTGCTGGAATTTTACTGATCGACTGCGGGTTAGTGAAAATCAAATTTAAACCACCCTAATAATTATATATGAATAATGCAAATTCCACATTTCCATAACGCATCACTCTACTGTCTCTAATTGAATCAAACCTAAACAAATATGGCTGGTTGATCAGAATTAATTAATTAGGCTGGCCATTCACGTCCATTGACTGACTAGACTGACTGGACAAAGCCGACACCTGATACGAGCGAATCAACGAGCTGCGTTTACAATGGTCCAGTTGACAGTATGGATGTAGGAGGATTGAGAATATAATTGTTCAAAAGTATCCGGCTCGAAGGACCAAAACATGTACCACCAGGGTACAAATTAAAAACGTGGTCCATTCGAAGTCGATTTATTGCAATAGGCAGGTCAACGCTTGCCCTGTGCTAATTCTCAAATTATTCATACATTTTCGATTACGCTATTGAACTAGCGGAGACAAACGCTTGCGTAATTCAGGAATCTATGCCGGCGCAGTAGCGACATCTAGTTTCAATGTTATTTACTAAAATGCTGCTCGGCATGACGCGAACTAACCGGTATACAGTATTATTAGCATTCACTAAAACAAATTAAGTACTTATAGTGAATTAAAAATTAATAATAATGACCATTTAGTGATTGTTTGTAAATGATTTATCAGCAGTTAATTACCATAGACAGTACCTATGTACATTATAGTATATTTTCTTTACATTTGAAGGTCTTAAACCTTGCGTTTTTAATAAATGGATGACGTGACGAGTTACGCATTAGCTCGATGTTGTTTGAACACAGTACTTAGTAGTGCTCACACGCTAGGAACCTACTCTTTGGCGGGAAAACGGGTGGTCAACCGAGATGAACTCTTAAAGAAAATTCCCACCTGTAATAAATAGTAATAAATTAAAATTGTGTTATTATTGTCAACCAAAATCTGCTCTTTATATTTAGTCTAATTTTAAAAATTACCAACTATTATTTCTCTAATTTAGCCTTTATAAAATATGTGTGGAAAATTAAAAAAATATAGGCACTGAAAATAGGGCAACGGGTTAGTGGCATAGTGCGGCTGTGAGCCGGGAGTTCGTTGATTACCGGCTTACCTTGACAAGTTGACAGCATGTCATAGACATCTGACAGCGCCAGCTGCCGTGTCAAGTACATAGAGCCTTGTTTGGGATGATCCAGTTGGCACTTAAAACAATCATAAAATAATTTAATCTACTACAACTCATTTGAATATGTCAGAGAAAGATGAGTGCGAACTTAGGTGTAAAACTTTAGTGCAAACGCGCTCGGGCATTAGTCACTCTTTGCAATCAGTGCCAAAATGGCAAAAATCAAATGACCCTATATCCTACGTCAGTCCAGCGTACATAAACAGAGGTCATGAGTGGTCTCAGTGAACATGCACAAAGTGTCGGGCGCTGGTGTCAGTGTCTCAAAGTCTCAGGTATGCAGTAGAGAAAGCCACCGATAGACTCGACAATACAATTGACTGACACCTGACAGCTGATCGGTATTTATCGAATCATGTTACGATAATCGAAACACGTGCGCAGAATTTATCGACAAGACGACAACACTGCATTTACATGTCTCCACTTAAACTATAGCAAGATATTATAAAGGTCGTGAGTGCGGCTTAGCGGTAACCCTAGCGACTTTCAAATTATCACACACGGGTTCTAATCCCATTCGGCCTTAAGCTTATAACTTTTTAAGTTGTGTTCGGATGTTGCATTTGCTTTTACTAACGAAGAAGGAAGTTTTCGTGACAAAATTGGCATGTTTAAGAATCACAAAACTCGACACGCGCACTCATTTATTAGCCAGCGTTATAGTGGATTGTGGCCTAAACTCACTATGTAAGAAAGGCCAGTGTCCCAGCAGTGGGAATATATTGGGCAGATGACGATGAGGTCGTTAAACGAATGAGATGCTAGCTTTTTGGGTCTTTGACAAAAAATATATTGAAAAATTTTCCTTTTCCTAATCTATTGATTCCTAACCTACGCTTGGTGATATTGCTATAAATTGTCATCATCTTGAAGTCTTGAATCTGTCACTTCATCGAGTGTGCCAGAAGCTTACATTTTCAGTCTGCAGACCCCATCCAGGCTCTCTAAAAAAATATTTCCTAAACGCAGCTGTTTATAAACGGGCGCGTTTCAGAATTTTTTTTTACATTAAAATACCTCATTAAAAAAAATTACTTATGTGTTTCTCAACATTTTTACGGCTACGTACTTGCTCATTTTCTTGCGTGTTTCTATGCATTTGAGTATGTTTTTCGTTTGATACATCCCTATTCCACAACCTTGTATTTATTCATGCTGTGTCTCAGATTAGACGCCATCGGGCAAGTTTTATTGGAAGCGACGGAGTTACAGAACCTACTTTAACTTTGGGTCACAGGGTACTACACTGTCATTGAGAAAACCTGTTTGGTTAGGTTTAAAATTATAACATCTTTCACATACTGTTCAACAGGGTGTTGCAACGACTCACTAAGGGTCGGTTCATCATCATCGTGATCAACAGCCTGTAGACATCCACTGCTGAACATAGGCCTTCCCTGGAAGTAAAAAAAAGTTAAAGGGTGAAAGGTGGGTTGTGGAAGGTAAACCTTCGGTCATGTACAAAACTAGAGGTTCGTAACCAGTTACGGTAGAAGATAGAAGAAAGATTCTTAGTAATACGACACATATGTTACTTTGAAACGTAGAACAAATGGTAAAAAACTCTAAGAAATTCTAACCAATAGTCAACATTTTGTAGGATTTTTTTACATTTGAAAACAAAAGTGTTTCTGTAACATGCCGTATAGTAACAAAGTATGAAGTTACCAATCTCCCGATGTTATACGCACTATAAACTCCCCCACACAACTGCAGTCCACTTTAATCTACCTCACTGTCGCTTTTCCACTGTGTCACTCCGTGTCACCGAACACAATCTGACGGAGATGTGACATACAAACGCTTTCGCATACATTTTTTATGTATGGCGTATGGACTCTACGCTCTACGCTATATTAAAGCGCTGAATGCTCCCAAATCGACTATTTAGAACGTGATTATCTCAAAACGTATACCATTTACAGGATTGAAAAAAATGCACGTTAATACTGGTCATATCTTCTTTCCATCTGCCGAAACCGAAACACGTTTACGAATAGTTTTCTTGATAGAAAAAAATCGTGAAGTAACCTCTAAAAAATCATTCAAACGTCCTAAAATGTTACTTTATAATAAGACGGGGTGTCGTCATGAAATAAATCATAGTGATAAGTTATGTTTCAATGCATCCGTCTATAAGCTTATTTTTTTGTAACGATAAGCATTTCTTTTATAACTAATTATTTATACCGAAAAATGCAAAAGTCGAAGTGCAACGCAACGTAATCGCCATATTTTTGCTATGCATAAAGCGAATAACTTATAGGAAGTTACAAAATAAGTTTCAAGTTCGTCTGCTGTAATAAACGTGCTCGCATTGGCTCCTGTCAGCGTTTCAATGCGCTTTTTAATGATTAATTTTACAAAGTAACATAACATAGCTTTTTTCAAAAATGTTCTGTTGCTGGCTGGAAATAATATTTCCATTTAGCTCTAGTCAGAAAAAGAAAAATCTAATTTAAAATTAGAATCTCTGTCCTCAATCAAGGCAAAGAGCCATCAAGGTTTTTCCCGACTTTCACTTTCCTTGATTTATTGCAGTTTCTCAGGTTTTTCTTTCTCACAAAGTGACAAAAAGATTTTTCATCAAAAACACTGATTACATTTTTTACTTTTATACAATGTCTAATATTTTAAGACTAGCGTTAATTATTTTATTCAATGCTTCAAAGCTGTTCAATAAAACCGGCACTAATATTTAGGTACAGTCATACTATTATAACATCTGTGGTACAGTAAACTTTAAACTTTAATTATGACCGCTCATATAAGTACTATGTAATAAAACCGAATTTTAAAATCGCACACAACAAAAGAAATGTTAAAAATATCGCTCGGCTCACCGCACAGTCAACAAGAGGGGTAGAACATAAAGTAATATGAAAGTACATCATAATATGCATCGCAACAGACTTCAAAGGTACGCCGCGTAATGAAAGTACTCTACCTACTTTTTCGGGGTAAATTAAAAATATTTCGATGTTGCCACCATACTCATACTAACACTGTTTGTAAGGGGTTGCCGTCACATATTTTTTGGACTATATTTTATTACGTTTCCTGTAAGCTTACCAATTGTTTTTTTTCGCGGCAGACTTCGTTAGTAGTGCGAAACCAAGTTTTCATAACGCAATTTGAACGTGTATTTAGAATATTCGCTTTGTAATAATGCGAATGGTGGTAATAGAAAATGTATCGCACTCATGGCTTTTAAAATGTTTCAGGCGTTTTAAAAGGTTACTCTCAATCTTTTTTTTTTAAATTGGTGGTTATCATACAATTCAATTTCAATTTATTTATTTCATAGTTTGTAACATAACAGTTTCATCATTGTCATTATTATATTAAAATTTTACTCGGTGGTAGGACTTTTCTGCAAAGTTCGTCTAGGTAGGTACCACCGCTTTGCCAGTTATTCTGCCACCAAGCAGTAGTGTGCAAGCACTACTGAGTTCCGGTTTGATGGGCATTGTAGCTAGTGAAATTACTGGGCAAATGAGACTTTATGACCTGATCTCAGTCTAGTAATCTGATTACTAAGCTGTGATGTCTCAGGATGACGTGCGCAGTGCAGTGTCACTCGAAACTTTTATTTTAAAGTTCCGAGTTACACTGCAACTGTTATGGGCGGCCGTATCGCTTAACACCAGGTGAACGACTAACTCGTCACGTCGTTCTTTCTCATAAAAAAAAATTAAAGCATTGTTATCAAATCATGTTTATCAAGTGGATTTTTTTTAGTTTCATAAAAACCCACGTTAAAGTTAGTAGGTATAGACTATAGAGGATTTTAATGTGTTCAAATTAATTGTAGAATAGAGTTCAGCATAAATACTTCGACATTGACTTTTTTACACTTAAAAAATTAAACTAACTGAATAACAGCCACCACTAACCTTTCCAAAGCCAAAAAATAGGTAAACAGAATCTTAATCATCATTAGGAAACTATTTCTACAAAGTAAGTATACTTGAAGTTAATTTCTTAATCCAATTGTTACCTTTGTGGGTAAAAAACTCAACTTGATTGTCAAATTATAAAAATCACCGGCTAAATTACGCCGGTGATTTTTATAATTTGACAAGCCATTTGAAAGACATTTGAAAAACTAGTGATATCTCTAGGTGATACTTTCAATCCTAATTTGTTGATACATTCTATTTACTTGTGCAAAATCAGTTTTCATGTAATCACGTTGAGTAATTAAGCTATGGCAAAAACCCAAGATAATTTGAATTTGCCGCGCTGAGTGAACCGTTCCACCTTAACATCTTTAACCATGAAATTATAAAAAATATGACCTGTGGCGCTTACAGTCATGTTCGGCACAAAATTCACACTAATTTTGTCTCTATTTGGGTACAAAGCGTCAATGTTTTCGTGTTCTGTGGTTGCAAGCTTACTGAACTAATCGATTTAAGTACCTACATATAAGTATACCTAAATATTTAAGCATATCGGACTAACGCAGGTTGAAAATGAAAGATTTAAAAATGAAATAATAAAATAATAAAAAAAAAAATGATAAAAAAATAAAATTTATGTTAAGCGTATAGATGAACATTTACCAGACGATCACAACAAGGATAAATCAGCTCGTGCATCGGCCCCATTAAATCGTCTCCGGTGAAAGTGAGGTTAACTCCCGTTTACCAATAAAAGTTAGAGAAACTTGAGTAATACCGTTTCCTTTGTAGTGGAATTGGGTGGAATTAGCCAACTTTGAACGACACGCCTATCGGGACATTGAACATTTTTTCAGAGCTTCGTTATTTCGTCACTTCAGCCCAATACGTTCCCACAGCTGAGACACGAGCCTTCTCTCATAGAAGAGTAAGCTCTTACAAAAGAGTAGGTATAAGCATTCATCATCATCATCATCATCATTGTCAACAGCCCGTAGACGTCCACAGCTGAACATAGGCCTCTCCCAGAGTGCCACTTTGAGCGGCTGATCGCCTCCTGCATCCATCGGCTCTCCGCGGTTTTCACCAGGTCGTCGGTCCACCTAGTATAAGCTATAATATCTAATCCACCAGTTTTAAGAAAAATGTGTGTTCCTGGCCCCAGAATTCAGGGCCGCGGCGTATCTTGATAATCTTTTGACCGATCGATTTGGCTAAATACTTACTTGTTTAGACCTAAAGTACCAAATGTTTGCGAATCGAAGCAAATACTTTGCGTACTCGGTCAATAATTTTTAAATGAAGACTAAAAAACTCTATAGGTATCACTTTTATTTTTGTATCAATAGTTATTAAGTATATATTTTATACGGTATTCAGTGCAGTAAAAATTTAAACCGCAATGCAATTTAACCTTCATATTTCTCCGTAGAACCAGGTAATGGAATTTTAGATCGAGGGAAAATGTCATGAAAATTGTTACACATGTACCTATTTAGCGGTGATCTCATGGGTCGTTTTAAAATGTTTAAGGGCGTTCTACTCATGTAGTTGTAGCCCTATTATTAAAAATCTTTAAACGAAAACTCAAGCAATTTAAAAAAAGAAGCCGGTATTCCGGCCAATCACTAACAGCTCACACTGGCTGGTAATTTGTTAACATTTTGAATCAGAATTCCGGAAAAACAAAATATTCGAAATACAAATCCCAAGAGAAATCGTTGACCTTTTTCCTTGATTTATCGTCAACTTTTCCTTTATGAATGTAGTTGGTAACTTTTATTATGCGGCTCGGCTCGGAGTCCGGACATCCGGAATTTTTGACTACACTTTGATTTTATTGAGCATGTAATCTTGCCGTCCGAGTTTGGCGACATACTGTTGTTTGTGATGTTGGGAACTTGAAGCAAGTGGTGTAAAAACGAGGTTTCAGTATCATATTTTATAGATCTACAGCTCGCAGGACTTAGATAATGTCACGATATTTGCATGTGAACGGTTTTGGCTTAACAAATAGGTTTCGTTTGACCTCATTACGCCTAATGTTATGGGATAATACGGTCGAATGTATGTATTGTTTTTTATTACGGGCGGAGGACGGGCCCGATAGCTCCTAAGTATTGTATCAGTTATTTGGTTCCCATAGTACAAGCTATGCTTAGTTTGTGGCTAGATGGCGCTGTGTGAAATATCCACACCTATTTATTATTATTATATTATTATGGTTCGCATACGTCAATAGCCGGAAGGCATCCACTGCTTAAAATAGGCATCCTCCATAGTGATGGTTTAATTAGCATTCGCATTAATTTTTAGCATGTGAAAACTCAATTAGCAAATGAAATGTGGTTGCAAAATTCTGTGAAATATGAAATTTCATTTCAATCAATTTAGTTGTTTTTGAATTTAATTTTAAAAATAAAGTTTTATTTCATGTTTCATATAATTTTTTATTTCATTGTTTCATTTCCATTTTAATTTCATTTTTCATTTCGATTTCATTTCATTTTAGCAAATAGCATAGCAATAGCAATTAGCATGCTAAGACTCGTGAATTAGCATGTTTATGAAATTTACGCAAAATAGCATTAATTGCCATCGCTAATCCTCCATAAATACACCACTACTTGTAAAAGTGGTGTATTTTCCTATAATCAGGCGTTTCTTTTAGGTGTTTTGGTGCAGAAGATTTTAATGTAGGTACTGAGGAGAATGCTTCACACAAACAACATTCATGGTTATAATAGGCACGATGACTACATTTTTTTTGGATAAATTAATTATATTCCTCAAAAGATAAACATTTGTGAAAACAAAAATTAAATATCTCAAAAAAATGACCAAGTTACAAGCATTTTAAAAACCGGAACAGAAAGAGATAGCTCAAACGGCCAGTGACGTCAGAGGAAGGTCGTTTTAGTACCTCAGTACTAAGCTGTGGTAGCTTTTCATACAATCTCTTTGGCATGTGACGTCACGAGTAGATTTTTCATAATAACTGTGGGGGCGCTCTGTTTCGCGAGAAAGAGACAGGAGATGGCGCCTGTAGCTTATTTCTCCGTGATTTATTTACCGATTTTGTTTATTTTTTCAATTATTGCATTCATTTTTAATCTTATTTATGAAAGTAATATTTACTTGTTCATTTTTAATAGTAGTCATCATGCCTATTACACTCATAATAGTAGTAGAGTTTGACACAACGGTTTTTAATGAACGTTATAATTTTAACACTAACCCATAGCGAATTAAAGTAAACCCTTTTACTAATAAACCGTATATGGTCTGACAAATCACAACCACCTGAAACGGTCCAGCCATTAATCAAAATTGGAAGGTCATTACGGCAATAAGTCTCGGTAAACTTCCTAATCGCTGTGGCGAGGTTGGGGTCAAATTACCCGTTTTTTTTTCACCGACAGCTGTTTTCGAGTCCTGGCGACATAAATCTGCAAATATTGTTCCCTCGCGGCCATTGCTTGTTTCCTGTTGCCAGTGTGTGAATGTTCCCAGTTATAGGGACTTTTGAGGCCGCGATTTTTTTACACTGGGTATTAATTGTCTGTAACTCAAGATTGAAGTTTAATTTTTATGCGTTTATTGCATAAACGTAGAAAATTGTATTCAGTTTCAGTAGGTATTCACTTCTTAGAATTCGATAAAATGTAGTATCTAATTGATTTTTTTACTGTCTGTTTATTGGGCTGGATTATCAAGATCATAAGTGAAAATGTTTATTCTGTACACTCACCGTTAAATATATACTCCTGCTACAAAGCGAGTAAAAATTAATAGAATTTATTTAGAAAATACTGAATAGTGTAGGTTATTATATCATACAATCTAAAATACTAAATTAATTATATTTTATTGCACGGTTAGGGATATCAGAGTGTAGTAGCTGGCACCACCGGTTTTTTCCGCGTTGGCTATTTTTCATATCACACATTTCGTTTATGACGCCTACTTTGATTAATACGTCTGTGATCGCAAACACTGATTGTATATTTGAATTTTTCAGTGTCTTTATTCATTTAGTCCGTTCTCCCAAATACTGATTTGCTATAATGGTGCCAATATTGCGTTAAATAAGCAGTCAATAGCTAGTTTTATTATAACTACAAACGTTGCAATTAACATTTTCTTTGCGCCCTAAAACATTAATAGCAGGAATAAAGTGTCTAATAAAGAAGCAGAACAAATCGATAATAAGGTAAAGTCCCTTGCAAGAAATGTGGCACGCTTACTAACGGCAATAACTAAACGACATGTCAAACGTTCGATAAGTGCCATAAATTAATTTGTGCGTTGAATGTTAAAGTCAGTTTTAGAACCACTTTACAGAACACTGATTGAAACTCAACAATTTTCTTATGAATTACACGTAAAGATTCTAGTTTAAAAAAAGTTCCCGTTAAGCTTCACTGAATATTAACAGAGATTTGATTATCTACTAAATGCTTTTATATAGAATGCTACAGTTTACAAATCCTTTAACTAGCTTACAGCTTCTGAATTGTATGGTTGAAGTCGACAAGTTTTAAGCCACTCGAAGACTCACTTGGCTTATCGAATATTGTTATTAGAATAGCCAGGTCCAACGCAGCTTAAACATACTTTCTGAAACACGATTGCGCTCAGGTGTAAATAAATAAATAAATATGCTCGACATTTCACATATAGCGCCATCTAGCCCCAAACTTAGCATAGCATGTACTTTTTATGGGAACCAAATAGCTATGATAGAATACTTAGATATAGTTTTTGTTTGTACATACATAGAATACAATATGCCACCCAGACACAGAACAAACAGCTATGTTCACAGAAATGTTTGTCCTGTGTGGGAATCGAACCCACAACCTAAAGTTCAGAAGGCCCTCTGCCTACAGAGGTACTACCAGAGCTATCAGGCCTGTCAAATAACCTTTTTGTAGCGGCCATTTAAGCCAAGCGAAGACCGCAACGCACGTTGATTAACATTATCGATCGCCATTAATGGTAAGTCGAGCTTGACTAGGACAAAAAGATTAATTCGTAAGAAATTTATAACCATAAAATAAAATTGTAAAACATCAAAATCCTTACTAATTTTTAATAAGCCTATATACCATCTTGTTTCTGCATACAACATTCCACGCTATATTTTTTGCCAGCAACTGTACTGCATTAGTAATTGGATGTATTTACTTAACCCGTAAATAAGGTGATAAGTGCAGGATATTTCTATTAGTATTGTTTTCTAGTAGTATTGTTTTTTATTACGGGCGGAGGACGGGCCCGATAGCTCCTAAGTATTGTATCAGTTATTTGGTTCCCATAGTACAAGCTATGCTTAGTTTGTGGCTAGATGGCGCTGTGTGAAATATCCACACCTATTTATTATTATTATATTATTATGGTTCGCACACGTCAATAGCCGGAAGGCATCCACTGCTTAAAATAGGCATCCTCCATAGTGATGGTTTAATTAGCATTCGCATTAATTTTTAGCATGTGAAAACTCAATTAGCAAATGAAATGTGGTTGCAAAATTCTGTGAAATATGAAATTTCATTTCAATCAATTTAGTTGTTTTTGAATTTAATTTTAAAAATAAAGTTTTATTTCATGTTTCATATAATTTTTTATTTCATTGTTTCATTTCCATTTTAATTTCATTTTTCATTTCGATTTCATTTCATTTTAGCAAATAGCATAGCAATAGCAATTAGCATGCTAAGACTCGTGAATTAGCATGTTTATGAAATTTACGCATAATAGCATTAATTGCCATCGCTAATCCTCCATAAATACACCACTACTTGTAAAAGTGGTGTATTTTCCTATAATCAGGCGTTTCTTTTAGGTGTTTTGGTGCAGAAGATTTTAATGTAGGTACTGAGGAGAATGCTTCACACAAACAACATTCATGGTTATAATAGGCACGATGACTACATTTTTTTTTGGATAAATTAATTATATTCCTCAAAAGATAAACATTTGTGAAAACAAAAATTAAAAATCTCAAAAAATGACCAAGTTACAAGCATTTTAAAAACCGGAACAGAAAGAGATAGCTCAAACGGCCAGTGACGTCAGAGGAAAGTCGTTTTAGTACCTCAGTACTAAGCTGTGGTAGCTTTTCATACAATCTCTTTGGCATGTGACGTCACGAGCAGATTTTTCATAATAACTGTGGGGGCGCTCTGTTTCGCGAGAAAGAGACAGGAGATGGCGCCTGTAGCTTATTTCTCCGTGATTTATTTACCGATTTTGTTTATTTTTTCAATTATTGCATTCATTTTTAATCTTATTTATGAAAGTAATATTTACTTGTTCATTTTTAATAGTAGTCATCATGCCTATTACACTCATAATAGTAGTAGAGTTTGACACAACGGTTTTTAATGAACGTTATAATTTTAACACTAACCCATAGCGAATTAAAGTAAACCCTTTTACTAATAAACCGTATATGGTCTGACAAATCACAACCACCTGAAACGGTCCAGCCATTAATCAAAATTGGAAGGTCATTACGGCAATAAGTCTCGGTAAACTTCCTAATCGCTGTGGCGAGGTTGGGGTCAAATTACCCGTTTTTTTTTCACCGACAGCTGTTTTCGAGTCCTGGCGACATAAATCTGCAAATATTGTTCCCTCGCGGCCATTCTAACCGGTTCGGGCATTAAGGTCCAGGTACCTTCCTCAGACGACCATCGTCTGCTCACCCGCATTCTCCGCCAAGAGAAAATAGGTTTTCACACCTATGCTCTCGAGGAGGAGAAAGTACTCCGCGTAGTCATACGTGGAGTACCTAAAGAGGTGAAGGAGAAAGTAATCCTCACCGACCTTAAAGCCCAAGGTTACCCAGTCCGGGAAGTCCATCGGCTTTACAGTGGACATGACAAGATCGCTTTCGATCTTGTTTTGGTTGTCCTCGACCGCTCTGAAAGAGGAAAGGCCATCTTCAACCTGAAGGAGGTCAACACTCTTTCAGGGCTCACGGTCGAGGCCCCATACCGGAACGGTTCTCCGTCCCAGTGCCACCGCTGCCAGCTCTATGGGCACGCGGCGCGGTTCTGTTTCGCCAGGCCCCGCTGCGTGAAGTGCCTTGGAGATCACGGCACCGCGGACTGTCTCCGTACTCGGGACAGCCCAGACCCGCCAAGCTGCGTTCTATGCGAGGCCTCGGGGCATACCGCGAACTATCGTGGTTGCCCTAAGGCACCGCGCAGCACGCAGAGGCCTAGTAGGCGCGTACCGTCTCGCCCCAATCCCCCGGCCACTCGCTCCCAAGGGATTAGCTCTAAGCTATCCCTTGTCCCCGCGAGGACACAGCTCTCACAGGCACCGCCTCCCGCAGTCAGCGCCTGGGTCAAGCCCCCGAGCATGGTTCGGGCGCAGGCTGCGCCAGCGGCTTTTCGCAGTACTCCGGTCATTGCTGAAGAGCTGCCTCTAGGTTGCATTAGCCCCCCCGCCTCCAAGCCTGGCCCTTCTGGCCAAGCTGCTTCGACTTCTCTGATGGAAGATCTAGCTCTGATCAAGCAGAGCCTGACAG
The DNA here is from genome assembly GCA_963580505.1 of Ennomos erosarius. Lineage (NCBI taxonomy): Eukaryota > Metazoa > Arthropoda > Insecta > Lepidoptera > Geometridae > Ennomos > Ennomos erosarius. The sequence goes on from OY756982.1 coordinate 13,626,210, forward strand.
CCATCGACCTGAAGGAAGTGCGTGCGCTAGCACACAAACTTCGTTCAGCCGTGACTCCCGAGGACCGCTTCTGTGCCCTGGTCCAGCACGACAACATCCTCGACGCTATCATGCGCTGTCCCTTACCTTCTTTTAGTAGTATCTAATATGGATAGTACACCAAAAAAGGTGAAACCTCGCTCCGTAGCGTTAGCGTTCTTCAACGCAAACGGTCTCGCTCGTCAACGCGACTTGGTTCACGACTTTTGTAAGACCCATCAGGTCGATGTAATGCTTGTGCAAGAGACCCTCCTGAAACCCAGTAAACGGGATCCTAGGATCGCCAATTACATTGTGGTCCGTAATGATAGGCTTACCAATGCCGGAGGCGGTACGCTTATCTATTACCGAAGGTCTCTTCACTGCATTCCAATTGATACTCCTACGTCCTTAGTCAACTTAGAAGCCTCTTGCTGCCGCCTAGCTATGAACGGCCATCAGTCGATCATACTAGCGTCTTGTTACCTCCCCCCCGACAAACGTTTGCTCAGTAGTGATATCAACGCACTGCTCTCTCTGGGAAGCTCCGTCATTCTGGCGGGAGACTTCAACAGCAAACACACCATGTGGAACTGCCACACTTCCAATACCAACGGTAGGATACTCGAACAATTAACTGACCCACGACCAGACGCAGACCACCACACCTTTGACATCATCGCACCCATGACTCCAACCAGGTTCCCTGGGAACCTCGACCATCGACCAGACATACTCGACATAGCTCTTTTAAAAGGCGTAATACTCAGGTTACGCTCGATAGAAGTGCTTCACGAACTTGACTCTGACCACCGGCCCGTTCTCATGAGACTAGGCTCGGATTCTACTGAACTTCCACCCCAGACCAAAACAGTGGTGGACTGGAAGCGATTGGGGGAATCCCTGAAAGCTATCAGTTCACCCGACTTAGATAAGATACCCGATGACATACAGACACTAGATGACGTTTCCTCCGCGATCGACGCTCTCACCAGCCACCTCCGCACCGTAGTGGGTGAGTCCTCGAAGCAGGTTCCAGTGGTGGACCACCGCTGGGATCTGCCCGAGGATGCGAGGAGACTGCTGACAGAAAAGAACGCAGCCACTAGGGCATACGACGCGGCCCCCACCCATGATAACAAATCCACCTTGAATTTCTTCCAGCGTGCTGTTAAGAAACGCATAGGTGATCTTCGCGCTCAGAACTGGACAGACCTGCTTTCAGGGCTCGAGCCAACCCACCAGGCATACTGGAGGTTGGCTCGAACCTTGAAAAGTGACACACTTAGAACGATGCCTCCTCTTGATAGGCCGAACCAAGTCCCTGCGTTCGATGACGAGGAAAAAGCTGAGTGTTTGGCTGAGAGCCTCGAGGCCCAGTGTAACCTTTCCCCTGATCACGTTGACCCTGTCCACCTCCATACGGTGGTCAGCGAAGTTGAACGTCGCAGCTCCCTAACACCCTCCGACCCCCCTCTTGAGCTTATTAAGGCCGCTGAAGTCGAGTCTGTCATCAGGGATCTCGTCACCCGTAAAGCTCCCGGCGCTGATGGTATCAGCAACAAAGTGGTCAAACACTTTTCGGTCCCCTTGATCTATCTCCTGGTTAGCATCTTCAATGCGGCTATGAGTAATTGCTCTTTTCCCGCTGCGTGGAAGTCCGCCGACGTCATCGGCATCCACAAGCCAGGCAAGAAGGCTACCGAGCCCTCTAGCTACCGCCCCATTAGTCTCCTCAGTACTCTGGGGAAGATCTACGAGCGTCTCATTCGGAGGCGTCTCTGGTCCCATGTCCACGAACATAAACTCCTTCCCGACGAGCAGTTTGGCTTTAGAGCCAGACACTCTTGCGTCCAACAGGTGCACCGCATCACGGAGCACATTCTCGATGGTTTCAACTCGAAGCCGAAACCCAAAGGGACTCTTGCAGTCTTCTTAGACGTAGCGAAAGCCTTCGATAAAGTCTGGCACGACGGCTTGATATTCAAGCTGTACCACATCGGCGTGCCGGATCGTCTTGTGCACATCATACAAGACTTCCTCAGGGATCGAAGCTTTCGCTACCGCGTTGAGGGGGAGCGATCCTCTCCCCATCCCATCAGAGCCGGAGTACCCCAGGGCTCCGCGCTCTCCCCTTTGCTATTCTCGCTGTTCACCAGCGACATTCCGCGGTCATTCCATCCAAGTGTGCAGCTTGCACTCTTTGCGGATGACACCGCCATCTACTGCTCCGGATGGCAGAGAGTCCATATGCGCGGTCGCCTCCAACGAGCCCTCACCGAGATCGGTGCATGGTTCAGGAAATGGCGGATCACGGTTAACCCAGACAAAAGTGCAGCGATGTACTTTTCTGACTATAAGCGTGATCCGCCATCGAGACCACTCTCCTTGTTCGACAAGCCCGTTCCTTGGGTTCCGTCTGCTAAATACCTGGGGGTTACCCTCGACTCCAGGCTCAGCTTCATTGACCATATTAAGCGAGTGCGCGATAGGGCTGCCTTCGTCCTAGGCCGCCTCCACCCTCTCCTGAGCAAGGGTAGTAAGATGTCCCTTAGAAATAAGGTGACACTTTACAAAACTTGCGTTCGCCCCATTATGACATACGCATCTGTCGCGTTTGCTCATACACACCCAGTCCACCTGGATCGACTTCAGGTGATCCAAAACCGGTTCATCCGCAAGGTAGTCGGGGCTCGCTGGTACCAGCGAAACGCCGACCTCCATTGCGATCTCGAACTCCCATCCATCCGTCAGTTTATGAAGGATGCATCCCGCCGCTATTTTGACGCGGCCCCCCATCACCCCAACCCTCTCGTAGTCCAAGCATCAAGCTACTCTACAGACATGACAGACCCACCACCCCGTCGTCGACGCCCAAGACACGTCTTGAGCGACCCGGAAGATTCTATAGCAGCCGTTGTTTCGGCTGCGCTAGGATCACCGGACCAGTCTAGCCCTTCTGGCTCAGGTACCGATTTCGGCACCGGTATAGGATACCAGCGTAACACAATCAGACACCGACCCCGCCGGCGAGGTCGACGTACCCCCCGTAGGTTAGTTAGAACGGTCGCGACTTTCCATAGGGTCCACTCCTCCAGCGGACGTAGCCTTCTCGATCCTCTTATCCCGGCAACAGCCCAAGCCGAGGCTCGCACCCCAGGGGTGCCCTTGAGCTAGTTGCCCCCCACTTTTGTCGGCTGGGTGCCTTAAGCGCCTGCCCTCCCGCCCGGTGACGCTGTAAAGGTCGTTCGAGACCAACAGCATTAGCCCGTTCAAAAAAAAAAAAAACCCTCGCGGCCATTGCTTGTTTCCTGTTGCCAGTGTGTGAATGTTCCCAGTTATAGGGACTTTTGAGGCCGCGATTTTTTTACACTGGGTATTAATTGTCTGTAACTCAAGATTGAAGTTTAATTTTTATGCGTTTATTGCATAAACGTAGAAAATTGTATTCAGTTTCAGTAGGTATTCACTTCTTAGAATTCGATAAAATGTAGTATCTAATTGATTTTTTTACTGTCTGTTTATTGGGCTGGATTATCAAGATCATAAGTGAAAATGTTTATTCTGTACACTCACCGTTAAATATATACTCCTGCTACAAAGCGAGTAAAAATTAATAGAATTTATTTAGAAAATACTGAATAGTGTAGGTTATTATATCATACAATCTAAAATACTAAATTAATTATATTTTATTGCACGGTTAGGGATATCAGAGTGTAGTAGCTGGCACCACCGGTTTTTTCCGCGTTGGCTATTTTTCATATCACACATTTCGTTTATGACGCCTACTTTGATTAATACGTCTGTGATCGCAAACACTGATTGTATATTTGAATTTTTCAGTGTCTTTATTCATTTAGTCCGTTCTCCCAAATACTGATTTGCTATAATGGTGCCAATATTGCGTTAAATAAGCAGTCAATAGCTAGTTTTATTATAACTACAAACGTTGCAATTAACATTTTCTTTGCGCCCTAAAACATTAATAGCAGGAATAAAGTGTCTAATAAAGAAGCAGAACAAATCGATAATAAGGTAAAGTCCCTTGCAAGAAATGTGGCACGCTTACTAACGGCAATAACTAAACGACATGTCAAACGTTCGATAAGTGCCATAAATTAATTTGTGCGTTGAATGTTAAAGTCAGTTTTAGAACCACTTTACAGAACACTGATTGAAACTCAACAATTTTCTTATGAATTACACGTAAAGATTCTAGTTTAAAAAAAATTCCCGTTAAGCTTCACTGAATATTAACAGAGATTTGATTATCTACTAAATGCTTTTATATAGAATGCTACAGTTTACAAATCCTTTAACTAGCTTACAGCTTCTGAATTGTATGGTTGAAGTCGACAAGTTTTAAGCCACTCGAAGACTCACTTGGCTTATCGAATATTGTTATTAGAATAGCCAGGTCCAACGCAGCTTAAACATACTTTCTGAAACACGATTGCGCTCAGGTGTAAATAAATAAATAAATATGCTCGACATTTCACATATAGCGCCATCTAGCCCCAAACTTAGCATAGCATGTACTTTTTATGGGAACCAAATAGCTATGATAGAATACTTAGATATAGTTTTTGTTTGTACATACATAGAATACAATATGCCACCCAGACACAGAACAAACACCTATGTTCACAGAAATGTTTGTCCTGTGTGGGAATCGAACCCACAACCTAAAGTTCAGAAGGCCCTCTGCCTACAGAGGTACTACCAGAGCTATCAGGCCTGTCAAATAACCTTTTTGTAGCGGCCATTTAAGCCAAGCGAAGACCGCAACGCACGTTGATTAACATTATCGATCGCCATTAATGGTAAGTCGAGCTTGACTAGGACAAAAAGATTAATTCGTAAGAAATTTATAACCATAAAATAAAATTGTAAAACATCAAAATCCTTACTAATTTTTAATAAGCCTATATACCATCTTGTTTCTGCATACAACATTCCACGCTATATTTTTTGCCAGCAACTGTACTGCATTAGTAATTGGATGTATTTACTTAACCCGTAAATAAGGTGATAAGTGCAGGATATTTCTATTAGTATTGTTTTCTAGTAGTATTGTTTTTTATTACGGGCGGAGGACGGGCCCGATAGCTCCTAAGTATTGTATCAGTTATTTGGTTCCCATAGTACAAGCTATGCTTAGTTTGTGGCTAGATGGCGCTGTGTGAAATATCCACACCTATTTATTATTATTATATTATTATGGTTCGCACACGTCAATAGCCGGAAGGCATCCACTGCTTAAAATAGGCATCCTCCATAGTGATGGTTTAATTAGCATTCGCATTAATTTTTAGCATGTGAAAACTCAATTAGCAAATGAAATGTGGTTGCAAAATTCTGTGAAATATGAAATTTCATTTCAATCAATTTAGTTGTTTTTGAATTTAATTTTAAAAATAAAGTTTTATTTCATGTTTCATATAATTTTTTATTTCATTGTTTCATTTCCATTTTAATTTCATTTTTCATTTCGATTTCATTTCATTTTAGCAAATAGCATAGCAATAGCAATTAGCATGCTAAGACTCGTGAATTAGCATGTTTATGAAATTTACGCATAATAGCATTAATTGCCATCGCTAATCCTCCATAAATACACCACTACTTGTAAAAGTGGTGTATTTTCCTATAATCAGGCGTTTCTTTTAGGTGTTTTGGTGCAGAAGATTTTAATGTAGGTACTGAGGAGAATGCTTCACACAAACAACATTCATGGTTATAATAGGCACGATGACTACATTTTTTTTGGATAAATTAATTATATTCCTCAAAAGATAAACATTTGTGAAAACAAAAATTAAATATCTCAAAAAATGACCAAGTTACAAGCATTTTAAAAACCGGAACAGAAAGAGATAGCTCAAACGGCCAGTGACGTCAGAGGAAGGTCGTTTTAGTACCTCAGTACTAAGCTGTGGTAGCTTTTCATACAATCTCTTTGGCATGTGACGTCACGAGTAGATTTTTCATAATAACTGTGGGGGCGCTCTGTTTCGCGAGAAAGAGACAGGAGATGGCGCCTGTAGCTTATTTCTCCGTGATTTATTTACCGATTTTGTTTATTTTTTCAATTATTGCATTCATTTTTAATCTTATTTATGAAAGTAATATTTACTTGTTCATTTTTAATAGTAGTCATCATGCCTATTACACTCATAATAGTAGTAGAGTTTGACACAACGGTTTTTAATGAACGTTATAATTTTAACACTAACCCATAGCGAATTAAAGTAAACCCTTTTACTAATAAACCGTATATGGTCTGACAAATCACAACCACCTGAAACGGTCCAGCCATTAATCAAAATTGGAAGGTCATTACGGCAATAAGTCTCGGTAAACTTCCTAATCGCTGTGGCGAGGTTGGGGTCAAATTACCCGTTTTTTTTTCACCGACAGCTGTTTTCGAGTCCTGGCGACATAAATCTGCAAATATTGTTCCCTCGCGGCCATTGCTTGTTTCCTGTTGCCAGTGTGTGAATGTTCCCAGTTATAGGGACTTTTGAGGCCGCGATTTTTTTACACTGGGTATTAATTGTCTGTAACTCAAGATTGAAGTTTAATTTTTATGCGTTTATTGCATAAACGTAGAAAATTGTATTCAGTTTCAGTAGGTATTCACTTCTTAGAATTCGATAAAATGTAGTATCTAATTGATTTTTTTACTGTCTGTTTATTGGGCTGGATTATCAAGATCATAAGTGAAAATGTTTATTCTGTACACTCACCGTTAAATATATACTCCTGCTACAAAGCGAGTAAAAATTAATAGAATTTATTTAGAAAATACTGAATAGTGTAGGTTATTATATCATACAATCTAAAATACTAAATTAATTATATTTTATTGCACGGTTAGGGATATCAGAGTGTAGTAGCTGGCACCACCGGTTTTTTCCGCGTTGGCTATTTTTCATATCACACATTTCGTTTATGACGCCTACTTTGATTAATACGTCTGTGATCGCAAACACTGATTGTATATTTGAATTTTTCAGTGTCTTTATTCATTTAGTCCGTTCTCCCAAATACTGATTTGCTATAATGGTGCCAATATTGCGTTAAATAAGCAGTCAATAGCTAGTTTTATTATAACTACAAACGTTGCAATTAACATTTTCTTTGCGCCCTAAAACATTAATAGCAGGAATAAAGTGTCTAATAAAGAAGCAGAACAAATCGATAATAAGGTAAAGTCCCTTGCAAGAAATGTGGCACGCTTACTAACGGCAATAACTAAACGACATGTCAAACGTTCGATAAGTGCCATAAATTAATTTGTGCGTTGAATGTTAAAGTCAGTTTTAGAACCACTTTACAGAACACTGATTGAAACTCAACAATTTTCTTATGAATTACACGTAAAGATTCTAGTTTAAAAAAAATTCCCGTTAAGCTTCACTGAATATTAACAGAGATTTGATTATCTACTAAATGCTTTTATATAGAATGCTACAGTTTACAAATCCTTTAACTAGCTTACAGCTTCTGAATTGTATGGTTGAAGTCGACAAGTTTTAAGCCACTCGAAGACTCACTTGGCTTATCGAATATTGTTATTAGAATAGCCAGGTCCAACGCAGCTTAAACATACTTTCTGAAACACGATTGCGCTCAGGTGTAAATAAATAAATAAATATGCTCGACATTTCACATATAGCGCCATCTAGCCCCAAACTTAGCATAGCATGTACTTTTTATGGGAACCAAATAGCTATGATAGAATACTTAGATATAGTTTTTGTTTGTACATACATAGAATACAATATGCCACCCAGACACAGAACAAACACCTATGTTCACAGAAATGTTTGTCCTGTGTGGGAATCGAACCCACAACCTAAAGTTCAGAAGGCCCTCTGCCTACAGAGGTACTACCAGAGCTATCAGGCCTGTCAAATAACCTTTTTGTAGCGGCCATTTAAGCCAAGCGAAGACCGCAACGCACGTTGATTAACATTATCGATCGCCATTAATGGTAAGTCGAGCTTGACTAGGACAAAAAGATTAATTCGTAAGAAATTTATAACCATAAAATAAAATTGTAAAACATCAAAATCCTTACTAATTTTTAATAAGCCTATATACCATCTTGTTTCTGCATACAACATTCCACGCTATATTTTTTGCCAGCAACTGTACTGCATTAGTAATTGGATGTATTTACTTAACCCGTAAATAAGGTGATAAGTGCAGGATATTTCTAATGGATTCAAATACCTCGCTGATAACACCGATCACGATGATTTAGGTTTATAATGAAGCTGCTGGGGCGTGAAAGTATAAATCTAGATTTTATGCGACCTCAAGTTCGATAGCTGTAGCTATGAATCGAGGTCAATAATTGATAGTTGGTACTTGTTCATCGACCACACGGCAAGTAGGTAAAATTATAAGTAAACAATTCATTCATTCATCATCATCATCATTAACAGCCTGAAGACTGCTGAACATAGGCCTCCCCAGGGAGCGCCACTTTGAGCGGTTGCTCGCCTCCTGCATCCATCGGCTCCCCGTTGCTTTCACCAGATCGTCGGCCCGGCCTACGCTGCGTCTTCCGGTTCGTGGTCGCCCCTCGAGAACCTTACTTCCCCATCGGTTGTCAGTTCTACGAGCGGTGTGGCCTACCTATTGCCATTGCATTTCATTCGTGGCTAACGAATAATATCCACAAAAAATATAAAACACAATATCGCATAAATAAATCCCACATGAACTTACAACATCTTCCTCGAAATAGTTTTCCATAAAAGGTAACATTAAACGGAATATCTTCTAATAACCTTTAATAAAAAGGTTAGGCCGTCATTAGACCGAAACCGATGCTCCGGTAGATCAAACGTAGGATCGCGGAGCTATTGTGCGATGCGCGATCGCTCTCCAGCACAATGGGCGATTAGGAGCGATAGCGCGCGATGCCGCGATGCTATCGGCGAGCGACCGTGTAAGCTCCTCGTCTGTCGTAGGTGACAAGTCAAGAGAAAGTCGCCTTTGTCGGCAGCGATATGTAAACTCACTGTAATCAATAGGAAAACGCCTTTCTTCTATTGAGGGCTATGAATGGGTGGCCCAGCCATTTTTTTTTTGGAATGGATAGAAATTGGTGTATGCTACTGCGTAGTGTGGGGGTCCTATGATATTGTATACTTCTTTCCCCCACCGCATGGAATGTGGATGTGAGTGGGAATGAAGGGAAGGTGGGAACGAAGGGAATGGGACGGGATGTGTATGTTATTAAAATCCCATTAAGATAACTTCTATAGAAGAAGCAATCTAGTAAGAGGACGTAAATTTTATACTGCCATGTTATTAGAAGACGATGGCTACTAAGCGCATCGAATTTGGGAAGGCCCAGGCCCATTTGTATTTAGCAGCTTCCGTCAGGGTGCGAGGTTATGCTAGTGGAGCGAACTCTTATTTTGTAATTACAGAATAGTCTAGAGTCTGCGCACTCACAAGCTTATAAAAAAGGATGGCAGTTCCTATGCATTTTCAGCCTAGCTGAAAGATGCCGTGTGCCTAAATGAAACTTGTACTTTTTGAAGGCATAGATTAAATAAATATAAATGGTAAATTTGATCATTGTTTTCGATGGGGGAAAAGTTATAAGAAAACCTCTCGTAATTCCACACACAACTACGTTATTAATCACAGACAGGATAGGAATCAAAGATTATAAAGCCCGTTGATAGCTCGTGAACACAATTTCTCGTACAAACACGACTCACCTACGGGGGCAGGGGCGAGGTAACAAAACGAGACAAAGTCATACGTAATTACAAAGTACAGAACAGGATAGAACAAATGACACATTGGATGTCCCGCTTTCTCTCGTAAGATTTGAAATAAACTACTAATTTTCGTACGAGGGGAAGTTGTATGGTTGGTCGCCTGGATTTATAGTCAATGATAGGAATCAACTACTTTATGGAGTATCATTTCTTTTTAGGGAGGGTAGGTCAGTTTTACCGACAATCTTTAGTAACGCTCTCTCCTATTACTTGTCCCAAAAGAAAATAAAACAAGAAGCTAAGTTACCAATCTTTACCGACAATGCCCTTAGCCCCGAGCTAAAAATCCCTCGTTGTGCCAGACAAATTACTTACCTAGAATAATATATAAAGTACGCCAGCTTAAAATATTGCACAGGTATTGGAGTTGACCTTGGGTCTGGGAGTCGATGAATAAATTATTCGCTATCTTCAGTGTTGTCAGTGGTATTTTATTTTATACGATGATGGAAAAATAGTATAAAAGTATATTTTTTCATTGTATGGTAGCACTTTCAGACATATTTCTGCCACTATAATAAAATGTTTTAAAATGGTACACTGAAGTTTATTATAAAAAATTGTAAATAGTCCGAAACTGATAAACATCGATTTTAAATTAGTTTAATTTTTATGTAGATTAAATGGATCATGTAATCCTGTCTAAAATAAATACATGAAAATTGAGTAAAATTAAAAAAAAAGCTATGCATTGTAATTTTAAAAACTCTGTTGATGTTACCGTATGTGTAGGAATTACACATACATTTATATAGATAGGTAATGATTTGCAAATATTACACGTGTTTTTACTAAAGCTAAAATATTATATTTTTAGGGCAACACCAATTTTATTCATTACAGCCCGAGGTATGAAGATCATACCATAACAGTGAAATATTCATAAAATATTTTCTGAGTTTAGGGTCAGTGGCTGCTTTAAAGAAATATTATAGCTATCCCACGTAGCATAACCTTCAATAATTTAACACTAGCAATATCTAGTTTTTAAAATGTTTTAGAAAAAATTCCACATTTAAGTACTGCAGAAACTCTCGCTAAAATATAGTGATATCGTATACAATATTTAAATCAAGAATCTTTGTCTGGAGATAAACATAGTCGAATTCTAAACCAAAATAGGGTTATCTTTAGTTACACTATTTACGTGCCTGAAAAAACAGAGTTCGGTCCATCTTTCGGTCACCCTAACCGTATTTAAAAAGAGGTTCCGGTTTTTTTGTTGCTATAGCCTATTCCTAATCCTTTTTTTTTTTTTTAATTTGACTAAGCCAGCGTTTGACCACAACCTCACCTGATGGGAAGCGACGATGTGGTCTAAGATGTACCACGCTGGTCTAGTAAATACCTATTCACTCTTGCTTTGAACAACCCCGGGTTGTTTTTCGGGAAACACCGACCAGGGTAAGGCATTCCACACTTTTGCTGTTCTTACTAAAAAAGTAGAGTCGAAACGGTTAGTACGTATTGGAGGTATTTCGACCATAAGAGGGTGTCGCTTGGCCGAACACCTGGTGGTTTTATAATGGAAAGGCGCTGGAGGAATTAGATCATGCAGTTCTTGTGCACACTCTCCATAGTGCAATCTATAAAATACTGAAAGGCTAGCGACTTCCCGTCGGTGCGCCAGGGTCTGGAGCCTAGTGTTCACCAAGACCTCGTCACCGATAATCCGCTTAGCACGTCGCTCAATGGCATCCAAAGCTGCCAATTGGTACTTTGCCGACCCGCCCCAGAGGTGGCAGCAGTACTCCATACACGACCGGACCTGCGCTTGGTAGAGGGTCAGAAGCTGTCCCGGTGTGAAGTACCGCCTAACCTTGGACAATATGCCGAGTTTTTTGGCAGCTACTTTCGCCTTGGATTCAATAAAAGAGCCAAAGTTAAGGTTGGACGTCAGTGTGACACCCAAAAGCTCTAGATGGTCGCCTATCGGTAAAGATACACCACGGAAAGTAGGAGATAAGTTGAATGGGCTCTTTTTCGTGGAGGACAAGCACGCCTGCGTTTTAGCCTTTAATCCTTTTTAAATCTTGAAATATTGCGTGTTTTGGGAAATTAATTATCCTGCGATAGATAAAATTATTCAACTAATATGGCCAAATATATGGCGCTTGCTTTTTTACTACTCACGATTTTTTTTATTGTTCCATGTTGTTATAACTAAGCACTTTTCGTTTTGTATTAAACTGCTTTATTTAATACCCTATCAGCATTAGATTTATATTTTGCAGACTCTAAGAGTAATCATAAAATTTAAAAACAAGTTGTTTAACATTGGTCAACACAAACTGTTCGTATAATAATCGCACTTTACAAATATCGTGTAGGGACGGATATCGGTGCAGATACGTACCTTACCTACCTGTATTACATACATAGATATACCAATTCCCACCTAATATAAGATCTCTATGACAACGTGGCAACTTGGCATGTGACGATGTTTACGACCATTTTCCTCCAGGAAATTGGTTGCCGTTGGTGATTCTCTTTCATTTTCGCCCGTGCTTCGGCTCTTCCTTGTTATTTGTCAGTAGATAAAATACAGATTGTTCTTTGCTGTACTTATGTTTTGATAAAGAAAGATGGTAAGTAATCAACAATTAAGTAAAATGATGTTCAGCGAATAATTCGTTAAACATCACATCGCCACATCGCTCGTAGAACTGACAACCGATGGGGAAGAAAGTTCTCGAGTGGCGGCTACAAATCTAGTGAAAACTGTGGGAAGCCGATGGATGCAGGAGGTGAGCTGTCGCTCAAAGTGGCGCTCCCTGGGGGAGGCCTGTGTTATGCAGTGGACATCTTCAGGCTGTTAATGATGATGATGCTGAAGCTCGCACTTATCTCAAATTTTTTTCTTTAAGTGCCTACCTAATACACGAGGAAATGATTACTTAAACACATAAATTTATATATCATATAAATCTATATAAACATATATATATAATATATATGTCTATGCCTAAACACCATTTATTTTCTTATTAACGGGCAACGTTCCTCAATTCTATAAACTAATTACTATAATAATACCATTAACTACCATGTTGACTACTAAAAACAATTAATATTTCATACTTACTACTACAGATAACATTTGGCCTGTACCTACTACATACAGTCCAAATGGTTCAGCCCATTACGATTAGGTATCGACATTTTATGATTCCATATGGCCTAGCATGCGCACCGCGAGAAAACTTGTCGTCACTGTCAGAATGAGACGCACTTACGCGCTACCATAGTCTTGTCACGGTCACTCACGAGAAAATTTTGTCGCGGTGCGCATGCTAGCCCGGTAGGTATGACATTTTTTTTATCATTGACAAGGCTAATATTTGATCATAGTCTCACTAATGGGAAACGATGACGCGGTTGAAGTTGTAAATACCCTATTTTTATTTTCATTATGTCCAAAACTTCTCACAAACTAGAAAATACATCAAAATGTGTAGAAGCAAATTAATGTAACCTCCATTTTTGCTGTAAATAAGCTTCCGTTCCTCCCAGCATCATGTAGAGCAGGCTTCCATTCCATTACCCGTTTCCATGAGTGTTTGCTCCATGCTCGGCTAATCTCGCGTCACCTGCGGGCGTCTTCCGTCTCAGTTATTAATGCCTCAGACTTGCACTTGACTTGCTGGCGTTTGCTAGATTTAAACGGTTGGTATTGGATGTAGTATAAAGTTTACAACCTATTTGAAAAAAGAATTATCTTGCAAGCAAGGTTTAAATCGTCACTTATTAAATGCAATTAGGTGAGAATGATGATGATGATGATGATCAGAATAAAGAAATTATTAAGCGCTTTATTCAATCTCATTTCATAAATTTTATTATTTCAATGACAAATATGACCGAAGCTGGTCAAGGGACCTTTATGTAGTTTACTGTCTGCGGATAAGAGGAGATTATATAGAGCATGGGTTATAAAATCAGCTGGGCGAACATGTATCTTGGTTGCACCCAATAGAAACACAAAAATGCATGGAGTTGACAGTTTCATTACGCAGTTTATACGCATAGATGCACTGCAAACTTTCAAATTCGGAATGTTTTTTTTCTGTTGCATTACTATCGAGAGAGAGAGAGAGAGAGAGAGAGAGAGAGAGAGAGAGAGAGAGAGAGAGAGAGAGAGAGAGAGAGAGAGAGAGAGAGAGAGAGAGAGAGATGAAGCTTCTAGCTGTTGATGAAGATGAAGATATTAGTGGTGATTGATGAAGATGATGATTAAAATACTTTTAACAGATGATCGTATTAGCCGACGTAATTTTTTAAAGTTCACAAGGACTTAGAAACCAAACTACTTGTTCTAAGTCATTGTAAAGTCAAGATAAACGCACTTTCATAAAAGGGCATGGTATCATTCTAAAATCTTAATTGAAACTACTGGCAATTAAACTGTCCAAGTAAAATATACAAGTTCCTCGAACAAACAAAACTGGCAATCAGGGGCATATCATTTCCATTAAGGAAACAGCGGCCAGGCGGCAGGATAAGGTTGAAAAGCAGTTATGTTTGGTAATTTCAGTCATTCAGTAGTAGAGCTTAGTGAAGCACTTATTGGTCGGAATAAAAATTGGGGTTGCCGATTGATAGTTAGACTATCGATGATTAATCGATGTTCTGTCGACAGCTAACCAATTGGAACACTATCGATGGTATCGATTCTATTGGTAGCTCACTGCGAGGCAATACTATCGATGTGATGATGGGCCCGATAGCTCAGTGGGTAGTAGCCCTGCCTTCTAAACTGAGAGCTTTGGGTTAGATTCCTACCCAAGACAAATATTTGTGTGATGAACATAGATGTTTATCTGTTTCTGGGTTTTATATTGTATTCTATGTAGGTATTTACAAACAAAAAATTATCTAATGATTATATCAGTTATCTGGTTACCATAATACAAGCTTGTTTGGTTTGGAGCTAGATGGCGCTATGCGAAATGTCCACACGTATTTATTTATGTTATCGATAGTATTGTTGTTCGCGAAGAATAAACTGTGGATAGAATCACACGGTCCCGAATCTAGATGTACTACTAAAATTCATTAAAGTATACCTTTTCACAAGAGCACTTTCATGATTGTGGTTTATTATGCTAGGTGCCTCACGATCTCACACGTAACTTATCACTTTCACGTGGGAACTGTTAATTTGGGTGGATAAAAATTAACATTATTTGCCGTGGAAAAGCCACACAACGATCACATTCTACTTTGTATTAACAGGCATAATAGGAAAGAAAGGACTTTGCACTCCGATTCTGTCATTAGAGTTCGCTGCCCGGTTTAGTCGGCATAGCAATAAAATGAGCCGGATGTTTCCCCATCCCTTCACGAAGATCGCTTGCCAAGACTGTGACTGCCAAGAATCTGGACGGAACCAGTGGTAAAACTTTTTATTTTAATGTTTTATATTTTCCCATTTTTAGGAATCACGGTTATTGTTCTGAAACGAATTTTGTATCTCCCAGAATTGTAACATTTGCGAGTACGGCACAGATGGATCTAAATGAGTTTTATTTTATGGCATTTTGTAGCACAGTGATGAAAAATGCACTCCCGAAAATCATTTACTCCCGATTCATCCAACATTGATTTTTACTTTAAAACGTCATATTTTTTGTTCACAGGTACGATGCCTCCCATCCCAGACATGTATTATCATCAAGCAGTGGTGCTCCTTCCAACATGAACGATGGTATTAAAATTCACACTGTTTAATTGTAACTTAAGCTTATTAGGTGAATGAATTGAGTTAGGTTCTATGGGGGAACAAAAGTTTCGCCTAGATTTCAAATTGAATAAAAGCTGATCGTCGAATATTTATATATAAAAAAATTAACATTACAATTAACAACGTATGTCGAGTTAGCTAGTATCTATCATTTTTGATGGAATGAACCTTCATTTTCCATTCATCAATTTTTTTTATTTCTTAACGATACTCAAATAACTAGTTCCAAAATAAGAATCTGTAATAAAACAGAAACATAACTGAAACTTTAATCACAGTACTAGAGGAGATTTACATGCGCTACTACTAAAATCAAGACCTATATAGGTATAACTAGATGTAGTTTGCTCGCTCGCTAGTGACTTTCTACAAAAGCGATCTTACACCGAGCACATTGGTTCACTACATAATTCACATCGCCTGAAACGGCAACAAACCGTACGGTGTTCAGTTATTTATACAGTAATTTAATTTCAGTACGGGTTTCACGTTCTCAGACAATAGTCGTTTGATGAAATTTTCAGATTTCGATACGAAGATACGGCAAGCAATACGTGTGATATTATATCGACGTGCGTCTTTTATGAGTTTAATTTCCGCACATACGACTGTTAGTACTTTTTCAAACGTATATTATTTAATAATAATGATGTCAATGTCTTCTTCTCCGTAGTACGAATGATAATAACCCATATCCATACTTACATATTCCGTACAACGTAATAATAATAATAAAACTTTGAAAGTAGCTGTTGTTTTGCTCTCTGTGCGTTTGTTTGTTTTGCCTTTTCACAACTTAACCCCCGGACCAATTTAGATCAAATTTTACATGGAGAAGATAGAAAGAAGGAGAGAAAATACGTTTTCTCATAGAAATAGTTTTTGCTATGGAGAAGGGTGTGGAATACTTTTTATCACGATGAGTACTTACATTAAATTAAACCAGTTCAAAACTGCTGGAAGAAAGCTAGTTTTTACAAATTGGTAATTTAAATGCTGGAGAAAAAATAAAAGATACAATAGCATGATTAAATACAAGCATGAATTAATAATTAGTAATTTGGTTAAGGTACCTACTCCGTCAAAATATTCTAAAAATTTGATCCATGTACTTAATTAGAAGAAGTTACGTTGAGCTTAATTCAACACATTCAATTTAATATTCATTCGAGTCACAACTCTAAACTCGGTGCAAACTGCTGGACAGTATTTGACTAATACGGATGAAAACCCGTACTATGGGCTTACCTACGTTACTGTTTTAAGGAATCCACATGAAAATTTAGTGAATTAAGGGTAGTTTATAGTACCCAAATACAACAAAGTAAATCCAAAACATAAAAAACTCAACAAACAAGTTATTGCATTCCCCTTTCTATCATAGAACTATAAGGCTTGGCGATTCATTGCATCTTGCGGAATAGACCGTAACGATCACTGAGAGGAGACCACGATTTTGCAAATATGATGCAAAATGAAGCAACTATATAAAAATCATGCTGGTAGCAGTAGTACTTACGTCAATAGCTAAAAATTAGAACTAGACAAGAAAACGAAAATAAGTTCCTGAAAAACTGCCTGAATCCGAAACTTCTTTCAGAAAATGGGTTGACTAGATAAAATAGGTACTAGACATATATAAAAACACAAATTTTACCATACTCGATATTGCATACATCTGTAAAACTTACTCGAGGTACAGTAGTAGTGGCTCATGTAGGTAAACTTCACGAGTCCTATTTGACTAATTCCCCGTGAGTCGCTTCACGTAAGTCCTATCTGAGCTCTGCATCCTAGGAATCCTGGAATAGGCTATATTTCTGACTTAACATATTCATACTAAGAGTCTTTGATGTTTTGCTTATAGAATCCACTTTGAACTTTTCCAGTTATTATTTTTCAGTTATCAGTTTAAGTGTTCCTCGTTTAAATCGTATGTGATGAATGATTTTTCAGATCGTTATTTTCGTGATTAGCATCCCACAGCTGGGACTAAAGATCCTATTTTCAAAAAGATAGTATAATAATATGAATATGATCTGGTGTATGATCTAGTTGACAAGTCTGCCTATGATCTGATCTGTCTGGTCTGTGGATTAAAGCAAGGGCAAATCTATATTAAAATTTATGCACGCCATCGATGCAAAACCAAAAGCTGGGAATTGATATATGCATCATAATAGCACAGATAATTATAATAGTACTACATAATAGTTAGCTTTTAGACTTGATGTGATATAGGCATCATACTTACATAATATATAATTAGATTTTAGACATGATTGGTTGCTGTTAAGTCACAATAATAGGTATGTCTAGATAACTTTTTTCTTTGTCAGAGGATAGAAATATTAAACCTAATTTAACTTACCCATGGGCTTTTGTTTGTAAGCTACTCATAGCAAACTAACTTGACCAACTAACATCGATCCTTTATTAAGTAAATTAGCTTACCATCCATAGCAAGTCAAACTAACAGTTTAAGGTCACAACTAAGTACGGGTTAAACTTAAGCGAGTCAGGAATTCCGCCCGGTGTTAAGACTGCCTGAAATTTGTAACTTAAAGACGGGCAAGCGACCTACCATCAACACTAAATAGCTTTACTGACTTGACTACATAGGTACGGTGTGGCATGTTAAAGCTTAAGTCTCACTTGCGCAACTGCCAAGCGGGAGCGTTTACAACCTGTAGCGCCAGCGATCGCCGCGGACAGCGATGGTTAGCGCTAGTTTCGGTAGGCCTAGCACGAACATTTACGCGCGCGTAAGTGTAACGTTAACGTAAGGCAGTTGTATGGCATTTTATCTGCCCCCCTATTACGATTGAGCTAGCAGCGTTGTATGAACTTTGACAGCAGTTGACCGGCAGGCGCAATCGTAATAGGGGGGGGGCCTTACGTTAACGTTACACTAGGCCTACCGAAACTAGCGGTAACCATCGCTGTCCGCGGCGATCGCTGGTGCAGCCATCCAATCTCACTTCACTGACGTAACTTGACGCGCAGGTGTGGATGAAGCATAAAAAAGGTACTTGAAACGATGGTTTCTAATACAAGGCGTGCTGATGGTAATAGAATTTGAGTAATAACTTTCACTAAGTTAAAGTGATAACTGTTACTAACTTAAATTAATATGTTTCACTTAGTTAAATGTACCACATGTAACGTTCTCATGGCTGATGTTCAACACTTTGTCGTGGTTGATAGCTGTAGTCTCGATAGGGGTAGAGATACAGGCGTTACCACTACCACTGACTTTTAAAACCTTGATATGTTACTTGACTTCTGTGCAATCAAATTCACTAAAATACATTTTCTTGGGTACTGTACCTTACCTAGCTTACCTTTCACCATCATTAGCCTGAAAATGAAGATCTACTGAACAGGCCTCCCTAATAGAGCACCACCTTGGAGCGGCTGTTTGCCTCTTGCATCTATCCCACCTAATCCGCCAAATTATTTTGGCCAGTAGGCCTAGCACGAATATATATTTACGCACGCGTAAGTGTAACTGTAACGTTAACGTTAGGTGTAGTTATATAGCATTTGATCAGCGCCCCATTTGGCCCCATACAACTGCCTTACGTTAATGTTATACTTACGCGTGCGTTATAATTCGTGCTAGGCCTACAGATCGTCGGTCCACCTACCGAAGGGCTGACCTACGCTGCGAATGCCGGTTTGTGGTCGCTATTTGAGAACCCTTCTTTCCTATCGGTTTTTAGTTCATGTGACATCCATGCCCACTACCTACCATTTGAATAAAGATCTATTAGTATTAAAATTATTCAAGGCATGGTTTAGTAAAATTTGGAACACAATTCATAAAGCGTGTAAAGCTTGCCTCAGACCCAACTCCAACCATCAAACCTCAACAACAGTAATTGCAAACCCAGCGACTAAAACTCTACGCAGAGTTACTAAAATTATGCCCTAAACGTTGCCATAATTACGTTATATTTGGGTATTTGGACCTTGGGATATTCGGCAGTTCCTAATTCCAGTTGAAACGACTTCGGATGGTACGAAACTCCCGGATATGTTAATGAAGACTCCAAGTTATGAGGACTGTGGTATCTAAAATTTACGGTACCAATTTTCTTTTAGTTTCTTTTATAAAATAGGCACCTTCATTTGAGATGAAAATGTGGTTATTGTACAATACTTTTAGTAAATAATTTCTGTGATATATTTATAAATCATGTCAAAGCAATCTATCTAATGATTTACGTGTCTGGTGAAGAAATCAGCACTCCAGCAAGTTGAGTGGAATAAAAGTATAAAGCATTTTCAATGTATTTAGAACAATTTTTGTATAGTATTGTTTTATTTACAACTGCCAGACGCATCGTAACTTTTATTGAATCCATAGTTTTACTAGGGTACCCACCGCAACGGTAAAAATATTTTGATCATTACCGGTATCTAGCATACCGTATTAACTTTATCATTTTCAGTCCTTCATAATAAGGGACGGAAGGTCAAGGTTTGTCGTTGATTTTGTGGGATAATCGCAGTTGTAAATATGAAAGGGTTCGCTTTTGTAACGGTAATGGTGCCCTGAAAATGTAATGAAGCGTTTTACGTTTCGTTTTACGTAACATTACATTTTGTTTTTAATGTTTGCAGGTATTTTTCACGGGAATTAACCTGGATTGGCATTACTCTGCATAAGGTTTTAATTTTAGAATGGACTCTGACATAGCGGTGCCATTATATGCACGAATGTTATATTTTTAATGGAACATCTTTTTATTTGAAAGATAAAATTAAAAAAGCCCATCTTCCTTCATATATAATTAAAAGGGAGTACCTAGTCGGGTTTATTATATGCAACTATTTTACATTACCCACCGCATTTATCATTTAAAATTTGGCAAATTGTTAGTCGTATAAGCAAACGTATCTGATAATAAACATAAGTAACTGCCCAAGTGCGACTCAGAGTCGCGAACGAAAGGTTCCATACCATTATCTATATAAACGAGTAAAGATTCATGTTTGTTGTATGAGAGCCCCCTAACAGACAGACAAACAGATAGACAGTGGAGCTTTAGTAATAGGCTCCATTTTACCCTTTGGTTACGGAACCATAAAAAGGCATTACAAAGACTGTCGTGTCATACAATGAATACCGTTTTCAACCAATTTTGCGATAAACCGGTTATTTACAATATCGATCCCTGTGCATCCGAATATTCCATCTGTATTCATATGTACCCACTTGGATAAGTTCTCTCAACTACCGAATAAACAAATATTTTCCTAGAACGGTAATACCGGCAGCGGTTACGTAAGCCTCAGGTTGGGAGTATTCAAGACTCCCATATCCTAAACTAAAGGAAGCTTCACAACATGTACACAAATTATCTTGATGCAAACAGCACATAGAACATGCGGTGGTACCGTGAAGTTGAACTACGCGATAGAATCTATGGCGTAATCTATGGCGTAGTTCAACATCAATTTCCATGGCATAGCATAGATCGTGGCAGTAGAGTACCTAACCTATAAAATTTGACGCAAACAAAAAACTATTATTTTCTCTCCTTCACTATTGTGTTTAAGTGCAGAGGGAGTGAGACAGCAATAGAAATGTTCGCTTTTCAGTTCTCTTCTTTATTGGATCGCGTTGTACCTACCTACGTTTTTTATGACAGATCTGAGTCAGAAACTTTGGCTTCATCAACATTATTTTATTTCCTGACGAACCATGAAAATAGTAATTAAGTACCTTTCTAGCTCTTCAATTATGTAAATGTTTGTCATACTCTATCAAAGCTAATCAGGAGCGAATTTCACGGTATCACCCCAGCGCCTCGGGCAGATCTTCAGTTTTAGTTAGCATTGCGCTGAAGCGACCTGGAGCGGATAATTCAGTCAAATATACGTCTCTTAAGTCACGAGTTTGAGAGTCAAATAGACGGTTCTTAAGCCGTGAGCTTGCGTTTGATGGTAAACGCTTATGAGAGTGTATTTTGAGATGAGAGGAAGAAATTTGGGAGTTTGTAGAAGATAATTTACTTAATTTGAATAATTTTATTTTTACGTGTTGAGGTGTGTGTCGCAAATTTTCTTGAGTGCCTATGTAACTCTCTCTTGTCGACTTTACTTTGTTTATTATCATCATCATCATCATCAACAGCCTGAAGACGTCCACTGTTGAACATAGGCCTCCCCCAGGGAACGCCACTTAGAGCGGCTGCTCGCCTTCTGCATCCATCGGCTCCCCGCGGCTTTCACCAGGTCGTCGGTCCACCTTGTGGGGGGCCGGCCTACGCTGCGTCTTCCAGTTCGTGGTCGCCACTCGAGAACCTTTCTTCCCCATCGGTTGTCAGTTCTACGAGCGATGTGACCTGCCCATTGCCATTTCAACTTGCTAATCCTAAGAGCTACATCGTTCACTTTAGTTCTCCTGCGGATCTCCTCATTTCGGATCCTATCTCGCAGGGAAACACCGAGCATTGCTCTCTCCATAGCTCGTTGCGCGACTTTGAGCTTAGTAATGAGGCCAACAGGTAGAGACCACGTCTCAGTTCCATAAGTCATCACTGGCAACACACATTGATTGAAAACTTTTGTTTTCAGGCTTTGTGGTATTTTGGACGAAAAGATAGGTCGAAGCTTCCCGAACGCTGCCCAGCCGAGTTGGATTCTTCGGGCGACCTCTTTGTCGAAGTTGGACCTACCCAATTGGACAGTCTGCCCTAGATAGACGTATTTGTCGACAACTTCGAGAGTATCGTTCCCAACAATTACCGGTATAGGTGGAACATGGGCATTTGACATGATTTTCGTCTTGTCCATGTTCATCTTAAGACCAACCTGTCGGGAGACTCTACTGAGGTCGTTAAGCATGGTGCTGAGATCATCGAGCGACTCCGCCATTATGACTATATCATCGGCAAAACGAAGGTTAGTGATATACTCGCCATTTATGTTAATGCCAAATCTTTTCCACTCCAAGAGCTTGAAAACATCCTCCAATGTTCGTGAACAGTTTCGGAGAAATAACGTCTCCCTGTCTCACGCCTCTCTGCAATGGGATCTGTTCCGTACTCCGGTCTCGCAGTCGGACTGACATAGTGGCCTTACTGTACAAATACTTCAACACTTCGATATACTTATAGTCAATTT
Source organism: Ennomos erosarius (assembly GCA_963580505.1). Lineage (NCBI taxonomy): Eukaryota > Metazoa > Arthropoda > Insecta > Lepidoptera > Geometridae > Ennomos > Ennomos erosarius. The sequence goes on from OY756982.1 coordinate 13,648,926, forward strand.
GGCATCGCTGTAAGGACTGCAGCACCGCCCAAGTCTCGATTGAATCGAAGGCTTTTTCATAGTCCACAAACGCTAGGCATAGCGGCCGATTATACTCTTCGGTTTTCTGTATAATCTGGCGTAGCGTATGGATGTGGTCTATGGTGCTAAAGCCTTTTCGGAAACCGGCTTGTTCGGGAGGCTGGAATTCATCAAACCTGCGTGCGAGACGATTTGTAATGACCCTCGAAAACAGCTTATACACATGACTCAAGAGCGAGATGGGCCTATAGTTCTTCAATAAGGTGATATCACCTTTTTTGAAGAAGAGCACCACCACGCTCTTGTGCCACGCCTCCGGCGTTGTACCTTCAAGGATGACAGAATTAAATAACTTCTGGAAGACTATAAGTACCGGTCTACCACCCGCTCTCAGAAGTTCGGTCGTAATTCCATCCTCACCTGGCGCCTTGTTGTTTTTAAGCTGTTTGAGGGCCATTCTAATCTCGTACAGGCTGACGTCCGGGATATCTTCGGTATAGTGTCGGACTAACTTGGCTCTGGTGTCCTGAGCTGTGTTAGTAGCGGGCTCACGTGTCGAGGTGTATAACTGTCCATAGAAGTTCTCAATCTCTCTCAGAATCTCAGGGTTGGATGAAATGACACTACCATTCTCGGTCTTCAGTTTTGTCATTTGGCTTTGCCCAATAGACGAATCTTTTGCGAACACCTTTGAGCCTTGGTTCCGCTCAATTGCGGCCTCAATACGTGAAGTACTAAAAGCACGCAAGTCGTGTCGCATGGAACTCCAGATACGTCTATTGAGTTCACCGTAGGCTGACATATCAACTGAAGACTGTAGTTTCATTTCGTTCCGGTCTGCCATTAATTTAAGAGTGTTTCCTGATAGTTTCTGAGTCCTCTTTCGGCGTTGGGTCTTGAAGAACTCAGCTTCAACAGCTTGGACAGTTTCCACCAACCCGTTGTTCAACTCGTCCACTGTGTTGCAATCGGCAAGGCACTGGAAGCGATTTTCGAGTTCCAGCTGAAAGCCTTCGGGGTTTTGGATTTGGACAGGATTTGGACGGAGCGTAGACCTCACCAGACGCGACCTTTCAAGCTTGACATTGATATTCAATGTGCCTCTTACAATACGGTGATCGCTACCGGTTTTCACCTTGCTGATCACAGAGACATAATCGAATATTCGCTTCTTGGTCGTCATAATGAAGTCTATCTCATTTTTCGTGGAACCGTCGGGGCTTATCCACGTCCACTTCCTGGATGGCCGCTTCTTGTAGAAGGAGTTCATCATAAAGAGGCCCTCCTTCTCCATGAAGTCAGCCAGCCTTTGTCCCCGAGGGTTCCGCTGCCCGTATCCAAATGGCCCCACTCTCAGCTCATCGCCATTCCTTGTGCCGAACTTCACATTAAAGTCTCCCATCACAACGGTGAAGTATGTTTCGGAAGTATGCATGGCTTCGGATATATCCTCATACATAGCTTCTACTTCATCGTCGGAGTGTGCCGAGGTCGGTGCGTATACCTGGATGACCTTCAACGAATACCGTTTGGTTATTCTGAGTATCAGGTACGCTACCCTGGTCGACACACTGTCGACTTTGACCACGTTGTTGACGAGAGACTTGCGGACGAGGAACCCGACACCACCTTGGGACAGTTGGTCTCCCTCCCGGTAGAAGAGTAAGTTACCGGAATTTAGGATTATCGTGTCCTGTCCCTGTCTTCGGACTTCTGACAATCCCATTACATCCCAGCGTAACTTACTCATCTCCTCCTCCAATTCGACCATCCTTTCGTCAGCCCTCAATGTGCGCACGTTATATGTTGCCAGGGCCAGGGGTCGTGTTTGGTGGGGTTGGTAGCCGGGCGTCTGCCGGGGATTCTTCGCACCCCCTGCCCTGCCGTTACCGTGACCGCTACCGGAGCCACGGGATAGCAGAGCCGCCGGGGACTGGGGGCCGTCTCTATTTGTGCTTGTCATTAGGGGGGGGGAGTTTGCCATAATCACCACGCTTGGCAGGCGGCTTGGTGATCGCAGTAGATTATGATGGTGAAGACCAAGGAGAATGCTGCAGCCCATTCCCTGGACATTCCCTTAGCCGACTCTTACGGCACCCACGGGAAGAGATGGGGTGGTCCTATTCGTAACCGGGACCACACGGCCAATTTATACTGGAGGTGAACAGCCGCTCAAAGTGGTGATCTCTGCGAGAAGCCTATGCTCAGTACTCAGCAGTAAATGTCTTCAGGCTGTTGATGTCATCATTTAGGTACCTACGTCAACATATCTCTTCATTCGAAAAAACGATTGACCAATTAGCGATCACGCGGGTCACGACATAAAGCTTACGTCGCGGTTTATTTGGCCAAACCTTTTCACAAGAGAACATGAGCCTGCCATTAAAAATAACAAGCTAATATATTTTTCATAAAGTAGGTTAAAAATTAATGCAATAATTGAAAGAATTGGTAAAATTGGTAAATAAATTACGTAGTAATAAGCTTTTAAAGTTTCTGGAGAGCGCATTGCCTGTCCCTTTTCTTGCAGAACAGAGCCTTTCCACAGTATAACGTCACATGCCAAAGAGATTATATGTAAATCTACCACAGCATAGTAATGAGGTACTATGAAGGTGCAAGAACTGACGTCACTATACGAGTTTAAACTGTCTCTTTCTATTCCTGTATTTTAAAATACTTGTAGCTTTGTAATTTTTTGAGATATTTAATTTTTGTGCTCACAAATATTATTAATTGGTGCAGTAAAAAAATAGCAACAAGCCTATTATTTCTTCAGCTCATGCCCGTATAGCACTCTATCCACCATAAACAAGTAGGTACCTACTTATCTCACCTTCTGTGACCGTGAGCGTGCCATTTCCATAATTAAATAAAACCACACTTCAAGTTTTAATTGAAAAGATGTCCCTTGCGCGTAATTTTATATTTCATATCCAGGACGCCATCTTTTATATTGCTTTTTTATTTAGCTAGCCTTTTTGTAAGGATTATGCTACTTGGAAATGCTTAATTGGGTTTCTTTTCACTCTTGTTTCTTTTTAGACGATTTCTATGGTTGGCTTAATTATATGCTTATACTGTTGATTAGTTGCTCATTAGTAAAAACAACATAAATCAAAAACTGCATGCACCGTCACTATCAACGACAAAGAGAGACTATTCCAGCAATTTACATGTAAATATTAGAATAATACCTATTTATCTGGAAGAGATAGCTGTCAGCAATAAGACCGCTCATTATTGCACTAGTACGTAAAAGAGTTTTGTCCTGTTTATATATATTTTGTGAAACAATAATGAGTCCTCTGTGTCTATATATCTATAGTTTATCAATGTTCTAAGCACGAATAAGACATAACTAGGATGGCGCAATGACCCTAAGTAAGTCTTGGCCTCCAATAATAAAAGACGCCAGATGAATAGACATGTATTCATATCAATATTTGACCATATAAAATTAGGTATAAAATCATCATCATCATCATCATCAACAGCCTGAAGACGTCCACTGCTGAACATAGGCCTCCCCAAGAGAGCGCCACTTTGAGCGGCTGCTTAAAATAGCACCCTGTTGTTTTCACCAGATCATCGCATCGGTCCACCTAGTGAGGCGAGGGGCGCCTACACTGCGTCGTTCTGTGTAAAAAACATCAAGCCCTTTATTAAGGCCCTGACAGGACCCAATACGAGCACGTTTATTACAGCAGACAAACCTTAAACTTATTTTGTACCCTATAGGGTCGCTTTATGCATATCAAAAATATGGCGATTACGTTGCGTTGCACTTCGACTTATCCATTTTTCGGTACAAATAATTAGTTATAAAGAAATGCTCATTGTTATAAAAAAAATAAGCTTATAGACGGATGCATTGAAACATAGCTTATCACCACTCTCACCGTCTCTTCACGATTTTTTTTCCATCGAGAAAACTTTTCGTAAACGTGTTTCGGTTTCGGCAGATGGAAAGAATACATGCCCAGATAGTATTAACTTGCATTTTTTTCAATCCTGTAAATGTTATACGTTTTGAGATAATCACGTTCAAAATAGTCGATTTGGGAGCATTCAGCGCCTTAATGAGTGATGAGCTGATGAGTTTGAAAAAAGTAAACAATCCTACTGAGTTTTTTTTTTAATCTCTATAGGCAATGCATTTGACCACTGTCTCACCTGATGAAAAGTGATGACGCAGTCTATGATGGTGCATGCTTGCCTAGAAGATACCTGTTCACTCTAGACTTGAAAACTCTCAGATCATAGTTAGCTGGAAACAAGGAGGCCCGCAAGGCGTTCCACTCATTGGCTGTTCGCACTATGAAGTGCATAGCAGTAGGCCTAGCACGAATATTTACGCGCGCGTAAGTGTAACGTTAACGTAAAACCCCCCTATTACGATTGCGTCTGCCGCTCAACTGCTGTCAAAGTTCATACAATTTTGACAGCAGTTGAGCGGCAAACGCGCGTCAGCAGCGCTGCTAGCTCAATCGTAATAGGGGGACAGATCAAATGCCATACAACTGGCTTACGTTAACGTTACACTTACGCATGCGTAAATATTCGTGCTAGGTCCACAGAACGCTTATGCGAGTTGATGGTATTTCAACCATGTAAAGGTTGTTTTGGTGCGGCTTCATGTCCGATGAAAGAAAGGAGATGGAGGACAACAAACGGAGTAAGAACAAAATAAAACCACCAATATAACAAAAGACAGTCAGTTGGAGCATAAAATAATAGTCCTTTTTGAATTATTAAATACTTGAAAGGATGAAATTCATTTAAAAGCATTCTATTAATGCCAGATACTCGACTTAATCAGCTTTAACGAGTTCAAAATGGCTGAGAACTGGTACCATTGTTAGATAAATTTGTGTTCAACGCCGCCATTTGCAAAGCTTTGTTAATATTTGTGAGAATAATTGTTCAGTTTTGTGTGGAAACTGAAAAGGCACAATTATGTAACTACTCACAGGGCCCGGTCTATTAAACAAATAATGTCGGTGCCTCGGGCCTCCGTTCGATCCAATATTGCTTTCGTGGTCCTACTAATATGGGTCGGTATCAACAAAAACCCTCGATTACAACTCGGCCAACTTTTTAAATCGTTATTATCTCAGAAACGGTGGTTCTTAAGAAAAAATGTATTGTGAGTCTTTTAATAGATGATTTTCATCTGAAGTAATTTTATTTATCATAAAATTGCCACTTGCCGTTGCAAACTTGCCGTTTTGTTGAAAATCGCAAAAAACTTATTATCGTGACTTTTGTCCCTAAATAATTTTTTTTCCAGTTATTGTATCGTTGAGGACTTTTTAGATTTCAATTATGATAGGGTTTTGGTCAATCCTACTAATTTTGAGCTGTGTGCGAATGAATGTACGTTCACTTCTAGTTAATTGGTCTAAGTTTCATTTAAAAACTTCCTTATTTCTTCGTGATTTATTAGATCCTCACATAATTTTATCAGTCTCACAACTCGTTCGAGAACGCATAGTATTCCACCGGTTTATTTAGGCCACGATCTAACTCGCATTTCTTTGTCAGCCTCTTTACCTTTCTGAATAGAATATGCGGGATATCTTCACTTTCCGAAAACGCCTGTGCAATATTAAATGGTATTTTGCGAGTTATTGATAAAGCGACGCGGAAGTAGGTAAAGGGTACGCTGGACTTTGGTCTTATAGATTAGTGATGGGGCTATTAGTTAGGTCGATAAAATGTTATCACCCGCTGAATAACGCTTTCGTCTCAAAGGGACTGAAAACATTTATCATCATTGCAAGCTAGAATTATTATCAACTCCATGCGGACTGAAATCATATTTTTGATGTCGGCTGTTGTTTTTGATCCTGGGTTTACATGCGCGATTTTTAAATTTCTGTAGGCCAACTTTTCGAGTAAATCTCATTAATCTTAACTTAAAACATTTTTATGATTTTAAGACGTTTAAATTAGACACATTTGATGTGCATTGATGAATAAATAGAAATAACACTTGCAAAGGGTACACTTTAGCGCGATTTTAAAATAAATTAAACGTTTATGTTAAAAGTTGGTGCTTAAAGTTATCGTTTACGTAACAAACGAACCGTCAAATCGAATCGTATTTTTCAACTATTTCCCAGACACTTGGCTATGAATTAATATTTAGCAGTGACGTGCAGAAAAATCTCTCAAATTAAAAATACCGATAATTATTTTAGACCTCCATTTTCCCATCACTAGTCCATTTTAATAGTGCGTGTGTACGAATTCCGTCATATTTTTTATGTATGTAAATTCAAATGTAAATGGTAGCTTCTTATCTATTGATAACTGGCGCCTTTTGGGATTTCCCCTTTGTAGGGGATAGCCGTAGGTTAGTGAATTTATTGTCGTTGAAATACTTTTTCGAAAGCCGCTACTCACGTAAAGGGGCACAGCACGATTTCATTACTGTGCTAGGAAAAATAATATGAAATGCAAGTCAGTCAGTAAAAGACTTGAAAAAAATCAAATGTTAGCCAGCCCAACAACGGTAATAGGCATCTCCTGTCCCTTTCTCGCGAAACAGAACGCCCCCACAGTTACTATGAAAAATCTACTCGTGACGTCACATGCCAAAGAGATTGTAGGAAAAGCTACCACAGCTTAGTAATGAGGTACTGTAACGACCTTCCCCTGACGTCACTGGCCGTTTGAGCTATCTCTTTCTATTCCGGTTTTTAAAATGCTTGTAACTTGGTAATTTTTTGAGATATGAAATTTTTGTTTTTACAATTGTTTATCTTTTCATCATGCCTATTGGTTCTAATTACCTAGGTACCAAATCATCATCATCATCATCATCATCAGCCTGAAGACGTTCACTGCTGAACTTAAGTCTCCCTCATAGAGCACCACTTTGAGCAGTAGCTTGCCTCTTGCATCTATCTATCGGTTCCCCCCGAATTTAAGGTTCTCAGCTCATCTATTGAGAGATGCAACCCTAAACCTGTGTCTTCCGTTCCGTGGTCGCACTCGAGAGCCTTTCTTGCCCATGGATTTCTAGTTCTGCGAGCGATTTGGCCTGCCCGTTGATAATTCTAAGAGCTATGTATATCTGTCACTTTAATACTCCTGCAGGTCTCCTTATTCCGGATCTTATCTCGCAGGGCAACACCGAGCATAGCTATCTCCATAGCTCATTGCGCGACTAAAAAACTCAACCAACATAATAATAATATGCTATGGTTTCATCGCGGTTTTATTTTGGGATTGAAAACCCCACGACGCAATGGATAGAAATGGTTTAAGCACACTTTGCAATCCATGCATGACTTATGTGAGTTTCTTTTACTACAGTACATAAATGCGCTCTGCGGTCTAAACAAGCTGACTTTACCGTATTGCTCCACTAAAACTTTACTACTTGAACAAACACAAGACTGGCTTTACCATGAATATTTAAAAACTGAGAAATATCCCGACAGCATTCGAGATATCTTAACTCAAACTTTTTTTTTATGTAAACGAATGACGTGACGAGCTAGTTGTTCACCTGGTGTTACGTCACGGCTGCTCATAAAGGATTTTCAATTTTTCAGTGTCCATCGCACTGCGCACGTCGTTTTGAGACATCACACAGTCTAAAATATTTATAGGCGGTGATATCAGTTAGGTCTCATTTGCCCAGTAATTTTTCTAGCTACAATGCTCTTCAAAACAGAACACGGCCAAGCAGTACCGTACTACTTGGCGGCAGAATACCTAACTGGCAAAGCGGTGGTATACCCAACATAGACGAATATTACAGAGAAGTCCTATCAACTAGTAAACTTACTTTTTTACTTTTTAAGCTTTAACAGGAAATAAAAATGCACCTCGGCTAGTCTAACCTAGAAGCTGTTACGTTGGTAATGATACTATAGAACTAACTCATAACGCGAAAACGATACAAAAATGCTGTAAGTCGGCTGTTATACTGCTTTGGTTTGGTATGTTACTTGGGCTGTGAATGCCCTAACGGCGTCCACTGAGGATTGGAAAGGGAATCACAGGAGGAATCCATCAAGTCACTGGCTTTGCGGCTGCCTTGAATAATTTACTGGAAACAACATTGGTTTTTACCGAACACCAAGGTGCGTATTTCAGGTTAGGTTAGTCTTCATACGATCACTAATTTTTCTTAAATTTTACTTTTTGTATCTGTCATGTTTAATTTGAATAGTTTTCACACTGACATTATAGCTTTAAGGGTCCTGTCTTCATTGAAATACTCAATATCTATTTTAGGATACGGTTATAATCAGAATTTAATCAAAAGCTCACTAATATTTAACGTAAATGAGTACGCTTACTTTAAATTTATCTAAATCTTACTTTATACCTTACAGCTATAATAGATTAGAGTTATTTATTTATTTATACTTTAGCACAAAATAACGTAGAAGGAGGACTTAATGCTATGAAGTTTTTATTATCTACCAGTCAACCGGGCAGTCAAGACGGGCAAGAAAAATAAGGTAGTGGCGCAGTATAATTATTAAAGGTTGAAGTAAAATACGTATTATAGATTGTGTACAAATAAAAATATTACATGAACTTATTTATCAAGAAGTTAAAGAATCACTTTGCTCGTTAAGTTAATGTTTACGTCTAAAGCAAATAAAACGTATAATAGCCGTAAGTTTAAATTTCACCTACGCTTTATTCGCTGCATAGCTGAATTTTTTGAATATTTTTATGTAAATTGTACCAACACAACATGAATCTTAAAAATATAAAAAAACGTCACAATAATTCTACTTTTTGTTATTAAACCTTGTAAACACGAGCTTTATGCCTCTAATAAGAAAGTTTATATATCTGGCGTCATATCATTCTCAATTTACAAAGGTAAACCAGCAGCCCTGCAGAATGGGCATCTTTCCAAGCCTTTTATCACTTACTCGCTTAAAAAGTCGTTTCACGTGGTTCCCCGACCTATTATAGCCCACATAAAAGTACACAGTATACTTATAATTAGCAGTAGCACAGCTTCATCTAAATCAATCGTGCAGTTGTCTTGTCTACTACAACGTACTTATGAGTAAACATAGGCTAGCCGCACACTCACAATAATATTGTCAATAAGATTGTCAATAATCTTCATCGCATCGAATAATACCGCAATACAGGCTGTACACATACAATATTACTGACAATTCGTGCTTTATTGTCAATATTATTGTGTGTGTGCGGCCGGCCATAAAAAATAATATCAATATAGTCAAAGGTAACCCGTTCTTTGAGTTAGTAACGTAGAAATAAAATTGAATTTATTAAATGGTGTCACTTGTCTCATCGGAGAATCTACGAAGATGATATGAAATTAGTGTCACATCTGACTATATTTTTTTTCTATTTATAAATGCTTACCGCATGATGGGAAATAGTTCATCTCGTTATTGGCAAACCCAAGGGACAATATTGACTTAGTCTACTACTACTCAGGGTCAGACTTTTTGTGTTTGGCATACAAAAAGTTACCAATTGGAAAATTTTAATACAAACTAATGTGTCTAAAATCGTATTAACGTTGCCTTCCAGCCTGGTTTCTATGATTAATAATTAAATAGGATACGCAAAGCTAAAAATAGAGACCTAGAGGAGTTGTTAAAGTTGTATGACTGGATCTAAGCTACTGTTTGTACTGTCATAAATTCTCAAAAGTATCGTACACAGCCTATTTACTTACGCTGGTCCACTCCACCTGCTAACTAATTTTATTAATTTTAATCACCATGTTTCGCGTGCCGGCCCACATTAACTCGGTCCGATGAAGCATGGCCCTTGATAAAATACCTTTGTGTGATAAGTGGGCTTTGTGATGGGGAGAGGGCCGTTGTAACTTGTGACATGGTTGTACCTTTAATGTACTTTAATGTGATGTTAAAAAGAGGGAAGTTATAATGTGAATCAAAAAATGCTTTCTTGTGGCTTTTGCACGTTATCTATTATGCAAGTCATAGTCGTAAGTCGTATATAAGTATACCAAAATTCTAAAATGTTGACTTGGTTGAAACTTGAATTATCGTAACTATACACTTACCCCTTGAAGTATTATGTGGCCTGCCACATCTACTTGCTAATTCCAAGAGCTATAAATGATTTTAGTTCTTTTGCGGATCTCCTCATTTCGGATCTTATCTCGCAAGGAAACTCCGAGCATCTCTCCATAGCATGCTATTATGTTTTTAATTAATATAGTTAACTTCAGCCAAAAATTTGTAGTTTCTGGGACCTTTACAGATATACCTAACAGTGAATCCTAGTTAGTTCAAGTTCAAGAACCATATGTCAAACCTTACCTAGTTTTTAGGCATATTGTACCAAACAGTTTTATTTCTTTATGTATTAAATAAATAGATAAATAAAATAAATAAAAAAAAAAGATAAAATAGTACGTCATCGTTAGGCATTATTTATGTATGTTGAAAATTAACAAAGTTTGGCCACCAAAGCGATGTTTCTAAGCCCACAGAACCAAAATAAAATTAACATTCCAGACTACATACCGGCTACAATTTTTGCCCCACGACAAGCCACCATCATTACGTGCCCCCTACCCCCCTTGAAGTATCATTAAACGTGTATGAGCGATAAGGATTACTGTTAATGAGCTATGGCTATGGTAAACCGTCATTTTAGGGTTCCATCTCTATTCAAGGAACCTTTTTACAATGTCCAATGGTAACGTTTTGCATAACCAACCCCCCCTCCTCCTTCCTCTTCCCTTGGGCGTCCTTTTGTCTGAGATTCTTTGGAATAGAGACCTTAAGTCCGCTTTGGCAACATTTATGAAGTCGTGTTACTGCCAAAATCAGAGATACTTACGTTTAAAAATTAATTCTTACTAAACTATTTTCTTTTTAATTTCTGGTACAGTCTCAGTCTATTTACTCATCTTAGCAGTGAATATCTACTGTAACAAAGGTGTTAATATATTGAGGTAGGATACACATGTTAATAGTGAAAATTATATGTCTATTTTGGCGGTTAAGGCATATTTTAGCGTGTTTCCTACGGAACCTATTCTGCATGAGCCGACTCGTGCTTGGGCGTTTATTTGTGGTTTACGGCGTTACAATAAAAAGGTCCTTTACGACCACTTCGCAGATACGACGAGTTAGGATGAGAAGAGTTATGGCTTTTATGATGGTGATAGTGATGTTGATGATGATGAGTTTGATTTTATCATGATCACGGGTTCATATCACATGTGCTTGATTAGGCCTGACTAGCGGCAGCCCGTGGTTTCGCACATGTATATTTATCGTGATGAAAAGTATACTTCTTCTCGTGTAGGCAAGTGGTCAGCCCGGTGTCAGAATTTTAAGGACGCCCAAAGGCTTCTGACTTGGCTTAAAGACTATTGTCTTACGACAACAGCCGGGACCGACGGCTTAACGTGCCCTCCGAAGCACGGTAGCGCTCAGTACTAAATACCAACTTTTTGCTGTAGCGGTCACCCATCATAGTAGTGACCGCAGCGAACGTTGCTTAACTTTACCGATTGGTTAGGAACGGCTAGTCGAGCTTCGCTATATGCGCTACAAAAGTATACTACATAGGTACGTATTATATTCTTCAAAGTTTAAAGTCGTGAAAGTTAAGAAACAGACCGAGTTGCTTACTTATAGAAGTATGGATTTGTTCTGTACGTTTTATATAGAAAAACTTGTAAGGTGTTTTTAGATTCAATTTCATTTTTAAATTTTATTAATTAATATGTTAAAATAAAACTTTGTCACATTATTGTTGTGTTGTTTATACATTTAATTCTCTAGACGTTAATAAAGTAAAAGTAATGCGGCCTATTTTAAACCTATTTTAAGGTAAACTTTATTTATTTCCAGTACTTAATAGTTTAATTCTATTTAGAATCATGTTACATAGTTGTTATTCTTTTTACGTTTATTTCAAGAAAATAGTAACAATCCATTTCAGTGAAAATGAAAACGACATGATTTATTTAAGAAATTAACAAATACGTTCATTTGAATACCTAATTAATGAACCACGAAATATTCAAAACGATTTATAACAATTTTATCAAGTGCCAACACTTTAGATATACGATGATAAGTCGGAACACGCAAACCAACAAACAAAGAGAAACTGAAAAACGAAAGACAAAAATATAAAGCTTACAAACGAAACAGCAGTAGCACGAATATTTACGCGCGCGTAAGTGTAACGTTAACGTAAGGCATTTGTTTGGCATTTGATCAGCGCCCCATACGTTAACGTAACACTTACGCGCGCGTAAATATTCGTGCTAGGCCTACTGATCGAGGCGATGGCTAACATAACATGGAGATAAAATCATCATCATCATTCCTGCCATTCATTGCTGCATTTTCAGCCTGATGACGACCACTACTGAACATAGGCCTCCTCATGGGAGCGCCACTTTGAACGCCTGCTTGTCTCTCGCATCAAAAAAAAATACAAAAAACTTGGAAATATGTACCTAATTACTATAACTAGCAAAAGCTCTAAATTATTATTATAGGGATATAAACTACCATTTATTCCTATTAAACAACCAAGTTTGATAACTGTGGTTATCTAATGGGAATATTTTTTTTACAACGCTGGTTATCTGCAGTCTCTCTATGTCCACTCGCCAGTCTCGACATATTGTACGTAGGTATATAGGTACGTTTTTTCGACTTAGGTAAGTAAACACAATATGGTACCTAATACTCATCTGTAGTTGTCTTTGCAGTAAAGGAAAAAATGAAAAAGATATTCCTTAGGTACTAATATGTAACAATAATAATTGTATATAATCATCTATTAGAATTTAATATCAACGTGTAGCCAATGTTAAAAGCTCTATAAGTCTATAGCTTATCCCTGGCGCTCTAACATTAACAGGCAGATGAATTAAATTCGTGAAAGGCTTTATTTAATATTCACCCTCGGCGCGAAAGCCTCAAAGGTTTTCGGGTATAAATCAAAGTTGGTTCTAGTTCCGAGGTCGGTAGGTAAGTTGAATAAATTAAACGTTTTAAAAATGAACGTTTAATTGACGGACTGTGGACGTTGCTTTATTTTGAAACGTATATAATATGCTCCTTTCGAGTTTACAGGATTGAGTACTTTATCTCGTTGGCGTAAGTCTTTTATTGGCTAACCATGAATATGTAAGTAGGGTTAGCCCTCACCGGTGATGTTCCAAACAAAAAATAACTAATTCTGCAATAATCCCTCACAACCGACGGGGCCATGCTGATTTTTAATATTGACACCTCGAATCCATGTAATTTTTTCATACAAATAGGTACTAAAGTGGCGTGATACGACGTCAATTTAAAGTTTGTCGTCGATCAGAATATGAAGCTGGTGATCTCAGACATTGGATTTAATACTATTATTTACTAATATTCTTCCCATCAAGTGGTATGTGGCCCTAAAAATATTATGAGGTAGCCCTGATTTATCAATCCTCAGTATTTCAGTTTTTTTTTAATATTGATTGTGTTTGACAAGTTTCCAAAGCAAAGGACTTCATAAACCTACTTAATATGTATTAGGTTTCTGTCTAAAGAATCGTTGAACACTGTCCATTTTTAGACCAGTCGAATTAATTATGGAATTTTGTTTAACAAAACACACATCAATCCGGTACAATACTTTCTTCGAATTGTAGGAATCATTTTTAACGATTTATTACATTTAAATCTCGCATACTATCCAAAAGGCCACACACAGTTTTCCACATTTTCAACGGTTTAAACCCCAGATTACACGCGGCCCGATTCAATTAGATTTTCATACAACAATAGGGCCCGCATTGTCTCCGGCACGGCCTGGAATGCTGCCCGGTATCGGACTAATAATTATTTCCATTGTCTTATTTATGGGAGGGACAATTAGAGGTTAGACCGGGATCTATGGAATGCCGGAATAAAGCTGGGCGATTGGATTTTTTTATTATAATACCAGGAAGTAAATATGGTCAAATGGTACAATACTTAATTGTTTAAAAAGGGTTTGCACCAAACTTTCAGTGGTAATGTAATTTGTGTGTGTTTTTTTAATGTATTGTGTCTCATAATCATCAATATTAAAAATCATAATACTATAAATAAATAAATAATTAAATAATAATATGTGTGGACATTTCACACAGCGCCATCTAGCCCCAAACTAAGCATAGCTTGGGGCTAGATGACACTATAAACCATTACAATGCACTCACGCAGCATAAAACACCAATAAACCTACCAATTATCATGAGAACGTTTATTAGTTAGAGCATGATTTTTATTAGTTTTGTACCTAAATTTTAAATCTATTATTAAATTTGTTTTTAATAAAAGCTTTTCTGAATTTTCGCCTTTGTAATATTAGTGTGAAAATTAAATTATGAATAATTCGAAAACTAATTATGAAATAACAATGGAAGCTGCCTTGAATGTGAGCTATTTTAATATTTTCCGTATGACTTTGACGGAGCAAAGGGAATACCTAAATGCTAAAATAATTAGTTACGACCCGAGCGCGTAAAGCTTGAGACACACTTGCTTGGATTACAGCAAGCAAAGTATCAGTTTAATAAATAATGAATAATAATAATAATTATTATTAGTCTTGTGAAAATTTTCTCTTGTCTCCCTGCTATAAAAATGCAACGACCACATTTTTATTTAGTTTGTTTATTCATTTGTTTGCTATGGCTGTTCGTTGGTGTCACTTGAGAGTGCCTATCGAGCCTGCCGAACCTGCTGTTAGGCGAACGCAGAACTATATAAAATGAGATATCTATAGGTATAGAATAAAGACGTCTGCTATAAAATGATGGCAGCAGTGAAAAATCAAACAAAATCAATTCAGGAAGCCGAAAATCGTTTTGCCGACGTTGTTTTTCCGACGATTGTTTAGTTTTTAATCTTTTTTATCATCATGACTGCTAGCCATTCTCAACGTCCAAGTGTATCCTGCAAGGGATGCATTAATAATGCAACGTCGCCAGTCGAGACGGGGTGGCGGCAATCACATTAAAATAGCCCGCTTCAGCCGGCTAGGCTTGCCATTGTTGGCGCCCGTGTGTATTGTTTTTATAGACATTGAAGATTTAATCTGTGATGCTGTAAATCTGTGGTATAAATATGAAAGTAGTTTTGTGACGTTTGTTTAGGTTAAAATAATGACGTCATAAAGCTCTATTTCTGTATGTCATTTGGTTGCACGTCTGGGTATCCTAGACCTAATACTAGTTTATATTCTGTATATACCTCTATATACGCAGCCGAACCTTTTTCAAGGGGTCCTTTCTTGCAGTATGTAAACGTGGTTTCCGGATTTTCTTGTCCTTGCACCCACCTAAGCGGAAACGCTGGGTGCTTTGAGCTAGTTCCACTTGTGATGGCTGTATCACCTGTCCTTCAGTCGAGATAATAACAGTATTAGTAAGTAAAAATTAAGATTTTAGTTGTTGGCTAATTAGAAAATGACTAAATTGAGAGAGTCGGACGAACGTCTTTGTGTAAAAGATGAATACAAATGGTTCATTGGTTATTCATGTGCATGGGAAAATCATAGAATATTTGTAACGTCAGTAAGGAAACTCAAAGCTGTCATAAATTATTTTTAAATTATAATAAGTCAATTATTTGTGATATTCGAGTGTGTTAGACAACCGATGGAGAAGAAAGGTTCTCGAGTGGCGACCACAAAGCGGGAGACGTAGCGTAGGCCAGTCCCTCACTAGGTGGACCACCAACCTCGTGAAATGCAGGAGGTGAGCAGCCGCTCAAAGTGGCAATCTCTGGGGGAGGCCTATGTTCAGCAGTGGATGTTTTCAGGCTGTTGATGATGACGCAAAAAAAGACGAAAGATGTTTGTTCGAAGCAAAGAAAGATGTTCGTATCTTAGATCTGCAATTAATAAGATTTTATTGAAGGCTTAGGTCTCATGAAATTAACAAATCTGACTTCAATTTTGGATTAAATTAATTTTCAGATCGTTATTACCGTGACAGTGACCACACTTGTAAAGCAGGCGGTAACTATCAAAACTCGTATGTTCTTCCTCAATAAGCAATAATCGTGACAACTATACCTTCCATTTTCGAGGTTATGATAATGACTTCATGGAACGCAGCCCACCAATGGGTCGCGTAGGGTTGCCCCTAGATTTAATTTGTGGGTAATTAGGTCAAGTGCAACATAGTTTCGTATAGTGATATCTTGTCTATTATCGTAGTTGGTACTTCATTAAAAGAATATTAGGTCTTAGTCCAGTATTCCTAATACTATGAAATTATAAATTATTGGTTTATATGCATGCTGCCTGAAACTTCGATATATAATCATTTTCCATAATTTTCTTACAAAATTACGTAAGTAAACTTTATAAGTAATATACTTATAAAGTTTACTTACGTAATTTTGTCTGCATAAAACTATTTTAGGTACTACCTAAACTTAAGTAGACAATAAATATTTATGTCTAAAAGTGGTATTTGGTTACCATGACGTATTTTGCAAAACATGACATGCCACAGATGCTTACTTTATCCGTAAGTAAGGGGGCTAACTCCCAGGGCTCCAAGCTCTTCGAAAAAATACCCCTTCATATAAGACTACATTTAAATTTTACAACCAGTCCATCAGTTCTGCTGAAAAATTGTACCAATCGACACAATTAAAAAGAAAAGACAGTTTATTGGACAGCATTCGTAGTTGGCATAGCGTCGATTGCCTTCGATCAATTCAAGTATCCAAATATTATACAACCAAGCTTTTTCAAACACCTCTGACAATTTTTTACCACGTTGAAAATTTGGGCAGCCCTAACCAGAAGCGTCAGTATTCCTACCGCATTGTCACCGAGCGGCGCGTCGCGTGAGACAGATCGACGCACGTGCCGCCCGTCTCGCTTTGAGCGTTTGACACACCCGTCACACACGCCGCGCATTTTAATTCGGAGATCTTGTGGTAGACCCATGTCTGAGGACGATTGATAAAAAATAAGGCTGAAATCTAAAAACAAAACAGAGTAATACTATCAGAAAATAAATGTTACGCTGTTCCGCTGTTCCTCTGTTGTTGTGTTCTTTATACCATGCTTACATTCATGGGAATATAGTTAACCAGATATTTGGTAAATAATTAAGTATTTAATTATCTTCATAAACATCGCATTGCGCGAGCGAGATAAAGGACCCACGAACATGCGAGCATTGAACAGCCGTTAAAAGCAAGCTACAGAAATATCTAACATAAACCAACTAAACTAGCTGTAGAAAATTCCAATCATGCTTTATCTAACATTATTACAGCTTTACCGGCAGCATATCGCGAATGATCGCGTTAGACCGAGCGGCGGATGCTTTCAAGTCGAGTAACTCAACTCGACTCGACGTAGACGTAACTGTCACGAGTCGAGAACGAGATGAATTTTAATCGAGGACTCTCAGTAGTGCCGCCTCGTGCTGTATTGTAATTTCGAGTTCTCTTCTTTTTTTAACTCCTTTTCATTTAGGACTTTAGTCTAGACAGCAGTTGTAAAACGTAATTCACTTGTCCTGAATTTCCCAACGAATCCAACGATCACGGGCATAAATATTAGGGTAAGACATCCATTCACAGAATTCGCCCTATTACATAGGTCATCCATTACAGCGCGCAAAACGAGGCTTGACCTCACAGAGCTTTGAAAAATATGACGCGTTCGCCGAAGCAGTACTTTTTTTTTGCTGTGTGCTTAACATAGTGGTTTTTAAACGATCAGTGAAGTTAAGCAACGTTTGCTGCAGTCACAACAGATGGGTCAGATGGGTGACTGTTGCAAAAATTGGTACCTATAGGTATTTAAAACTTAGCGCTACCGTTCTAAAGGGCACGGTTCCAGGCGCTAGCTGTTTTAAGACAATAGTCGTTACTATAGTCGTAATTAGGCAACCTTAAAGTTCTGACATCAGGGATGACCTTTATCCGACACGAGACATCAAGTCACCGGCTAATCAAAAATAACAAAATCAAATCGTGATTTCTACCTAATCAGCTAATCACACATAATATCTAGCTGATTATAATAATGATTCTTACTAGAGGTGAACATTGTATACTAAACACAATCAGCCTTATTCTAATGTAAAAAGAAACCTCTGTGACTATTTTAGAAGTATAAAGTAAGTAAACGTAAGTTATTTTTTTATCAAGACTAATTTATTCGTGTATTGGTATGTAGGTATACTTTATATCAAACAAAAGTCATAACGCAATAACTTCTTTGAAACAAACTTGCTTGAATAAAAAATATTTCGTCATAAAGTGCTTTCTTTATGTTCATACAAAAACCAATATTCATTTTGCGCAAAAATAACTTACTAAAACGAATAAAACGTACATAAACTCTGCAACCTTGAGAATTTCATTCCTTCGCCGTCTTTTTATTTCCCACCCAAAAACAGCTAATCAGTATGAAAATGACGAAACTGGGTTAAAGTCATCTATTTCCAAGAACTGTGTGTGGTGCGAGAGACCACTGCAAAAATATCTACGTCATCATAGGCTATTTATCTTTAGTTCGTTAATCGACACTTAAACATATAAAAAATCAGGTCTGCCAATACCGATCCTGCCGGATCATGGAAATCCAAATTCAAATGCCTTGAAAACTAAGATCTGGTAAGTTTAGACCTGGCAGAACTTTTAATCTATTATTAAAGGCATCTTGCCTATTAATGGGCGTAAGTTCCATCGGGGTACTCGATGGGGTAGGTAAAGGGCGTGAAAGTCACATTCTTATAAGGGTCTGCCGGGTACTTCCGGCAAGCTTTGCACAGCGTTTCTTTAGACATCTGGGTCCTTACCTTTATGATAAAATAAACAAATATACTAATATATATGAACTAACTCGATTTGAATGTAAAACAAAAGTAACAGAATGGATATGTAAAAAAACTTATAAAGAGACGGAAGATTTGTTGATACCACTTACTTAACAGCAAACAATAATGTTTTATGATGTTTTTATATCCCTAAGTATAATGTTTGCACATCGTACCTAACACTAACACTAACAAGTTTTACACGCATACCTATACCTAAATAACTTTGTTCATTGATAAGAATGTTCGGAAGAGAAATAGTCTCCCTGAGACAGGGAATCCTAGTAGGGAGGCTATTGTATCAATAAGTTTACATGATTGTAACAAAGCACATTTGTTGGAAAAATAAATTATTATTATTATTATTATTATCATTATTATTAGGATGCGTAATAGCAGACTAAAGTTTATTTACATAATTAGTCAACGGTTAACTGTTGCCAGCGCTTTCATTTGTGGAAATTTTGACAAAAAAAAATCGTCAAAAATTTTCAATTATATTTTCATGACCTGGCAGGAGCGGCACTGGCGGACCTGATTTTTTATACATAATTATTTAGTGTCGGTTAACGATCTAAATAATTATGTTAACCTATTGAGGTACCCGATAATGTAGGTATTTTTGCAGTGGGCTCTCGCACCAGTAGGACGGCATCCCGGGAAAGTGACGAATCTGTGATAATCCCTGGATTTGCTTAGACTTTGCAAAGTTTACTGTGTACGAGGAACATTTTTCTAAGAAAAAGATAATCTTTAGGACTTGGTCTGACGCAACTTGTTTGCATATTTTGAATAAACTATTTCTCTTCCAACTCTGCTATTTTTACTCTTTAATCTTTAAATATCTATCAAAAAACCGAAAAAGTGCGAATCGGACTCGCACACGAATGGTTCCGTACCATTTATCTATAAAAACGAGCAAAAATTACGTTTGTTGTATGGGATTCCCCTTAAATATTTATTTTTGTGTTTTTTAGTTTTTGTTGTTATAGCGGCAACAAACGGACAGCGAAGCCTTAGTAATAGCGTTCGCTTTTACCATTTGGGTGCGGAACCCTAATAATCTTACAAATTTTAAGTGTGGTTAATGTGAAAATAGCTGAAATATCGGCCTCAACTTAGAACTAAAATGAAATTTAGTTATATCCCAGATAATATAATACGTTATATAACTTAACGAGATTTTGAAACCATTTTGTAAGTACCTATATACCTACCTGTTTTAATTTCCACAAATACTAAATTTGAAAAATTTTAAATAGAATTTCGAAAAGTTCCTGCATTCTAAATAACCGCAATGAGGTGTCTAACGTTGCATTAGGTTGAGTAATTCCCTTTGTCAAATTTGCTGACTCAATTAAAATTTTAGAAGCTTGAAGACGAGAACGAAGAACGAATACTAATAAATTCAAAGCAAGGATAATACTCATATAAGGTAAGTGATTGTGTAGGTATTTGAGAAAATCGTCAGTTTTGCTTTACCAACTTCAAATTTTATAATGATTAGTAAGACAGTGCTGATTGTATGATCATAAGTAGGTATTGGGTATTACTAAGCTTTCCTTTCCGTTTCCTAAAACAGCTGTGTGTAATAAATACACAATTGTTTTTGGTCTGTGCTTCAATATCACATAGTTAATAAATAGATAGTCAATCGATTCATAATAATCTTTAATACAATGATGGGTAAGAAATAAAGTTGATGGTAAGTTTAATTTTCGAGCACTCTAACATGCACCTAACGCCATCTTGTGTAGAGCTTAGAAACTCTACCACACCCCTGTTCCCACGGGCGTAAGGAAGGTTGGGATGGGATGATATTAGATCCGAGCACACGGGATAGATGGCGTTAGTAATGATAAAAAATAATAGTGACAAGGCTGTATCAAAATAATACAGAAAATAACGTCCAAGTAAATAATTATATAAGTAGGTACCACTCTTTGATACCACAATGATACTCTTTGTCCACTCAACGCAGTACAAAGCTGATTTTATTTTGATTACAATATTTCAAAAAACACAATATCTTTCATCCGTATTCTAGTAGATACCTACCAGTTTTTACAACAAAAGAACACTACTTAGCAGCTTTTTACTTTTTCAATGCATAAATTACTGTAGGCACGGGGTCCGCCAGGTACAAATAAAAAATAGCCCGAACATAGTCAATGTGTCGTGAGCGTTACTAGTTAGTGTCCAGCGTATTCGCTTGATCCAATACTTCGCCAACACGAAATAAATGTCGCTTGGTAATATTGCGATCTTGCGTAGATAATGCAGAAATAAAATAATTTGTAAAATAGCCCGAGTGTTTCCGTTGTATGGGATGGCATCTGTATTATAGATATTATATTATCTGGGCTGTAGGTAAGCTGTAATACTTACAAACAACTCAAGTATAAATTTATGTTGTTAGGATTTAGGATAGACTACAAACTTGGGATTAGGTCACTGTTTTCAAATAACTCAGATTTCAGTCATCATCATCATCATCAACAGCCTGAAGACATCCACTTCTGAACTTAGGCCTCTCCCAGGGAGCGACACTTTGAGCGGTTTCTCGTCTCCTACACCCATCCGGCCTACGTTCCCGTAGTCTTCGTCTGTGGTCACCACTTGAGAACCTTTCTTCCCAACGGTTGTAAAATTACAATTTTCTTTTAATTTTAAGTTTATAAATTAAAATGTACCTACTACAAGAACTCGTGCCCTGTTATTATTTACTTATTTATGTTTATTACGGAAGCCCAATAACCCAAAATTCACATGCAGCAATGTAACTAACCTATTGATAAGACCGCCCATAGCAAAAGTTGTTTTTTTATTATTTTTTGGTTGCCTTTTTGGGAGTACTAATGTTTTTTATCTGACTATTTATCCATTTTTCTATCTATCTATTTAACTGCCTCGCCTAAATTTCGTTGAACACCACAGATTATGCCACGCGTCACATCTCGGTGTTGAGGAGGATCGTGGAACGCAATTTCGTGTCAACAATGACAGACAGACAGGCTCGTTGTCTTATTAAATTGAACATGGAGGTGCACGACCTCGTGTTGTTGGCTCTTGGCTCTTTACCTAGGGTGTTACGGTGAATTGGAAACGGGAATAAGAGCTTGACATCTTTTATTGAGGTCTACGTGCGTGGTTTTGTGGACTTACAGAATTGTGTTTTGTAGTACTAGTTATTTAATTTAATAATAATATAAAAATGTCCAAATACTAACGATCACATAAATAAATCCTGGACCCTAACTAAGATTCCCTCTATCTACCGTCACCCTATGGTCCCACAATACCCAGACACAGAACAAGTATTAGCGCTTTTTTTCTGTGCGCAAATACATGTCTTGTAGCAGGAATCGAACCCGCCGTCTCCACCATGGAGGCTGTCACTGTTATTCTGTGTAAATGTTCAATGTATGATTCTTTGTGCCAGCTCTTAGATTATTCATGTCCACGTTGTTTCGGTACGACGAATTTCGGCGTGACGTGCATTCGTGCTTATCACCCAACATTCGCTGTAAGTATTTTTAATGATTGGTAGAGTTGATATTTTGTTTGTTACGTTTTTAGATGCTATAAACATTCAGCAATTTGCTTTTACTGCCTAAATTAAACGATTTCTTTTTTCTTATTTATTTTATTTAGCTTACTACATATATGCTTTTAAACTGTATCCTGCAGATTATGTATTATCTAGTCTAGAATCTAATGTACTTTCCAATGTTAAAAGGTAACCTATACCTCTCCCTAGGGATGGTACTACTTGGCTTAGTGCACCGGGGTAAACTGGCATTTATGGCGTAGACTGTGAGGTCTCGCAGGAATGTGCCGTCAGTGTCAGTCACCCTACAACAAACCTTTAATATTGTAAAGGTTAGAAGTGAATGTTTTGTTATTGTATGGAATTAGAAAGCAACGATTAATTTAAAGGATGGAAGATGGAACGATGGAAGTCTTACACTGGAATTCATAATCAAGGTGGGGGCTCCTCTAGGGGTTGATGACGAAGTCTAGTTTTATGCATTTCATAAACAAGTAGCCTCCAATCTGACAAGTCTGACATTGTCGAAAGCAGGATACTATGAAAGTGAAAGAAGAAAGATTCAACATTTAACACCTATGCGAAAGTTGAATGATAGATTTTAGGGCTTTGTTCACTCCCTGACTATGAATACCACTGTTAAATGTTTTAAAAATTACTATACCTAGACTTTTAGACAGGGGAGACATATTTTCAAGAGTCCCAATACCTAAATTTCCATTGTGCGCGATACAAGCCTTATCTCACATGGAGAGGTAGCATGAAGAGTAGGCCATAATCCACCACACACACCAAGTCTGGGTTGGTGGCTGATAGATCACATCACTTTCTCGAATTTGGTGATTTTTGAAGGCATGCCGATTCCTCATGATGTTTTCCTTCGACGTGGTTAGAGCGAGTGAAATTCACAAAGATTTTATAGTCAATGGAAATTCAGTACAGAATTTGAAAAATCTGATAAGTACCTATACTTAGCTCTTAGAATAGGCACGATGACTATTATTAAAAATGAACAAGTAAATATTTGTTCAATAAAATAAAAAAATAACAATAAATGATAAATTAACAAAGAGCACGGACCCAGGTGTCTGTGTCTGTGGTAAAGCAGATTTAATAAAAAAAAAACAAGTAAATATTACTTTCATAAAGAAGATTAAAACTGAATGCAATAATTGAAAAAATAAGCAAAATCGGTAAATAGTTCACGGAGTAATAACCTTTTAAAGTTTCTACAGGAGGCAACTGCTGTCTCTTTCTCGCGAAACAGAGCGCCCCCCACAGTTACTATGAAAAATCAACTCGTAACGTCACATGCCAAAGAGATTGTATGAAAAGCTACCACAGCTTAGTAATGAGGTACTATAACGACCTTCCTCTTACGTCACTGGCCGTTTGAACTATCTCTTTCTATCCCGGTTTTTAAAATGCTTGTAACATGCTCATTTTTTGAGATATCTAATTTTTGTTATCACAAATGTTTATCTTTTGAGGAATATAATTAATTTATCTAAAAAAAAATTTTGGTCATCATGCCTATTACCACGTTGAAGTGGCAGTGGGCAGGCCACATCACTCGTAGAACTGACACCTAATGTGGAAGATAGGAAATCGAGTGGCGACCACAAATTGAAAGACGCGTAAGTATTGGCCGGCCCCCCAATAGGTGGACGTCGATCTGGTGAAAGCCGCGGAAAGCCGATGGATGCAGGATGCGAGCAGCCGCTCAATGAAGTGCTCTGTGGGAGAGGCCCATGTTCAGCAGCGGACGTCTTCACGCTGTTGATAATGATGATGACACTGCTGAACCACAATCGTTCTAAATAATTATGTATGTAGGCTAAATATTAAAGGCTGTTATAGAATTTGACAATCGCACGTCCTTTCGTTTTTGCACGCTTCTCTTTCTGTAAAAGAAGGCCCGTGTCACCGTTTGTACCATCATCGTCATCATTATCATCATAACTATGTGATGATCTAACTGATAGATAAACTGTGTATATCTACCAGCACACGCTACCAATAAACCGAGTTTTGGACTCCTACTCGAATCTCCTAACACTTCCTAAAATTCCTCCGACCGGAAAATTCCGTAAGTTGCTCTAACAATCTGCCCTATAGTTCAGATAACAAAGTACCTTTTGCAACTATCCATAGCGTACTAGACGTAGTCGCTTTAATCAAGTAGCTGGCCCGAAGTTGTTAACGAAGTGCAGTGCAAAGGCGAGTCGCCTGACCACTGCCCTCTTGAAAACTTTGCGTTAGGGACATGTATTAATTTAATGGAGTAGGTTAAGGTCTCTGTGTTAGCGCTAATTTACCTCTATTTTTGGCTGTAAAGTTTAAATCTGTATATTTTTGTTTGTTAAAAGCTGGCGAAATGGCTTCTATGGTAGGTATGTACAAGAAAAAAGAATGATAAATTAAGTGTAGCTATAGACAACAACCAGGCGGGGAGCCGATGGATGCAGGAGGCGAGCAGCCGCTCTAAGTGGCGCTCCCTGGGAGAGGCCTATGCTCAGCAGTGGACGTCTTCAGGCTGTTGACGATGATGATGATGATCGACAACAACGTTATTTTGTTGTAAATTCTAAATAATGTGACGGTCATGAACGAATGTCCGAAATTTGTAAGAAAAAATGACGTGGCGGTCAACCGACCGGTGTGGACTGTGAACCACCGATGGTTAAGTTTATCCAAATATACTTGTGGTTTTCGAAACGGAAAGCCATACTGTCCATTTATTCCGCTAGGTGATGAATAAATAAACGCCCAATGATCAGAAGCAGATCCTACTTACAACCTGGACCTTATCTGGGATTCCCTGTATTTAGGAACCCAGAAACTATGACGATCATGGTCCCACAACACTCAAACTCAAAACATGTATTTGCGCTTTTCCTTGTCTTCTTCTTCTTCTTTCTTCTCTTTTTTTATCAACGACTAGGCCAGCGTTTGACCACAATCTCACCTGGGCCTTTGTTCTCTATCAATTTCTTACTTCGAAACCACGCGAATTCCTTGTCTTAGATAAGAAATCTGCAAAAGTCTATTCTCTATGAAACGAAAACAAAAACGCGCGAAATGAATTTGGAATGGGCGCGATTTGAACTGTCAAAAATCATTTGTTTTGCCGAGACGCGTTCCGAAACATCAACACATCAAAAGATATGACCACTTATGTCAATATATTTTATACAAAATAAAGATAACTTTAATGTAAAGTGAAGGTATATCTGACGCTGTGACACGATTTGAACGGTCATATCTTTTGATGTGTTGATGTTTCGGAACGCGTCTCGGTAAAACATACGATTTTTGACAGTTCAAATCACGCCAATTCCAAATTCATTTCGCGCGGTTTTGTTTTCGTTTCATAGAGAATACAGTTTCGCAGATTTCTTATGTAAGACAAGGAATTCGCGTGGTTTCGAAGTAAGGAATCGATACGGAATAATGGCCCAGATGGGAAGCGACGATGTGGTCTAAGGTCTAGCACGCTGGACTAGTTAAAATACCTATTCACTCTTGATTTTAACAGCCCCGGGTTGTATATTTCGGGAAACACCGACCAAGGCAAGGGATTCCACACTTTGGCACTCTTCTTTTCTCTTGCAAACAAATACTTGTCTTGTCAAGGGAATCATGCCCGATGGTTCCGGCCAAGCCAAGCTGCTCAACCACCACGCCAAAGAGATTGTGAACCTGAAATTGGTTATGCATCGCGGCTTCTTACTTTATGAATTGAATTACTTTATGTAATTCTGTAAGAATGTTCCATTGTCGATCGCGTCGTCACTTACCGTGGTCAAATATGTGGTAACTTTAAATAAAATTCGGTGGCCGCTTCTTTCCAAAGATATAGTGAGGTAATTGAATTTCCGTCCTAAAAAGAGTTATGCCTTACACGATTGAATTAGAATTGTTTGGCTGGTTTATAACGCTTACGCTAAGTTTTACTTAGCTAAGCTGAAATATTAAAATGGTACCGCTTCTTACGTCGTATACAAAATATCAAATAACCCTTACTGTACAGCAGTAATTAACATAAGTAAATAAACTTGAGCACAATATTTCACACAGCGCCACCTAGTACATACCTAAGTTACAAGACAAAGTATCAGACCATCTCTCGAAGTTGCCGCAACAAAAAGCCAATTTGTAAATTATTTCTGGCGTACGCTACGCCTATTAGGACATCTTGATGGCTGCCTGTCGAGTACTTTCAACGTCTATTTAAAAGCTACTGAAAAACTATTACTCCTATACTCCACAACCAAATCTTTATCAATCAAATATCGCCCTTAAAACCACTAATTAAAACTCATAACAAATTTTTAAGCTGTAAATTGAAAATGGTAAGTTTAACTTCGAGTATTTATGGCAACACATTAAACCAAGCTAAGCTGACCTTTTAGTTTATTTGCAGACCAAAAAGAAATTAAAGCTGATGGGGTTCTTTTTATAATAGTCTTTGTCGTATGCCTATTTTGATATGATGTCAGGTTGAGGGGATGTGGATAAACGTGGACTTTTTTTTAAGAGGTGAATATATGATGAGGGTTTATTTATGGGTTTATCGGAAACAAAGTGCCATGTTCAATGCATAGCAGATTTATTAAAGGAAAAAATGATTAATTTTTAATTTGTTACTTTTGTAGGTGAGTGTTCTATTCCTGTATTTAAATCGTAAAAAAGTAATGGGACATCTTGAAGTAGGTAGTACATAGATAATTTTATAGTAGAGTAAGTGAATTAAGAGACTTAGATATTTTAAAGGTAAAAATTAAAGTTCATTTTAAATTGATAGACAAGTAGCCTATGAACCGACTTACAGAAAACCAGAGGAGTTATTAAATTAATTCTGTTACCTCATAATGAGAAGCCGTTTATAAAATTCCAGTTTTTTTTTTTTTTTATAACATGGACAGACAAACAAGCAGACGGCCCGCCTGATGGAAAGCAGTTACCGTCGCCTATAGACACCTGCATCACCGGGGGCGTTGCCGATGCGTTGCCTACCTTTATTTGAAAGAATATTAGCTACAAATATAATCATAGATTGGTCAAATAGAAATTTCATCATGATACTTAATTGTTATTATCCAAGTATTTCTCTGTAATGACATTAAAGGGATTGGATTGGATTAAAGGGAGTGTGTGCCGTATGTATGTGAATATTTGTAACCACCAATCTCCGTAACTACTGAACCAATGACCGACGACCTGGTGAAAGCCGCGGGGAGCCGATGGATGCAGGAGGCGAGCAGCCGCTCTAAGTGGCGCTCCCGGGGGGAGGCCTATGTTCAGCAGTGGACGTCTTCAGGCTGTTAATGACGATGATGATGATGACTGAACAAATTTTGACGAAAGTTTAGATAATAATAAATTTGGTTTTTTTTATATCCATGAGTGAACCACGGGGCTCAACCACAGAGCTATGAAACAAATTACGCTTCGATGTAGAGGGAAAGCTTTTTTTTTTACTCTGTGGGCTCAACTAATGGTGAATATTTTACAGCCAAACTACAAAATGCAGACTAAATTTAAGCACTGCAGTGCAGTACATCGGATACACAAAAAGTGGCATGAGTTATGGCGACACGCTTGTGACATCGCGTCGTTTCTCGACAGCTTTTAACTAGATGTTAATGTTTATCATGACAGTAAAAACGTATTTTTACGGCTTCTTGGTTTTGTTAACACAGGTTTTGAGGACTGTAAACATTTTGTGGGTTTTTGTGATAATGGTTGGTGATGTAACTCTAGTAACAAATCAACACTATAGCATAGTGTAATAAAACTGTAGGTAACATATTGTTTCTTAAATGTATTAAGAAACAAAAATCACAGATTTCTTATCATATGTAGTACTTATGCCTACAAATATAGCCCAGTTTTTTTAAATAGACTAGCATGTTTAAAACGGGTAAATAACCGATTTTACTAGGTGGTAAGACTTTTCTGCAAGTTCGTCTAGTTAGGTACCACCGCTTTGCCAGTTATTCTGTCGCCAAACAGTAGGTAATGTGCAAGCACTTCTGTGTTCCGGTTTAAAGGGTATTGTAGCTAGTGAAATTACTGGGCAAATGAGACTATGATCTGATCTCACAGTCTAAAAATCATTCTTAGACTGTGTGATGTCTCAGGATGACGTGTGCAGTGTAGGATCACGTGAAATTTAAATCTAGATTTCTGAGTGACACGGTAATTATTTTTTTTTTTGGGCGGCTAGGACGCTTAAAGCCAGGCAAACAACTAGCTCGTCACGTTAACCATTTACATAAAAAAATGCTGTAAGCAATAGTTTTACTCTTTAGATAAATGTTAATCTTGACAAATCTTTATAACTGATAATACTGGGTGTTATATTGTATTCTATGAATGTATTTACAAAAAAAAAAGTATTTTGTATTGTATCAGTTATCTGGTTCTCATAGTACAAGGTATGCTTAGTTTGGGGCTAGATGGCGCTGTGTGAAATGTCCACACATATTTATTTATTTAATAATTCTACCACACATACTCTTTAGATCACATATTAATATTGACAAATCATAATAAATATGACCATAATTCTACCACACATTAAAGTTAATGTAACATTGTGTGCTGGACACCATTATTATCTTCCTGTGATATACCTATCGAACTAACCTGATAGCATCCGTCGGTAGTGTACTATTGGAACCAAACTAACGGCCGAATCGAGTTTTACTCGCTCACATTTCTTTTTAGGCTCATCTAAATTCTAAATCATCATCTAATGATGCATTAAATAATGTAATTGCAAAGATGACTCATTGCAAACGGGTTTTTTTTAATTGTATAATAGTCAATCTTACTTCGTACTTTAAAGCGCGATCAACCGTTTCCAGCAATTCTTTTTTATTTATACATTATACAGTAAAACTAGCTAGAGAGAGACGCTGATTTCATTTGAATACTGAATCGATCTACCATCAGACACCAAACCATGGTATCGATACCATCAGCCAGCTAGCAGCTCAGCTGTTAATGCGTTTGCTATAACAATCGCCTAGTTATTGCATGTCAGTATTATATTCGATAATTCACTGGTACATGGTAGGTATTGAAACCTATTCAAGCTGGTATAGGGTAATAAATCATAGGTCCACTGTGTAAGTATGTGTTGCCTAATTGTAACTATGTAATCGTTGACAGCTCGTAGGTTTTGTAAGGCGATTGGTATTAAAGCTATAGGAATAGTTGTAGTAAATGCGTAATAATATTTCTAAGAATGTATTGTAGGTGTATTGTATGTTTGACTCCCCACGTTATGCCGTATCAGTGTAAGTAGATGATTTCTTCCGTCTGATAGTGCGAAGTTTAATAAGTAAAGTACAGAATAGAAAGAAAGAATATTGTGATAATTGATCATGCCCCCGGTTTCCTCACGTAGATTTCTTTCAGTGCTGAAAAGCGAGTGCAAAATCCGTACATATCTTGAAAGTTATTGGTCCAGGGCAGTGGGATTTGAACCTGGGTGCGTTGGTTTAAAAGTTGCATGGGCTACCACTGAGCCATTCTACTCTACTTACTATCGGCTAAATTCGATAATGCATTGTTGAATTCACACCATATGCCAACGTCATCTAACTTCAAAGTGGCGATTCCAAACAAACGCGCCGAAACAATAAATCACATCAACTACGACGAGCGAAGCGCGAAATAAACAAAACCGAGCGAGCGAAACTTTCATTTCGTTTGCGACTCGACGAGTGCACACTTGAAACTCTTGGCGGTTACTATTGGTTCTCGAATGCCTTGCCAATGAAGCTTCCAATGAAGCCTGAAGATCATTTAATTTAATACATTAATATCATCTCTACATCAAATGATCACAGTAACAGGAACAAGTAAGGATCCCACAATGAAGAGTCGACGTAGTGAGAGAACTCGACGTGAATGGATGAATTTTGAAGTGAGAGCGCATTTTGTAGACAAGTTTCGGAGGACTCGACGTTCTGGAAAGTCGACGTCAACAATCTTACCTAACTAGTCAATAAATGCTGATGTCTCAGGATGACTTGGCTAGTTCCCGGAATTTATAATCTGTTGGCACTGCAACTGTTACGGACAGGCATGACACTCAACATCAACCAAACAACTACCTCTGTAACTCATCACCTCATTTGAACATTAAAAGACATATTATTATATTAACATTTAAAACTGATTGTGTAGCTTAGACTTGGTGGATACATAGTAATGCTCAAATCACAGTTCTTACAGTGTCTCAGACTCACTGTACAAAAACACTTTAACCCTCGACATTTTAAGTATCAGAGATTTTTTTTACCACTGTAACTACTCTAGGGCAACAGACACTGGAGTCTTTGGAGTTGGAGATAAAAAATTAAGAACCTCCTAGAGTGCATGAATGAAAGAGTTTGCTATGAAGTTTGAAGTAGGTTGTACTTACTTATATTTTCTACGAACTTCGTTGGAGTAATAGAACAGTTTTAATGGACCATCGACCTATTCTTTACGTTACGCTCTACTCTCTACGCTTTAGTACTCATCTACACTCTATCAGAAAGTGTCTATATAAAAACAAATATTTATTGGTTTGTTTGGCTTGCACTACCTGCAAAGTGTGCATTTGTGCAATGACTTGCTATCCTTGGTCTTTCATCAGGTTCATGACACGTGTATCCAAAGGTGACGGTGACCACTTACCATCAGGTGGGCCATCTGCTAGTTTGCTACACATAGTATTCAAAACGCCCAAAACTGAATGTAAACAAACTAACGTTGACTGGCTAGGCTGGCCTACTCACTGGCCTATTAATTGACACACAAATTGGTTACTTGTCTTGTACCTAATAAAAATAAAAATATAAAGAGTTTGTACAATAACTGGGTGCTTCTATTAAAATTATTATTATTATGTTCTGCCTGACCGTACTCGAAGCGTCAATCCAAAATTCAACGGTTCACGCATCAGCAATGGAAATTGATATGGAAGCTAAATAAATATTACATCAAACACCGCCTGTCATAACAAATTCGTGACACACTGGTTA
The DNA here is from genome assembly GCA_963580505.1 of Ennomos erosarius. NCBI lineage: Eukaryota > Metazoa > Arthropoda > Insecta > Lepidoptera > Geometridae > Ennomos > Ennomos erosarius. Next base: position 13,680,397 of record OY756982.1, read on the forward strand.
TGAAATTGGCAATCTTTCATAAAACTGAAAAAATCTTTATAACTTTTATTTGAGTCCGCAAGTACAAATAAATGATGGTCGACCTGCAACAATTTATCATAATAATCATCGGCATTGATCGTCATGCAAGTTTTACTGCTGGACATAACATAAGCCTTTCCAAACGCCACTGAGCACGGTCTGCCAAAAAACTTTCTAGTTGCCGTACCAGCAGCCATGCTTATAGTTATAACGTCACACCAAAAATGTATATTTGAATTTTGCAGTATCCTTAATTTATAAACCCGAAATCACATCAATGAGCTGCCCAATTAAGTCACTGTATTTTTCTCTACACTTAATGTACGCTGGTTTCATACATGAAATTATTTAGTTTATTTACCTTGTTCAAGCATCTTGCATATTCATTCCACATCACCGTACCGAGTGGACACTATTCTCATTTTCGCACCGAGTCTCGAATCTCACTAAGGCAGAATGTAGGTAGGTATTTAAGCCACTGGTTTAGTTAGTTGATGTCTCATGCCGGAAAGCACAACCATCATGTTCGTTGGTTTGCATGGCCGTGTGTCTCCAAAGGGGGTCCTACCTCCCCGAACTACATTTGCATATGAAAGCCATAACTCTGCGACACGGAAAATTTAATCTTCCCCGTAATTGAGTGAAACCCTTCACATCGCTGACCTAATTAACGGCGCAGTTTTATACGGCCCACATAATTCAATGGGGTAAAATTGTACCTATATTTGAAGTGGAACTCTTTACCATCATCTGTTTCCGAATAGCTTCAAACTGAAAGTTTTCAAAAGCTGTAGGCCTAGCACGAATATTTACGCGCGCGTAATTGTAACGTTAACGTAAGGCAGTTGTATAACATTTGATCTGCCCTCCTATTGAGATTGCGTCTGCCGCTCAACTGCTGTCGAAGTTCATACAATTTTGACAGCAGTTGAGCGACAGACGCGCGTCAGCCTCGCTGCTAGCTCAATCGATAGGGGGCAGATCAAATGCCATACAACTGCTATACGTTAACGTTACACTTACGCGCGCGTAAATATTCGTGCTAGGCCTACTGGTCTGCGTGAGCATGCTGCCTTATCCTCAACCGTATTATCTTTAACATCAGGCAAAACTGTGGTTAAACGTAGACCTATTTGATACTCTATAAAAAAAACTAAGAATGAAAGCAAGTAAAATTCAAGCAAGACCTACGTAAGCCGGCTTCCTACCTACAAGGTGGACCAACGACCTGGTTCTGGCACTGTGAGCCAAATTCAAAAGGCAAGCAGTCGTTCAAGGTGGTGCTCTATGGGGAGGCGTATGTACAGCAGATGACATCTTCAGGCTGGTGATGATGAAAATTAGAGTAAGAATTTTAAATTCTGCCGTAGGCGACTGTTCTCTTACGATAGTAATCATAGGACTGAAAGCTAAGCGTGCCCTTCGCAGCACGGTTGCACTCATTCATATTTTGTACATACCAATTCACTTAACACTATGCATTTAATCTTTGTTCACAGGTAAGCTTACTGCTTGGAAGATGTGCCTACATAAGTGAGTAAACTATTGCTGGAGGAAGTGTTCAATAAATTAATTAATAATGAAAACGGCCAAGTTTTTTTTTTTTGCTATTGCTTGAACACCCAATTAAAATTAAGCATTCTAATCATATTACAATCTAGCCATCTATTTGGCTAATGAGTAATTTTAATTTAACCTAAACTTCTAATATAATAATTGTCTAAGAATGTGTCCAATAACACGTTTCTTATTGTCTCTATTAATGTGAAGACACATTGTTGTTGTGTTCTTTTTAAGTAGCACTTACACTGCACCACATTAGACTATCACGTAACTACACTTTAACACTAATTAAACTAACTCAAACGGTTTTGTTCTTTTTAGTCTTCTCACTAGATCCGTGTGGTCGAGGAGCTGAATTGCCTCAACATTCACGTGATGGTGAAGCCTGTATTGATGACTTTCTGCGTGTTTTTTAATAATATTGTGGACGAACTCTATTTTAAGGTCCCGATGGAGGTAGTCGTTTCGTATATACCAGGGTGCATTGACGATTTCCCTTAGCACTTTATTCTGGAACCGTTGGATGATTAATATATTGTTCTGTTTGGTACAGCCCCATAGCTGTATACCATAAGTCCATACTGGCATGAGGACTTGCTTGTACAATAAAACTTTATTGTGTATCGACAGAGCAGAGTGTCTACCAAGCAGCCAATACATTCTTTTATAACGCAACTCAAGTTCTTCTTTTTTTTTCTTGACGTGACAGCACTTCCACCTCTTGCTGTATTATCTGGGTGAAGCGCGTGGTAAATTTTGTATCCCTTAAAATTAATGTGCGATTGTCTCGTAAAATGTGTTTCAGAAACAAGACACACATCGACGTTTTCTATATCCAAAACTACTTGTAATTCATTTTGGTGTTTTTGTAACCCGTTTGAATTCCAGGTCATAATTTTAAGTTTTGTATTCATTTTTTCGTTTTGGTAGTAGCTATTCTGGCGCTATTTTCTATCTTTTTTAGTCGCTCATCAAACGACGTCATGAGCCTTAATATATTATCTAACTTCTTATCGTTAGTTACAGCTTCTTGAGAGACTAGAGGTACTTTGGCTATACCTCTTGCAGCTGCTTGAGCATATGATACATTTTTGGATGTTGTATGGGTAGGCAATTTTGCACTTGATTTATTGTGGATTAAGATTTTTAATCGCCGTTGAAAATACCACCAGATAACAGAGGTTTAGTAATAGGGTTCAGCTTTTACGGAACCCTAAAACTTAATATTAGCGCAAAATCGTGGCACTTAGTTTTTTCAATGCACTTAAAGCAAAAAGTCTAAGGTCTTAAAGTTCAGCCTAGTTACTACAAGAATGTGAACCTAGAAAACATTTTACGAAGAGACGCTAAGAAGCTTCCAGCCATCTTGCTGACTTAAAGCTTGCTGGGACAGCTATGCACTCAGGCCTTGACTAACACTAACATAAATGTGCAGTCTTTCAAAAATAAAACGTTAAATTTAAACTCTATTTCGTATACGATACGGTCGATAGGCTCTTCCATCCAAGGTTCAGCAGCTGATAAGTTATTGTTGTTTTACTGTCAACTGCACCAACTTTTATTTGCGTTATTTAAATACGATTTTCACCCGTATTTTAATGTTGTAAAAGCTCGTTTCAATATAAAAATAGTAGGTATTGCTTGCTTCTTGTTTATGGCATTTTCAAATCCCATACTTATTTGTTCCATCATTTTAATGCAAAAAAAAATCAGGCATCAGCCAGTCTCAATATCCGAGAATGTGATGCGTTAAAGGCAAAAACTTCCACCCAATTTTAAAGTTGAAAAAGCTTGATAACTTTTGACAAAATAATTAATAAGCTGCAAGCTTTAATTTAATAACTGTAAAAATATTAGTTATTATAACAATAATATCGCTATCTAATACAGTTATCATGTTTATTGCTTGTCTTTATTGATAACGTTATAATCAAAGTAATAACAGTAAAACCTTTTCATTATACAGGTATATGAAGGTCTAATCTAATCATACGAAATAGCGCATTAAAGAGCAAATATAAATACCTAACACTTCGACTTTCATAAAAAAAATATCAAATTAAATAGTTTTTAAGACATTTTACGCCATAGGCAATTTGCAAGTTAGACATAGATTTAGGCGCTTTAATTTTTAGGCATTTTTAGTCATAAAGGATAAACAGATCAAAAGAACTTTTTCGATACCTAATATAAAGAAACGTATTTGAAACATAAAGCGCTATGACTAAACCATAAGACCGCTACAAAGTTATCTTCGAAAACCCGCTTCTTTCATTGTAACCTAGGCTTTGTGTCCGTATCGTCGATATCCTACTTTTGTCCCACTTGTGGTCCATTGGTCCAGAAACAATGGTGGCATTATATCAATGGTCCCGTCTCGAGAACCTCTCAGAACTCTCGGTTCATCGATAAGCTGTGTCCATTGTTGAAATTGTTCTTGGTCGCCTCCGTTGGCTTTATTAGTGCTATCCAGTATATTTTTTTTTTCACTAGTCTGTGGTGCTATCACTCATTATTTTATTATTCTTTTGTTTTTAGCTAAAAACAACAAGGTTGCTTTCACAGACAATATTGAAGCAGTTACTCAAAAAGATTTTATCAATTTGAAAAGTCTGATTGAATTTTTAGAATGAGAATGTAAAAGTTATTTGTGTTATTTGCCGTAAGAAATTCATTTGCAGTCACAGTTTTATATATTTGTTGAACAGGCAGCCCCATTCAGTGTTGCAAGCATCAGTTGCAAATATCTATTTAGCAATAATTATGTACTGAAAGAAACTCACTTTATATCCATGTATAATGGTAAAAAAATTAGTAAACCAATACATCGTAAATTAACATCTCGGACAGTCTAAGTCTCAGCAGTCAGTACCAGTCATAAGTAATATTTTTCATAAGACGTATTCTATCAGTTATCAGGTTCTCAAAGCACAGTACAATCTAGGCTTAGTAGCACGTAAACATACTCATTAGCCGTTGATATGATTAATGTAGTTAGCTTAAAGAGTAGAGGCACATCTTGGTGTTTTTATTTAATGTAAGTATATCCATAGTAAAAGATTTTTATTAACTTTGCATCGAAGTACATTTTGGAGATAAATCCTCTCCTACAATATGAATATATCTTTCTAATTATGTACCTCGTATGTTTCTGGGCCCTTACCACAAACTAATACAAAACCATCATGGTTCGTGACAGTAATGCTTCAAGGTTACAATAATAATTGTTCGAATTCGTACCATGAACTTATAAAGTACCTATTCCTGCGTGAGAACGAAACTTCTACATTTTTATATAGCGTTATCACTGTCGCACGTCGGTGTCAACATGATGTATATCGGAGTGAACGATATAACGTGACGTCATTAAAACTGTTCTGCGGCAACAACATTATAGTATTCTTACTTTTATGTCATTTTTCAAAGTATTAGACTGAAGTAATAATGCTATAAGAGGTTGTGGTAGGCCCCCAGTGCGTACTGCGTAGTATTATTCCGACACTATTTTAAAAACCTGTATCGAGTCTGAAAATAACCATTATATTTATTTTTTTATAAATATGTGTGGACATTTCACACAGCGCCATTTAGCCCCAAACTAAGCATAACCTGTACTATGGGAACCAGATAACTGATACAATACTATTTTTTTTTGTGTGTAAATACATACATAGAATACAATATAACACCCAGACGCAGAACAAACATCTATTTAAAGTAGGTAATGCTTTTTCATTAACTACTCGAATTAATAACACATGCACGATGACCGTTTCCTCGGGACCAATTTGAGTGAAATATAACGATAATGGTACCCTGTACTGGGCTACCACAAGCTAATACAAAACCATCATGTTTCATGACATTAATATTCCAAGCTTACAATAATATTGTTCGAATTCGTACCATGAACTTATAAAGTATTCCTGCGTGTGAACGAGACGTCTACATTTTATATGGCGTTATCACTGTCAGTGTCAACATGATGTAAAGGTATGACATGACAGTTTAATTTGAGTGAACGATTTAACGTGACGTCGTCAAAACTGCAGAGCTCTGTAACATTAAAGTATTCTTACTTTTGTATCATTTGTCAATGTATGATTGAAGTAATAATGCTATAAGACGTTGTGGTTGCCCCCCTGAAATAACGAAGCAATAATAATAACAGTTACCTTTGCTATCACTTGTTACATTTATATTATTGTTATTATAGCATTCTACAACAGCTGGCAGTAAAATGGAAATATCACTTTCAATTTATTATGATAGCGCCTAAAATAACTGAGATAATTTTGCTTTTAAGAACAGCTTTTAAAATAAAGATAATATAGTCCTCAAAATTCCACGAGCTGTTAAATTTTGGACTTAAGTATTTCTTATCGCCAACAAAGGAGAGCCGAAAAAGAAGTAAGTTAGGAGATCACAAGAAGTATGAAAAATTATTGATCACTATAAAAATAAAACATGATGAAGTTGTAATGGTTCCAGTAGTAGGTACTATGGATGGGAGTACTTAATGTTAAAAATGCAATAAGTACTACGACATTATTAAAAATGACTGGATGAGATTAAGTCAAACTGCGACTTGGATATTTTGAGTTTTAGCCTAAGTGAAATGAAGTAATTTTGCGATCTAGCCTTTTCTAATACCAACCCATATACATTTTCGTTTCTTTGTTTGACTCCCTATTAGAGGTTAAGTTTTCAATAACCCTATCTTAGTATTTATAGCCTACGTTAAAGAAAGAAGACACCCTTATAAGTACCAAGTTTCAAGCAATTTGGACAGTTTATCTGTCATTCAGTCAGTCAGTCAGTCTCTCAGGACAAATCCTTTTAATATAGATTATAGAAGCGGAAGAAAATTGTTTTTTTTTCCACCATGTTACGTGTCGGTGGGTTTCATGTGCAAAATGTCTGGCCATTAAAATTATTTTTTGTCCGTTATCTATTTCATTTCTACATTTATCTATGTTCAAATATAGAGCTAACCTCACAATTGGAACAAGGGAAGCCGAACAAGTGCGGTCTGTCCACTTGATTGATATATGCAGTGGCGACATAGTCGCAACACGACACGTGGCCTGTCGACACGCACGTGTCAGTGTTTAATTAACTCACTGGTTATTTTGTGATCTTTACTCGATTTTTCGATGGCAAACTCTTTAAACTATAGGTACCTCTGGTTATTATCAGAATGTTTGAGTGGTACTGCTATTTATATCGTTTTTTTTTTGGGTTCCGTACCAAAAAGCGTGATATGAATAAGCCTCCGGTATCTGTCTGTCCAACTTATAAATAAATGTAAACCTATACCGCCTGAAGGTACGCAAAATGCAACGAAATAAAAAAAAAACTACGATTTTGGGACTGCCTAAATTTTTAATAAATAGATGGGTGAAATTTTCAAAAATGATACGATACTACAGTGGATCATATAACAAACAATAAGAATGATTTGATTACCAAAAATAAGCGTTAAGGAAGTTCCAAGAAATTGTAATTAAATTAAAATTCGTAAGTCTCTAGAGCCATTAGAGTCTCGACAGTAAAGCTGTTACTAACGTACCAATATAAAGATGTCCAATAAGAAAGTTTATTAAAACACGTGGAAATATAGGATAATGCTAGTTTATGTTTTCCGTTTCCACGCCCCACTTCCTGTCAAGTGCTTATTGATCTTCCATGTTTAAACAACACGGCCGGTGTTTCATGGAACGTTTAAAAATGTTTTTCTAATGTCAATTGTATACATTCGCGTTTACGTACTGTCATACATTATCATCGATGTTTTTAAATACACGTTAACTGCGTAACCAGTCAGTTGTTGGAAACTTGTGACTTTCGAAGAATTTAATTGCGTTAAATGCGCAATTGGACCACGCGCAGCTTCAAAAACCGGTTAAAACAAGATAATTATTTTAAGACGGAACGCGCGTAAGAAATTGCGGATCCAAATACAATTCTACAGCTTTTAATTGCTTGATTCAGCGTCATTGAAAGTCTGATGAAGATCACTGGAGAAAGTTCATAGCCATAAATGAATATTCAATAACAAGATTATTTAAAAAAATGGTTTTTGCATGGTAAGCTTTTTACTTCCCACAGTAGCAAGCTCCTTACTAAGTGAAGGTAGATGACGAAAACCAATGCAGTACTGTATTTGAACTAAATATATTTCATTTTCATGGAAAATTCCCTTTTAGGGTGATAATGACCGTACTCCTTGGCTTAGGAGCGTTTTGGGGCCTACAGTTCAAGGAAGTCGTACTGACGACTACTCCTACTCCACGTTTGAGACTGCCACTCAGTTGCGAACCAGTGACGGAAAATCATAAGGTTATTGGTTACAAATGTCCGCCAAAATCTGGTTAATTTTTATTAGCAAATCGGAATCGGCGAAATTTTTTTAATAAACGATTAATAAATCATTGAACGAGTACAGATCGATGATTCAGCATACATTACTCTAATTACGCTAATGTCCAAATAAATAAGCAAAAATAAACATTGTTTTTTGATATTTTTTTCATTCATAAAACATTGGTATTTTTTGAAAGCATGAAGCAAGTTTCTGTTCTAGTTAATGCTCTATGGGAAAATATTTAGCAGTGTCTACTGCTTCGGGCTGATGATGATGATGGCATTTTTACAAGTGGACATTTTTGAGAATTACATTTTAATGAAATATCTGATTTGATCAACAAACATCAACTTTTACTTTTCAGACGATTCCACAAAATGATTAACCAACACGCAAAAATTTTTTATAAGTATCTACAGGAGGATAGAAAAATCACTTTCTTAAAATATGACGTCACAGTAGGACCACGACGACATGTATATCGTCGTGGTCCTACTAGTAGGATAAATTAGTAGGACCACGAGGAAACAGCGATTTTAATAGGGTGCGCCAAACAAAATTACCTTTGTTTTTGGAATTTGTATAGGTAAGTAGAAAAAATATAATGTATAAAATTGAGTGCTATTCGGGTTTTAGATTTTAGTTTTACTCGAACTAAACTAGAGGAGATCCGCGGTTTCATTCCTTAATATTTATAATATCTGTGCCCTAGTTTTTCTTACTCACATACAATACAAACTTTATCACCCAATTTTGTCCAAAGGGGTTTAATTTTCGGAAAATTGTTTATGTGCGTATTCTCAGTATTTAACGAGTGAAACCGCGGGGCACGTCAATCTGACAATAAATTTTACATCTTTTTACTACAAAATTGTAACAATTTATTTAATACCTACCAACAGTGTTAGCGACAAAGACTTCGCATTGTTACGTCCAAAATGGCCACAAAAACGTTACGATCGCATAAATCATAAGATCATTGGAAGTTTAACGTTCCTCTCCGTTGACAAATCGAAATTTAATTAGAAACAGAAGGAAAATGTCGGTAAAATGTCCAACGAATCGCTCTCGAAATCTAATTATATTCGATTTCTGGAACTTTAAAACGTTTTTTATGTTCGACGTTCGACCTACTTTCGAGTGGAAATTGTAAAATATTTGTTAATAGATATTTCTATATTCGTCATTAATTAATTATTAAATTAAACACTTTAAACAACAATCTCTACTATTAGTGAGGATAAAATTAATTTTTAATATAATAGGGATACACCTGTTATACTTTAAAAAGCATTCTTGGTTGTTCGATGGCCAGCTTGAACACAGAATCAGTAATAATAGAAATAAATAGCTTAAGGCATTTTTATGCTTGAGTGATGTTGCCAGTTTTTTCAGTGAAGTTTACGAAACATAAAGTGCCATAAAAGCCTAAGATTATCTCTCTTTAATGGAAGCTTTTAAGTCCCTAGATACAGGGAATCCTAGTTAGGGTCCAGGATTTATGTATGTGATCGTTGGACGTTATTTATTTATTTATTTATTTATTACAAACTTTTGCATATGCTATTACTACTACTACTACTACTTTACTTTAGCATAGTTGTTTTGTGTTAACACAAAATAACTATGCTAAAACCGCTGCACAATATAGAGTGGGAGTATTTTCACGAATTGCGTTGCATTAAAAGTTACCTAGCTACTTCCATAATAAACTAGCTAATGCATGACGCATTGGCTAAAATGGATAACCCGATAAAAAAAAGGCATAGCGGAAATGCTAGTTCGTGATTTCTGTTACCACACACACTTCCTGTCAAGTTCGTATTGATCAACCAGCACGCATATTTGAACAACATTGTATTTTGCAGTTATGTTTAAAAACTTACCTGCTTATGTCAGAAATGCGACATTCGCAATTTAACTTTACGTCTAACATGTCATGACTTACATTTTATCTTTTATTCCTTGAAAAATTACAAGAATTAATTACAATTAAGTAAATAGGAAATACAAGTTTATTAAATCAAGATGCTTTTTACAATGTAAGTGTTACCATTTTTACCAGAAACGGTGACAGTCTTTTTTGTACGTGAAAATAATAACCATACAATTTTAAATGTAATGAGAGTTGTAACTCGTAAGGATTTTAGACCCGCACCAGTTTGATGCGTGTCCAAAAAATTTAATGAAAATAATGTATTTAGTTTGTTTTTTATTTGTATGTTGTCTCTTTGCAAGAGACAGACACAAAATAACACCATAAAATTAAAAATAAATGTTTTATAATAAGGCTGGCAACGCATGTCATTGACTAGAAATACTGATCGATCTCATTAGTTTTTAGAGTAATTCTCACTGGACTCCTTAGTTTAGGAGCTTTCTGGGCCGTACAATACAACACATTGACCATAACGTCCACTCCGGTGCCGCAGTTAAAATTACCAGAGACTTGCAAACCCACTTTGGACAGCGATGGCAAAATAATAGATTACATATGCCCGCCGGATACATATTCTTAATATTTTTTTTTATGATTATTACTTTAAGTGACATATTATTATAACTTACCTATGAGGTTGCTTAGTAGATCTGTCTACTTCATTATAATATTATTATTGGCACTTAGTGCACATAGGCACATAATTTAAAATACTTGATCATTTGTTTTATTTCTACTGATCCCGAAACGATGAAGAGTAACGAATGGATATTATAAGAATTATATTATATACTCACCTATCAAATTTATGTCTGCATAAAATAAAATAATTAATAGTAACTAAATCACATATTGAACCTACTAAGCTAATAGGCCACTAGCTCTTTTAGTGTCAAGTGAGAGACCCAGATGTGCCGCTAGCTCTTTGTCTATACCCTAGTCTCGTTAGGTAATCAGATTTGTTTGCAGTGTACTAACGAGCAGAGGGCAGTCTGCTCCTCCAGTCGTGCGTGTTTTGTTTGGCAATGGCGCAAGGCGCATGGCGCATGGACGAACGGCCAATGATCATATATTATGCACTATGCGTTTTAGATGTAAATCATAGAATATTTATTTTTAATTGAGTGTAGGTTGACTCTATTGAACAAACCAGAACCCTTAGATTTTAAACTTCCATGGTAACATTACTCAAAAAATGGCAAAAACGTAGAATGTTTACCTCTACTTTTTGATATTAAAATACCTAACAGCGTGCGTTTATTGAAGGCGTTCTTTTGAAACTTACTTTCTATTACTTATTCTATGCAAAATAAATTACTTTTTTATTTGATATTTTATTAATTACTTTAATATTTGAGTAAACAAGAAAATGTTAAGGTCCTTTTATAACTATACAGAAATCGAGCGTGAAAGACAAGTACCATTTGTCTTAAATAATATTCGTTTATTCCCATTAGAATACCGAGTTATGTTAAATTGGTAGTTATCTAGTAGGAAGAAAAATTCCTTTTAGATTACTGGTTGTGATGGGGGAATTTATTTTTCCAATTAAAAGACCACTGTTTACAAAGTTAGGTCAATACTTATGCACCGGCAGATTAAATTTTTTCACCAACACAATAAAATCAATTGTATTCATCTACTAGTAATTCTATTTCTTTATTTCAACCAATGCCCGGGGTTGCCACACTTTTACAGAACAATACAAATTAAAACACTCATCTATTCACACGAAATTGAAAGACAAATTAGCGGAAAAACAAAAAACTGTTCCAAAGTCAATGACACAAAGTCAGCTATTGTCAACTCCTTGTGCCTCATTAGGAAGAAAAAAAAAACAATTAAGCTGAGTTCACTTACACAACTTTAAATCTACCCTCAGAAAAATACGATGTACCTTATTAAAAAGATAGTAGAGGTGAAATTAGTTTGATTGTGTTGTAATTGGCGGCAATATAGGTTGGTCCCTTCATCCTCATATGAACTTCAGCGGCGGAGCACCTGAGGCTGTTCCTTTATGAGCATTGTGAACTTTAATCGAGTCTTGAATGGCATTGTTTAAATCACACACGGTATACTGTTATTGTCAGTCCATTGTGTGGTACTGCGTGTGCGTTTATGGACTTATTTCCGGATTTTATTGTGATTAATGTATTGTACTTTTTTAGTTTAGAAAGGAAGTACCTATAACTAGGAAAACTGTTTTTTATTAATTTTGCATTATTTATACAGTGATTGGAATAATTTTTGAGTTTCTGATATTTTGGCAGAGCTACATGCATTATGTTTAGGGGTAGACTGATAAATGCGGGTAGTTGATAATAATTCCATGTAGGTACATAGCTATTATTAAAAATGTAGTGAAGCAGCCTCTTATTGCTTCTGTGGTTAGGTACCGCACCGGAAATATTTACTCTAGGTCTTCTCTAGGTGTTGCAAAAGTCCATATAGGACCATGGCCACTTTAAAACGACTTAAGATGTTTCACAAATAAGCATGGTGACTACTATTAAAAATGAACAAGTGAATATTACTTTCATAAAGAAGATTAAAAATGAATGCAATAATTGAAAGAATAAGCAAAATCGGTAAATAAATCACGGAGTAATAAGCTTTTAAAGTTTCAACAGGAGGCATCTCCTGTCCCTTTCTCGCGAAACAGAGCGCCCTTACAGTTACGAAAAGCTACCACAGCTTAGTAATGAGGTACTATAACGACCTTCCTCTGACGTCACTGGCCGTTTTAGCTATCACTTTCTATTCCGGTTTTTAAAATGCTTGTAACTTTGTCATTTTTTAAGATATTTAATTTTTGTTTTGACAAATGTTTATCTTTTGAGGAATATAATTAGTTTATCCAAAAAAAAATTGTCATCATGCCTATTGACACGGACCCTAAAACAGTTGTGCTGTTAAAAATAAAATCCCATCGTCCCCACCAGTGGACCATTTCGTGAAAAAGCTGGAAATATCATATTATTGCATTGCATGCTTGCATACAAACTACGGAAAGTAAGTCAAAATGAACTTCATCTTTTTACGCCAGTGTAAAAAAAAAACTTAAATACTCAAATACTTAAAGACTCGATAAAATTGTAAACGTTTTTTACCCAATAACCTGTTATTTTACATTCTGAACAACTTAATAACTTTAATCACTATAATTATAAAAATTATAAAATCAGGTGAGAAAACAAGTCAATTGACTGAGCCCACATCCATTTATTTGTAAAGCATTGAGCAAAAACAGGACGGTTGAAACATGTGCGAATATACTTTTAATAATAACGGTACTGACGTTCTTGATTCGAATGAGCAACATACTTGAAAAATTATGATATGTAAAGCCACTAAAATAGAAATCATCTCCGAATAAAGTGAAATCAAAAGAAGAGGTAAGTTACCCGTTAATGGGTTACTCCCGCAGGACCACGATCCCCGAGGCCCACGTTCCGGAGAACCACGGTTTATTTTTATCATCATAAACTCAATTAAAAGTCAGTTTACCTTAAAAGTAACGTTAGCAGAAGAAGTGTTAATAAGGTATAATAAAATTGCATTACTGGACCACATAACTTAATTTAAAAAAAAGAAAATATAGATTGATAGATATAAAATTCTTCGTTTTTAATAGTACTTACGGGATATTTACCGTGATTAGAATCATTTTTGAGTTCCCGATATTTCGGCACAGTTACATGCACCATTTTCACGGGTAGACACGGGTGATTCTAATCACGGTAAACATCCCGTAAGTACTATTAAAAACGTGGTAAACAACCATGAAAGTTTAAAACAGTGTTTTATAAAATTCTTCATTACACAAACAACAAAAAAGTATGCACACGGGAGAAAAAAACTATAAAATGTTATACAAACAAGTAAGTATCGATAGCTTTTTCGTTCTTGGCATTTTTAGCAGCTACTGAAACGCGTATATTATAATAGTAATGATTGTCATTGTAAAATTTCAGCCGTCTTCTTCTCGTGCAGGCTAGTAGTGGTCAGCACTGCCCCCCTATTACGAAGGAGCTAGCAGCGCTGCTGACGCGCGTCAGCCGCTCAACTGCTATCAAAATTGTATGAAAAAACACGCGTCAGCATCGCTGCTAGCTCGTTCGTAATAAATAAATAAATAATAAAAATGTGTGGACATTTCACACAACGCCCTCTAGCCCCAAACTAAGCATAGCTTGTACTATAGGGAACCAGATAACTGATAAAATACTTATATACTTTTTGTTTGTAAATACATACATAGAATACAATATAACACTCAGACGCAGAACAAACATCTATGTTCATCACACAAATGTTTGTCCCGGGTAGGAATCGAACCCACGGCCCTCAGTTCAGAAGGCAGAGATACTACCAACTGAGCTATCGGGTCCGTCATATATCTGGCCCGTCAATAGGGGGCTGGTTTGCCGTGCGTCCACTGGATCGGAATCGGAGCGTACGGAGCACGGGTACTGCGTGTGTGCACTAGATCGGCATTTTTCGCCTTTCTTTTGTAAATACCGACGCGACGCTCCGTACGCGCCGATGCCGACTGGACGCGCGGTTTGACGTGCCCTTCGTAGCACGGTAGCGCTCAGTTATAAGCACCACTTTTGTAGCGATCACCCATCACAGTAGAGACCGCAGCGAATGTCGATTAACTTTATCGATCGGCTAGAAACGGCTAGTCGTGCTTCGCTATGAGCGATGATGGTACATAATGTGTATACCAAAAGGGTCAGATACTGCAAAATAAAGACCAAGATAGATCAAGAACAAGCCTGATGAAGCAATGTTGCAATTGAAGTAACGCCACTAGCAACCATGCTAATTACGGAGCGCCGCGAAACCGTCACAGTAAATGGCTTTTAAGAAATGTAATAAATTATTCTACGCCGCCACCAGGTGACGTGGGGGGTATCGTGCGGTAAGATGTAAACTTCCAGCGATATTTTACAAAATACTTAATTTATCAATAAGGTAGACGTAGGTGTGTTGTAATAATGTGTTACTATGTAATTTTTTTATCGCATCGTGGCATTTTTTTTTATCTATCAATCAATCAATTTCTTTATTCGCTTGAATATCACATTGCTTACTTTATTTTTTTTTTCACCATAATTGTTATATCATCATCATCATTAACAGCCCGAAGACGTCCACAGCTGAACATAGGCCGCCCCCAAAGAGCGCCACCTTGAGCGGCCACTCGCCTCCTGCATCCATCGGCTCCCGCGGCTTTCACCAGATCGTCGGTCCACCGAGTGGGAGATCGGCCTACGCTGCGTCTACCGGTTCGTGGTCGCCACTCGAGAACCTTTCTTCCCCATCGGTTGTCAGTTCTGCGAGCAATGTAGCCTGCCCATTGCCATTTCAACATTACATTGTTATATACTAAATACAAAATGTCAAATACAAAATTACATAATTTACCAACTATGCTCCCCGGCGCGGACAGCATAGCTTGTGTAGCATTCATGGCGTAGCTTGTACGTTCGGCATTCTGTCAGAAACAGAGAACCAAATATTTCAGGTAATTTTTTTCTTTATAAAAACTTCCCACGCATGCGTGTAGCTTGTGGATTTGTGGAAACTTTTTGTCCACAACTGGTCAATGCTTACATTATACAGACCAAAAACTGGGGCTTTTTAGAATATAGCAGCATTACCTGTTCTGTTACCTTGTTTTGGAGGTTAGTCTGTTGACGCAAAAGTGCTTTCAAGTCCCTACAATACCTTACCAGTGGTGGACACGTGGTGGCAGAGGGATATTAGATACTATTGCTGACAACAAAACGCTGTTTCCTATACGTTTGTACCAATCATCGGCTTCAGACGTACGCTCTCTTATCGTTCCAGGAATTCGTCTCTTACTAAGTAATTTACAAAAAGATATCTTTTTTCGAGGGCGACATTGTTGCTTGCTTTAATCATTGTGAACGATTTACAATGTTGCGTGCTGATGGTAAGTGGTAAGGGAGTGAGGGATTGCTGGGGGTTAACTTTAAGTAGCCGCATATGCTTTCGGTTTTTTGGAGTGTTCACAAGAAGGCCGATAACCTTGATTTTTGATTATATTAAGTTGCCGATATAGCCCGATATAGCCGTTGAAATGGCTATGGGCAGGTCACATGACCATGCGACCATGAACCTGAAAGCCCAGCGTAGGCAGACCCCTCACTAGGTGGACTGACGACCTGGTGAAAACCGCGGGGAGCCGATGGATGCAGGAGACGAGTAGCCGCTCGGAATGGCGCTCTCTGGGGGAGGCCTATGTTCAGCAGTAGACGTCTACGGGCTGTTGATGATGATGATGATGATGATGATGATGATGAAGTATTCGTATGTGTTTTATTATACCTACTAGCAACTGCTGAACACAGACCCAATAAACGCTTCTTTGGACATTTATCATAAGAAGGAGTCAATTCCAACTGTTTATCTGCATTCTACAATGTTGTTTACAGATGTTAATGCGATAATTAATACACTTGGCAGGCGGCTTGGTGATCGCAGAAGATTTTAATGTACCGAAGAGAATACTGCGGCCCATTCTGAGGATATTTCATTAACTGGCTCTTATAACACCAACGGGAAGAAATAGGATGGTCCTATTCTCAGTATTCTCACACCACCGACAGCACACACCCAACAAAACAAATAAAAAAAAATCAATTATGGAATAAGCAGCTCCCCACTTTACGAAACAAAAATGACCAAATTAGCAGAAATTTTACGACACAAAATCAATCCATCTTCCCCAAACAATACATAATTTAGAACAGATCCATCTCAAAGTTTAAGGTACCTAATTAACGCAATGACAAAGGTCTCTGCGTGTCGGCTTACTTACCTCGTGCCTCTCTCTGTAATTATTAAGTAGGATGGATGACGTCCCACAGGTACGACGGGGATGCGTGGAACTTTGGAAGGCGGGATGACAGCTGGAGAAGTGGGAGCGCACAAAAGTACTCACTTACATTAGGATAGTCTTTGACGAGTTTACGAAACTATGCGTGAACTTGTTATAATTTGACAGGTTTGGTATTTGGTGGTCATACGTTGAAACTTTTGTACGCGCGGTATCAGGATAAAATGTGGTCTAATCTAAGATACCAAATTGTATAGAAATCAACATCACTAGCTTTTTCCGTCAATTGTTAAACTTGGGCCTCCCCTATAAAATGGGGGATGGATTACCATAACCACCATGCTTGGCAGGCGTCTTGGTGACTGCAGTAGAGACCGAAAAGATTGCTGCTGTTCATTCCCTGGACATTCTCTTAGCCAGCTTTTACGGTGCAAGGAAAGAGATGGGTAGTCCTAATCTCACAAACTGGGATAGGCTAAAAACGCACACAAAATGAGCTCATTATCATATTTTGCAGGAACGCAGAGAGAACATAATAAAAGGTTCACTGCATTGAAAGATAGATAGGATTGAGGACGAGGGAGGTAGGATTGGATCAGTAGATACTTCAGTAGATGTTACCTCCTACAAACATACTTGAAGCATGTATAGTTTATACATGAAATAAGTAAAAACTTCATGGTGGTGGGTGTAAAAAACTTCATGATTATTTTACTGTTCTTTATAATCGCAACAAAGAATTACTGAGGCCGGTATAAAAACATCTAAGCTCGCACCAAAATGCTACGAAATAACCTTTAAATTCAAAATAGGCTAACAAAAGACGTTGTCAGAATCAAATCCGACCCCAGCGCAAGAAATGCTTTTGGTAACTGTTTCCCTTCAGCCAATGTCACACCCCACCAGGCCACGGTTTTTACGGCGGGTCCGTACATAAAATAATTAAACCTGATTAATGAGATATAACCGTGTATTAATTCCCAAAAACTAGGTTTAAAATGGTTAATGGTGATGGCATTGAGAGCACGCGGAATGGTTGATTGTGCGCACAGAACTTTGATTGCATTGCAACAGACGTAATTTCAATCATAATTTAAAAATTCCAGAGTGACCCTCTTAAAACTGTCAAATTCATAACAACTTGTGTTTCTATCGGTTGCAGTCAAGTCACATGATCGCCCAGCTGACCCAGAACCGTGGTATGAAGTGTTCCATGAATAAGTAAAATCACAGACCGAGAATTTTTTGATTACTCGTAAAATGTTCACCGCGCGTTAGATGTGCGATGCTTCGTATAAATATGTTGCAAAATTTTGTGAAGGACTTTAGAATCGTGTATCGAGTTCGTGATGCCTTTCGTTTGGAATCGTGCGTGATGTGTCTTGTGGCGACTAATGATGACAAATGTACGTATGTCTTATTTTGTATTAGCCCAGATAATATAATACCTATAGGTAAATAGGATAGGTACACTAGAACGTCAAATACGTAATATTAATTCCATAACTACATCTTAGCTTTTCTAAAATGGTAATAGAGTGAGGATTGAATTTCAAAAAATCTTTTGATCCCTCTCGCACATTGCACTTAACATTACTTATAGGTCGAGTGTGAATTTCCAAACAGTGGATGTTATCTATAGGTACTTTTTTTTTCATATGAATTATAATTTATAATAGGCACGATGACTAAAATTTCTTTTTTGCATAAATTAATAATATTCTTCAAAAGATAAACATTTGTGAAAACAAAAATAAAATATCTCAAAAAATGACAAAGTTACAAGCATTTTAAAAACCAGAATAGAAAGAGATAGCTTAAACGGCCAGTGACGTCAAAGCAAGGTCGTTCATAGTGCCTCATTACTAAGCTGTGGTAGCTTTACATACAATATCTTTGGCATGTGACGTCACAAGTGGCTTTTTCATAGTAACTGCGGAGGTGCTCTGTTTCGCGGGAAAGGGACAGGGGATGCCTCCTGTTGAAACTTTAAAAGTTTATTACTCCGTGATTTATTTACCGATTTTACATATTTTTTCAATTATTGCATTCATTTTTAATCTTCTTTATGAAAGTTATATTTACTTGTTTGTTTTTAATAGTAGTCATCATGCCTTCGATCCAAATAATATCGATTTGGTGTCTTTTAATTTGACAGAAGATATCAAAAACCATAACTAACGGTTTAAAAATATGCAGCGTCAGCAAGTATTAGACATTGCCAAGAATCGGACGCTACTAAATTAAAATCACTTTTTTACGAGGCATACATTATATTCATAAGATCTATGATAAAAATCACGATAGGGATGATGCTGATCATAACGCCGACGATGGGTATAGACCCTTAATAGAGGGGACGTGAAAAATCGCCATTTAATAGGAGGCCGGCCATTTCACAAATGGAAAGGAGAAGGGTGATGATTTACCACCGTTCGTCTTGGAGGGACATATTTAGGGAGCCTAATATTTGGAGGTTTTGGGAAATTATTCCTTTTGGGGCATGAGCGATTGGTGATGGAAGAGGACACCTTTCTCTCTCATATGGATAACTTTACGTAGTGTTCTATAGATTCTTGCCTGGGTGATGCGTTTGACTTAGATACGGAGTATAGTTATCGTACCTGTGACTTTTGAGCTTATGACTGATGTTTTACGACATCAACTGAGGACGACTTTAATCTTGGTGTTTGAAGAAAATTCGACATTAGCGGTTGTGAATTTTGAATTTATCTTTCAAAACCAAATCTTGATCTTTAATGTGTAATAAGGGTGGATTATTATTCTTTAAGTCTTCGTGAATGTGCACGAGTGTTGGCAAATGGTTTTAAGATTATAAAACCAGGCATTTTCGTTTTTGCTTCAACGGCCCTTTTTAGAGCCTTCAGTAAAATATCCTCCATTTTACTGTTGGCGTTTTGACTGACAAAATATGACTTTGACTTGACATAACCGTACAAATTTTACTCACTTGACATTGGCAGAATTATTGCAAAAAAGCGATAGAAAGCCATTAAAGAAGAAGAAGAAAAAAGACTTAAATCTTCAGTCGGCCTCAATTTGTCGATGGCAATAATTTATGGAGTGTTTTTGGTTCCTTGTCTATCGCCACAGATTAACAGAATAATGAGGGCTAGATGTTTATGATTGATTATACTTGAGGCATTCCTCCTCTGAACACACTGCTTTAATAATCTGTTAAAATATTTTGTCTAGAAAATGATTTAAAACATGTTTTCTTTAAAATAAACGTATGCAGATGGCGTATTACGTAGATACGCCGTGAAAGCTACGCCACATGCCGAACAACGGCCTGTGACGTCTCCAGGAAGTACCGCGCAGGAAGCCAGGGATACAGTCCCTGTAGGCGTGTGGTGCAAGTCACGAGAGAATGCGTGTTTATAACGCTTAAAGTGGCTTTCTTCTTTTAACTATGTTTTTAATGTCAATGAATGTCGTGATGTAAGCTAGTCATTCTCTGTCACCTGATGTTAAGCGACACGGGCTCCCATAACAGTTACAGTGACCCTCAGAGGTCTAATCTAAATGATAAGTTTTGCGTGATACTGCACTGCACACGTCATTCTGAAACATCAGCACAGTAGCTTATCTTGAGTACTTGAAAATCAAATGTTACTAAAGAAAACAAAGAAAGAAACGCTTTATTTATACTCTGCACACTGCGAAAATAAATTACTGAGTACTGGCCGTCCTGGCCTATAGATAATTAGACACTATGGCAGGTAAGTGTAACCAAACTAGCAGCAATGTCTCGTTGAATTACAATGCTGGTTAGTAGACCATTTTTTTTTAATTAAAATTAAACACTACATTTCCATGCTATCTTTGTATTCTTTATATTAGGGGGTACCCAACGTAAAACTCACATCCTCCACATAATCATTCGAACTGCAACCCCGCCCGCTACATCTCAAGACTTAATCCCTAAAAAACTCAGAAGTATTACGGCAGCCGCCATTTTGAGATTGCCAGTATACAGTGCGGCGCCTAATTTATTGCCCACGAAAGTGTTTGAATTGTTAATGTTTTAGTGCTAGTTACCGACTCGACGGAAGGACGGGGTTAGAGGGTTTTTATAGGGAGGTTAAGAGTCGTGATAATTTATGGCAACATTTTTAAAGCTGGTAATACTGACATCCTGATAGGTGTAACGGTGATTTAAGTTGGTAGTATTTTTTTAATCCATATTGTTATGTTTAGAACTCACAAGTAAAATTATACTTTTACTACTTTTAAAAAAGGATAAACATGCCGTATATACATACACGTCCAAGAATGGTTCAGTAATTGTTGTGATATCTGGATGGAAAAAACCAACAATGAGCACATGAAAAACAGTGTAAAGTTTTGGTGAATTACGAGTTCCACAGATTACTACGTGTGTGAAATGTAATTACTGGATCGTTATTAAGCTGTTCGTGGTAAATGCTTGTCAGCAGAATCCGTATTCCGAACAAACAAGAGCATGACTTTCTGAGTTTCCTGTCCAACAAAGTTGCGTCAAATTCTCATAGAAATACTTCGAACCATAATGTAATTTATCAGCCTTGGGAAACCTTAGAATACCTAGTAAGAATCTATCGAACTATCTAAGTGCTAAAACTAATAGAAAAGCTATAATTAGGAATAATTGTTTTCATACAAAAAACAACTGCTGACCTAGTCTGAGCAAAGGTACAGGGCAGCACAATAGGTTGCTATTGCAAAAGCGTCACGTGAAACTGACCATAATTTACAGAAACAAAAAACGCCACAGAATTTATTAAGGAATTGGTTTGTATATGTAGAACTTCCTTGAATTGTACTAATATTAAGAGGTTGGTAGATTGTTTAAAACTACTATTTTGGCTGGCAAAACTGGCGGAATGGGCAAACAATCAGCCAATCATGATGGCTGCTGAAAAGTTCCGGTAAAATAATAGAGAATTTGATGGGGTTCAAACGCAAATCCTTCAACTCATACCGACAACATGCCCCGTCTATTCTCAACTTTCATATAATGTTGTACATGTTTTCATTTTGCAGTCACTTTAAGAAACGCTTTTAAGTTTTTCCAAGTTCTACCTTAATATAATGTATTTTATATGGCTTCCCGGAATTATATTCCCTTACCGATAACTTTTACAAACTTTCCTAAAGAAACGTCATACTATCGCCGTCAAAACTGACCCATATGACCCTTATCAGGAGCATAATACAGGAACTATGCTTTTAATATCCTAATGGCCTCCCCAAGAGAGTTTTCCTTGGATATCTTGGATATCACTTCATAAGAATATCATAGCAAACTTACATAAGGATATATTATAAGGATTTATACATATTGCTTTGGTTGACCCTCTTTTTATTAATTAAACCTAGAGGAACGCTCGTAAGCACTAAATCACTTTCATCATCATCATCATCATCGTCACCACAGCAGCCTGCAGCAGTGGATGTCTTCAACATGCTGAATACGTCCACTGCTGAACATAGGCCTTCCCAAGAGAGCCACTTCGAGTGGCCACTCGCCTCTCGCATCCATTGGCACCCCGCGGCTCTCACTAGATCATTTGCCATTTTCTAATTCTTAGAGTTATATCACTCACTTCTTCTTACAGTCGGTTCAAAATAATAGGCAAGATGACTAATTTTTTTTTGGATATATTAATTATATTTCTCAAAAGATAAACATTTGTAAAAACAAAAATTAATTATCTCAAAAAATGACAAAGTTACAAGCATTTTAAAAACCGGAATAGAAGAGATAGCTCAAACGGCCAGTGACGTCAGAGGAAGGTCGTTATAGTACCTCAATACTAAGCTGTGGTAGCTTTTCATACAATCTCTTTGGCATGTGACGTCACGAGTAGATTTTTCATAGTAACTGTGGGTGCGCTGCGCTCTGTTTCGCGAGAAAGAGACAGGAGATGCCTCCTGTAGAAACTTTAAAAGCTTATTACTCCGTGATTTATTTACCGATCTTGCTTATTTTTTCAATTATTGCATTCATTTTTAATCTTCTTTATGATAGTAATATTTACTTGTTCATTTTTAATAGTAGTCATCATGCCTATTGTAGTCATAGAGGAATATTGTAGTTTTGTACCACTGAACATTATATCATTTTTGTTCACGAGGAGACCTCCCGAGGGATCCGCTGCATGTCAATCAAAAACCTCTTTGTTCCTCGCGTTTTACGAAATAAACAAGTTTCGCCTTAATGTGCGCTGCCCTTTCTGAATAGTTTACGAGGCAATTTCTTAGGTGAGTTCAAAAGGATCACCTTTCACAATTCGATGTGTAACAGCGAACTTTTAAGGTTATTATAAGTTAAGTACCTCAGTCTGTATCATTTCTTTATTTTATTGTTTGTTTCTGCTTAATATTTGTGCAGTTTTTTTTTGTGTTAACATAACATCTAACTACTTGTCAGGAAGAAATTATCTGATTCACTTTTCTGGCTTTATCCAACGGCTTGATGTAATTTGAAATACCAGTAGCGCTCAGTTGAAACTACCATTTTTGAAGCGGCTACCCATGCATATGTTGCTTATTAACATTACCGATTGGCTATAATGCACGATTAGACTATGAGCGCTACATAATATGGGTAAGAAATGAACTTAGACTTCTCGTATATCACACCGTTAAATAATTTACTAACAATCTCTACTTGAACATGTTACAAGAAACTGTGTAACGGTGCCAATATCGTCGCGTTCACCGAAGATAAAATAAGACTTCTTACGACTGACGAAGCCGTACTTTGGTCACCCTCTAATTTATTACCTATCACTTCCCATAACGAGAATATCATGAGACTCACGGGCGTAGCTTTTGGAAGACTAAAAATTTTTTTATATTCTTAAATGTAATTTTTGTTAGCGGGGCCTGCATAAGATCGTTTATTCAATAAATCACACAATCAAAAATTTTACAAAGTGATAGGATTTTTCTGTAGAAGTTCGTTTAGGTAGAATCTAGACACCCCGCTTTATCAGATATTCTGTCCCTATATAAACATAAGTGTGCAAGCGCTAATATGTACCTACAGTGTTTCGGTGTGAAGAGCATTGTAGCTAGTGTTATTACTACGCAAATGAAATGAAACTTAGTAAACCGATCTCGCAGTCTGGTAGCAAGATTTCTGCAAGACTGTTCTGAGATTTTAATTAGTATTCAGGGAATGGGCAGGACTTTCTTCTCGGACTGGAATATAATCTACTGCGATCACTACTCCTGCAAAGCATGTTGATTACGGCAACCCTAATGCAGAATGTCTACAGCAGTGGACGCGAAGATGCTTAAGATGTGATAGGGATTTCAATAATTTTTTTTTAAATCTATCATCATGAAGCAAGTTTTTTTCTGTCACTTATGTTAAACAATCTTCTCGCCCGTGTGTTTTACCAAATCGTCGATAGTAATTGGGCCATAGAAAATTGATCGTTCGCTATCGAAATGCGGGCAATCCCGCCTTCGCCTGTTGATATCACTGCGACATTAGTCTTTATTAGGACGTCGTTTTTTGTACATTTACCGTGGCATGCACGTGTTTCCGGGCACGTTGAGTGAAACGAGGATTTATTAGTGTCACGATTGTGAAGAAAATACTTACTGCAATGCATTCAATTAAGGATAAATGAATCCTTAAAGTGAGATAATACTATTGATTTTATGAACTGGTTAAGCGTCAGCCGAGCGAAATTTATGTCAATATAGCAAACTTTAATAAGGTATGCACAAATATTTTTCTAACCTTTAGTAAATATGAATAAATAAATAAATATAAATATGTGTGGACATTTCACACAGCGCCATCTAGCCCCAAACTAAGCATAGCTTAAACTATGGGAAGCAGATAACTGATACAATACTTAGTACCTACTTATTTGCAATAATAGCTTAATATTTAGAGCGTCGATCAGAAAATGAGAGAGTACGATTCGCTAAGGGAAGCCTGAGGATCCAAATGACCGCACAAAAATTTCCGGTCAACCACAATTATATCTAAAAAGTGAACTATGCATCTAATAGAAAAATTAAAACAATTGACTACACACAAAAACTTTCAACAACCTGGACTCTCTAGGGACGTAGCGTGGAAATGGTAATGAAGTGATTACATAAAGCTATCGAATATAAATGTAGAGCCCATTTAAAACTGAAAATAACAGTTTAATGAGGTGTATACTCATGCTATACTACGATTATGGAAGTAGTCAAAAACTGAATTAGTATGGGATGTGTCAAATTATACCTTTTGTGACATTGGGCATGATGCCTACTATTAAAAATTAACAAGTAAATATTACTTTCATAAAGAAGATTAAAAATGAATGCAATAATTGAAAAAATAAGCAAAATCGGTAAATAAATCACGGAGTAATAAGCTTTTAAAGTTTCTACAGGAGGCCCCACAGTTACTATGAAAAATCTACTCGTGACGTCACTGGCAGTTTGAGCTTTCTTTCTATTCCGGTTTTTAAAATGCTTGTAACTGGGTAATTTTTTGAGATATTTCATTTTTGTGTTCACAAATGTTTATCTTTTGAAAAATATTATAAACTTATCCAAAAAAAAAATAATCATGCCTATTGAGATGGTTAAGAATTGACAAAAGGTAATGAAGGAGAGCTTGTCAATATTGGTGAATCATTAAAAGGTGTGAAAACGGTGTGGAATTTGACAGTATTGCTGATTTTAGTAAAAAAATATGGAAACGTGCGGGACAATAACTCTATTGAACGTCTATGTACAGGGTAAAGTAGTGGGCACTAGCAAAAGCACAAAAAATAAGCAATCACTGTTACGGTTCACACACCATCTTGACATAAACACCCATGATCTTGTTTGCTGAAACAACATGAAGATATTTTATCTGCACATAGAGATTCCATCGTAAATTTCAGTCTTAATTAAAATCCAAAATGGAAAGGAAATTACAGTAGCACCTTGATGACGTAACATAAATTATTGTAAAAGTTTTACGACGTCTTGTTAGCTGTAAAAACTGATAATATTTTTTTAACATTCATAAACCTTTACGACTTTGTTTTCAGAACGCGGTAAATGTTTGAGACGACTATCAAAAGTTAATGACATTCATTTTTCATTATTTTTCAAAAGTTGTTCATTCGCAATGAAGTTGATGAATAAAGTAAGAATCATGCGTTTTATGAAGAAAATTCTTGATGGAATTTAATTTTGATTACGTCAGATTTTTTAAAATACATTTTATAAGACTCATTCCTTTTTGTGCGCTATTTCAGGGTAGCTCCCAATTACTATACCTATAGGGATAATGTCTCTTTCTCCCACAATTTCTTTTCTTCAAGCACTCGTTTAAGATTTAGAATTTTAAGTAAATCCCCTTCTTCTACTAAAATATTGTTTATAAACTGGATATTCCGAAAATTCACTTTTGCTGATTAATACACTTTTTGTTAGCGTAATGTATCAGTACAGTGTACAAATATACAAGCGCTGTAATAGGAATACATTGTCATCATCATCATCATCATCAAAGACGTCCACTGCTGAATCTAGGCCTCCCTCAAAGAGAGCCACTTTGAGCGGCTGCTCGTCGCCTGCATCCGTCGGGTCCCCGCCGCTTTCACCAGATCGTCGGTCCACCTAGTGGGGGGGCCTGCCTCATCCAGTTCGTTGTCACCACTTGAGAACCTTTCTTCCCCATCGATTGTCAGTTCTAAGAGCGATAGGGCCTGCCCATTGCCATTTCAACTTGCTAATTCTAGAGCTATATCGGTTCTTCGGAGCACTTAAGTCCTCCAGCGGATTTCCTCATTTCAAATCTTATCTCGCAGGGAAACACCCAGCATAGCTCTCTCCATAGCTCGTTGCGCTACTTTTGGCTGTAATACACGAATGGTGTAAATATGAAGAAAAATCTTTTTAAAATAAGCTCAGAAGCGCGTAGTCGATACAAATAAACAAACAAGAGAACATCTGTTTCGATTTACATTTTATGAACGAAACGCTTTACAAGTTCGAAGCTGCTGAGAATATTTTTGTAACTTGGAAAATATAGAAATGGTGTCAGTTGAAATATAAGAATCTCGATTCTATTATACCAAGTATCAATCAAGCCGGATTTGTTTGAGATACTTGAGTATTTTCACCATTTCAATCTATCATCATCATCATCAGCCTGAAGGCGTCCATTGCTGAACATAGGCCTCCCCAAAAGAGCGCCACTTTGAGCGGCTGCTTGCTTCTTGCATCCATCGGCTCCCCGCGGTTTTGACCAGATTGTCGGTCCATCTAGTCGGGGCCGACCTTACGCTGCGGGATTCGGTCCGTAGTCGCCTCTCGAGAACCTTTCTACCCCATCAGTTACATGCCATTTAATATTTTTAACTTTGGTATCTCCTTTTTTATAAATATTATTTTAAGTCTTGTAATCATTTGTTTCGTTCACTAGGTGATAGTACTTTTCTGCAAAGTTCGTCTAGGTAGGTACCACCGCTTTGCCAGTTATTCTGCCGCCAAGCAGTAATGTGCAAGCACTAATGAGTTCCGGTTTGAAGGGCATTGTAGCTAGTGAAATTACTGGGCAAATGAGACTTTATGACTTGATCACACAGTGTATTAATCTGATTACTAGAATGTGTGATGTATCAGGATGACGCGCGCAGTGCAGTGTCACGCGAAACTTTATTATTTTAAAGTTCCGAGTGACACTGCACTGTTTATGGGCGGCCGTGTCGCTTAACATCAGGTGAACGACTAGCTCGACACGTCATGCATTTGCATAAAAAAAAGAAGAAAAAAATTAAGAAATATAACAATGAGTAACAAAACAATATGGAGTGCGTGAAATAAAATGTTTTCTAAAAGTCATTCACATGAGTAACAACAACATTCTTCCAAAGTTCACGTCGTGTAAAGAAGGGGCGGGAAGCTACCGGAACGGTCGCGGACCGATGCCTCCAAAAATGACACATGCCGTGACATCTTCATTGCTTTTCGATTTACGATAACACTCTTTTTTTGTTTGGCTAATATGGGGTGTGCCCTCGTCAGTTTTTAATATTGTAGAGTTGATTATGATGAAATTAGTAAGGTTTTACCGTCCAATGAAATAATGGAATAAATGGGAATTTAGATTTGACAGTGAAACTTTATATTTTTGAGTGTAATGGGCTGTCGTGTCGCTTAACATCTTTTGAACGAAAATGTAGTTATTTAGTTACGTATTTTGTTAACTTAATAATATTTTTGCCGAGATCCGAATGCAACTTAACTGCTGTAGTTACTTTAGATAATTGTATGATCAACGGCCTCAATGATGCTTCACAGCCGTCAATTGAAACTCAAGGGGCTTTACCACAAACTAATACAAAACCATCATGGTTCGTGACAGTAATACTTCAAGGTTACAATAATATTGTTCGAATTCGTACCATGAACTTATAAAGTGTTCCTGCGTCAGAACGAGACATCTACATTTTCATTTTTATATAGCGTTATCGCAGTCGCACGTCGGTGTCAACATGATGTATTTGAGTGAACGATTTAACGTGACGTCATCAAAACAGCTCTGCGTCAACAACATAACAGTATTCTTACTTTTATATCATTTTTAAAAGTATGATTGAAGTAATAATGCTATAAGAGTTTGTGGTAAGCCCCCAGGAACTCCACGAAGAATTGTTATTCATTATTCTTGAGCCATAAATCCATAATTGAAAGTCCAGTGCACATTACTGTTCTATCATTACAATGTTAAATCAGCTGCAAAATATTGATTGATTGGAATGATGCATGTACACCCTGTGACGGTTTCTTTTTGCCACAGTATAAGTTATTTAGATGGGACTGCAGAATAAAAATTAACCGTGGTTATCCTGGTATACTATGCTGGTTAGATTACAAGCCAACCAATGTAAAACTAACAATCATTAGTGTTTTTACACACCTAAACATTTTAACTTTTATATTTTCTGACTAGGAGGTTATTATTAATACAATAAATAAATAAATAAAAATGTGTGGATATTTCACAGAGCGCCATCTAGCCCCAAACTAAGCATATCTTGTACTAAGGGAACCAGATAACTGATACAATACTTACATACTTTTTTGTTTGTAAATACATACATACATAACACCCAGACGCAGAACAAACATCTATGTTCATCACACAAATGTTTGTCCTTTGTAGGAATCGAACCCACAGCCCTCAGTTCAGAAGGCAGGGATACTACCAACTGAGCTATCGGGCCCGTCGTCGTCTTATTATGGACATTCTGACACTTTTAATATATAGTGAAACTTATAAGTATGTGGTACCTACATAGACATATATGTATAAATCTATGGGTACCTATGATACAATCAATCAATTCGACATTTTGGCATGGGCACCTATTGGACCATGCTCTGCATGTTGTAACTGTTGGCTTAAAAAAAATAACCCCAAAACCGATAAAAAGAAACACAGCTTTCTCTGATTCATATTAGTCTACAGCTTTTTAGTATAAATAACGGCCCAGTAAACAAGCTTAAACGATTTTAAAGGTCATAAAAGAGCAAATTTTAGCATCTAGACAAGAAAGCAACATTGGCTAAGTACGAAATAATGGCATTTTATGCATCCCGTATTTAGATAAAGAGTTTTAGATAAACGGAACAAATCACTGCGTACAAGAAGTACTTTGCATAGCTCCTTTCAGATGCAAATGGTTGTATTAAATTTGCAATTTAGACCTCGATAACGCAGGATTTTAAGATGCAAGTGGAAAGAGGAAGCGGGAAATCAATTATATAATTAAGCATTTTTACACGGAGCGGTTGAATTTTATCTGTTGTCTAACCAAGACCTGGTGGCTAGCAATGCAATAGTTATTTGTGCAACAAGAGAGCCAAGTTGATTTTTGTTTTGAGTGATGTTGAATCCCGAGCAAGCGAAGGATTCTATTATTGAATCACGAGCATAGCGAGTGATTCTAAGTTAGAATCCTGAGCGAGCGAGGGATTCAAAGGCACGAGATGCAAAAACTTTGCTCTGGAGTAGCACATATAACTTTTCACCAGAGCAGTGAGAACAACATTACAGGTAGGTACTTTTTTTCTTAGTTTTTGGCTACACACATAGTGTATTTAGCCATAGTCAAGTATTGTAATTTTTCATCGTTATAAAATATTTCACGTAAAGTCAAGTCTTACTCATAGTCATAGTCCAGTCTAAATCGTGGTCTAGGAAAGTGGTGGCACCTTTACTAGAAGCTTCTATGGAATTTGGAAGCAATACGAAAAATCACGTTTTACCACATTATATCACTTGCCCACACTCATGCCTGTAATTCAGCACTTAATGCGTAAAACGCCACCAAATTTAAACATTAACACTGGAAAAACCACAAGTTTTGAGAAATAATACAATGCAAAGACGTGAACTTTTCCGCGGTCCCGCCAAAACTCCCAGGTACTTACTTACCTAGTAACGAAACACTTTCGCGTTCCCGCTAAAATTATGACTAAGAAAACAAAATAAAAAAAATATTTCATGTTCTCTTGAAAACTCCATATAAATGTAACCTAAAGCTGGCTAAATACACTTACCACAAAGTCATAATATTAAAAAATCCATCAACATAGAATAAAAAATCACTTTGTCCCACGCAGTGAGCAAAATACGATTTTGCACACTGTTTTCTCGCAGCAAAGGGCGCCTTTTTGAGCTGCTGAGGTGAAAACAAAATAGTCGTTAGGCTCTACGTCTACGGTGTCAAAGGAGTGGGTCCAACGAGAATAAATCAGGATGTCTACTTGTTTCCTAGTCAAATAAAATTATTTCTGGAACTTGGATGATCAGTGTTCTAGAACTCTTTTGTGTTTTGTCTTTCTCTTCGTTCGTTTGGAATGGACAAATATAAAAGAATGGGCCAGGGCGATGTTGGGGTTGGTAGCTAGACAACTGCCGAGGATTCTTAGCACCCCTAATTGCTCTGTCCTTACCGTGACCGCTAACGTAGCCACAGGATATCAGAGCTAAGTACTTGGTGATCGCAGTAGAGTAGATGATAAAGAAAATTCAAGAAGAATGCTGCAGCCCACTCTCTAGATATTCTCTTAGTCGCTTTCTACGGCACCCACGGGGAGAGATTAGGGTTCTATTCGTAACAGGACACGGACACACGACAGGCGCCGAATTAAATTAAAATAATGCCCGCCTTTGTCTTATCACTTACGCCACTCATGTCTGCTGGCAACGCGTCGAGTTTGCCGTCAGACAATGAAGACGTCCCTATTGTAATGCTCAAATAGGTTTTATGCCGTTAAATATGCAAGGTACGGTCAGCAGCTTAGATTGTTCCTTACGACTCAACTTTGATGTTGATGGCCGAGCTTATAAATACAGGTATACTCGTATTTAGCAATAAAGTGTCTCATTGTGAATGTTAGAGTAAGCTTTATGCTTTTAGTACCGTCATTGAAGAAAGCTTAGCTTTTAACTTACGATTTTGTAACTGACCGTACAAGGGAGAAAATTAGACAATGATTACTAAATTATTGTCATTTTGTATTTTAGTTCTCATTTCTTTCGCGTTTTTGTTACTATAATGATAATTAAGCTACCTATGATTAATTACACAGAGCAGGAAAAATATTACGTACGCTCACCTGCTCTGTGACTAATTATAAGTAATAATAAATAGTATTTAAAAGAAAAGAATAAAAGGATTTATACAAAAACATACCTTTTTTACTATTATAGGTAAAAATACACAATAAATCTTACAGAGATATAGAAGTCTTACAGAGAATAAGTTCGCCTGTAAGTACTATAAAAATTGTCTAATTACAAATTATAAAAATGCTATGTTAAATGATATTACTCTATTAGACAATAACAATTCAAAGTTAATAAAAATACATTCATTTAAATATTAGCTCTTATAAACATAAAAAGCTTTTATTCCCGTCTCGATCGCTTCATTAGAAAAAGAGCATACCATCCATCTGCTATTCCAAAAAAAAAATCACAGATAATCACTCAAATGTTAATGAAAAGCCAAACACAATAGTATAAAATACACCAAATATAGCAAGCTACAGGATTATCCTGATAGTTTCCAGTGAAACAAGCAATGTCTTCGCCTAAGTCGATGTCGCCGCGGGGCACTGATGGGGACTTAGCTGGATCTTTTAATTTATGGCGCTTGATAAGTGCCGGGGCCGGGGACAGGCGGAAGCGGATAAATGATAAGCAGGAGCAGGTAGCGGACAAATATATAAAAAAATTGTGGATTTTTTTTATGTACTTAACTTGCCGATACTATAAATGACAAAACGAGCTAGTCATTCGCAGTTAGAACACTACGAGCGCCACGCCACTGTGACCTTTAATTTAAAACTCATTTTTATGATTACCAGGTATTATATACTCTTTGATGCTTACCATCATGCGGACCGTCAGCTTTTTATATATCCGTGTTTAAAAAAAATATTACCGGCATTTTTGTACTGCAAAGATTTACATGTTTGTAAGGATTAGTACATACCACACTTTTGTGATAAAGAAATCGTTTAGGACTCGTTGGGACTTGGGGCATAGTAGGTACAAGCAATACAATATTCTCAAGTTTACTCATACTTTATCTGCTTATGACTTGCACCCGCACTTACTGCTATCTACGCACTCATAGTGGGCAAAATAATCTGATTTGTCCATTTACTGCTCCTTTAACAAACGGTCTTAACGTCGATTAACAGAATTGCTTTTTGTACTGCAAAGATTATTTCTTTCGTTAATTGACGAAAAAATTTATATGTCGCAGTGAAATGGGGGAACGTTACGATATATTTTTTCCTGTCCGCCTCTCCGTTTAAGAAGGTGCTTTTATCGTGATTTATTTTCTTTTATTTGATTTGCAGGGAAAATTGTAATGTCTTTACGTTTTCGGAACTTAGTCGCCGAACACAAGTATCTCCTACTAGGGAGGGTTTGCCATAATCGCCACGATTGGCCGGCGCGGGCGGCGTGGCGCGACGTCTTAGTGACCGCTGTAAGTCTATTTTTTTTGCTGCTAGTCGTTCACCTGATTTTAAGCGACACGGCTGCCCATAACAGTTGCAGTGTCACTTGGAACTTTAAAATAATAAAGTAAAGTATGGCGTGACACTGCACAGTGCACGTCATCCTGAGACATCACAATCGGATTACTACACTGTGTGATCAGGTCATAAAGTCTCATTTGGGCAGTAATTTCACGAGCTACAATGCCCTTTAAACTGGAACACAGTAGTGCTCGCACACTACTGCTTGGCGAAGTGGTAGTACCTATCTAGACGGACTTTGCAGAAAAGTTCTACCACCTAGTAAAATTAAGTCATTTTGAATCTTGGAATTGCAAGTTGAAATGGCAATGGGCAGGCCATATTGCTAGTAGAATTGACAACCGATGGGGAAGAATCGAACCGCAAGACGCAGCGTAGGCTGGCCAGCCCTACACCTACTAAAAGTTTCACTAGTTCAGTCAACCGGATTAACAATCCAAAAAAACTTTCTAGTATTAGTAAACACCTAGAGGTTTTTTACTTTTTCAACCATTTTTCAATGAAGTACAAAGGCTGTAATGGATACCAAAAAAACAGAATATTTCTGATCACCGTATTATGCAGGAATTTAAGACTTCACGCCTTAAAACTGTGCGATACAACCAAACAACCTATTAATACTTAAATTGATGGGTACCCTTACGAACCTTGTATATTAACCGCTCTTTATCTCCTACGATAA
Organism: Ennomos erosarius; assembly: GCA_963580505.1. Classification (NCBI taxonomy): domain Eukaryota; kingdom Metazoa; phylum Arthropoda; class Insecta; order Lepidoptera; family Geometridae; genus Ennomos; species Ennomos erosarius. Next base: position 13,713,929 of record OY756982.1, read on the forward strand.
TTAAACGTAAAAGGGGTTTTTATTTAAGTAACTTGTTATTATCCTGTGGACGCCTGAGGCGTAGCCATTGAATTAAGTACCTCAAATGGCCGCACGGCAGTGGATAAAAGTAGGTGTGTAACATGAATGTATAAAACCTTTGGATCCTGCATGGTCACAGACACAAGTACCAAAACAGCGGCAGTATTTAAGTATCTGATTTCTATAGAAAGTTTGGACAATCTTCTGTACTAACCAGTGAAATATTATTCCATGCGACTTGTTACATAGCTGAATATGCCCGTTCATGATTCAAATATTTCCTTTACATTATAAGTAATCTGTATATTGTTTTTGAATTTGTTAATTAATCCCGTCACGCCCGAGACGCTGAATGGTCAGTTCAATAAATAATGCCGTCGAGATTATCAGATAATCATATAAACATTTATTCATATGTATATGAATAAATGTATATGTATATGGATGAATGATGATTGAGTGTTTATATGATTATCTGATAATCTCGACGGCATTATTTATTGAACTGACCATTCAGCGGGCGTGACGGGTCCGATAGCTCAGTTGGTAGTATCCCTGCCTTCTGAACTGAGGGCTGTGGGTTCGATTCTTACCTAAGACAAACATTTGTGTGATGAACATAGATGTTTGTTCTGCGTCTAGGTGTTATATTGTATTCTATGTATGTATTTACAAACAAAAAGTATATAAGTATTGTATCAGTTATCTGGTTCCCATAGTACAAGCTATTCTTTGTTTGGGGCTAGATGGCGCTGTGTGAAATGTCCACACATATAATACGTGAACGTAAATTTTATATGTGTGTGCAAGCCAAAGTTCCAATACCGACAAGACAATCAGCGTACATAGTTGAGATGCTCCAACATGTAGCTTCTTCACGATTTATATACATCTATATAATCGTAGATGGTATACATTCTGCGTGGTTAATCAACATTCAATGAGTTACTGATTGCTAAAACATGTTTACATTGCTCAAAGGCAAATATACGTTGGCTAATTACATGAGTAACTCTATTCTATGGCTTGTCAACGTCACGGAAAGCTGCATCCAGCAAACAATTATTACGTCTACCCTCAAATCATTCACCCAAAAACAAATGAACAAAACAGTTAAGTAGGTGTGGAGACAGTGACAATCTAATTTTAAACATCTCTTTTAATTCCAACATACACCAGGCCTTAACCCGGTGCATCGATTACCAAAGCTCATCGATTAATCGTTCGTAACTTTCGCCGAAGTCCGCAATCATGAATCATTGCAGCGAATTTATGTGCTGAATGTCGCAGGATGGCTGGTCTAGCAACAGTATACTTATATTGGACCAGTAGCTGAACTGATGACGTTTGAAGTAGAGTGATCTTACTCTCTATTGTTAAAGCATTAGCGGGAGACACAATGCTTCATTTTCTTTAGCCTCTAACTATTTGAGGAAAGGAAGCAAATGATGTTCCTATTATTTTAAATACTAGGCGTTTTTCCAAAATGCGCGCTTCCTGCATTCATCTTAGAGCGGTGTAGATAGTTTATTTTGATTACGTTCCATTTCTTACAATTAATTTTGGACTGGATACTATTCCTACCACAAGACCCGATATAGGTTAAACATTAATTACATTTAAAAAATAATGTTTAAAGTAGCAAGGTTGGTATGTTTGGGTAAAGATTGACAACTGTCGCACACTGAGAGCCGGTTTTTGCCTGGGGCAGGCCGATAATCCGGGTGCCTGTTACAAATGCGCCCGGATTTGCGACGAGGGGGTGTCGCGATAAAACTGTGCAATATACAAATATAAATAATTGTATATACAATACAGGTCATATAAAAATAGTTTAATGTAATGGTAAACGGGGTACATTTTATTCTTGAGAAATACCTGCAGTTATTGCTTTATTTATTATTATTTTATTATTGAAATGGTATAAAATTACTAAATTCATCAAAAATCCTTTGAACCTTAAAATACAGCACACTAAAACTAGAGACGTACATTTAAAATACACACCTAATCTAAATAAAAAAAAAACAAGATTAGGTGTGTATTTTAAATGTACGTTTCAATTAAGCACAACTAAGCAACATATAACATAGCCAATATGCAGGCAGCATTGTCACGTTGAATGTGCATTAACATATTTCTTAATTTACACACTTTTAATAGGATTAGCCAGGGCTTATAACTTAGTTACATTTTAGACCTATAATAGTTTTATAGTAGACTGTTCAAATTATTTTACAGTCCTTTCAGGAAAATTCAGTATTAAAGTGGCTTGCGGTCTGTAGGCGTATTTACCCGCGGGTTTGCGTTCCGTTACCCGCAGCGCCTCTGAATGAACGCTCGAGGCGTGAACTCTAGGCATGGGATGATTCACATTAATGTTGACACTCATTAAAATAATTTTCTAGCATTGAAATTTCCAGTTGAGAATTTTTTTATGAGTTAATAGCGCTGCTACCCTACTAGGTGGACTGAGGACGATGCTGAGACGACGCATACATGAGGCAAGCAGCCGCTCAAAGTGGCTCTCTGTGAGGGAGGCATATGTTCAGCAGTGGATGTCTTCAGGCTGTTGATGATGAATAGCCTGATAGTGTGCAGGAAAAACAGCTCCAGTGGCGACCACGAACCGGAAGAAGTAGCCTGAAAATATAACAGAAGAAGAAATAATATTTCTAAAGAAACATTAGTACAGCCTTACAGCAATAATTAGAACCGCTTATTTATTGTGGGTATGTAATGGGGGAAAAGAAGCTCCAGTGGCGACCACGAATCGGAAGACTTAGCCTGAGAATATAACAGAAGAAGAAGAAGCAATAATATTTCTAAAGGAACACTACTACATAACAGATCTACAGCAATAATTAGAACCGCTTATTTATTGTGGGTATGTAATGGGGGAAAAAGAAGCTAAGTGCCAGTGGCGACCACGAATCGGAAGACTTAACCTGAGAATATAACAGAAGAAGAAGAAGCAATAATAATTCTAAAGGAACACTACTACAGATCTACAGCAATAATTAGAACCGCTTATTTATTGTTGTTAAGTAATGGGGGAAAAGAAGCTCCAGTGACTACGAATCGGAAGACAGACTGAGAATATAACAGAAGAAGAAGAAGAAGAAATAATATTTATTTCTAAAGAAACACTACGTACAGACATACAATTAAAACCATGGGGGCTATTGGATGCGAGAGGCAGTTCGTTTTCTGACTTCCGGGATGATAATGATGATAATGACTTACATAACTCAAAGACTCGGCAGTATAAAAACATTTGAATCAAATCTCAAAAGCGATAGGCGAATGTTTAATTGATCTTCCTATACACTGAAGAGTGATGAGTTTGATCGTGTTTTGTTTTTAATGTTGCAATCTTTTAAGGCTGGAAATAGAGTAACGTCTCTACACCATCAGTCAGTCGTTGATGTTAGGCACTAGTATAGTTGATTTAAAATGGAATTAAATTAGTGGTAATTTCATCAATGGGTGTTAAGATTCGGCTGTGGGGTAAGAGGGGAAATACTCCAATAGACGCACTGAAGGGATGAGGTGAAATTTATGTTTTTACTAGTGTACTCACGCCAAAATAGACAACCGCACTTCTCCAACTTCGTCATGGACATAATTGAGTTCTCCAAAGTATGCCGCACTGGGCTAGGCGCTCAGCTTTAGATACTATTTGGTTCATCATCATCATCATCATCAACAGCCTGAAGACATCCACTGCTGAACATGCGCCACTTTGACACTGCTCGCCTTCTGCATCCATCGGCTTCCTACAGTTCTCACTAGGTCGTCGGTCTGCCTAGTTGGGGGCTGGCCTATGCTGCTTCTTCCGGTTCGTGATCGCCTCTCGAGAACCTTTCTTCCTTATCGGTTATCAGTTCTACGAGCATTCTGGCCTGCCCATTAAAGTCCTATGGATAAAAATATCTGCCAACTTAGCCGTTAAACTTTTGTGCAGTTGAGCGTTATGGGATATCTCTGAGTCTGCATAGTTAGGTAAAAGCCGTCTGACATCTGTCACTGTCACAAAAGCCCGCGTTACATTAGCACCAGCCTTATAGTCAAAGATAACACACTTGTGCAAGAAGTCCCGTCAGTACCGTAGTCCAGTTTTCATCATAACAAATAGAGTGATTTATCTGTGTCAGAGATCCATCAAATTCTTGCGTATATATAGCTAGAGATTTGGCTGTAAGGTTTGTAATACAGCAAAGCTTTGGATTTTGTAGATTATATTTTTTAACGGCATTGGTTGTGGTCTTCCGTCCGTGGTGGGAGTTCCCACAGATTACTAAATGTCACTAGTATAGCGTTTAGAAAGATATTTTTAAATATCCCGTTACAACCAAAAATTAAATGATACCAGCCCAGATGATATGGCCCTAATCTTAATTCATCATCATCATCATCATTAACAGCCTGTAGACGTCCACTGCTGAACATAGACCTCCCCCAGGGAGCGCCACTTAGAGCGGCTGCTCGCCTCCTGCATACATCGGCTCCCCGCGGCTTTCACCAGGTCGTCGGTCCACCTAGTAGGGGGCCGGCCTACGCTGCGTCTTCCAGTTCGTGGTCGCCACTCGAGAACCTTTCTTTCCCATCGGTTGTCAGTTCTACGAGCGATGTGGCCTGCCCATTTCAACTTGCTAATCTTAAGAGCTACATCGGTCACTTTAGTTCTCCTGCGGGTCTCCTCATTTCTGATCTTATCTCACAGGGAAACACCGAGCATTGCTTTCTCCATAGCTCATCTTAATCATAATTTTCGTAGGAATATTAATAACACAAACAGATTTATGATTTACAGCTATAATAATAACCTAATCTTGGGTTGTCTCGAAGAGATCGCTTTAAGCGATAAGACCGCCCGTTGTGCCACTTAGATATAGATTTCTCACTGTATTTTCTGTAAAATGATGTGTTCAATAAATAAATAAATAAATAATAAATATGTGTGGACTTTCACACAGCGCCATCTAGCCCCAAACTAAGCATAGCTTGTACTATGGGAACCAGATAACTGATACAATATTTATATACTTTTTTGTTTGTAAATACATACATAGAATACAATATAACACCCAGACGCAGAACAAACATCTATGTTCATCACACAAATGTTTGTCCTGCGTAGGAATCGAACCCACAGCCCTCAGTTCAGAAGGCAGGGATACTACCAACTGAGCTATCGGGCCCGCCCAATAAAGAGTTTATCTATCTATCTACCTATCCAATCAGAAAACTTGCTTGAAATACCTACTGCAGAACGGTCAGTAGGTATAGTGAAGATCGAACAAGTCTTAAACTTCATCCTTCGAATTTTAAAATTTATCATGATGTGGTCTTGGTACAACGTAAAAAAATAATAATTTTAATCATAAACCCCAAAGATTCGCGTCACTAGCCCGCAGGCACCTCAATAAGGCACGCACGGCGGCTGTCCTTTTGTCCTCACTCAAGTGCAAATAGCCTAGCGTTCTAATTTTGAAATGCCCGCCCTTGAATAGAGAAAGCTTATTTCAGATTGTTTATGGAGATTGTTGGGATGAACCGCTTTTTTATCTGTGATATAAATACTTTCTTAGATGATACTTAAAGTACTGTTTTATTTAGTGAAAATACATTGAACTTTAAGATAACAATAAGCATTCAAATATTCAACTTCTTATTATAGCTTCTTCGGACAATAAATGTGCTGCATTTGCTTTTACTGTTGTTTCATGCTAGGAATTTTTAATTTGTTATCCATAACTTGCCTAGATATATTTTACTATTTTAATAGAAATTTTCACAGATATACATCATATGGGAAAGTTTTAACTGTCGAACTATCACAGTTCATGAGATACAGCCTGGTGGCAGATAGACAGACAGACAAACAGAATATGAGTCGTTCTGAATTTTAGTCTTGCTGCTTTTAAGTCTTAGTGATTGTTAGTCTTGCTGCATTTTAGACTTTCTGCTTTTTAATCAATCTGCCCTCGTAGGCAATTTGCTCTTTAGACAATCATAAAGGATCAAAACATATGTCCATAGCTGAATTTTTTTTAATTGATTTTTTGAAATGATGATTAATGATTTTCTCTTTTTTTTAAATCGGCCATATACTGATGATTATGTGATGCTTGGCTTTAAAATAACTTGCGCGTCTCATTCAAAAGCTTATTATTTACGTTTTTAAGACAAACTTTTCGTCTTTTTTGTCTTTGAGTCTATCAATCAATAAGCCCGACCCTACCAATAAACCCATCACACTCTCGTATCTGTCTTCCGCATTCGGCAGCCATTTCACAAAGTGACGCAAACTTGCCGCGACGTCGCTCACTCGTTCAGTAATGCTCGCGGTAATTTCGAATTACATTTGGTTGGGCACTTAGGTTGGGAGCTGTTGCCAATTATACTTACGGCGTTTATTATAGTGGATTTATTCATCATCACCAACAGCCTGAAGACGTCCACTGCTGAACATAGGCCTCCCCCAGAGAGCGCCACTTTGAGCGGCTGCTCGCATCCTGTACCCATCGGCTCCCCGCGGCTTTCACCAGCCATCAGTGGATTTATTAACTATACTTATGAATGCCTACCGCTAACTGCCTCTGCCTCCACCTAGTATAATTATAAACATTGGCATTTTAGATCCGTAGAGCAGCACTTATTAGCTACTGATAACCTCATTTTCATGTTGTTGTACCATATTTAACAAGAAGTGTCGTTACAAGGGTAAAAGAATTCCTTTTTAAAACAAACGCTGAGAAGTTATTACTAGGCACGGTGCAGACAGTAAGTAACAAGTACAGGCTGTGGGGTCACCCACTTGTGTCAAATTATGACAAATAAACATACTAAGTGTCTAGTAAACTGTGGTATTTAATACTAAAATAATGACTACAATTCGTGTTACACATAGGATTGGCCATGTTGGTTTCTGAGGTTTATTTACTTTCTTTCACTGCTTTTTTTTGTTTCTTACTTACTTTTCTGAGGCACATACAATGACTTATAGTATAACACTGCTGCATCTAATGTAAATAGTTTTAGTCAAAACTAACATGACTATTAAAATTTGATCAATAATAAAACTAGCCACGAACCCCTAACCTAACCCACCCTTGTGACCTCATGACGCGCGGCATTACCGCCATTATGGCTGTCTGAAACCGCCATTTCTCTATCTAAGAATGGCAATAATCAATTATTAGAATTATTAGATGCGTTAGTTACATAGTCATATGCGTATTGGCTTAATTTATTTATTTATTTATTTAATTCTTTATTGCACAAAAAGTACAAAAGGAGGACTTAATGCTAAAGCATTTTCTACCAGTCATTCCACACATAGTTTAAGAAATAGGGATGTAGGCGTGCATCAAAATTAGTATGAACAATTTGTACAAACAAAAAAAAAACCATTACTTATTACAATTTTCTAAATATTAATATTAATAAATAACTATTATATGATATATACTATTATATTATATCATAAATACAAAAACAGAAAATACCAAAGTGGGATAAATACTACAGAAGAATACATTAATTATTATATATATACAATAAATAAGTAGTGACAAATTATTAAACTAATTTGGAAGGATTGTTGTAATAGTGCTCCCGAACTAACTTTTTGAACACCTCCTTAGACGTCGCTTTTCTTATTTTAGGTGGAAGTTGATTCCATAGACGTACTGCCACAACCCCAAATGAGTTGTCACGAAAAGAAGTGGTATGCTTAGGCATAGCAAGAAGTCGAGAGTCTGTAGACCTCAGGTTAAGATTGTGGGCATCCTCTTGCAACTTAAAGATGCTTTTTAAATAAACAGGGGATTTAGGATCATTTAGTATGGAATAAAGTAAGCCAACAATTCTAGCATTCCTTCTATCACGGATTCGAAGCCATTTCAGCTTGGAGCGATATTCAGTAACATGATCGTACTTACGCAGCCCAAAAACGAATCGTATACAAGTGTTAAGTAAGCGATCCAGTTTGTTAAGATATTCTTCGGTTACATCGAGATAACAGATGTCACCATAGTCAATGATTGGCAAGAGGAGGGTGTTGACAAGTGATATTTTAGTACTCATAGGAAGGAAATTTTTGAAACGGATGATTGAATGGAGGGTAGCGTAGAATTTACGTGAAACTTCATTTATTTGGGGCGACCAGGACAATTTAGAATCAATAAGCAGACCGAGATCTTTGACAGTTTGGGAAAAAGGGATTGAAGAGCCGTTGTAGAACAGCGGAGTAAGATTCGCAAAGTCAACTTTGCACAGTCTTCTTGAGCTGCCAATTATTATGGCCTGGCATTTATCTGGGTTGACTGATATGCCAAATTGCTCGGACCAGGTTTGCAGTTGGACAAGGTCATTATTGAGAGAGCTAATAGCATCACCTAAGTTTTCAATAATAGAATGTTGGTACAGCTGGAGATCATCAGCATAGTAGTGATAAGAGCAGCGAAGGTAGGAAGAAAGCATATTAATGAATAAAGAAAATAGCAACGGCGACAGTATTCCCCCTTGAGGGACGCCCGCTTCCAACTCGCGCCAATCAGAGAAACTCTGGGCAGCTCGGATCGCCTGCCTGCGCCCCTTCAAGTAAGCGGAGACCCAACGTACAGAAAGAGAGGAAAAGTTTAGATGACCTAATGTGGCTAACAGCAGGTCGTGGTCAACTGCGTTAAACGCATTACTAAAGTCAATTAGAACAAGAATCGTAACTTGCGAATTTTCCATGCTAACTCTTATGTCCTCAGTCCTCAGTTAATATCATATACCTACCTATCTACTTAGTATGGTTTTATAATCGTCATCATAAAAATGACAAATCCAGTTCGTAGTACGTTGATGTTTGCCTATCAATGAGAAAAACTGCATGCATACTGTGCGTCCGACATATTTGTACTGATTTCATTTTTTTTATTAGTCTTGGCGCGTTTTCCTTTTTAATTATCTATATTTTGTGAATAATTAGGCCTAAGGATCCTAAACTATTCTTTTATTAGCACTCCAATACCCACACCAGTCACACCACAGATGTACCATAAGAAAAAACAGTTAGGTGCTATATTAAAAATTCTATCTAGTAGTATTTACATCTGCCATTGGAATATAAATGAAATTTAATTATTTTGTCTGATTTTTTCAGGTAATATTGGGACAAATGACTGAAAAAGTCCAAGGTATGAGCAGATATACGTCAATGGACCGACGACCTGGTCAATACAGCGGGGCGTCAATGGATGCAGGAGGCAAGCAGCCGCTCAAAGTGGTGCTCTTTGGGGAAGGCCTATGTTTAGCAGTTGACGTCTCCAGGCTGACGATGAACCCTTGCCAAATCATTAAAACTCCAATGGTCACCCATCAGCCCAATATACGCTTCGTTAATCCATAGTGTAGGATATAACCCACACTTGCGGTTTGTTATCCATTCATTTGGTATAATTAAATGATAATAGGTACATAAGTCCCTATTATCATATGAATACCAACTTGCACTATGATCCCGAGTTGAAATATTTACCACAAAATGCAAAGATAAACGCGCTTCCCATACCAGATCTTTATCCCTATTATTCATTATACATGCGATCTATAAATCTTACATTCCCATGAGTTAAACAGTATCAAATTACCCCCTAGTATTGCACACTGTAAGTATCTTTGTACCCCTACATACCCTCTTCTTGAAAGGAAAGGCTCAGACCATTTTAAACCTTATGTTGGAAGGTTTAGGGGAGTTTGTAGATGAAATTTAAGGATAATAGATATAAAAATCTGTTCAGGAGTGTTTGGAATGACGTGCTATTGCAATGGTGGTAGTGTACTTTATATACAGTACATAAGGTTTGCAGAAACTAATTTAATATTAACTTCGAAAGCAACCAGAAAAATTGTTTCATTAGGCGTGAATGGTATACCCTAAAATCTCAGCAAGCTTAATTTATTATTAGCGTTATTAGGTTATTACGCCCATAATAGTAACGCCTATTGATCAGTTAATGTAGTAGTAGTTAGATATACCCAAACTAATTCCTGGTTTCTAAAGGGGACAATTAGTATTTTTTGTGTTGGTATATAGAAAAATGTGCAAGTACTTGTTCTGTATCTGAGTGTTTTGGGACCATGGTCCTGTAGCTCCTGGGTTTCTGTCATCATCGGTAATATCATCATCACATTGAAGACGTCAACGCAGAACTTAGCTCTCTGCCATAGAGCGCCATTTTAGCTTGTGCTTGCCTCTTGGATTGAACAGCTCCCAAGGGTTTTGCAGTACTGGTCGTTGGTCCTCGTTGTGGATAGTAAGCAATATAACAGAGTCAATTACATGTGTTTTCTACAAAAGTAAATAAAAATTATGTAACAACATTGACGTGTCTATTTTTAAAATTTATAGGCATAGCGTTTACCAATGCCTTATTTGATGGCACCACGCTCTTGTTAGATTTTGTTTGTAATGGAGTTTAGTCACTGTTTCTTACATTATTGTCATTGTAATAAGGGTTAGGGTCACTCCTCCCTAAGGCTAGCATTACACGGGCCAGTGGGCAGGTAAATATTATAACGTAAACAAATTTTACGCACTTTAATGCACCATTGATATTTTTATTTGTGTTTTAGGGGACAATTTTAGGGGGTTGAGTTTTTCATCGTTATGACTGAGGATTTTGGGGGTGAGAATTTAGGCCTTTCCCACAGAGACTAGTTTGAGCGGCTCCTTACCATCCATCGGCTCCCCACGTGGTTTTAACCGGATCATCGTCCCACCAAGGGGGGCTAACGTTGCGTCTTCCGGTTCATGGTCGCCACTCGAGAACCTTTCTTCCGCATCGGTTGTCAGTTCTGCGAGCAATGTAGCCTGCCCATTGCCATTTCAACTTGCTAATTCTAAGAGCTATATGAGCTACTTTTACTTCTCCTGCAGATCTCCTCATTTCCGAAAGTTTGAATCCTACTTCAAAATTAATTCCAATGAGCGTACAATTTTTTTATATTATGATATGAAATTTATGATTAGAGCTAGTTATTAAAAAAAGAATAACAGATTATTAAATGTACAAAAATAGCTGCCTAATAACTTTTTAACATCACAGTCTCCCAATAGTTACTTACCTTTTAATGCATCGAACAATTCCCATATCCGTTATGAGTACGCCATCATTTAATAGGTACGTAACAAGATATGGTGCATATTGTGCAGCCAATTAGAGCCACTATGGCACCGACTCCGAGCCAACTATGATCTCGATATGAACCAGTCTCCACCTAGGTGGAGAGCTGGATGACATTTTGAGTGTTTTGTCTTTTGTCAGCTAACAAAACAATTCTTTTGTTCAATTTTACTGGCATGATGTACTACACTATAAAAAAATGTATATATTTCAGTTAAGGAATTTATGTTTAGGTATTTCATGCATCAATTTTTAAAGTTTCACATACACAAAACAAGACATCCCGTTTGAAATGAAAACGTTATGTTATGGATACAGCTACAACATTTATTTGTATTATTATTATGTAGCATTATGTACCTATTCATTTTTCTCTGGAGTTAATTCTAATTCAAATTCTTGAAAAGATCTCTCTCGTTGGCAGGTGTTATTGTAAATAGGACAACTTTTATAGAGCAACAAGATGCCAGTAACTTTCTCTTAGTTAAATAATTTGTCACAACATCGTCATTGGTATTTCTTGAATTCCCCATCCAGTCAGTTATAAATACATTCCGTTGCAGATAGCTTGTCAGAGAAAAAACATCTCAGTTAAAATGATCGATAGCTCTCAGACTAACTCCAAAGCCACAGAGATATAAGCCGTTAGGCTTTGTGCGTCATTTACCTGCCACCTCCGCTATCGCAATGGAATTTCTAATATACATTCTGAAGGACGCATAATACTGTTCAACTAATGGTTTATTTTGGAAGGCTCGTGATTTCTATGGCGGTTTACTTTTTTGCGCTGTAACTTAGTAGTTTGTTATGATGCTTATTGTGATGACTATTTTGAAGATAATGCAAATACTAACCAAGTATTACTGAACTAAAATATTTACGAAAGGTTCAGTGTAATAAAACTACTAAATAAATATTAAACGTCATTATGTGTGTGTTTTTAACTATCAGAACACCTCTCAGTCATCATCATCAATAGGCTGAAAATCTCCACTGCTGAACATAGACCTTCCCACAGTGCACCATGCACTTTAAGCGGCTGCTTGCCTCCTCCATCCAACGGCTCCCAGTGGTGTTCACAGTAATGAAATTTATAATGAAAAATTAAAGTTTTATCTTGTCATATTTATTCTAAAAACCAGGGCGAAGATGTATTAGGAACACTTGGCGTTTAAAACAGCAACCGAAATTAAGTACAATCAATTTTCAGCCTCCTGCAACTAAAAACGTCTATAGTCCTTCAAAAGACGGGCTTTACATCGAAAAGGAGTTTATAAAGGAGAATAAAGGATTGCAAATGAGGCGCTCCTTCCTCCCCTTTTAATTATAGGGGAATAACGGAATTGTTTGTCCGAATTCCGGTTTTTCTGCCCTCTAATTACTGCGACTAAAATCCCGGATCTGGAGTCATTACAATTAGTTTTTTTGGGGCCAGAGTTACGGTAATGCTTTGATTTTAGTTACGATCGCAAAGGAATCGTGTTTAGCTTTGAAATCTCTGATAAACCGTTTAAAGTAAGTTTTTCAGATCATTTGATTGCCCAAAATTACTTAAAAAGTATCCGTAACAGGTATAAAACCGTTAAAAAAAATATATGTATATATAACGATACACGCTTGTTTTTATGGACCGTGTTAAATCGATTTGAATGACAGTTGGCTAGATCGATGCATAGTCTAACTCTTATCTAAGCTGTACCTAGGTAAATTTGTCACAGCAAGAAGGGAGAAACAGGAATAACCTCAATTGACAATAAAAATAAAGCCACAGAGCGCCGCTATCTATACGGTATCAACAAATCATTATTGGGTTTTAAGATGTTATATACCCACTCACTAACAGATGAAAACGAACATCTAAAGTTCGAGTTTAAACAGGAAATATTTTAACTGTAGCTACATCCGTATTAATTTTACTGCGAGTATAGAAAACGTTTACATAGTTTCATGTACCTTGCTAATTGCATAATGATCGTGACTTAGGAGGTTAAAGACTCGAAACTGGAATCTACTGAGTATGCTATATCACAGCGTGGAATTTCCCCTAAAAACGCTCGTTTTTCCCCAAAAACACATCTTATGTACCAGGCGCCCAACAAAACGTGGAGGCTTCTCTAGGGCGAGATGGAATACAGTCTGTACAATGTACATGCTGAATTGCTGAAGTTCAGTTGATCAGTAGCGCGGTAGTCGCGGCGGCGAACGCACGTGTCTGTTGCTTCGTTGCATCACGTGGTGTACCGTACATCGTCGTGTTGTGTATGCAGTGCCGGTATAAATAATTAATGAACATATAAAAATACATCAGTTTGAGTGCTCGATGTCACTAAATAGTAATCTCGATGTTAGCGTGAGGTTAGTGGATAATTTCAAATATTAAAAGTTGCTTTTTTTACCGGTTTTTTTTTTTTTTTTGGTTCCGAAAGTAACAAATCGGATTTGGTTACAGTTTTTATTACTGTAAACAATGTTTTTTAACTCAGAAATATGCGTTTTTATTTTCATGGATATCTTTTTGTTTTTTATTTAACCATGCATTGGTAATAAAAGTAACGGAAGTGCTCAGTCAAAAATCGAATGCTAATACTTATCCAATTTTTTTTGATTTAAAACAAAAAATAAAGAAATGCACCTAAAAAGTCCGAAATTTTGCTCCAAAACTGTAATAAATTTCATCAGTTCGTAACCAGGGCTCGCTGAAAGTTTCAGAGTAATCTGGCTGAAATTCAGGCTGCAATTTTCCGGTGGCCGGGTCGCACGTGGCCTGACTGCGTTACTGGCTGCCCAGTAATGTGAATGTGGCTATAAAATAACGTTACAGCTAGTTTCAAGTGTAATAAAATCAGGAATCTGACCAATAATGCATGTAAAGTTGCGGTTGAACATCTAAGATATAGCTTTATCAATTTCTGTATACCATCAAAAGATACGCAACGTTACTATAGAAAATTATATAGCAACTATATTTTGCACGTGGATGTTGACAGACAGTTGTATTAATTACTTTGTTATGATTTATTAATAGCAAGTGACAAGTGTGTCATATACTTCAAATTAATTAAAACATAGAAAAAATATGTAAGTATAACTAAAACTGAAATGTCAGTTTATATATGTAGCTTCCACGAAATAACGCCTAAACCAATTTTGAAGATATTTTGCACACCGAATGCTCAACACAAACACAGGCACCGCGCCTTTTATCTCGGAAAATTAGGAATTTCTTCGGGAAAATTGGATACCGATAAGAATGTTCCTACTAAAAAAGAAGGCAGAAAATACTCTATCGACTCTACTTTTAACTGGAAAAGTGTGTAATTTCCTACCTCTGTCGGTGTTTCCAGAAAAATACTACCTGAGGTTGTTCAAGTCGAGAGTGAATAGGTATTTACTAAACAAGATCGCATCGTCGTTTCCCACCAGGTGAGATGGATCAACAGTTAGCCTAGATAGCCTCAATGATAGTAAAAAATTGCTGGGGTTAATAAAATAAAATCAACTGACTTTTTAAAGTATGTACAACATTAATTTTTGTAAAATGTTTGCAATAGAGGTTGCCTTGGGTAATTTACAACTCACAGCGATCTATTTCAGACAATGCCAACCTATTAATAAAGCCATATATGTATTCGTATTATCAAACCTATTTCCACAATTTTATACGTTAGTCCACTACGGAGAGCTTTACAAAGCTAATGAGCACCACAAAGAGAGCCGCGTTCCTATTCGTTCGTACCTACATTATGTATTCCATGCAAGTGTTGACTATATTTAATTTTAAGCCTTTTTTAACGTGTCCTATTGTATCAAATTAGGGTATTATTAAAGTACTTAGTAGTTAACCTTTTTTTGAAAATACGGTAAAGGTCAAATTTCAAAATGTAACTGTCTTAATACTAAGAAAACTTTATCCTGTTGTATCTATCTAGCGCTTACGTCAAATCGGCTGTATTGACTTTGATGAGACTGCTCACCGTTGGGTTAATACCGAAATCAACATAGTATACGTTTTATCTTATAAATTTAAGTTTCTAGAGGATAACTGAAAATTGCGGGCGGAAATGTTTTAGTAAGGTACATGACTGTGTATATTTCACTAGTGAGGCAATAAATAGATCGTTCCGTTTTGGGACATCATGCCTTGGGAGAGACTAGTATGTTTTTATTTTTATTTTTTATATCAATCAATATAAATAAATTTGTTATTTTTTTATTTATCAGTACCAATCGAATAGTTTATTTAGTATTGTAAGCTCTGATTATAATTATTCTGTAACGCACCGTGACGGGGCGTGACACTGCCACGACATTGCACTTTCTTAGCTAGTAAAAAAAGAAAGGAAAGAATTTCAATACTTACCGCATTCGCCACAATAAATCACTTTTGGCCCGTATTTTTCAGTTGAAATTTTTATTATTTTCTCTTAATGAATTCAGTTTTCCGTTCCATTTACTGCAGTGTGGAGAGATCCACGCCTTTTACGTATGCCAGAAGCAAGGACGGACATCCAAAAAATTTCCGTCATCAACTTTTACTTCTCTTTTCAGCTTCCATCTCTGTATCGATATTTGCTTATCCTGTTCTACCATCACTAGCTTTGAAAGTTGGATCTCCTTTGTGAACTATAAATACACGCTGTAACTCGCCCACTCCATCGGCATCGCATCAACAAGCATTTAATCTAACTAAAAAGCATCAAACGTTGGAGTAAATAAAACAAACATCATGTAAAACGTGTGAGATCAATCACTCGAATGAGGAGTGCCCTCATAACACTTAAACTTAACGCCCTGTGTTCTCTAGTGATGTGCAAAAAGTAGTCTTGTTATAAATACTGGTTTTTGAAAAATCGGGTATACTTATGGAAAAACTTGGTGTTCTGACGGGAATAAACGGGAAAATAGTGTGTCGAAAACAAAAATGAACTTTTAAAATGTCGTAAATGGCGAAACTTATCAAACCCGTTCAATTTATTGGGATATATTTTTTTTATGACGTTTTAGAGCAAAATAACTGGCATTTAATAATTTTGTAGTTTTTTTATATATTGTTTATTAACGAGATATTAAAAATAAAAACAAATAAGTAAATAAATGAATTATATGGTAAATATCCAATATCCATGGTAAACAATGGTATTTTAGTGAACATGGAAGTTTAAAATCTTATAATGAGTTTATACAAATCCGATGAAATAAATATCAATCATCACACTTATGAGAAAATAAACGAACTGCTGTACGAACTAAGTCATGGTTGTACATACTCATATTTGAGTTTACAGAGAGTTGAATATTATGGGCCGGGCTTTTCGTCATTTTCAAACAAAAAGCCGCTTTGCACCGCACTAATGCTGGTTTACAAGCCAATTTCATTCGATGAAGCGCATTTTATTCGAAGAAGGCACAACAATTAGAGTGAGTGCAGAACTTCTTACGAAGGCTCGAGGGAGTCTATTGAAAATGTACTGGGGAATGAAAAAATCTGAGGTTTAGTGGTCTCGAATAAATGAGAAAGCTTATTTTACGCTGTAGTTTATTTTTGTCTTCAAAATTAATTTATGAACTTGGAGCTTACATTAAATTGCTAGAAGTTTTTATTATGTAGGAATATACATAATGAAAGCAAAAGTTACTTGAGAAAAGTGAAAATTGTAGTGTGTCAAAATATCCTTATCCTTTGCAGTTAGAAGGTTTTGTTCTTAGGAACAGATAAGTCTACTTTAGAGAAAAAGTAATATATCTTAGAACTCTGATATAATGTGCAGTTGTATTTTTAGGTAGGTATTGTATTACTTGTATTTTGTACCTACTACAAAAAAAATACAAAAACGAGCAAAGATTTTCATTCTTGCATTGAATTTATAACCAATCACGAAAGCAAAGGCTGTGGTCTACTTGGAATAGGATCTCTACAAAAAATGCCATGGTATTTACAATTTGAACGTTTCAGACAGCTGGTCAAAACGGGCTTAAATAATTTTATTTATGATAATTTATATTCGAAGTAATATCCGGACAGACCTTAAAGTAAAACCATTTTCGGTAAAGATCTCGTAAGTACTATTAAAAACTTAAAACCATTTACTTCAGTCATTTTCTTTCATTGCCTGACTCGATCCCATTAGTTTTCCATATTCCACAAACCACTTATAAACCTTGTTAATACTCTCATAACAGTTTTAAATTTTAATTCAACATAGTTCTTGTCCGTTGGAGGAAAATTTTAATAAATCACGCTACCACGCTAGATTTACTGCTGGTTTACACAGCAGCAGGTAATTAAAATTAATTAGGAATGGTTGCTGTGCCAAATAATATGTATTCAACTGTTTTCTGAAGAAAAAGGAGTAAAAGATTAAGTACTATTAAATATACACTGAATCTTATACTGTATAGAGTTTTGGGTATTTTTTTAAGAGTTTATTATTATAGATTAGAGTGCAGTCCGTGCATGTTTTCAAACTCGTTGCTTCATACACTATTTAACGCCCCCTTTAATAGTAAGTATAGGGGTTGAATTTTCAAAATCATATTAGGACACCCTTATTCCATGGAGGAATACATACACATCCTAAGGACCGTCAGCGTCGTTGTTGATTCTATTTGTTTGGGCGCTTGGTTCAAGTCAAAATATCTGCGCCCAACGGTTTGGACTATACGTTTTCCGTGATGAAAACTCCCAACCTGAAATAAGATGGGAAAATGAGTCCTCTATTTGTACAAAAATAAACAAATAAAATTAGTTCTATATAATAACGGAAGTTGATTAACTCTTTAATTTAAATAAAACTTCGGTAAACCGGAAGTAAACAGAGCTGCGTTTTTATTTCTTCCTTTTATTGATTGTTTCAGTGTTTTATTATTACAAAAACAATAGTACGAAGGAAGTAAACTAATTAATTATTATACGCATTGAGTTACTATGTAAATAGTGGTCGTAAACCACCCAGGCTGTATACAGGAGTTAACGCCGGTTACACACGGTTATATATTTTGGCGAACATGCTCGCCGAACATTAGATGTTCCAGTCGTAGGCGAATTAATGTGATGCAGTTATGGATGCAGTAGATACTCTTAGATACAGCTGTGCCCCGCGGATAGACTCGCGTTTTTTTTTATCAACGACTAGGCCAGCGTTGGATGACAATCTCATCTGATGGGAAGCGACGATATGGTCTAAGGTGTAGCACGCCGATCTAGTAAATACCTATTCACTCTTGATTTGAACAACCCCGGGTTGTATATTTCGGGAAACACCGACCAAGGCAATGCATTCTACAAATTTTTCAGTTCTTATTAAAAACGTAGAGTCGAAACGGTTACTACGTATTGGAGGTATTTCGACCAAAAGAAGGAGACGCCTGGCCGAAAGGCTGAGGGTTTTATATTTCATAAAAGTTACATCCCCCTTGTTCACCCTTAATTTGTACTCAAGTTTATCTTTTCTCCTTATCTCCCGTAAATCATATTGTTTTTTTGTCATTAATCAGTAAACAGTATTTCGCTTTTAAATACACAACAAGAAGAATCAAAGGTAAACTATCTATCGTAAGGATTTACAATTTTTTATCATAATTAAGTAGAGCAAAGCATATTTCTGTGTAAAACAAAATTTAAAGGTTAAAATTTATCAGCTACGAATTTCAAATAGCGTTCAAGTTGCGGAAAAGATTTCGTAAAATCATGTCAGTCTTCCATCTTGTTGGAATGTCATAAATAAATTCTCTTGTTTTTGGTTGTCAAAAAATAGTAAGAAAACAACAAAATAATTAAGTTTCAAAAAAGAAGTTCTCGTTTTTATAACTGGCGCAAGCAATCGAACAACACAGAAAATAAAATCATGATCCGGAATTTTTTTAATTCTATTTTCTTTTATTTTTGAGATTTATCCGGATTCACTAAAAATACACTTACATTACAAGACAATGACTGGTTGAGCCCCAAAAAAAAACAACCAACAAGCTCGCTCGCCAAACGCTACCCAGAGTCCTCCCTCACGCTATGCAAGCAATAAACGCGATGGCCCGACAGCACACGCTAATGAAATTTATAATCCATAAAACCGGGAGCTCCAGCTTTTATAAAGTGTAATAATAATAAAGCCACGATGTCCGTGCGTATGTGGCCCCACGGTGTTGTTGTACATGCTCCTCTAATTGTACGTACGTGCGTGATGATTTGCGCGGAAGACACTTAAAATATTCGTATAGGTTCGAGCGTGGCTCAGTGATAAAACGTGTAAGTTTCAAACTGACACATCCAGGTTCGAACATGAAAGGGAACTTCTGCATGGATATAGCATGAGCTGCAGAAATCGACAGTATTATGTATTATCCATCTCTAGAAGCGTTTGACGATTTAAAACGCAACAAACGGTTTAAGGAGATATAAACATTTTATTAATAATTCTGTTATTTGTTATATTATTTTATTTATTTATGACGTGATCTGCATTATCGTTCATTGTTCAAACTCTTTTTCGAGAGAAGTGATATCTAAATTTCTAAATTTTGTATGAACAAATTACTTGTTTTAATTATATTTATATAAGTTGGACTTATAATCAAATTATTAAAAGGGTGGGTAATATAAATTACAAATATTCACCGATTCCATTAAAACTTTGACTTGCAGTAACCTAATTTTGAAACCTCGAAGTAAAACGGAAGACGGGCGTCTTTAATTCATAAATTAATTAAAGTCCCTTCAGGGGCCCTTCAGAATGATAAGCAGGGTCATTACGATTCAGGGCCTGAAGGGTCAATGCAGATTTGTCTACTTAATACCCCGGATTTGATAATTACGTAGGTTGATGTAGAAGGGTCAGCTGAACTTCTAATTAGGCATAATATAATATTTATTCTACGTTTTTGAAACTTCACACTCTACGAAAACATAGAGATAATAATTATTAATTGTAATATTTGTATGTAATTTTTTTTAAATTTATTGTTAACTAGCTTTTGCCCGCGGCTTCGCACGCTTGTGTTATGTTATTTTTACGTTATAGTCTAATAATAGATCATGCATTTCGTACCAAACAACAAAATCCACTAAATCTTTTCGAAGCTGAGCACAGTAACCTGTATTAGCATAGGTATAGGCAAGCATAGCCGTGAGTGGAAGCTATTTAAGCCATTACCTAAAATTAAATGTTTTGAGTCTAATATAGATTTATAACAGTAAAAGAAGTTTCAAACAAAAAACTACAATTTTATAAGTACCTCTTCATATAACAACAAAAAGAAATCATCATCACTTCCCTCAGGTCTTTAACAGAAGTTTCAGTAAGTTTTGTTTAGGTAGTAGTTACCTAAGCAGGCAGGTACAGTTTAGAAAATATGGAAGAATCACACACGATGATGCTGTTTTGCTCAGTTTTACATATTATCCGCGCGCTTTTTGTTCCATTTACCACATTTTTTACCTTCTTAAATTTGGCTCCATACGAATTGAGTACCTACACTTAGCCAGTGTCAATAATAAGTTTATAAATTGCTGGAGATATGCATTTACCTGTACGATGCATACATAATTAATTTTCTTAATACTAATTAGGGATTACAAATACTAAACCACCACTCCTTAAAGAATCGACGGTAATAATTATAATTATGTCGACTATTTTCCACGCTGTCTCAATCCCACTGCACTTTCAACATACCTACCTAGTGATGAATGTGAGGAAGTAGGTTAAATCGTCATTACATAATTATTACTTACAACCAAAGATAGTTAATTACCTACTATAACCTTCTTGAAGTAACCGAGTAATCAATCATTTTTTGCTCCCGTGGTTTATTTAAAAGCCCACAGATCTTAAATACTTTAACTTTTAAAAAGTTATATCAACATGCAAGAAGAAGAAGAACAAATCAAAAACAGTCAAAAACGAACTTTACGCGCCATGTTGTTGTTAATTCGAGGATACAATTGCCATAATGAATACCTACATATTATTATATCTAAGTACATACCCTTTTTAAACATTTTTCATAAAATATTTCGTATCATTGGCTTACAAATAATAGCAAGCACTTCGTCTTACTTTAAAGCCAAAATAAAAAAGGTTTTAAAATGCGTAGCAATGGGGTTTATAACTTAAGTAGCTATAAGTACTACAGGGGGTCTAGCAAAGATACCAACCACTAACGCTAACGCCAAACACTAACTCCAAAACTGTATTGAAATGACATTAGCTGTGGAAAAGTAAGCGATTTCCAAAATGTCATCCTGGTACGTTTTGGAGTTAGCGTTAGTGGTTGGTATCACTATACCTACCACTAACGCTAACGCCAAACGCTAACTCCAAAATGTACTGAAATGACATTTCTGAAATCGCTTACTTTTCCGCAGCGAATGTCATATCAATACATTTTTGGAGTTAGCGTGAGGTGTTAGCGTTAGTGGTTAGTATCTTTGCTAGACCCCCAGGTACATTAAAACTTCCTTGGGGTTGATCAAGAATTTAGCAGTAGCGCAAAAATAATTTTATACCTGATTATAATGGTAACGTGTAGTAAGTTTATGTAAATAATACATTTGACCAGATCGCCAATAAAGAACATTTCTCCCACCAAAACCCTATAATTCAAAAACTTGAATATAAAAATGTTCAATATTGGCTAAGTATGATAATCGCGTGAAGCCTTATGAATGATTATAAAAAGTCTAACAACCTACCCTATTAAACAGTTTTCATAAAATACTGCCTATCATTGGCTAAATACAAATTTTGTCTAATGCCAAAATAAAAAAGCTTATACAATGCGTAGCAAAAGCAAGGGTCAATAAATTAAGTACCTATAGGCACAGATTACAAAATAAGTTACTACTATAGGTTAAGCTATAGGTACTATAAATACAATTTAAATACTTATTTCGAATGGTAACGCGTAGTAGATTTGTGAAAACTAATACATAATACCACATTGCCAATAAAGAATTTTGCCCTCGCCAGAACCCAACAAATCGAAAACATGAATAATAATTTAAGTTATGTTTTAATATTGGCTAAATATGATATCGCGTGAAGCCTTAAAACTTATAATAAAAAGTCTAAGAAGTTCTTAGTTTTCGAAATTCCTTGTTCTCTTTGCCGTGCTCATATTCAAGAAGGTTCTCATACCTATCCTCTTTTTTAGTTTGGACCACAGATTAACCAAAAAACTTATCTTTAGTAATACCACAGATTAGACAAAAGAAATACATATGACTTCCTTGATTGTTTTTCTCTAATCTGCACTGCATCGAGTAATCGCGCGATGTATTTCGCCGTAGCCCAAAAAGTGTGATACGCTGCCGGTAATGCAGGCGCGCCAATTGTTATTTACTGTTTTTTGTCTTTTAAGATAAAAATAAAAACATGCATTAAATTACTTCCTTATTGCTTAGTGCAGTGGGGATTGTTCAGAATGAAATAAAAATGATTGGGGTTCCGTACTCAAAGGGTAAATCCTTATTACTAAACCTCCTCTCTCCGTCTGTCTGTCTGTCTGTCCATCAGACACCAGGATGTACTCACGAATCGTGATAGTTAGACAGTTGAATTTTTCACAGATGATATATTTCTGTTGCCACTATAACAACCGTGATCCGTATTTATTGATGCAATAACAGTTATGTTTAATTACTTTGTACATTTACTATGTACACTAATGATAATTAAGAATGATAGTATTAAGATATTGTTACTATACCTTTTTCCTTTTTTGTTGACATGTAACTAAATTGTTGCCAATAAATGACTATGACTATGACTATTCAAAGGGACAAATAAACAAACAAATAAAAAAATTGGTTTTACTTCATATTGATAAGGAATTATAAATTAAAACTATTAAAATTTATTTTTGTAATCGCAAATAATACTCTCACAGTTTGTAAAACATATTTATTCGCCGACATGCAATATAACGCTACTGCTTCCTCCATTTTATTTAGCCCACGTCGGTCGCGCAGCAGGCAAACAAATTGTCTATGTGTCCGAGTTGGGGCGCTACAAAAACATCGAGGATAGTCAACAGAGATGTTTTTGCGCGCCAACTCAACAGCGAAGGTTCGGGCGTATATGAAGCCGCGCCATAATAGTAACAGAGTTTTTTTCCTTTAATCTGTGCATCCGGATAAACCCGAGATAATATAACCGTCAGTAGCACAGAGCACATTTTTTTTTCTCTCATCTATGATTAGTAGCCAAAACAAAACTTACTTTTTGACACTGGCTAAATACTTACACTATGTGTGAACCAAATATAAGAAAAAAAACTTACCTTGAAGCCTTGAAGCGGCCATCTTGTGAAAATCCCGTTCCGTTTCATAATGAAATCTTAATCATTTTCACCAAAAAAATTTACAATATTTAAAATTTAATATATCCTATGTTGTGCGCCGGGTTTTTCTAAGCTTATTAGTGAAAACCGCATGAAATTCCGTTCAGTATTTTCAGAGTTGTGCCGTAACAAACAAACAAACAAACAAACAAACAGACAAAATGTCTAAAAAGTAGCTTAACGTGATCAGCAAAAAATTTCAAGCTAACCTGTGTCATTTTTTTTTCGATATCTTGCATTTACAGATTTTTTTATCTCTACAGTTTTATTATATGTATAGATAGATTACAATTCGCGTGACACTGGACTGCGCACGTCATACAGAGACATTACACGATTACTAGACTGTGTACTCAGGTCATAAAGTCTCATTTGCCCAGTAATTTCACTAGCTACAATGCCCTTCAAACCGGAACATAGTATTGCTTGCACACTACTGCTTGGCGGCAGATTAATGGCAAATACAAAAAAGGTAAAAAGCTAAAGCTTAGATAAAATGACCACGCATATTTATATTAATATTTACTTATATGAAATATATAGATAAAATTTCGGAACGTTCTCATTCAAATCTTTGATTAACAGCAGCTGTTTTACACAGAACCAACGCTTACCATCAGGCAAATGGCCTACTCTTATCGTCACTTCTGTCACTAAAATGTATTTAAGGAATCCTTAACAACTTATTTTCAACTTTATCGTACAATCTTACAGCCCATTTTCTAAAGCACGTAGAAACGTTAATTATAACGTTCGCTTTACGTTGAGACTACGGCGACAATAAAAGCACAAAGCGAAACGAAGCCGTAAATTTTTAACGTCTTCACAAAACACTGTTCATTTAGTCCCTGTGTGACTATATTACGGCGGAGACCATTACGGCGTTACTTACGTTACGTTTTGGTAGCGTTACGACGTAGTTTTAAGTATTATGCAGCGTAACGCCATGGACTTCTTGGTGTAAATAGGTACCTATAGTGTTTCTTCTGCCAAAAAAGCCTCAAATATCCAAATTTTTAAAAAACTCTAACTGTCGACCCATCTACAAAAATTTTCACAACAGCGTGCGTCGCAGTGGCGTTCTTCGCAACTACATAGGAATCCCATTTACTGTGACAATTTTTTTTTCAACTAATGATTATTGAAACCAGTAAAAACTGGGGATCAGAAATTAGATGCTGAAATTGGCAAACAAGCGGTTCCCTTGGTATTTCAGGTATTAATACAAAGGTAACGGTAGCATCACAAACCATCATTTCGACAACGGAGTGTGCTTGCATAGACAATACCGGTTCACTCTGTCTATCTATTCCATACCCTTAAAACTCCTAGAATTTTCAATATAAAGGACGTGCCTGATAGCTCAGTTCCTGCCTTCTGAACTGAGGGCTGTGGGTTCGATTCCTACCCAGGACAAATATTTATATGATGAACATAGATGTTTAAATAAAAAATGAAACAAGAATAATAGTGTAATTCCGATAACATAGATGTTTGTTCTGCGGCTGGGTATTATATTGTATTCTTTGTATGTGTTTACAAACAAAAAGTATATAAGTGTTCTATCAGTTAGCTGGTTCCCATAGTAC
The DNA here is from genome assembly GCA_963580505.1 of Ennomos erosarius. Lineage (NCBI taxonomy): Eukaryota > Metazoa > Arthropoda > Insecta > Lepidoptera > Geometridae > Ennomos > Ennomos erosarius. Next base: position 13,739,058 of record OY756982.1, read on the forward strand.
CTAGCTATGCTTAGTTTGGGGCTAGATGGCGCTGTGTAAAATGTTCACACATATTTATTTATTTATTTATTTTATTTGTTTAATTATCACAAGTGTAGTGTAAGAAACGTAAGATAAATAAATTGATTTGGGCCAAACATAATTAGATATTTTATAATATTATTTCTCAAAAACAAACAATAACATTGAAAAGGCATTTACACACGTCGCTCGTTAAAACTAAATCCTCAAGTCTTCGGGTTTGATTGCTCGATTCGGCTTCTATTCGCTATAACCTGTCAAATAAATCCACAGCAATCGTAGCTGTTTAACGACTTTCAATGTAAACTTCACTGGTCGTCAAATCGCAGCGGTAAAGACGGAGCGTGTGTACACGGCTTTAATAAAGATGCGTGTTTGTTTTATTAGTTTTGTAATGTTATTGCACGTTCGTATTATAACGGAGTCGATAAATATTTTATGACTTCATTAGGTGTATTGAATTACGCTTGCATAATAATTAGAGTACGTTTAATATAAATTAACAGTAGCTGCGTTTGGTATAAAATATGTTAGTTGCTCACTTTAAATGCCTATGATGGCATCAAGCACGTATCTAAATTCAAAGTTGACAGTACTAAACAGAAAGCAACAGAACTAAGTAAAATAAATAAAATGATCCCAAATACGACATGTCCACACAACATCATCATCACAACATCTACTGCTGAACTGCCTCCCGCAAAGAGCGCCATACAAGAAAGCAGTGGATGTCTTCAAGCCGTTGATGATGATGATGAAAGCTGTAAAGTTTGGTAGAGACCAATTGTATAAATAAAATTGAAAATCACATATAGAAGTAGCTAGCTGTTCTATTCCCTCACAAAATAAAGAAAAAGCGTTTATTCTAACTTAAACCATAATTTAAATACGAAAGACGGAAAAAAAACCTCCACGAGCACTTCCGCTAACTTCGAACTTTAAATAGAAAAAGAACTATCGATATCCTAAAATATAAACTGTTATACGGCAGTTGTTTTAAACTTCGCTATAAAAATTTAACAGACTTCATAACGACCGCGTATTTTTATCTCGAACTTTCAACTACTCGACTTCTACTAAACTTAGCTAGCACTTTTTTATTTACGAGTAATTCAGCTTAAAACGGGGATATAATTATATTATAAGTAATAATTATGGGGAGTTTTTGTATAGGTAATACTCGTTGAAGACTGAGACCCTAGTCCGAGTTTTGCTCTCGAAGTCTCGGTACTCACAGTCGACTGCTCACTGGATGCTGTGTCATTTGCTTCAGTTTTTGGAAATAATAATATAATTATCCTGTGATTCTCAATTCACTCGCTATTTCATATGGTTTACGTGAAACCATAAAAAACGTCAGAATATTACTCGTACTCGTTGCGAATAACTGCAAAAACGCAGCATCCGGTGAGCAGTCGGCCGTGAGTATCGAGGCTTTTCGAGAGCATAACTCGGACTAGGGCTATTCATGTCATTTCATTAATTACAGAAACAAATGACAATTGGAGATCTCCATCAAGAATTACAGTGTCATTTTTGAAATGTATCTACTTATAATGTAAAGGTTAAAACTGCAAGTGATAATAGTTCAATTGACTCGTATTGAATTTGACAATGAGTGTGAATTGTGAGTGATACGACATGGCCTCCTATAGTCACCAAGAGACGCAGTCCAGCCCTGCAAAGGAAGTGCCTAGGTAAGTATTTTGCTTGATCATCATCATCATCATCATCAACAGCCTGAAGACGTCCACTGCTGAACATAGGCCTCCCCCACAGAGCACCTTTGAGCGGCTGCACGCCTCCTGCATCCATCGGCCCTCCGCAGTTTTCAGTCCACTTAGTGGAGGGCCGGCCTACGCTGCGGCTTCTTGTTCGTGGTCGCCACTCGAGAACCTTTCTTCCCCATCGGTCAGTTCCAAGAGCTATATTGATCATTTGAGTTCTCCTGCGAATCTTCTCATTTCGCATCTTATCAGGTTGTGAATACTAGGTACTTTTCCAAAGCAATAACCCATGCAAATAGTGACCGCAGCAAACGTTGCTTAACTTTACTGATCGACTAAGAATGGCAAGTCGAGATCCGCCAAGCAATTGAGCACTGGTCTTGTAAATTAGAAATAGGGCTATTAACACAAACTATAAAACTTGGTATCACACTACTATGCATCAACTATTAGGGAATACCGTTATCTCCACATTTGGACATATGCCAGTCTATTAGGGGTTTATCAAGGGTTTATCTACATTATATAACGTACAATATGTTCATTATTCGACAGTTTGACGTTGATTGACATCGTCAATCTGTTAATATTGTTACTTGTTATCAGATCTGTTGTTATTGAATAACAATTGGGCTTTGATGTGTAACCATATGCCGCTCTGGCGTAATAATTAAGTTCCTAACGAAGATAAAATGAGTTACATATCGTACCTACCACAGTGTTCATACGATTATGTTTGAAAGACATAAAAGAACAACTGTATCTCAGGCAAACCCCAGACCTTGAGAATGTTCGTTCTACATCCTAAATGTATTATGTAAATCACGAAATCGTTTAGTGTAGATGTTTTATGAAAAAGACGTCATTACCAGTCGCTCACCTGATATTAAGTAAGTCGCCCATAACAATTGCAGTGTCACTCAAAATTTTAAGAAAACGTTTCTAAGCTATATATTTTTTATATATTTCTTACAGAGACAAAATAAAGCAGATATAACGTTTATTTTAGTAGCAATTTGCAAAAAATATCATTTTAGCCGAGTCAGAGCGATGCATCCATCCGGTGCCTACGCTACGCTGCCGGACATTGGATGTTTGCTCTATTTCGGAGCCCTACCAATGGTTCTATATAATGAACCTCTAGGAATACTAGCATTTAAGATAGCAATATGCATGCATGTGTGTATGATATCGAGTCGCTGGGAGTTTAAAAGTTATTCCAAGGAATGTCAGATGTGCGGACGCTTGTATGTATTTTTTGTTTATCAATTGTTATGCTCACAGAGCATTAAAACAAATGACGCTTCGCGGTTTTTTTGCTCTGTGATTATGCTAAACATTGGCATTTGACCGGCACTAAAAATAACACCTAGTAGCATAAAAATTTATTTTCTATCGCGGCTTCCACAAAAAATATTATTAAAGTAATAACTTGAAAGTAGTTCTTGCGAAGATGTATCGTTACTAACACAAACAAATTAGTACCTAAGTGCGATTCGACACATCATCATTGTGAGCGACACGGAGGTTGGTTCGCAGCCTCATTAATTTAGTTTTTTGTTTGTCAAAAAAAAAAGGAATAGATTTTTAGTTGACATGACAGGAAAAAAGATGTCGCCCTAATTTTTTATGTAATATTTTTAATTTTTATTTCTTTGGATTTTTGCACAATAATAAGCTTTCTTTTTATATCGCACTTTATTTACTTTTCTACGGAACCTTTACCGCCGTCGGCAACACTTCCTTCGAGATCGGATCTTCATGTTACGAACTCCGCCACGCACTATGGTCAACACAAGAGGTTTCCTTAGAAAAGAACGCGAACAAATTGAAAAGGAAGCACCGATGGAGCCTCAAATCCGCAATCCTCGGCCAAATACAGAACCTGATGGGCAGAAGGATAAATAAATAAATATAAATAAATAAATATGTGTGGACATTTCACACAGCGCCATCTAGCCCTAAACTAAGCATAGCTTGTACTATGGGAACTAGATAACTGATACAATACTTATATACTTTTTTGTTTGTAAATACATACATAGAATACAATATAACACCCAGACGCAGAACAAACATCTATGTTCATCACACAAATGTTTGTTCTGGGTAGGAATCGAACCCACAGCCCTCAGTTCAGAAGGCAGGGATACTACCAACTGAGCTATCGGGCCCGTCAAAAAAGTGACATGATGCGCAGTTGGCACTCAACCGCACTGTAAGTTTAAACGCGGTACCTACGTCACCAACTGTGCCTCGATCTGCAAAGACGAAGTCAAAGTCTTCATCTGTACGGGCACGACGGGCGAAGTTGGAACTGGAGGCAGCAGAAGCAAAAGCAAAAATCCAAATGGAACTTATCGACAACAGCGAAGCAAAAGCAAAAATCCAAATGGAACTGATCGATAAGAGACTCGCTGCTCAATTAGCTGAAACAAACAGTGAGTACGCACGATCTGAAAACAACACAATCAGTGAAGTAGAGAGGTGGATAGAGAATAGCCAACAAGAATTGGATGCACAGCCCGCCCCCGATTATGGTGGCAATTCGGGCGCGCTGTGTCCACCGACTGCAGATAATGTCGGTAACGATGATGGGACGGTTCGAATTCTGGCCAGTGCTCTGAAAGATTTAGCATCCGCTTCCGCAAACAACGGCCCTAATGCAAGCCTATTGAGTCGCATATGTACACCTAAAGACTTACCGCCATTCAATGGAGACCCTATGGAGTGGCTCCAATTCAGGCAGGCTTACGAGGAGTCCACACAGGTATGCACCTTCACTCCAAAAGAAAACTTATGGCGTCTACGAAAATGTCTTCGTGGACCAGCACGTGAAGCCGTTTCAGCTCTACTTATAGGTGCTACATCGCCAGAGATGGTAATGTCAACCCTGGAGCTCCAATTCGGCAACCCTGATACGATCCTGTCGAGAATCATGCTGGACATCAAGAAACTTCACCCAGTATCCCAGGAGTACTATAAAGAAATTGTACCTTTCTCCGTGAAAGTGCGGAACTTTGTCGCAGCTGTCAGCGTCATTGGTCGCGAGGAGTACCTGATAGCATCGAATGTGATAGCATGTGTACTGTCAAAGCTACCTACTGTCATGCTGTCAAAGTGGGCTGATTACTGTTACCCGCTGATCACTCAAGGTAAGAGACCAACGCTAAACACATTATCGGAATTTCTCAATGAAGAAGCTGTGAAAGTAAATTCTATGGCGTTATTAGATACGAGCAGTACACTCGATAGCAGAAATTATAGAAGGAAATTTCCGGAGCCTACTTCTACCCGCTCACACACTGTGCTATTGAACGACGAAACAGAAGTAGACAAGAAGTGTCTCTACTGCCGTGTCTCGGTACATAAACTGCCAGATTGCAAAAAGTTTATTAAAGCGCTACGAAAAAACAGATGGATTTTTGTCAAGAGGAATAGACTATGTTTCCAATGTTTGTCGCCTAGGCACGAGAGAGATATTTGCCCAGCCGCCGCTTGCGATATTGATAACTGCGGCTTAGCGCATCATCGCCTACTTCATTATAATTATAACGCAAAGAAAAGCGATACCGCACATCATGAACAGGATGACAAAGGTCAGCGAGATATCAGCAAGATGGAAGTCCCCGAAAGTCGACCGCAGCTGCAACCTGAAAGTGTAACTCACATTGATTCAAAAGCTGACTGCAAAGTTCTTTTGAAAGTCGTACGCGTTAATCTGCATGGACCTAACGGAATTATTAGCGCGTATGCGTTGTTGGACGACGGGTCTACCGTGAGTCTTATTAGTGCCGCTCTGACGTCACGCTTAGGGCTGCGCGGACATCGGGACACAATCCGCGTATTTGGTGCGTGGAACAATGATGAACTTGTCTGTGAAACTGACGTAGTGCGTCTCGAGCTGTCAACCTGCGAAGGGAAGAAATACGAACTTAATGCGTGTAGTGTTAAAGAGCTAAATTTACCTAAACAATATTTGTGTTCTGTAAACTGTAATAGCTACAGCCATTTAAGTAATATAAAGTTAGATTTTAGCGATGAAAATGTTAAGCCGGAATTACTTATTGGGCAGGATAATTATCACCTTTTATTGCCTTTAGAAACAAGAGTAGGTAAGCTTAACGAACCCTGTGCCACACTCACACCTCTAGGCTGGTGCGTCCACGGAAGGGTGCCGGTGATGTCATCGCGGCGTCACTCCACTCTCTTGATCCGGGATGATGTCCAGGTGTGTCGGGATGAAGACAGACTCGCGCTACAACAACTACATGACGAGGTACGAAGGTCCTTTACTATTGATTCGATGGGTATATCAGCCAAGCCGCGTCAGAACGCTGATGACCTCCGTGCCTTGGATTGCCTAGAAAAAAGTGCTGCCTTAATTGATGGTAGGTGGCAGGTCGCACTTCCATGGCGTGACCCTAGCTGTACGATGCCTGACTCTAGACCGACCGCGCTTACTAGGCTTAGAGGAGTTGAAAGGAAGATGTGTTTAAATGAAGACTACGCACAGAGGTATCGGGAGCGAGTAGAACATTTGCTCGTAAATGACTTCGCCGAGGAGGTAACAGTAGAAAATGTATCGCAAAGAACATGGTACCTGCCTCACTTCGGAGTAGATAACCCGAACAAAAAGAAGTTACGTTTGGTCTTCGATGCATCAGCGAAGACTAAAGATTTATCACTTAATGATTATTTATTAAAGGGCCCGGATTTACTCATGTCTTTGTTCGGAATAATGTTAAGATTCCGCGAACATAGAGTCGCTATTGCTGGAGACATAAAAGATATGTTTTTAAGAGTGAAGATTCTACCCAAGGATCAAGACGTATTGAGGTTTCTATGGCGGAATGATTTAAACTGTCCTATTAAAACATATAAGATGACGTCATTGATATTTGGTGCGAATTGCTCGCCTTTTATTGCTCAGTTCGTTAAAAACAAAAACGCACAGCACTTTAGTTCTACAATGCCATCGGTGGTTGATGCAATATGTAAGCAGCACTACATGGACGATTATTTAGATAGCCAACCGGATGAAACGGCGTGCATTAACTTAGCAAACGATGTTGCTAAAGTTCATAAGGAGGGTGGATTTGTGATATGTAACTGGCTGAGCAATAGCGCTGAGGTACTAAAAACTTTTCCTAATGAATTGCTCGCCTCTAACGCACATAAATTAAAAATAGGTCAACAACCGGACAGTGAACGAGCCCTAGGACTTTTGTGGTACCCTGAAGATGACACCCTAGGATTTGATGTTTCGTTCAAAAAAATTCCCTCAGAGATATTAGACGGGAAGCGACCCACGAAACGGGAAGCATTACGATTGATAATGTCGGTTTTTGATATTTATGGATTTTTATCACCATTTACTATAAACGGAAAAATCATTTTACAACATACGTGGACATCTAATATTGGTTGGGACTCTACGTTAAACGATGACATTTATGAAAAATGGATAAAATGGTTGAAGGTTTTAAAGTCAATCGGTGACATACGCTTACCAAGATGTTACCAAAATACACCGAACGTACCGAACATAACCGACACGCATCGTTTACCTACGCGCGCAACCGTTCAAAGCGTTGATGATTTTGGGAGTTATACTGACTTACAGTTACATGTATGTAGTGACGCTTCGAGACAAGCTATGTGTTGTGTAGCTTACTGGCGTTGGACTGTAAACAATAAAGTTAATGTCGCATTTGTATCTAGCAAATGCAGAGTAGCACCTGTTAAGCCTACGACTGTGCCTAGATTAGAATTACAGGCAGCTTTGATGGCAGCTAGGCTAGCAGAAAGTATTGAGAAAGAGCACAGAATAAAGCCTACGCTACGGGTATTCTGGTGTGACTCTACTACTGTTTTACAATGGCTACGCAATAACAAACGGGATTACAAAATATTTGTTGCTCACCGCTTAGGAGAAATAGATGAGTTGACAAGTATAAATGAATGGAGATACATACCTACAAATTTAAATGTAGCGGATGTCGCTACCCGAGAGTCGTATGATGTGTCAGTGTTTCAGAAAGAATGGTTCACTGGACCGAAGTTTCTATACTGTGATGAACACGCGTGGCCGACGGACATCGGAGCACCTGGAAGTTCAGAAAGTTATGACGTTGAGTGTGTGTCAACTATACAAATAGTGAGTGAAGACTTACCTGCCGTACCTGATCCTAATAGATTTTCGTCGTGGTTACGTTTAGTGAGAAGCACTGCAGCCTTGTTAAAATTTATTAACAAATGTAAACGTAGAGTTGCCAGTGATTGTGTGCTGATGGCTCGCGCTGAAGTCCTGTTGACTAAGTACTCACAGCTCCAGTCCTTCAGTGAAGATATATCTGAAATAAAAAAAAGTAAATGTGTTAGTAAGAATTCTAGGTTACTTACTTTATCGCCGTTCCTCGATGAACATGGAGTACTTCGTTGTGAAGGACGCATTGATGCCGCCGCTGAAGTTTCTCTCGATGTGAAGCGACCTGTAATATTAGATGGTAAAAATCATATTGCAAAGTTAATAGTATCTTATCATCACATACAAGCTGGGCATGGTAATCAGGAGATGGTTGTCAATGAATTAAAACAAAAGTATTGGATAATTAAAATAAGGCCTACAGTGAAAAATATATCATCAAAATGTATGTTGTGTAGAATTAGAAGGGCTAAACCTGAAATACCTAGGATGGGTAACTTACCTGCTGGAAGGATGACTCATCATCAGAGACCGTTTATGCACTGTGGTGTGGACCTGTTTGGACCCATGGAGGTTACCGTAGCTAGACACCGAGAAAAAAGATATGGTGTACTTTTCACATGCCTTACAATAAGGGCCGTCCATATTGAAATTGTGCCTTCTCTTACTACCGATTCTTTGTTGATGTCGTTGCGCCGCATGGCTTCAAGGCGAGGTTGGCCAGGATTTTTATATTCCGATAACGGCACAAATCTGAGAGGAGCAGACACGGAGATAAAGAAGTCCATACTGGAATTAGATGAAGAGATACTCAGGACTGCAGCCAGCAATTATGGAACACAATGGTCATTTATTCCTCCAGCAAGCCCACACTGGGGTGGGGCGTGGGAACGCATGATAAAAAGTGTCAAAGCGTGTTTGAAAATTGTATTGAAAGAGCGTGCACCTAAAGACGAAGTCCTTATTACTCTTTTAGCAGAAGTCGAAAACCTCGTGAACAGCAGACCGCTGAGCCACGTGTCCGTTGAGCCTGGAAGCAACGAATCATTGACACCTAACCATTTTTTGCTAGGAACTTCTTCCAATTTGCCTGTGCTTGGAATCTTTGATGATTCCGATATCCACTTAAGAAAGCAATGGCGCGTATCTCAGGCGCTAACAGATATGTTCTGGAGAAGATGGGTTCGTGAGATTTTACCTGATATGGTTCCCCGAAAAAGGTGGAACATAGAACAACCACGCCCGTTAGCAGTGGGTGATTTGGTTTTTGTTGTTGATCCCGATTCCCCTCGGGGTGTATGGCCACGAGGCATCATCCAGGAGACATTTCCCGATAAGGATGGTCGAGTGCGTGTAGTCACTGTGCGAACTTCTACCGGCACTCTGAAGCGATCAGTAGCTCGTGTCGCCAGGATACCGATAGTGGATGAGTGCTGCCAGGCCAGCACTAGGGTGGGGAGTGTGAGCGACACGGAGGTTGGTTCGCAGCCTCATTAATTTAGTTTTTTGTTTGTCAAAAAAAAAAGGAATAGATTTTTAGTTGACATGACAGGAAAAAAGATGTCGCCCTAATTTTTTATGTAATATTTTTAATTTTTATTTCTTTGGATTTTTGCACAATAATAAGCTTTCTTTTTATATCGCACTTTATTTACTTTTCTACGGAACCTTTACCGCCGTCGGCAACAATCATCCACCTGAAGGCGTCCGCTGGCTGCTTGCAGCTTGCTCCATCGGCTCCCCGCGGTTTTGACCATGTGACCAGGTCATCGATCCACCTTGTTGGGGGCTGCCTCTTCCGGTTCCAAACCTCAATCAATCTCAATCTGACCCCAAACTAAATGACATAACTTCGAGAACAATTAGTAGCAGTAATCCATTTTCGTCTACAGCCGGATGTAGAATCGATACAATGACTGCACCGAAAGATCACACACATGTGGTCCGTAGCACATTGAATAAAATGTTTGTTTTCTTTTTTCGTTAGCGAGCCGCGCTCAAATAACTCGTCACTCGTTCCGTTTGTTTTCGTTTTTCGAGTTTTTATCGTAGCGCCGCTCTTTGGTGTTTTGATTAACGGTTTTTTTAATACGAATGTGTTTGCTCTTCGGTAATGTGCAAACGCGAATACCTTGCATGTTATGTAATAGGCATGATGACTACTATTAAAAATGAACAATTAAATATTACTTTCATAAAGAAGATTAAAAATGAATGCAATAATTGAAAAATAAGCAAAATCGGTAAATAAATCACGGAGTAATAAGCTTTTAAAGTTTCTACAGGAGGCATCTCCTGTACCTTTCTCGCGAAACCCCAGATAATATAATACCTACGCGAAACAGAGCGCCCCCACAGTTACTATGAAAAATCTACTTGTAACGTCACGTGCCAAAGATGTTGTATGAAAAGCTACCACAGCTTAGTAATGAGGTACAATAACGACCTTCCTCTGATGTCACTGGCCGTTAGAGCTATCTCTTTCTATTCCGGTTTTTAAAATGCTTGTAACTTCGTCATTTTTTGAGATATTTAATTTTTGTTTTTACATATGTTTATCTTTTGAGGAACATAATAAATTTATCCAACAAAATAAATTTTAGTCATCATACCTATTGAAATTCAAAAGGGCGAGTTTAAATCCAGAATAATATGATTTCTAAAAACAATTTAGCACAGGTCGGATATTATCTTCTAATGATCACATGACACCCACGCAGTTAAGATTGATGCGATTCTTTTAATAACAGCTTTAAGCCACGTCAGAAGCCTTTGGGTGGCCCAAGAATTCAGACACCAGGGCTGACCACTCGCTTACACGAGAAGAAGACGACAGCCTTGTGATATGCTTTGTAAGGAAGGTATTTTTTTACTTTTTTGTACATAGAATAGAATAGAATAATACTAAACTGTATTGCACAGCAAAATATACACAAGATAACATTAAAAGACGAGAAATATAACAAAAAGGTATCATTTTTTTTTTTAATACTTAAATGGGCTCACGTTTGACAACATCTCACCTGATGGAAAGTTATGATGCGGCCTATGTTGGAGCACGTTTGCCCATGAGGTGCCTATTCACTTTTCATTTGAAGAGACCCAGATTGTAACTTGTCGGAAACAATGAAGCAGGAAGTACATTCCACTCCTCTGCTGTTCGGATAATGAAAGATTTAGAAAAACGCTTTGTACGGGCTCGAGTCATGTTCACGACAAGTGCTTTGCAGAGCAAATTAAGAGGAGTTCCTAATAGATCAACCATTTAAAAGCACATAATGGTATTTCTAAAAAATCCCCGACTATTCTATAGTACGGCTCAATAACACGTAGTGACGGGGTGTACAAAAAGTTGTGGGAAGCTTCAATACTGCAGCCACATTTTTCCATCGCAACGAATGCAATACCCACAGAATTTAAAGTGGTTTCCCCCTCAATATTTCCTATTAAAAATGCCTTACTAATTGAAAATGTTTGCTGAATTTACTATAGTTTCCACGCCTGTCAGGTCCCAATGAGATAATTATTAAATTCCCTTCGATATGGAGCCGCCGACGGCTGCAAGTCATATTTTACTAACGAGTTATTACACGATGGTTTGGCAGTAGGGTGGGTTTTCGTTGAAAACGCAGAGTCTAATAATGGAGTTGTTAGTGGTCTAGGGTTCTACCAGTGTAACAATGGTATCTGCATTGCAAGCAATGACTTAATGAAAGCTGTAAAAAATGACATAAAACACTCCCCTAGAAAGTCATCACCATGGCTGCTATATTTTTCCAGCCGGACTAAAATTTTTACTAGTGCTAATAAAATGTCTATATAACCCATCAAGGTACCTTGCCATTTTGGTTGGCGGCTAAAATAACAGGACAATCAATTTTAACATTTTGGGTCTAGAATATTGAAGGAAGGTACCTATATTGTATTAACTCATCACCATCATCATCAACAGCCCGTAGACGTCCACTGCTGACATAGGCCTCCCTCAGAGAGCGCCACATTGAGCGGCTGCTCGCCTCCTGCATCCACCGGCTCCTCGCGATTTTCACCAAGTTCGTCGGTCCACCTAGCTTAGATCTCTGCCTACGCTGCGCCTTTCAGTATTTTATTAATTACTTATTTTATTTTAGTTTGAATGTAACTGTTGATTATAGCATGTAGCCTCATTACCTGGCTAATGTTCAATAAATGATTGAATGAATGAATTTCACGCACTTCTCATCATAATAATGCAGCAAGTTTATTGGGAATATTAATGAAAGTAGAGCCATTTACGAATGTCACATAATTAAAATGTATACATAAATCGTCATTATACTCATAACTTCTGTGAATTTATAATAATTATAATCAAAATTTTTGGAAATAATGTACTATGCAAGAGTGTAACTCTTTGAGTATTACCTACTTTTTGATAGTAAAGGGGTTAAAATAAAAGGAGGTCTGCACTAGAGCTGGCCACTTGCCTATCATGATGAATTTAAAGAGACCATGGATAACAGTGGATCTTAAATGCCAATGTTCTTTTTCCATATTTTTTGCCCAATTTTTCCATAAATTCTCTTTTTCTTGAAGTTTCATGTGGCCTGTCCATTTCTTTTACTGTTACTTCTGAAATTGTGATAGTTAACTTCTGGAATCCCAGCACTGAGATGACAATTGAATAACAATGCATATGTGTATGACATCGGGTCGATGGGAGTTGAAGAGTTAATGTATTATGTTACGTAACTATGAAGCTGTGGTCCGGTCCGTAACCCCGTACCTAAACAGTAATAGGTACCTTACCTACTAGACAGCATGCCTCCGGGACGTCGCGCGTCGCCACATAATGCATTTTGTCGTCGACTTGGTCCCCGGCGTCCGTCGACGTCTTCGTCTTTTCTAACTAAGTCTATTTTTAAACAAATGAACAAGTCTCGAAAACTTTAGCTTGGTTTTTGATTTGAAGTAGATTTATTTTGGGATTTCGCTTAATAAAGGAACAGGGTGTAAATGTAATGTTGATTTGAAGTTTACAATTTATTTTGGGAATTTGCTTACCTATGCGATTTGTAGATTATACGCAGTGAAACATAAACTTAGCCTAAAGATTATATTCGAATACAAAAAATATAAAGAAAAGATTTTGATGAACATGACATTTTTCTTGAGCCTGAATTATCAGCGAAACGTTGTACTGAGTTTTTGTAGGTAATCTATTATTATATCTCATTCAAAATTGATTTACTTGGACTTCTCACAAGCATTTCTTTAGCTATAACTTCATACCAACCACTTTCTTTAAACTTTAACATCCCCACTCCGTGCTAATGTTATTCACAAACCCATAACCTACGACCTAACCCGACTATAAATCTGCATGACGACGGAGTCTCGTCTAGCCGTGATATATTTAACTCCATAAAATATTTTAAAACTGATCACCGCATTACACCGATTTAATATTAGCCTAGAGGTGCGCTAGTGTGAGTTACGGCGCGATTATCGAAGGGGTGAGTTATTGTAGGGGAGGGGACGGGTCGGGGGGTGCGTTGTTTGATTTAAAGTGCACTTTGAAAACTTTTAGAGTGTACGATGCAAGTTAGAAGGTCCGGGTACTTTTAGTGCCTACTTTGATGGCACAAATGTGTAACTTTAGTTTGAGAGCTGTTAATTCTTGTTGCAGGTGTTGAAATGTAGGGGAATGAAGATTTTGTTTCTGTGAAATGTTGACATCTGGTTTCCTGAAAGCGATGAGACTCTTCTTGGATTTGGCGTCACTTTGCGACTAAGTTTGAATCTTGCGTGTGCTTGAACTTTTGGTAATGGAAAAATTGTGATAATAGTCAATAGTCAGCCGATTGGTTGGTGCCTTTTTGGGACATTATTATATTCTACACGACTCTACATTTTCTTGAGGAATTTGATTAGAAATGTAATACCTAATCTAGGCATATTCAAGAGCAGAAGGAACCGCCGACGCATGATGGCGCTCTGTTATTGATTATAATGAGATTAAAAGAGTGGGTAGAAAAGGAATAGTATCTAAATAAAAAGCTATTAAGAGTGGACAAAACTAAAATACTCTTACTTCAAAGCCGTGCCTTCGTGCTTAATCGTAACATTACATCTAAAATTAGGATGTCCTTAAGATAGCCACATGCCCGCGGTCAGATCTCATCGTCCCGGGAAACCAAACTCAGACGTGTATAAACGTAAAGGTCAAGTCTATTTCGGGATGTTTTACATAGACGCTGGATTCTTCGAACGGCTCAGAAGCCGTCAGTAACAGTCTGTATGTCTAATTGTCTACCTGTTGACAATATAATAGTTTCTGAATTATAGCTTAATTGTCATATTGTCCGATGTATTGGTTTTTAGCTCTCAAAAAAGGTACAAAATAAATTCTAAAGAATAAATGAATCAATGATCTATTTTTGAAGTTCATCATCATCATTGTAGGTGTCCACTGCTGAACATAGGCCTCCCCCAGAAACCGCCACTTTGAGCAGCTGCTCGCCTCCTGCATCCATCGGCTCCCCGCGGTTTCCACCAGGTCGTCGGTCCACCTAGTGGGGGGTCTGCCTACGCTGCGCCTTCCGTTTCGTGGTCGCTACTCGAGAACCTTTCTTCCCCACCGGTTTTCAGTCCTGCGAGGATGTGGCCAGCCCATTGCTATTTCAACTTGCTAACTTTAAGGGCTATATTTTTGAAATTGCTTAGCATACATTATTCTACGTACTATAACATTACTTTAACTTAAGTTGAAAGCCGCGGAGAGCCGATGAATGCAGGAGGCGACCAGCCGCTCAAAGTGGCGCTCCCTGGGGAGGCTTATCTTCAGCAGAGGACGCTTCAGGCTGTTGACGATAATGATGAAGCTACTTTAGGTTGATTCTTCAGTAGCTTTATAATACAAAACTGAAAACAGCATCTTTTTACGCGACTACGGCGTCCTATTGAATCAAATTGTACTTGCACAAACATTTCCTGGTTCACCATTAAATAAAATGTTCATAGGCTCGTCTCTCATTCGTATTCCTCACGCGAGTGGACCCAGAGGCGTGTCTTATGTCGTGCGTCTCAAAATTGGAGTTTTGAGGAAAAATGTCGTCATTTGCATCAGGTATATGACATCCTGTGATGGATGGACCGCGGAGTGTGTGGATGGAATACTAATGTGAAAAACGTGTAACTTACCTACAAAGTCAGCAGCAAAATGAAGAATACTCCAGTTATAAAAATGAAGTGTACCTATTAATGTACTTACGGGATATTTAAGTACTTAAGATACGTGAAATGTTTGGGTGTAGGTAACAATATGTTACGAGAAGACTAAAGAACACGGGTGGATGTTAAAAAGTCACGGTAAATATCCCGTCAGAACTTTTTTATTAATAAAATATACCTACCTATACCTAATCGCTGTACAAATAATAATGTTCCTATTAAACTTTCAAAACAGCAGTTTGAATATAAATCACATAATGAAAATAACTCCAACAAAGTTTCGCGATTGCATACATAAATAGCTACACAATAGTCACTTCATTGTCCTGCCTCACAATTTCATTAAATTTCATACCCTTCATCGCATCAATATAATTTATTAAAATAAAGCAGTAAATATCACAGTAAATCAAGTTTATTAATTAACCACCCACAGACTACCACAAATTAAGCCCACATGCGATGGTCTACCAAAATATCAGTTTTATGTCACCATTCATGCTTTAACAGCTTAAAATAGCAGATAGCTTCCATGTAATGTTTAATTTAACTGCTTTAAATAGCCAATAGCTTTCACGTCATTAAAATTATCCGGATAGTAAATTGGGGGGTTTATTTAGAAACATGCAACTGTTTAGTGTTACTTGTGACTGCTTTTAATATAAGGGTGTTTACTAACTACATGAATATCACAGAGTAATGACGGGCACAGAGACTGAGGGATTAAAAAACTTTTTATTTTTATTTATTTTTTGGACTTATATGTGAGCTGCACAGATTAGAGAATAAAAAATCTAGTACCTATTTGTTGTGAGCTGGCTTTTCCTAATAAATTTTCAATTATTATCATACTAATCTACCACGTGACTTAGAATAACAATAATAAAGAATGGAAATTGTATTTATTCCCAAAACTACATACAAAATAATAGTTCTACGCAGAGCGTCGAGTTTTGACGACGTATGTTCCTAGGTAGAGCCTGCCCCAAACTTAATGGCGGCTGTGAAGTCGGTCCGAAAATTAGATGTGCGCGGTAAGATGTAAGCGGTGTGCACAGCGTGGCGAACTTCAAAACCGCCATTGATTTTGGCACGAACTATACTTAGGATACGTTCCATACAAAAGTTACAAAAATGAATGCCTAAATAGTAGTTTTTGATGCTAGTTTTAGAAGGTAAACAGTTCTTTACAGACAATATCCCCGATTGTCCTTTGTCCTGTATAATAATAATCGTGGTCCGAATAAGAGATTTGGAGGCAGTGGCGCGCGCGCTTCGCTGGGCCGCAGAAATAGGGCTGGCGATATGAAGGTAAGGGCCCTTCGGACGGGCAATTTCGGATGTCGGCTTTTGGATGAGAGCTCTTAATAATTGCGATTTTTATGGTTTTCGCAGCCCTGATTACGTAACAACACTTATTTTACAGCTTGTGTACGTTAAACCACAAAATATAACATTGAATATAAAAATACCTGGGAATAGAATAGATAATAGATTAGGTAGGTACCAAAGGATTAGATGGAATGCATGGGTAAAGAATGAGGTTTTTTTTATTTGAAGTAAAGAAGTATTTTCTTTTTACTTTTTACTCAAGCTTCCATCTGCTAGTTTAATAGAAAAATAGTAATTAAAAACGGTTACTAAAGACAATCAGGTCCAAATTAAAACAATATACATTTCAATATGTTATCTTCATCATCATCATCGTCATCATTAACAGCCTGAAGACGTCCACTGCTGAACATAGACCTCCCCCCGGGAGCGCCACTTAGAGCGGCTGCTCGCCTCCTGCATCCATCGGCTCCCCGCGGCTTTCACCAGGTCGTTGGTCCACCTAGTGGGAGGCCGGCCTACGCTGCGTCTTCCAGTTCGTGGTCGCCACTCGAGAACCTTTCTTCCCCATCGGTTGTCAGTAGTAATGAGTGTTGTTATGTTATCTTAACTAAAAGAAAAATATTCGTAGAACCTAATCTAGCTGTTGATCTACTTTACTTATTTCTCAATCTATAATAGCTTTCTTTAAGATGAGTTATTTGTTCAAGTGGTAACCCTATTAAGGACATGGCACCGCAATATCCGCATTTCGTATTCGTATCCGGAAACGTTCCGCTATTCCGGAGCCACGGAATTGGAATCGATACGGATACCGTCGCCAAACTCATTATAACCATTGTCTTTATGTACAACACTAGTGCAATGAGGACTACGTGGCTTAGTGCAAATAGAAATCAGGCTTCTCGGAGGATTTTGGAACTAATTTATCGTAGTCTACTAGCTTAAACCTATCATTCAAAAATTTATCGGAATTGAATTTGCATTCCATCAGTTATCTGGTTTCCATAGTGCAAGCTTTGCTTAGTTTGGAGCTAGGTAGCTCTGTACAAAATGTCCACTAAATAATTATTTATTTATTATCCTTCTCCACTGATGGTGCACTCTTCAAACTTCTGTCAACTTTACATTGTTTGTTGCTCTAAAAGGAGGTACATAATGTAGACAGGTAAACTGACTTTCGTTTCTAATCTTTTCTAAAAACCAATGCACGTTTTAAAGATACTTCATTTTAAATTTATTTTTAGAACATCAGCTCGGTGAAGTAGGTATGTATTGGGCATTTCACTTCACTTTTTTGTATGCGTTCGCTCCCGCTCACTTAAAAAAAGTGAAGTGAAATGCCCAATACATACCTACTCGGCGATGTTGAACCCCTTAGTTACCAAAGTTAGAGACAGAGGAATTATTTACTGTCTTTACTAGATAGCATGGTGTCTCACTTTATAGGTCCCACCATCACTTACAATAACTTTTATGTCGAGTCTGTCAAGTGTACAGTGAGACAGACGGGATCATTCTATCATAATTATTATACATCTAGCCGAACCAATGATGTCAGTGACAAAATACAAACAAAACATTAAACTGAAATAAGCTTGAACTATCAAGGCCGGCCGATTTTTTAGACTGAAATCGCAATCTTAACCATAGAACTCAGCATCGCTTTGAAAGCACCAAGTCTGTTACAAACATCTTTGTTCCAATATCCGAACAAAAATCTTTAACGACTGCCGTTTTACTAGTTACCAGTTTTTCAGACAAAAAACTTTGTAATCCACGTCTTTCCCAAATGAAATAACAAAAAATTACCTAAGTTTCTGCTGTTTACGGAACTTACGCTCCCTTTTTACGGGACTTCCAAGGCATCCAAAGTTGGGCACCATATTTGGGTCACCGTTCGCAGTCGGCTCACGTTTGGCCATTTGTTCCGATGTATTGCTCGGGTGATGCGAGCAACACCTGATCGTTTGGATGAGCCATTAGTTGGGGCTATCCGATTTGGTATATTGGATTCGGGATAAATAGTTCGGGTGAATGCTCGATACCTGCCTCACGCACCTGCGTCGTTACCTTAAACTATTTAAGAACTTGGTCCTATTGTACAACCATGGTTTTTATGATATCAGTTTTCAAGCATAGAGGGTGTATTTTTGCATGGTTTTTGTAACAAGTTTAGTGTGTACTGAAGTCTTACATTCACTCTAGATTCCACATCGACTTAATTTTACACATTTTTCATTTTATTGCTACCTACTCCTACTGCTAAAACTTGAGGCAATTTTTTCGGATCAAACCTTATCAACAATTTTTCACGATTTAGTTTTGAGACCTATTTCCAGACCCATAAGTGTGTATGTCATTTGCGCTCATAAATAACTGAGGTTTTTGAGGTTTTACTTAAACATGACATGCGTGAACTGTATGAAGTGTTGATCAATTAAGGCACCTCTATTTGGGCACGAACGTAATTTTATCCTGTTCTGTGAATAAGCTGGATACAGGGTTGTCAAATCTCAAAAAGGAGGTAAAAAATTGCAACCGTTCCGGTAGCTGACAGTGGAGGACGACAGATCAATCAAGGAGAGATTGAATCACGTATGACCCGCGCCATGACTTCATAAGTCGATGGGATAGGACGAGGGATATCTTTCCAGATTTAGAAATGATGTACCCGGTCCTTTACCTTTCGATCCCTTATCTTTCTGTTACATTTCAAAGGGAATATCGGAGCTACATTTTACGTTATTATAATTTAAGACTTCAATTATAACTACAAATAGCCAACAGCGCATTTTTTTTTTGCTTTGTGCCCTTACTGTTATCGTATACCTATAACCGTGCTCATTAGGAACATGCCCTGATGTTCCAGCACTCGATATTGTTTATGTACATACAAAAAAATAAATACAAGATATTTTGGCGGCATTCGGTTTCTAGCCATAACTAATAATCCCATAATAGCAATGGTTCATTTTTGATCCAGTGATACTTTACAATATCTTGGGGCCCTTAAACATTATTTTGCTGAAAATACTGCAAATCCGCCTTTACTTGTGGCAATCAGTTCAATATAAATAATAATAAATAAATAATAAATAATATCTTTTTTTTTTTAATTTTGTAATATTAATATACATGTACTTATGTACTTAGCGGTTTCAATCAGAATAACTAGATGTCATTGAAATTCAAAGCTTTTGAACCAAAGCACAGAGTCAAAGGGAATGTTCACTTAGAGCTGTGCTTTGACTTTGTGGATTTCGAAATTTGTACAACTAAGGAATAGAATATCAAATGGTTTATATCATTGAACAGTTCAGGATAGCAATAATAACTTGTTTAATAATGTCGTTATGCTTTTAGAGACAACCAATACCTCGTTACTAACTGAAAATAAACGACGAAAATAAACTAAAGAACTAGGTACCAAATTGGTAGTACTTATTAAAAATCACACAAACTACTGTAGGAGTTTTTGATTACGGTAAATCAGTAATTACTTTGTTTGATTATTATATCAAAAAGGTACCAATGCAGCAATGAAAATTTGCATTACCGAAATACATGACCTATTTTTTGTAACGTTACTAAATCATATATTCGTTATTTCTTATACATTCTATCGCTGTGAGTGTTGGGAGTTTTGTTTTGTTAATTTGTATGCCTATTAAATAAACAATTTAAACTAATTAGAAACGGTTTATCGATAAAAAGCTAAGGTCTTAATTCTGTAACAGTTGTCGCGTAACACCAAACGCTACCATTCAGCGGGATTAAGCCACAACTTTGCCACTACGCAGCGAGAATTAGCATTCATGAATGCCACCCAATACGCCGTCACGTCTAATGTTAGGCTGTTGACGGACTGGGAGTTTGAAGCGACTACAGAGCAAGAAAAACAATCGAGATCCGATTGTGGAGCCATGCTTAACACTTCTTACGATTTTAAATAGCGAGTCACGTTATTGAAAATCTCTATTTACCTGTGCTGATGACATATTATAACATAATTATTATCTAATGTATTGTCTTGGTCTGTGGTGTTGATGTCATTTATTGTCAACGTAAGCGCTAGGTGCATACATTTTTGGCACAATATTCCCCTGCTCCATGGAAGCGATGATAGCTTAGCTGGCCTTTTTGGATTAATAGTGAGATAGAAGACGAATATGCTGTGTATTCCGTTAATAACACTTCAGAGTCTTCAGTATAGACGTCATAGCACCACTTTTTACTATTATTGTCACTTCACATCAATTGAAAATGAAGTCAAGTTTAAAATAAAAAGTAATCTTTGTAACATGAACTCTTAAATTGTACGTGATCAGTTTTGAACAACATCCGGCTTAGTGTACATACAACCTTACAAGGTTCGTTAAAATGCGCCCTGAGCGTTCCGCGCCGAGTTATTCGGCAGTTTCAGCCAGTTTTTTCAACAAATTCCCTGAACAAAGTTAGCGAAAAGGAACGTATATTCTTGAGTTAGGAAACTTTGGGATTTTCTTAGAAATTCACAAAGATGCAATTTTATATAATTTGGTAGGTATATGTGTAAAAGTTTGTGTGACTGTGATGTGTGATAAAATACTTATTATTAAAAAGGAAGAAAGCCGGTTTTTTCGGCAGCTTCTCTTTAAGAACTAAGTGCTGACATTCGATGAGGAAGAAAAGTTCTCGAGTGGCAACCACCACGAACCAGAAGACGCAACGTAGGGCGGCCGCGCACTAGGTGGACTGACGATCTGGGGAAAATCGCGGGGAGCCGATGGATGCAGAAGGTGAGCAGCCGCTCAAGGTGGCTCTTTGTGGGGGAGGCATATATTCAGCAGTGGACGCCTTCAGGCTGTTGATGATGATGAAGGGTAGGTACGGCCTTCCTGGTGGGAAGCTGTCATGTATGTCTCTGTAGCGTATGGACATTTGCAACACTGGAGGTGTCCCTAATGCGTTGCTTAACTCTATAGAATCCTCGTAAAGCACTCCGTATTATAGGTCTCTAATGATCTTGCATAGATTGATAGTGTAATAAATCATAGATTATGCTATCGTCCATCATCATCATCATTAACAGACTGCAGACGTCCACTGCTGAACATAGACCCCCTAGAGAGCGCCACTTAGAGTGGCTGCTCGCCTCCTGCATCCATCGGCTCCCCACGGCTGGTAATGCTATGATTATTGTAAGTATTTATATAAGTAAAACTTTAATAAAAGAAGTATGCCAAAAGCAAAGCGGGTCAGCTTCAAAACATCGATCTCAGACAATACAATTCTCATTCCAATAAACTCGGTACGATCGCATCGTTGTACCATTTTAATTCATCCCTTCCAGCACTTTATTTTGTAGAGACGTATATTTAAAGCGCTATCGGTTGTCAAGCGCAGCTGCGTAAAGAGAGAATCGATGAAGGAAAATGAGAATTTTAAATAGAAACACGCTTCTTCACGCTAATCTTACAATGTTCCGATACGAGGGTGACGAAACGACTTTACGGATGCTGTGTAAAGAGAAGTAGGTGATCTTTCACCATATAAAGCTGGTGGAAACTGGAATAGCTGCGTAACTTTTAGTTACTGAATTTTTGCCATGAAAGCGAACTTATTTCATAATGTTCTCGTTCACCTAATTAATCACAAATACTACTACCGATAAAAACAGTTTCTAAACCTTCAAAAAGGTAAATCAAATATCAATTCAAATGCTTTATAATTTCTGACATCAAATAAAATTAGTTTGTAAAACTTTTAACATTATTCTGACTGCAAAAAAGAGATAAATTGTGTTGACATAATCAAATCACACCCGTTGTTAGGGTTAAAGTGTTGAATAATTTACCACCAATCAGTTCTTTTGCTACCAATCATTCTATCAACGAACCAGGATCGATTCCCGGCAGAAGTGGAACTTTTTAACTAAATTAGAATTCAGAGATTTGCATTTGTCTTTGTATAAAAAGTATGGACACTCAACACAAATGCGAATTATACCTTAGAGAATATAGCTATTTAGGTCACTAAAAAGATAATAGAGAAATGCAGTGAACTTAAAATAGCGCAAATATAATACCCTAGACACTTTACGTATTTGGGCCTTTTGGTGTCGAGACATTGTGACCGTGGATGGGAATGGGGACCTATAGTGTGCAAAAAATACAAAGATCTGTCTAAACCTCTGGTTGACACAATCCGTGACCAAAACGCTGGCCTCTATTCAATCCAAAGGCCATTCAACGGGTTAATGCCGCTTACGACGATGTTATAAAGGTATTTTTTTTATGTTGAGCAGTCTAAATTGTACTTAAACTTACAAAAATACTCTTGGTCTTCTTGGTCTGGTTTTTTGAACCATTGTGACCTCCATTTTGATTGGCAACATCCGTCTAATTGAAATCAATTTCTCCGAATTGTCCTTACTGCTACAAATTGTTTTCCTTTACCCCCAGAGTAGGGCAAAGTGCGTCTCAAATCATCGGTTTGGCCCGCTTGATTACATTATGTAAATGATTCGCTTCCCCTCGCGCTTGTCATCTATATCTCGGAATGGTGTACTTTAAATGGGACACCAGACGTAAAATGGAATATTTTTGCGAGGTTTAATTGAAAAAATGTTTTAAGGTAACTCTGTGTTCGTATTTAATAGCCTTTTCTACGGTAGTAAAAAAAGTAATATTATGCCAAGACTCGTAGACTAAATTACAGAAATATTATTCTTTTGCTTTGGTCAGGGTTTGAGACGGTCAGAGTATAAGATTTTTGATGTCTCCTGGTACCCCTATAAGTTACGTAAACTTATTGAGTCATCTGTGCCTTAGGTACTACGAATTTGAATCAACTGTAAAGTATTTTCTGGATTATAGTGGCGTCAGCATCTACTAGAAGACGTTTTGATAGAGATATGCTATTTATTTTAACGAAATAGATAAAAAAACAATTTCACACTGGCACGTTCTGAAACATATCGTCCACATAACAAAGCGGATTGACTCTTCAAACCGTTTCATCCATCTATCTTCGGGACAGTTGAGAAATGGGATTCGATTTACAATCACGTGTTCCACATTTAAAAATGTCTCTCCCACGTAAACTGATGTAAATCCTCCATAAGATTACCTCTTTGTATTCATGGGACGAAAGGAAGATATCGCAGGTGCGTAGCTTAACGTGTTTTCACTGTTATTTCGGCAATTCTACGTATCGTCTTAGAAAATCTTAAAGGAACCTGTAAAAGCTGTTTGCTACTGAGTATCAGAAGCAGCGAAAGAAGATCGACATTCAAAAATTATTTCCGAATCATGTCCTTACTACTATTCCCGAAGTAAAATGCGGTCTTAAAAATAGTTGCACTGAAGAACGTGCCAAAAGTGTCGACCAACATTTTAAAGATTTACTGAATGCCATCTTTTGCATCAGGTTGATTTCATTTTGTAACTCTATGAGAGGAAGATTTTGCAGCCACCTTCTGGTCTAACTTAGCCTTAAATAGCCTAAAATACCGGGATCGTTATCAGATAAAGATACAAGCATAAGTTAAACGACATGATTTTGCGAACCATATGAATAAAATTCTTAATAATACCCTGTGAATGTAGAGATTTCATGCATCATCAATTCATGCCTTCGGAGTGTTTTAAAATTAACACCGAGGCTGGCTATAATATAAGTATTGAAAATAAAAAGGAGACAAACATAGTCATAGACAAACCACCTACTTCAGCAAGAAATAATTCCTCTAAGTTTACCTATATTCTTTTAGACAATAAAACAAATACACTACGAAGTAATTTAGCAGGCATTTCATTTCAACTTTTGCGCGGTTTTTCAACCTTTAATTTCTATCAAAAACATCTGTTATTTTAACCTCTAGAGTATCTTTAAGCCAGCATGAAAGAGCTTGCTCAAAGTTAGAACTCGTTAATTTCTAGGCACATAACTGCTTGCACATTTTTATCTCCGGTTGGGCTTCCAAGGTTTTAATGTCTGCATCTTTGTGTCCACCGTTATTAATCTTTGAAAAAGTCACGACAATAGGGGAACGTTCTCTCGAAAGGCTAAGCCTTCTCGCTTGAGGAAAATTTTAATTATTTTTTAGCTTTACCCCCTTTTTTGGTTCATTAAAAAGCCCAATTTTTATCTAGACAGTCGTTTGTTTAGGAAACAAAAGATTGGAATGTTTGGTTATTTAAGTTATCTTGTTAATCTGTCCTTTTGTAGGACATCAACTCTTTAATCTTCCTTCTTTTAAACTTTTATATAGTTTAATTTTGTAAAGGAAAAATTTGATGCACGAACGGGACTTGAATTCGCGTCCATTCGGCCCTCAAGTCTGGATTGCTTTGCTTGCTTTTTTATAGTTACAAACTTTACTTATCCTTGAAATTTTTATTTTAGATCATAATTTCTTGTAATATTTTTGTATGCCTTGAAATCTACGTGTGTACTTGTGTAACGTGTGTTGTACTATATAGAGCTAAACTAACTTTTAGAATGCTTCATTTTTATAGAGTAGAATAGAAAATCTCTTTATAGCACATACCAACATATGCATATGGAAATGTAATCAATTTTGTGAATGATGTGGACAGTTGTCTGAAAGTTTTTTGAACCCTCCGGCTCAGTTCTACTACTATCATCATGGGAAGCACTATATTTCATCAGCTATTTAGCGTTTTTTATACAGTGTCTAACAAGCAGGCAGCTCACCTGATGGTAAGTGTTCACCACCACCACCATACGTAGTCGGACATCAATGCAACACCAAGGACATTGCCACTGCTCTGTCTTAAATTTCGCACCCAGCTCCCATACAGTATATCAAAAGAGTCCAAAACTATTTAATTAAACCAAAACAGAATTAATATGAGTTAAAACAATTCCCAACATTATACGATAGCCTAAAGTTAATATTGCCCCAAAATTAGGTTCGCTCCGTAATGTATTTACCCTCAGGCGTATCGGATATTATCGAGTACAACAACAAACAAGCATTAATCAAAACAAGCAATTTATGTAGTTAATTTTTGCTTCCATTGTCACATAGGAACATACTCGCGTGGCATATCGATGTATAGTTAAGTTTGTTCGGGCGAAGTTTGGAAATATGGTGATTTAATGAGTTACAACATATTTATGTGTTCTATATTAAACGGAAAACAAGTTATACGAACCCTATTACTAAGGCTCCGCTGTCCGTCTGTTACCAGGCTGTCTCATGACTGTGATAGTTAGACGGTTGGAACTTTCACAGATGATGTATTTCTGTTGCCGCTATACCAACAAATACTAAAAACAATAAAATAAATATTTAAGGGAGCGCCCATACCTACAAAAACGTGATGTTTTTGCTCGTTTTAATAATAATGGCACGGAGCCTTTCGTGCGCGAGTCTGACTCGCACTTGACCGGTTATTTATTATATTTTATTACCACTTCTTCTGCTGACGTTACTTTTAAGGTAAACTGACTTTTAATTGAGTTTATGACGATACAAATAAATCGTGGTCCTCCGGGACGGGGGCCTTGGGGATCGGGGTACTGAGGGAATAACCTTTAGGTTTCATCCGCAGCGGAAAATCATAAGCCCAGAATAGCACCAATTTTATTAACACCGATTAAAATTAACAACAAATGTACTTATTTCCATTTTTTTAACACTAAGTAATTCATACCCAAAACGACCTATTTTCCAGATATAAAGAACCTACTTTGAAGAATATCTAATTTTTGCCGTTTGTATAAAATAATTATTTAATTTTTTTTATTTAATGAGTGACAAACAAGCAGGCGGCCCACCTGATGGTAAGTGGTCACCGCCGCCTATGGACATCTGCAACACCAAGGGCATTGCCGCCGGTGCGATGCCTACCCACGCATCGAAATCCTCAAAAATAAATAAACAACCATAGATCTATATATCAGGATATGCCCGAAGGAATATTTTATTTACTCAAACTGGTGTGGGGAAAAGTCAGCGCCATCTCTTAGATTACTCAGGAACTACGATGAGTTGGGAAATTAAACGCTGCCATTATGTCCGTCAATGTTTGTTTACAATGATTATCCTAAATATAAATTCGATTATTTTCGTACAAAACGAAGTGTAATATTGAAAATATTGACTTACTTGTGGTAAGAAACTTTGTATTTCTTTTTATTGCACTTTAGAGTGTAGTTTGTGCAACCCTTCACAACACAACTTGGCATATTTTCTTTGAGACACACGACCGATATCTTCTCACTTCCAACACAGACTGGACGCTAGTGGATGTCAATCTGTGAACTTGACTCCCTCTTTGAAGCGACGGTTTAATCTGTCATTAGGCCTGTCCTTATATATATGTCTATGCAAACAACATAATATCACTATATTAGTACAGAGATAGGACTATTTCTAACCCCACTACCAACTACCCACTATAACTCAGTAACTACTAACCATAGTTTCTTATAGACATCAGTAAATATTAAAAGACATACAAAAATTCAATAATATCGATGCCGAAATCATGATTGCAATCGAGAATATCAGACTTTGTATGTGCACAGACTAAACATTAACTTTAGTTCTTAACTACACGACCGAAGAACTTTAGCTCCAACTCATCTCGACTGTGGCCAACAAACTTCTAACTTCGTATTACGAGCCAAGTAATGGAATAAAATAGTGTCTTGCTCAATATTAATTACTTGGTAACACGACATTAGGGGCCGTATTCAGTAAGCCAATAAAGCTCCGTTCACACTAGTTACCAATATTCGCACGCGTCTGCGTCAGTAAGCAAACTTCGGGAAAAGTTTCATAGGATTAAAGTAGTTTCTTTTTTCTTTTAAAGTTCATGGTGTGCCGACCATTTATAATATTAAATATACTTATATTGGGTTTAGTTTACAGGATATAATTAATTGATCGAAAGTCGTGATAAAATAAGATATTAACTACTTTTGATAGTATTGAAAATGTTAGCTGTATTTATTTATTTAAGTGCGGAAGTAACGAGATACTTTTCCAAAACAAATATAAGTAAAATGGTTTCTTCGGTGACCAGATATAAGTGTACATAGAGTATGGAATTATTTAAAAAATGTTTCTATTGTGTTATTAAGTACTTTCTAGGTAATTTTATCGGGTTAGAGCGTCTGTTGCACGCGTATGTCGCACACAAGTGTGACCGCACCTTAACTGTCACGGAATTAGGTCGACTGACGTTAATAGGGATAAACTTTGTTTGGTAAATATAATTGTGGGGTGGATAAGTGCGTGGTTAAGTATATTGGGTGATTTAATACGATTATTTGTCTTCATTGTGTATTTATAGTCATACCGTGTCATATTATGGAGTGGAGGGTTTTGGTTATTGGGGGTAAAGGACGCTCTATCTACAGTATAATTATATTATACATCAGATACCTACTTGAATGAGTCTTTTGAGACGTCAAATTAATACATTTTTGGAGTAACAGGTGTTGAAGAAGTGCTTATGCCTAATACTTTTTCTCATGTAAGTATTACAACTCTTTTATATTTTGAGTCTAGCAGATGGCTCACCTGCCTGCAGTGCATGGATGGTCATGGTAAGTTGGTCACTAATGTACATTTGCAAGAGTTATAGTGCAGAAATGTTGTCATCGACCCCAAAAAATCTATAAAATTATAGAGTCAGTGCATAAAAAAAGAAAAAAAAAGATGTTTCGTTGAGATTAACTGTTATAAATATTACCTTACGCGAGTATCAAACATAGGCACATCCCGAGAGATGAAACAAAATTTTGCTAGTCAAAGCAGCACTAATATCCAAGAAACGGACAAGTAAAATGATTTTAAGATTTTTTTTTCCGGTAGCCACCATTACTCCGTTACCACAATCCCTGCCTAAAACATAGCAAAAATGCTCTAAGTTACAAATATACTTTCAGAAAAAAACACA
Organism: Ennomos erosarius; assembly: GCA_963580505.1. Taxonomy (NCBI): domain Eukaryota; kingdom Metazoa; phylum Arthropoda; class Insecta; order Lepidoptera; family Geometridae; genus Ennomos; species Ennomos erosarius. Next base: position 13,767,482 of record OY756982.1, read on the forward strand.
CACGGTTGTGAGTATGTTAGCCATAATGGGGGTCTTAAATGAAGCAAGACGGAGCCGAATTCGTCAAGGGATGTACGATCGATGTGCCATCATTTCAGTCTTGCGTGCCGACACAACATGAGGGAGTGCGAGCTACATTTGCTAGATGGGACATTAACGTTAAAAAAAGATACGAATAAATAAGTAAAGGCTCTTCACACATTATACAAATGGGTTCTTAAATGCCTTTAAGTTGGCCGACAGGCTCGCCAGAATTTCCGCTGGGCTTGTTTACAGCATACCCGCCAGGCCATCGTGGTATAGTCTGTATGAACCATAAGCTGCCGGCCAGGTCAGACCGCCGATATAGTGTGTAGGAGCCTTTAAAAAGAAATGATACGTAACAACGTATGGATTCAATTCATAATAATAAACTTGAGCTTTCGATGAAAACAAATCTGCTATGTACTGTTGTTAAAATTGCCTTTCATAAAGTATACTAAACAGCTATGAAACTCTTAACTTATCTTTCACTAATTTTTCTTTTATTTGTTTCAGGTAAATGAAATGATACATGAAAGCAGTATTGTAAGTAAGGTTAAAAATAACAAACGGACATTCTATACAAGGTCTTTGTAATATAGAGTCCATTTAATAGTTAGGCCTATCTCACACTGAAACTTATATAGCGGAGCAGAGAGACGTAAAGTACAAAATTTCACTCGTTTATATATTTTTAGTTATCATGGAATGCATTTTTAAAGTGTTAACCAAGGCCTCAGTTATATCTATAAAGATATTTACAGCCCATGGGTCAGCGGTCATGTAACCATAGCTCAAATGGGAGAGCGTCTAATCCAGTGACTTCCAAGTTCCCGCTGGTCAATGTAATTTGCATACATACGTAATGGAGCTAATTTCACACTAAACAATAATAGTTAATTATGAAACGATTTTGAATTCTCCTTTTCTTCTGCATCTACATTAAGAGAATGTTGAGTCCATAGTCCATATAGCTATTCTCCACTCCGCTCTACCTTGGTGTGTGACAGACCTTACACTTCCCTGCTCTCAGGCGAGTTTTATCTCTCATCTCCGTCATTACGACGTAATGAGGCGCTCAGTGCGCTCTGGAGGCGTTTATTTTTAAACTTTTACTTTTAACTCGTAACTTTTTCTTGTTTGCCTTGTAAAATGTTTAAATTTTATGAGAAATTTAAAATTTTGGTGTGTCGGTTTAAAATAAAATTATATTTTTTCTCTGCCTATAAATACACTTATGATAAATGATGTTAGGATAGATTTTTAAGATTAATTTGTAAAGGAAAAATTAGAATCACGAGTGGGGATTGAACCCGCATCCATCTATCCCTCAAGCCGGGATATGCTTTACTTAAGCTACTGTGACAAGTGGTCTCATGTCCGAATTTTTCCTTCACCTTATACAACCAACTTATGGGTTATGGGTTCTCAAGAATATCTCAATAGATGGCGCTACCAACCCCATATAGGTTGTATAAGGTGAAGGAAAAATTCGGACATGAGATAATGATAAGATAATGAAGATTACATTTAAAATTAATAAAACCAACTGATATGAAAAAAATCGTGAGCCAGCAACGAGATGAGACGACGATACCTACCTATAACGTAGACCGCGGGTCCAAACACATGGCATGTAAAAAAATCGTGAAAGAGATTGCGAAGAAAGAAAGGTATAAAGGAAGACCTTGTCCTTATACCAACAGCAGTAGACAGTAGCAGTAGTCCGTAGAAGGAGATGGGAGCTTTCATATTATTTTCATGTTTTTATGTCTATTCAAAATGATGACATTTACCTACTTCAAGACGTGATTTTACTATCATATAAGTACTATCGGCATGACTACAGTAATGAGTTAAAAGTAGCGGAACGACAACTACATGTTTCTGCATGTAGATATTGTACATAGACTCTCATTAATTATTTCAGAAGCATACCCAGACCCCTGGTAAAGCTGTAGCCCGCACACGAATATAGCTCAGTCTATATACACTCATACTACATACGCACACATGTCACACCCACATAAAGCAATATACCGCTGAAACCAACTGTGAAAACAGTTTTTACGCGGTAGTGATTAAAAAGGGAGTGTATGTTGATGGCTTTAACAAATACACACCTCGTATCTTCGTAGCTAGATATTGCATAGGGTAAATTAATTTCATAGGAATATCTATTTGTATTGATGTGCTAGCTGACCCGCGCCTGCCTCCATTCTGTTGCCGTCCCATTCATTCATCCTTTTGCCCTATTTTTTTAACCTTTCATTTCTATCTTCCCTTTATTTATTTTTTTATTGAAATTTAAATTGATATTGATATTGATTGAATATAATAATAATATGCGAACAAAAACTCTCGAATAAAAATTACATCCTTATTGCTTGGGCAACCTGCACTTGGCCGTTTTAGAAAACAAAAAGTATCCAATACTCAATACTCAATCAAAAAAAAAAAAAAAAACCTAAATGTTATTCTGAATAATTAGCTATTATTATACCAGATTTCTTCTAACCAAATTGTATCTATTTCTATATCGATTAAGAAGCATACTGCAGTCAAAATTTTCCAAAAATATTCAATGTACAGATTTAGCCCAGTTACTGTTTTATTATATATATGCTTTGATATTGATGATAGTCTGTGATATGGCATCTGTTTTGACCCGCGATGACAGAAGCTGACTTTTACGCGACGTCTAAAAACGGGAGTGTTATTTTTGTCGGTTATTGGCACATTATCATCTCAACGGATGGACTCAATACTGTGTTTTTGAAATTAGAAAGTTTGTTGAAACGACGTAACCGTAAGACTTTCGCGTTCACATCATCATCATCACCATCACCATCAGTCGTAGTTGGGAATCGAACCCACAACCTTATAACACAGAAGATAGAGCTGCTATCTTAGAGTATACAAATAGGCAAGGGCTTTATAACCCTATGCTCTAACTAAGGCATATTCAAACTGATCTAAGTATTATCAAAGAATGCCACCAAAACTAATAATTGTAGTCACAATCTTCACTTTTTATAAAATAAAGGTTCAACAACTAAATCATTCCTTAAAATAGAATAAATATGATTTTGTTTGAATTCCTTTTCTTGAATATTCAAAATATAAATCAAGAAAAAAGTCATACTAAATTAGAAACCAAATACCGTTTTTCAATGTATTTATATCACTAACATCGTTGCAATCCCAGTTGAAACAGTCAGGCGACCAAGACAACGCATTTGCATTCCCATTAGCGCGCGATGTCGCCCGTGGCAATGTTGACAAACAGTCGGCGGTGCGAGATGAGTCGCGACGTCTGCGGCCGCCTAAATCGTGTCGAGCATATCATAGGAAAAACATTGCAAACACGATTGTACAATTTTAGAAAGTACACATTTCTGATTTATTTGTTATGATTTATTTTTAATGCGGTCATTATACAATGAGATTCTATTATGTACACCTACATAACAAAACCTCATCCAATACCTGATGAAATAGTATTGAAAATAATATTCTAAAAATTGTTGTGTAAAAAGTTAAACAAAAATAAAGGCTTCGAACTGAGTGGCCTACTGGCAAACATTACATACAACCTTACAAGACTGGACGTAGAGACTTGATATTTGAGAGTGTTCATTTATGAGGCTGAATCGCACACTAATATGGAAGGGTTTGTGTTGAAAAGTGAATAAGTGTTTTTAAAATTGTATGAAGTTTCTTTTGGACGGGACCTTGGGGCGCCTATTATGACTCAAAAGTACGTTGCGATATTTTGTTTAAAATGTTTATTTTATTATTTTATTGCTTTGCCCATACTTATCTACAATTTGTATTATAAAAATAATTTTCCATCAATCTATCGTCATTTATACCGCACGATATAAACAGACTCCACTCACTAGGTATTTAATTTTATTGACACAGTGCTGTCGACAGACGCGCCGTCAGTGAGGCGCCTAAATTCGTGTCGTGACGCGAGCATTGCATTATCGAACTGGCACATTATGAATTAATATGTTTTGGAGCAAATTTTTTTTAAAACGCATTTTTATAGACAGCATGGTGGATTGTGGCCTACACCAAGCCATAACGCGACATGTTGGACAAGCGTGGGTTTGTAGATGACACAAATGTTTTAGAATTTGTGATTCTTGACATGCTTTGAACTTCAGGTCACTAACATTAAATATGCACTAAACAAAAAATAAATACACTTGAAATAAAGAACCTCGTATTTCTAAAGCCCGGTGTAACCGAAATCGATTGCTAGTATTTATTTCTCCGTGGCCACAATATTAATTTATTAGGGCGCTTAGAGGGGCGGTAATCTTGATTAAGCAGTGAGATAATCACAACAAATCGAGGTTTAAATTGTAACAATTGGATGTTTTGTTTGTTTGTGTACAATCGTTAGTGTACGGTTAGCATTATGTTGCACGCTCGCTTTGTTTCATAGAATTGTGTGTAGAACTGTGTTTTGTGATGTATGGTAAGGAAGACAGGCTGCGACTTGCTTTGCTGAAGTTATGGAGCAGAAATCTAAGTTAAATGTTTTGTTTCCTGGTCTAATATAAGTGCCTAAGTTTTGAACTTAACTGTCAAAATTCTGCAGCAGCATTCTCCTCGGTCTGCCACACAAGGATGCCTGCCAAGAAGCGCAGTGAAGATATCCCCTAACTTTTGAGGCCTATGTTCAGCAGTCGACGCAAAAAGGCTGATGGTGATGGTGGTGGTGATGGTGATGGTGCTGGTGATGGTGATGGTGATGGTGATGCTGGTGGGGATGATCATGGTGGTGGTGGTGATCATTATGATGGTGATGGTGATGATGAAACAATGACTTACCTGGTCTGGTGATGACCTACTTTATAAAAGACTCAAATGTAAGTTTTGGTTATGAATCAGCGATTATTTTTAAATTTTACGCTTGGAAATAAAGTTAGCCTCAAATTGTCACCTAAACAACCACCTACAAATACAGCCGGGTTCACACTATCGCGCTGTCGCGCGCATTGAACTTCGAATTTGCATTCACATTACGCATGCAGTGTTTGCTAAAATCGCATTCTCCGCCAAACGTTGTTATTTGCTTGCTGATAAGGACCGTTGTTCTGTTTAAATCTGTTAACGTGTGTACGCTGCACAATAGAGCTTTTACATTAAACATGTATTGGGTGGGTATTTACGAAGAAAAGGGTTTTTTATTCTTTTTTATAATTAATAGGCATAGCGTTTGACCACTGCCTCACCCGATGGTAATAGCCTGATTACACCTGCGGAGTAAAACGGCGAGTCAGTGCTGTCACCGAGTACTCGGTGTATGTAAACACATTTTTTTTTACACATTACATAAGTGATGAAGCTTGCCTAGAAGATACCTGTTTACTCTTGACTTGAAGACACCCAGGTTATAGGTTAGATGGAAACACGGACAACGGCAAGTTATTCCAATCATTTGCTGTTCGCACTATAAAGTTTGATGAGAAATGCTCAGTGCGGGCTCCTTCGTAAATGTCAATCAGTCATTCACTAACAGTTAGGCACTTGTCTCACCAACGACGAGAAAACGACTAACTATCGGCTATTTTCTCGCTCAAGAAACGTACAATAGATATACTTTCCGTGTGAACAAAAGAGATGCATATACAAACAGTTGATCGCTGACTGTTCACACTGCCGGCGAGCACTCGCTTCACTAGTTTGTCGCTGAGCGACAAGAGCTATGAAAGATAACACTCGCTCGGCGATACTCGCCAAGCGATTAGAACTCACGCCGAGAGAGCAGCCAGTGGTCATTTCTCTACAGTGTGTATCTGAAAGTACACGTTTTTTTTAAATTTAATATGAATATCAAGACTGACTGTTCGCTTGACTGCCGCGAGCGAGTGATGCGAGTAATCGCTCGCCTCACTCGCACACTCGCTTACAGCCGAGCTACCCAAATATCGGAACTACGCACTCGCTCCCCGCGTCTCGCTAACTAGTTTCTAGTTCTAGCTCTACTCGTTACTCGTTAATCGTTGCCGGTAAGACAAGAGCCTTAAGTATACCAAACATTTTGTGTATATAATGGATCATCGAATGAACCATAACAACCTCCTAAACCAGACAACTAATCTTAGGTACAATACAAGTCGCATGGAATTCATTCCACACACTAAACAGGGACGGAAAACACATCCAAAATACGATGAGTCAGCTCCCACCACATCCGGGCACGTAAACTAGAGGCGGTTTGGTTCTGTCGTATAAGCAGTAAGGGTAGTTTAGAAAGCTAAACAATTTTGTATTTATGATTTTGATAGCAGTAGGTATCGCCTACTCAGCGTAATCTACAGAATAATTTGTAAAGGAAAAATTAGAGCGGAGATTGAACCCGCATTCATGCATCCATCCCTCAAGCCGGGATATGTTTTACTTAAGTTACCGTGACAAGTGGAATCATGTCCGAATTTTTCCTTTACCTTTCACAACCAACTTACGGAGTTGGTAGCGCTATCTATTGAGAAATCTATGAGAATCATACCAACCAGCATGGTCGAGTTACATCAACACAAATGCAATATTTATTTGGGAGGCGTTATCTTTATGCAGGTGAAACCGCGGGGCACCTTTAGTTTCATTATTTCATGATAAAAATGTCGATCGGTATCATGAATGAACAGTCTAAGAAAACATTAATCGCACATAACGCTGAGTTCTAGTGATATTAGCAAATCGAATTCACAAATAAGCTTAAAGTAGCCTTACTGCTAAAGTTTATACTGTGTTGTAGATTCAGTAGACACCGTTTAACGCAAGTATATTCAGACTATCTAGAATCTAGATTGTATAATACACGTTACCGTAACTAAGCACTAGTACTAATTAGTAGTCCATAGGTGTGCGTAGAGCAGCTAAATAATAACTATTGTGTCTAGACAATACCCACATATTACATGTAGGCATACATATTGTTTGTATTCTTGTAATGTAGTCCACTGGTTTTGAGCTTGTTTTTTGTTTGTCCGTTCCAGTGAAGCTGAAAAGTCGGTAAAGACCAGCACCGTGAGCCCGTTGAAAATGAATTTTTTTTTATTTAGTTCACACAAGGGGACGCTTGGGATGTTTCACCCCCAATTTTGTACATGTACCTAGTGCAAACCTTTCTAAGAAATAATATAAGTAGGAACGATTAAATTTTCACACTGGCATCTATGTTGTCCATCAGTCCATCCCAAAATGTGTACAAACATTGGTGCATTTTACATGCAACACCCAGAAAGCAATGTGGTTGAGTTTACCCCTCCCTCCCTCACAACCCAATATTTACACGCGAGTCTATCAACTGCTTTATTAAAATTGTTAAACAATATCCCGCGGTTTCAGCCGCGAATTTAAAAACAATATAAAAAGAAAATAATAATAACAATGCACAGTCGCTATTATGCCCCCTTCCCACAAATGCATAGTCGGCAATTCCCGCCTCGAGACAACAGCTGTGTTCCCCATTCAATACTTATTGAACGTTATATTTTTGTGTCTCGCGATAAAAGTAACGCACGTAGCTTTAAATTATTACAAATAAAATTCATATTTTAAATAATACTCCTACATCCTCTTCATCAACTAGAAAAGACCTTTTGATATTTAAACTTCCGCGCCGTTCCACCTGAATAAATTGAGATGACAGTATTCAATATAGTACCTACAACGCACGTCAAAATTATCCCAAACCCTCTCAACGAACCCAAACTCAACGTCATGACAACTTATAGGTACCCAGCATTTTACCTCGGCACCAAAAACTTACGTCGCGAATTGGAAGGACCATATGCACCTTTTAGAGAAAACTCACCTAACTCTCACTCCAAATTAAATCAAAAACAAAACCCTTTCAATTCCTATCCACTGAGTAGACAACACTCATAATACAATAACAAGACCCTCCACAGTCAAAAACAAATGAAATTACACGAAACGTTAACGATCAACGCAAGACAGTTGAAGTGGCGTTCAAGTAGACAGTTCCAGTAAAGCTCGCTTTTGACTCGACTTTCTAAGAACTCGCCACCCTACTGTGTACTGTATTCAAAGTTACAGGAGTTGATGTATCTTCGAAACGAGAAAGTAAGAGAAGGATTTACCCTTTATTATAGACATAGACCAACCTGAATCAAAGCCAACAAAGAAATAAGATCACAGAAGCATCTAATCTGGCAGTAGGCCGATTAAAGTTGAAGTACACGTGATAAATGGAAGTTGAATAGTTGGTGATGCATTGAAATAGGATGAAGTTAGGCTGATGATGATAATAAGAATAAATACTGTTTCAACATTGTCAGGGTTTCCTCTTATACATCATCAACATTATCAGCCTGAATACGTCCACTGCTGAACATAGGCCTACCCCAAAATGTGCCACTTTGAGCAGCTGCTTGACTCCTGTATCCATGGGCTCCCCGTGGCTCTTATGTACAAAGCTTGTTGTATGTTGTGTGTATGTGGTGTGTGTTTGTGTGTCTGGGCCAAATTAAGAGTCATCTCAAGGGCCAGCGTGATCCATCTTAAAAAATAATTGTTAATCATTTCTCACCACGTGAGATGTTGACAAACAAGAGTTTGATATGAAAAATAAATTATATCACACATTCCATGTATGGTAAACTAAATGTCAAAATATATAAACTTGAATTATTTTGTATAAAATACGAATTTTTTTGCGATGTCGGCCCGTCCTTCTCAACTGCTTACTCACTGCGCACGAACAATAAAATAATTCCAACGTGCATTTTCCATGTTTCCTATTCTGGGTAAGTTTCTGGTGGAGTTTAACAGGATAGTTGAAATATGACAGCTAGGACAAACAGGAACGCGTTGCAAGCTGAGTTGATGCTATTGTTTGAATCGTGGATACAATGGCTCGAAGAGGTTTAAGTCTAGGATGACGTACTTAAAACTGAAACGAAGCAACAACAGTGGTTTGCTGCGGAGATGACATTAATTTCGATTTGGTTCTTCAGCACATATTATTGGGTGCAAAGTAAAAATCTGTAATGTTCCTATGTTTAGTGACAACTCTTTAGTCAAAGTAACAAACACCTTTTTCCCTGAGCACAAAGACTTATCCCGTCGAGAGAACAGATAGAATCCATCTCTCGGTGACGAGCCGACTTGCTCAACCACCACACCACAGAGACTTTCTATCTTTGGTTTTTATATCTGTATCAATAACCACATCTACTGACAAGTATTAACTGTAAATAAAATTATGTAAGCATCTCCATACATATACAATCCGTCCTACGCCTCACGCTTATTCATTTGCTAGAGAGTAGAGACTCGAACTATTATAATTGCTAAAATGTATAACTAGGAAGGTAATTTATTGGGCTTTACTTTTTTCAATAAAATAAATACTTAAATAAGAGTATATTGCAATGATCCATCTTAGTTTATAAGCCACATGGAGGGCCCCGCACTAAATTCAATTCTGCTGTTCACCACAATCTGACAAGGTTGCCCGCGCTCATATCTCGTGAACAAACATAGCTCAATCAAGCAAAGTTCTAAAACAACCCATCTCGTATACGTAACATTTCAGTGTAACGAACCTGGTGGTGATATAAGCCAGGCGGTAGCCAGCTCAGTTAATCTTGGTGGCTACCGCAATCTGACAGAAGGCATTCGCTGCGCGTCGTATCTTATTGCTGAGGTTTTAGATACTATCTAAGTTTAGAGGTTCTTCGAACATGTGGCTACTAATTATATTTAAGTAATATTTTCTTTACAATCGTCATATTCATTTTATAAAAAAAGGCACTCTGTGATATCCGTAGTCTGGACGAAAATCTCGAAAATTATAATTATTTATGATCCAAAATGTATGAGTATTCGCTTTTCTCCACACAAAATTAGATATATCAGTTAAGCTATGACACAAACTTTTAGGTGGCTTTAAAATTTGAAATCACACTGTAACATTTGCCCTGACGTGTTAGCAGCTTTTTAGAAACCAACAATACTAAATTTCATAGACCGTAAAATCATACAAGACAGCCAAATAATTCCGTAACAAGCGTCACTGACACGCAATTTTCCAGATTTTAGTTGCGTTCAAATGAGTAACAAAACCAATTCTTTATTTCACACATGACATTCAGCAGTCCTGTAACATTGAACAGACTTTGTTAATCTGTTCGAACATTATCTAACAAAACACAGACCTTATTTCACCCCTTGTTTGTATGTTTTGCAGCTGCCACATGGAAATGAAATCTGTATTGTTTCATTCCGATATTTGGTGTCTAGAGTGGTGGTTGCTGAAAGACTTCATTTTCCAAAATTCGAAACGATTTTGCAATAATAAATGATACAAAACCGTCAGGAAAGTTACGGCAATTGATGCCAGCAGAGCCAGCAATAGATTTTATTACAAACGCAGGATCTGTTGTCACTACTGCTGAATCATAGGTCCTTTCTCACAGGGAGAGAGCGTAGGTCATCATCTACCATGATGACCAAGTGCGGGAAGGAGGATGACACAGTATATACCTAATAATCGAAGTTTAGTGTAGATGACTTCAAAAGTTTATCGAAAAATGTTCAAGCGTATATTTGTAATAAGTACATCAAGAGATTGATCTTGGTCTTGAGCTTCGGTGTTCTCACCAACATACCTTGTCCCGGGGTCTAAAAACATCTACTTTACTAACCACCATGCATCAACCCTACCTTAGCGTATTGGGGGCACAAGAGCAATATGGTTTCCCTCATTTCCTCGCCCGGGAATGCCTCTTGTATATTTTTATTCGTATTTGTATTCCTTTCCTGTAACGCCATATTTTTCCGTGACGTTTCTATTCCCGCTTCCGTCGGGGACCCATATGTTTTATTTTTAAGCCTTTTGTAATGGGGCTTTGTGAATTATTTAAAACTTGCAGCTGTCATTTCTATTGATACATATGACAAGGTAAATGATGCACTATAAGTATAAAAAATCAGCTTATGCGATATGATACCAATTATTCATGGTAACACTAACGAGTGATTTTCATATTTTATAACCTGATAGATTATAAATCCAATTTTTTCAAAACTCATTTCTTTGTATATGACTCTGGATACTGTGGTAAAACTGAAGAAAATGATATCCCCTATTTGCATTCCTTGCAGAGAGAGAGAGAGTTTTTTTGTTGTATGTAAACAAATAACGTGACGGTTAAGTCATTAGCTTGGTATTACCCCAGATAATATAACATCTACAGTACAGATGCCTCATCCCATACAACGGAATAACGCGGGCTATTTTACGAACTATTTTATTTCTGCATAACGCAAGATTATCAAGCGACATTTATTGCGTGTTGGCGAAGTATTGGGCCAAATGAATACACTGGACACTAACTATAACTACATTTTACAACAGATTACTACATTTTATTTCAAGTTCGGGCTATTTTTCGTTTGTACCTGATGGGACCCCATGGTAATACCTAACTACCAGTTGCAGTGCTACCTGAAACTCTAAATTAAAGAGGTTTGCATGACAAATAGGTATTGCATATGTCACCAGCTACAGTGTACAAACAAGAACACAGCTGTGCATGCACACTATTACTGTGGTTCAATTTGAAGACTACTTGGCGGAAAAATACTTGACAGAGCGGTGCATCCTACCTAGAAAAAAGAAAAAGCCCTACCACCTTGTGAACTATATTTCCTAGCACAATCCTCTACTACATTCTACATCTGAGGTAATTTACCGCCACAACCTTTTCCCTCTAACTTAACTTTGACATTTATAAAATACCAACGTATAGTAATCTGCTTTCACCCCCACGGGCAACCTTGTGACACCATAAAGAAGAATTCTCTACATATTTACGGTAAGTTTCTGACTTACTGCAATTTTTATCCTCGTTTTATTTTGGAGTTTCTCTCACTCTTTTTTATTTCAGATTTTGCAGTCAACATGTGTGCGTGATTTACACTTGGATTTAGTCTGTAAAATATGAGGTTTTATATTAAAAGTGAGTTGAGTTGTTTACGAGGCAGTGTTAAGTGTTTTTAATATTAAAGTCATGATTTTGTTTATGTCGCAAACATAAATTGCACATCCGGCTGTATCTTGACTCGGAGCAATTATTGTGACTCGGCATGGAAACAAAAACTTAACATTTGTCCAACTCAGCGCGATCCAGTGATGTAAAATGTCCTGTGACAGAATTGTGACAACAAGCCACAGAAGCCATAAACCAAGAATTCGAGTCAAGTAAGATACAATGTACTACCGGAAGAATTGTCAAAAATTTATAAGATTTTTTACTGTTCTATCGATAGTGCCACGAAACAGAAAAATAAAAGAAATTCTATTATAAGGTATACTAGCCTATTAGGGCTTGATAATTCATTAAGTATGTGGTGTTAAAACAGGATTCAACCAATTTGGCGGAATAATGCTGATCAAAATATCATGCCTTTTGCTTCTTTTTTATTGTGTAAGTAGCCAACAAGCATACGGCCCTCTGACTGAGAAGTGGAGGTTACCGTACCCTATACATGGACATCTGTAACGCTATGTGTCACTAACTACAAGACAAGAAGTAAGTTCGTGACAAGTCGTACGTAAAACGGTAATAAATCGGTGGCTATTAAGACAAAATACTACAAATACGAGAGAATACACGACTAATAGCTGTTAAGACAGAAATATGGCAGTTGCCTCCTCCCCTCACTGAAACTTTTCCATCAGGGAGACAATGCAAACATTATACGTACCTATTATGTTTAGTTATCTCTGCTATCGTAAGGGTTTAAGTCACAGGATTGTTTTAACCTCCTTTTTTAAAGAAAAATTAAAAGAAGTGAATTTTAAAAAGTTTCGTAAATCCCCTTCGATTTACCATTGAAGATTGTGTGGAAGTTTGAGTGTGAAAAAAGAAAGATTATGTGGAGGTTTCGTCCGAAAATTCCTACTTATGGCCCATGATCGTCCTTATGAATGGACAAAATATTTACAAATCCACATTCATTATAACATCTTCAACCAGCAGTTTATTCTAATACTAACGATAAAAAAATTTTAACGCAGTTAGAGCATGATAATATCTGAAGGCGCAACAGCTAAAACATAGAACGATTGAAGGATTTATTACACCGGAAACATCAATATAAAGTCCTTGCTTGTGTAACATTGTAGTAACACATCACTAAGTTTAGCAGTTTATTCTGCCATTGATCTACTACGATACCATTCAGTTCAGCTAACCTTTTTACCCGACTACGGCTAAGGAAGGTGACGATTTGAGTACATCCTCTAGTAGCGCGTCACTCATACCACCAATCCGGAAAAAAGCCGTGATTCGTCTACAAAAGGATCGCTTCACAACAATGGTATGATCTCTCTAATGAAGAGGTCTGTACACAAAGGGACGGGTCCCAACTCTTTATTAATACCTTGTGTGGAGCTGTCCATAGCTTTACGCAATGGAAAGCTAAAAAGGGCTTTTTTGTTTGGTAAAACAACCCTATTTACATAAATGATGGTTTCCGTTTAGTAGATATTGGAAAGATCGGAGGTTCTTTTTGTCCAAAATTATTGTATTAGGCACGAACGTGTTATTTAAAACTTGACAAAGAATCGGAACAATGATGCCTAAAGAAAATCTTTAAGACGTACCTATCTAAGAACTATTATAGTTAATTGGTTGCTAACTAGTCAATTGTCCTAACCCACAGATTAGAGAGAGAAAAATCTGTGACCTAACTATGGACTTTATAGATGCACTACGGAACTCCTCAGTATAATAAGCGATTGAAAACTCTTGAACCTCTTTTTTTAATTACTCTCTTTGCTATGCAAGATGCATTCCTTTTTCTAAAAATGCCTGTGAAAGCCTCAATAATAACATGATGTAAACACAAACCAAAGAATTTGGGCTCGATCAACGCAGATCACGCCTTTCTGCGCATCGAAAGGGGAGAAATCAAGTTATTTCTACGTTCCACGGCTGAAAGCGCACCGACAGGATAGTTCTAAAGGTTTCCTCTATATTTTATTGCCATAATTTTCCCAAACAATACTGACGCAACAAACACAAATCATTCACCCGCTAAACTGGCTTTATGATTTATTGCAAAGGCTTAAAGCTCATTTTAACGCAGTAGCCAAAAAATGCGATGAAATAAAGAGCAACGTTCTTGTATATTTGGACGGGTGCCACACAGTTTTGGTAGTAAAAAATTTTGTCTGCCACATAAAAGGTGTAAAGGGCAAAATATTTGCGTTTCGTAGCTTTAACATGGCATGTTTGGAGTTCGGAAAGTGTTATAGTGTTGTTATGACTTTTAAATAAGGCTATCAAAATAAACAGCTATAAACTTTACTGTTTCAAGGACTATTTATTTTCTACCTTTTTCGAGAACGGTTTAAAGGTGAAATTGATTGATTCATTTTCATATCGTAAAATAGGTAAAAAACATAAAACGTTTGTAACCTTAAAGTTCAGAATTAGAAGCAAATTAAAAAAAAACTTAAATAAAACAGCACATATTAAAAATGGTAGCATTACTCGGAAAGAATTTTAACAGAATTTTAAGAGCCCCAGTTAGTGGAACGACATTGACCAAACGTACATTGTGATTTTATCGTTTAAAATATGTGCACCCTATGTTGGACCACGTTCTTAAAATTTATTTGGCACGTCTACCCCTGAATAATTTAGACATAGATATACTTATATGGCTCTAAAATTCTCGAGTAAACGATCATAATAAATTTAATTTTTTATCGATTACAGGCATAAACTTATCATCCTTCTTTAGTATTAGGATTAGGTGTCTTTTGTATAGGCGTTTATATTCGCGAATTGCCAAATCGCTGTTTCTAAAAGCTATATCGGTGACTTTAATTCTCTTGCGGATCTCCTCATTTCGGATCTTGTCTCGCAAGGAAACACCGAGCATAGCTCTCTCCATAGCTCGCTGCGTGGCTTTGAGCTCACTCTTAAAACCAACAGTAAGAGACCACGACTCATATACTCAGCAGTAGCGTAATCAACAGGGTTGGTTTTTAGTTACGGAACTAAAAATACCAACCCTGTTGATTACGCTACTGCTATAAAAACATCGACTATTCGTTTCTATTTCGAGATCAGATACTTATGAATATAGAAATCATTGTATTTAATTACTAAAACAGTCCGCTCAGAACCGTGTGAAGCCGATGGATACTGGAAGCTAGCAGCCGCTCAAAGTGGTGCTCTTTGGAGGAGGCCTATGTTCAGCAGTAGACGTCTTCAGGCTGATGATTATGATGATGTTGACTACTAAAAAAATTTTTGTTCAATTATAATATGTTTAAATAATTATATAATATTATGATATTTTTGTTTTGTGTTGTTTTAATTTTTATTATTGCGTCAAGATAAAACTATATTTCAGGTACCTATAGGTATGTAATCTAAATTCGTATTACATTCCTCATTACATTAATTTAATTAGTTGATACCCTATTTTGTAAAGGTAAATCCTTACCTACTTACTGTTTTTAGCTAGGGAATAAATACTCTTTGAAGGGCATCTACCGCACCGCAGCATATAGCTGGCACAAAAAAATGTCAAAAAAAAAAAACAAACAAACCCAAAATGGCGTCACTGACAGAGTCATATTGAACGAACGAAATGAACAGTTGACGTTGCTACAGATCACCCTAAATTTTTACCCACTGAGTAGCTGATCGAAACTCTGTTTTCGTTCGTGAAACTGGGAAGAACTACTCGCCGCCTTTACGTCCCGATCAGTATCACTCACTGGCTAAGGTAATCGTAACTTTAATCGAATATAGAGAACGAAGCGCTTAGCGCATCGTTCTCTATATTCGAGTAAAGTTCCGAGTTGGCTAGCCACCACGTAATGTCACTTTTAATTGCAGTAATGAATTTCAGAATGTCCGAGTAGCGCTAGCCGACCCGTAAACCAGGCTGCTACTTACAGGACACATCAGCTGCCGATTAGTACGGTTAACCGACGGCTATAGCAAAACTTGTTGCAAGCTCGCATGTGTTTGTAATTTATTATTATAGTTTGCATGCCACAAATACTGAGATCTACGGAACTAAAAAGTACCAACCCTGTTGATTACGCTACTGCTATAAAAACATCGACTATTCGTTTCTATTTCCAGATCAGATTCTTATGAATATAGAAATCATTGTATTTAATTACTAAAACAGTCCGCTCAGAACCGTGGGAAGCCAATGGATACTGGAAGCTAGCAGCCGCTCAAAGTGCTGCTCTTTGGAGGAGGCCTATGTTCAGCAGTAGACGTCTTCAGGCTGATGATTATGATGATGTTGACTACTAAAAAAGTTTTTGCTCAATTATAATATGTTTAAATAATTATATAATATTATGATATTTTTGTTTTGTATTGTTTTAATTTTTATTATTGCGTCAAGATAAAACCATATTTCAGGTACCTATAGGTATGTAATCTAAATTCGTATTACATTCCTCATTACATTAACTTAATTAGTTAATACCCTATTTTGTAAAGGTAAATCCTTACCTACTTACTGTTTTTAGGTAGGGAATAAATACTCTTTGAAGGGCACCTACCGCACCGCAGCATATAGCTGGCACATAAAAATGTCAAAAAAAATAAAAAACAAACTCAAAATGGCGTCACTGCCAGCAGTCAGGGTGACTATTGAACGAACGAAATGAACAGTTGACGTTGCTACAGATCACCCTAAATTTTTACCCACTGAGTAGCTGATCGAAACTCTGTTTTCGTTCGTGAAACTGGGAAGAACTACTCGCCGCCTTTACGTCCCGATCAGTATCACTCACTGGCTAAGGTAATCGTAACTTTAATCGAATATAGAGAACAAAGCGCTAAGTCTTTTAATATAAGTAAATCAGCCACCATAATTCAAAACACGAACGTAGAACGTAAATAAAACGTTTTATACGACCATTTAGCACCATTATACAGTTAATGAATTTAAAAAATGCTATAATGCAACTGTTTTATGCTTTATGAGTTATGAGTATTAATTGTGAGTATGAAGGGGACGGGACACGCGATTTAAAAATTTCACAGAAATACAAACTGTAGAAATAAAAATAATTAATATCCTTTATATTTTAAATGATATTAGGTATATCTACAGATTATTAATTATACAAAAGAATATTTTCATGAAATTAAATTGTGTAGTAATAAATGATAATCATACACAATAATACTGCGCTTGAATACGTTAAACTAGCTGAGAAATAGTTTTTGAGATCATTCTTTAGGTACACGTTGGCATATATATATCTTCGATAAATTCAAATGAATTTTAAAACGGCATAGGCGCCAGCTTTTGAAAATTTAGTCAGGGTTTTGTTTAAAGTTGTAAAGGGAATGACATAGTAGTACCTACTTGCAGACTATTTCTTAAAGTAAAATTAAAAGTAAACATTGGTCGTGGTCGCATAACCAATTTCGCTGTCCATCGCCTAAACGAATCATAAGCGCTTTCTGTACAGCATGTCATTTGTTTCCACGAAAACCAAAAAATAAAATTTCAGAAATAACTCGCATTTAAGTCAGAGGATCTTTAAAAACATCTCTGAAACCCTCAAAGATAGCGTCTCTAATGACAACTGTACTGTGGAGCTGTAATACAATTCCTTGCAAGGCTCCGTCGCTGCCCATTCACTCTCCGAGCCAATTTATGAACTGAAATAAAGGAGCATTTCATAAAACATCCAAAAGCGAAGCGGAGCAAACGTCTTTGAGTGTAATTTCAATTTTAGAATTTGTTGTGAAATACATTTTTAACTACTTACGGGCATAAGCAGAGTTTTGTTGTGAAATTTTGTCACAGAAACTGAGAAGAGAGCATCTACTTTGAGTGCATCAATTAATAAAATATAATAGAGATAACTAGATCATTTCAATATTAAGCTAGCAATAATACCAGTTACTCTTCCGCTAAGCAGTAGTGTGCAAGCACTACTGCGTTCCGGTTTGAAAGGCATTGTATCTAGTGAAATTACTGAGCAAATCAGACTTTATGACCTGATTTCGCGGTCTACTAACTTACTAGACTGTGAGATGTCTCAGGATGACGTGCGCACTCAATGCAGTGTCACGTTATTATATTAAAGTTTCGAGTGACACTGCAACTGTTATGGGCAGCAGTGTCACTTAACATCAGGTGAACAACTAGCTCGTCGCGTCATCCTTTCTTATAAAAAAAGGAAACCTAAAATTAGTCCGACATTCACTGCTCAAAAACCCCATTAATGACGTAATTAGAAAGGAAACTTTATTTTATTATATGTACTTAGGTATACTATTTATTTGATTTCTATATGTTATAATAAAATTAAATTAAATGCATAAGTGATAATACCTGCACATACACTAGATTTCCGTAATAACAGTAGATGAATACTTGCGTCAGCAGCAAGCAAAACAGAAGGGCCAAGAAAAAAAAAAGGAAACGATGACACACTGAACTGCAGTATATTTTTTTTTGTTTTTTTTTTTGTTTTTGTATGTGTTTGTGTCTTTTTTATGTTGTTTTTTGTTTTTCTCTGTCTATATTGAAATTTTCAATTTGATTATACTTCTCGGTTTGTAAGACTATTGCAAAAATGTTCTAAAAATAGTTTAGTAGACGTTATTCAGCTCTACTGAATTGGCCCGAATGTAATGTTAGAAGCGATTTCAATTTAAAAAGATTTTCTTCCGTTGATTTCACGGTCGCACGAGCATTGGCGTAGCATCCCATAATTTCAGCTATTTTTTAGTCTTATTAAATGTTTTCTATTATTTGTACATAATGAATGAACATCTTTTTGCGTATTTGTTTCTTTATTAATTTGTGTTCTTTGTTTATACCTACCGATATTGGAAGAGAAGTCAAGTGACCAGAATTATAACTTTTAATTTTCACAGCAGATTAGTATTCTGACCTAAGGCCTAAGGACCTAAGGCCAGGCCTAAGTTAGTTCAGAATGTCTTCTCGTGTGCGCCGTAAGAGCTACCTAAGGAAATAAACAGGAAATGGTAGCATTCTCCTCAACGGTACCTTAAAATCTTCTGCGATCAACAAGACAAAATATACCTACCAAAAATCATAGACCTAGAAAATATCCAGACTTTTTATCCAGACCACTAATACGAAATTAAAGCAGGGCAAAACCGTACACACCACTTTGGGTGTGATTGATTCTCAGCTGTCAAAATTAAAATCAGTCGTTACTTGGGTGTGCTTTTGAATACATACCAAAAAATGCCGTCTTGCGTGATGAAACCGTGCCGAAATCACTCAAGGCACGAATCACAGAAGCACACGATCACATTTCTCTTGTAAGTGGCCTTAATCATGTATTTTTATAAGATTATTTTAATTATTTCTATTTGACAAAGAGTCAGAACCATTTCACAATAAAAAGTTGACATGTCAAAATCAGTATTGCCACACGACATCTGAATAATTACCCGATTTCTTTTGTATAGATTTCCAACAGATCCATGTCTAGCGGATCGTTGGATAAAAGTAGTTCGAAAAAGTCGAAATGAAGATTGGTGGAAACCTAATACTCGCTTAACAATATGTTCAGCGCATTTCTATAGTAAAGAACACACAGAACACAGAAGTACAATTACTGATAATAGTTTTATTGTCAACTATAAACGTTCCACGCGCCCACTGTTTTCCCATTTTTAAGGTTTTTTTTTTTAATCCTAAAATATGAAACATTATTTTGGTTGAGGCCCAGGGGTCTAGCAAAGATCACAATCGCTAACGCTAACGCCTCACGCTAACTCCAAAAATGTATCGAAATGATATTCGCTACGGAAAAGTTAGCGATTTCCGAAATGTCATTTCAGTACATTTTGGAGTTAGCGTTAGTGGTTGGTATCTTTGCTAGACCCCCTGTACCTACATAACTGTTGTTCTTTAATTTCTTTAACTTGGTAATACTGAAAAACTCGTGAGTTATTAAAAGAAATATTGAATAAACTGCTGGTTATACTTAATTTTCCGGGACAAACATTTGTGTGATGAACATAGATCTTTGTTCTGCGTCTGGGTGTTATATTGTATTCTATGTATGTATTTACAAATAAAAAGTATCTAAGTATTGTATCAGTTATCTGGTTCCCATAGTACAAGCTATGCTTAGTTTGGGGCTAGATGGTGCTGTGTGAAATGTCCACACATATTTAAAAAAAAAAAAATTGAATTTTTTTTTATTAAAAGATTGCATGAGCTATCTATAAACCTTTTTCTTGTCTATAGATAGTAGTGCGGGTGCCTGTGGCAGTCCCGGTTGTCTGTTGAACTACTGTTGCTGGCCGACGGTACCTACTCTTAGGAATCTTAGGATGTAGGATCTCTGGCAATGAAATCACTGTTGAGTGTATAAGTAGGTATAATGTCTTATTGTCCGCACACGTTACACTATACAATAGTTTACGTAACAAAGGTGGTAGTTTGATGGGCTACACTAGTAATTACAGCAGTGAGATAACTTTGTTGCCGGAGCAAAAGCTGAGATCGTTCTCTCGGGAAACGTTCTTCTCGTTAGCCGAATTGGCGCGCGAACCGATCTGTCAACGTGTCACGTCAACGTCAAAGTCGTGCGTTCAGAAACACAGTAGAGGTGCGTTCCGAACGCCACAGTAGTATGATGGTAATTAATTTTATTATTTAATATTTTTTTAATGTAGGCGTTATATAATTTTTATTATTTACATTTTACATCTAGCTAGATTTTTATTTAGTTACCCGACTAAATCGGGTAATACTATTTATATGGTATGTTGAAAGAGGAATTGACATCGGAAGAAAAAAAATGGTGCTCTATGGTTTGATTCATGTTCAAACAAGGTTAAGTATGAAGACTTCGGTTCTGGACCTATGTAATAGGGGGAATTCTGTGAAAATATCATAGAACTGTGCCGAAAAGTAACTCAACCGACGTACTTAATTTGAAAATTAGATCAGTGAACGATTCGTCTTCGAATAGATCCCAACGAGACTTTAAAATTGGAACCCAAAAGTGGGATGTTAGTAAATACCCCGGCAGTTGCCAGAGTCCCGAAAGGTCGGCTGACATTTGATAGAATGCCCTTTGGACCGTGAACAAGTTCACGGAGGCCTCCCGGCTCAGACTTCGCTTGTGTTTCCTTGTCTTGATATAATTTTACGAGGGTTGCTTTTTCAATTCATGATTCTCTATTATAATGTCTGCTACAATAACGCTGAGATGTTTATGGATAAATAAATAATAATACAAAATAGAAATATAACAAGATAACACACCTTTTAAATTAAGAATTAGGTAAGTGTTTAACAATAACCCCTTACTAATAAACATTGTGTAGTGAATGAATAGTTATTTAGTGTTTTGTCTTTCTCTGTTGAGTTTGAAATGGGCAAAGATAAAACAAGAGAAAAAACTGAGTAACTATTTCACTGTTATGCAATATTTATTGATGAGGGAGATAGAATGCTAACCCCCTCACCAATAGATACTGCATAACAGTAACTACTAAGGACTTTACTTGTAAATGCTGCTTAAAGTTAGCCAATGCTTAAAATCTTCTGTCAACTTTTGACTGATTTGAATTGGCTAACTTTAAGCAGCGGTTATAAGTAAGGCCCTAGGTAGTTAAGTTAATAATTCACTCGTTTTCTTTTTACCCTTCAGTTTCCAGGATAGTACACCATGTTAATCTAGATAGTATCAACTGTTGTAGGCGGTCATGTCACTAAACATCAGGTGAATGACAAGCTCGTCATATCATACAATAGGATAAACAAATTAGCAACCTGTGTGCAAACTTTTTTACTTTTAACTTGTAAACCAAATCGGTCCAGCTCTATTCGCGCGATAGCCGAAAAACAACCACACAGATAAACAAGCAGACCATATCCCACTTTTGTATAATAGTAGGGACAAGAATAAAAAACATCCAACATTGAAAAGGAAAAATAATGTTTTAACGACCATAGATAGCAATTCACATTATCCTATCAACTTCCCCACGTCAATACCGTATCAAAAAGCAATGTATCCTGCTGATATCTTTATCAGAAGTACCAAGGCACCATAACTTGCAGGAGGCAAACACAGGAGCTATCTAAACATTCCCCGTATAGGAATGTTAATAGTTCTTAGCACAATAAAGTGAGGACGGCACGCGACCGCCGCACGCCACGCGGGAATGCGGGTAGGTGTAATGTTTGTTTTCGATATGTTCGGAACCTCTTAGATTTGTAGTTTTTTCTGTTGACTGTCTAATGGGGCCAATTTTAAAGGCCCAGGTCTAAAGCTCCTAAAAATGTTGCTGTCCTTGTCAAATAGCCGGCTATGTAAAAGACGGATATATTTTTAGCATTTTTAAAACTGGCAACTAAAGCCTTCAAAATTATGCCTACTGTCTATCTATTTCGTTCATAATACATAGATGTCGGTAAACTTTGCGTAAAATTATACTGAAGGGGAAGCCTAAATACGTATTTACATGGGTTTGCCGCTTGGTATCTCTATAGTACCTATACGTTAACCAGTACGGATTATGCGTGGCTATAGATGTCAGCAGTCATGAGAGCGAAGCCATAATTGTTTGAAAACATTGTAATAACAGAAGAGGGCTATTTTTTAATGCATGTGACGAATTTACCTTCAATGTATATAGAGTGTAAGAAAAAGTGACGAATTTACTTCGTGGCGTATCTACAACAACCTCTTTTTTCTTGTCGACGTATTAGGTGTCAAAATAATAAAGGCCTTGTGCCAACAAGGACATTGGCGTACTTGAGGTGATTCAAATATCAGTTTTATGGGTGCCTACCCCGAGGTTTTAAAATATTCATGCTTTTATTATCAGAATGCATTGAATACCACATTCTTAGAGCTGCATAGTTAAAATTGCAGACAGACTTAGCTCAGGACAGACAAGTGTCGCATACAAAAACGTCGAATACCTCCGGAACTAAAATACATCGTCATTTTCCGATATCCGAGGGAAAGTGAGAGAATTTTCAATTTTAAGCCTCCCGCGAGTTACGCCGTTGGCATTAAAATAAAATGGAAGCTGTGTCGTCGGGCGACACGTAAACGCTATCCATCACCCGCTCGTGTGCAGCCCCCTTTGCATTGCAATGCAGACGGGCGGTTTTTGTTATGGAGTTGACATGCAAAACAAAAAATACGGTAAATTCCATCAATAATACTAAATCATAAACAATAGAAGACAGGCAATTTCATTTTCTGTCTTCTGGATGAATACGGACCGAAAAATAAATTAGTTAATAATTATGTTGAACAATAAATTACTGAGCTAGATTTAGCTCAGTAATTTATTGTTGTTTGTTGTGTAGATTTAGCTAGATTTAGCATTTTAGATTGAATAATGATAGAAGAAAAAATGTACTATTAGAAATTTTAGAAATTTAGAAATTTATTTGTTTAGTACAAAAACATTATACAAATTATACTATATGTAGCTGTGCTGAATTTGAATTGTTTTGTTTTTTTTTTCTAAATTGTATGATAAAATATAGCTAATTCAGATTATTGAAAAAATAATGTACTGTAGCATACATTTTCCTATAAAACACTCATTTACTAAATACAACAATACATTTTAGTTTTATACTATACATTGTATTTTTATGTATGTTTTATGATAGTGGTTTATACTCATAAGCGAGAACTTTTTTCAAAACCTTAACAAGGAATCAGTGTTCCTTACAAAGTAAACGACAAAATAACACCAGAGTACAAACAAACTTTTTTTTTTTTTTTTAACTAAAGATAAAAACAGAGTACAACGCGCATTATGATACAATAAAAACGCCGTGAAATCACTCGTTTGCCCCAACCCGTATGCGTCGTGAAATTGACGCGCAGCGAATTTTTGAAAAATGTAAAAAGGTCACTCGAGGCGGCACGTACACTTCATTTATATCCGGATCGACTTCTTTCACTCGCTGTCCGGAAAGACCCGGGTCAAAATAAATAATGATTTTAGTTTCAATTACTCGACGTCTGGGCCAACCCTGTCGTACGTTATGGCTATTTTAAGCGTTAGGGTTCTTATAGATGGCCAGTTCCTTAGATTTGCTCTTTCACTGATTCTTGAGTAGGTCAGCTGAATGGGCGGTATTATTATAAGTATCACATGATTGCCTCATAAAGAGTGGGCGGATCTAAGATGGGTCTGGGTAGTCATGTGTTTATCATTCAAATATAATTCACGTATTTTAAACAAAAGCATGAAAAGCAACGTCGTTTTTACTGCCCATTACATCTTGAATAGACCTTAAACCTTAAATGGACCGTAATGTCATAAGATTTTGACCACTGTACCTATCGCTTGATGACAGCGATGACGTATGAATGGTCTACGATGGTGCATGCTTGCCAAGAAGATATACCATTCACTCTTAAAAGTAAAAAAAGAAAAGCACCCATTAAAAAACTTAATTTTACAAACACGATCATTTCATAAAGCGTTTCCTTCTGCAAACCTAGGTCTTTTAAGTGAAGAGTGAATGGACATCCCATAGGCAAACGTGCTCCATCTTAGACAACTTCGTCACCATCAGGGGCCGTACTGTGAGCTCTTAGCGCGATCCAAAACAGAGCGTATATTGGATAGCTTGTCAAAATCTTCATACAAAAAAAACAAAGCGATCCAAGATAGGCTCCGTTTTGAATCGCGCTAAGAGCTCACAGTACGGCCCCAGGTGAGTTGTTGTCAAACGCCCATTTTAACATAAAAAACCTAAATCATAATTTTTTTTTTCAGAACATCAACAAAATGCGCTGGTGGTTCACCGCACCGCGAGCGTCGGAGGCGCGACGATGACGCTGTTTCAAGCGGCTACAGCGCTGCTTTACACAGGGCTGCACCGCCGCCACCACCGGCGCTACTACGGAGGCTGGGCGTCAAAGAACCCACAGGGGTGGGGAAGGTAAGTCTTATTACTACAACTACTGTAAAGTTAAAACATACAAGCAAAAAGTGTAAATACAGCCATTTAAGAAGTTCTTGGTTGCTTTGTACCGTTAATGTCGTGCCTCGTGTAAAATGAAGTTAAAAAATCGGGTTTCAACTTTTAACATTGATTAATCGACTATTTGAAAAGTGCTATTTTATCCTCTGATCGATCGGACTACCACCATTTTTTTACTCGATTCTAATTATTTATATCAGTTCGTCTGTGACCATCTTTATTTAACCGTACCACCATAACGCGTTTTCATATCTATTTACTTACTAATAAATTCCTTTCAATCAATTTCAAGTAGGGAAAGTTTAATTAGAGAATGTAGACTTTTTTAAATACCTACTTGATAATAGACAGGTACCTACTAACAACTAGTATAGGTACTATTTGCTTTTTTAAACCACTAGCCCGTATAATGTTCATGGGTTGTTAAAGCGTTGCAATAAGCGATTAAATAATGGAAAAAGCACCAGCTTGTTCTTTGGACGGGCCCGATAGCTCAGTTGGTAGTATTTCTGCCTTCTGAACTGAGGGCCGTGGGTTCGATTCCTACCCGGGACAAATATTTGTGTGATGAACATAGATGTTTGTTCTGCGTCTGGGTGTTATATTGTATTCTATGTATATATTTACAAACAAAAAAGTATATAAGTATTATATCAGTTATCTGGTTCCCATAGTACAAACTATGCTTAGTTTGAGGCTAGATGGCGCTGTGTGAAATGTCCACACATATATTTATTTATTTATATATTCTTTAAAAAACAGCACAAATTCTCAACTATACGAACAGTTTTCCCGTTAATTCGAGTATTTCCCATAAAAACTTGCGCTCGAGTGCGATAACGCGCGTAATAGCGTCTTGTCTCTACAATGATTTAAGGGCGCTTGCAGCCGGACTCCGCTAATTGGCGTTTGCTCTTACTAATAAGACCCAATCGGTGGTCTTTCTGTTTACTATACGTTTTAAAAGATCTTTAACGAGACGAGTGGTTCCAGGCACACGCTGTAGTTACCGTTATTTGCAGTTAGTATCAATGACCATTACGTTTTTTACCTGTACGATGTTGTTTTGTTGATAAGATACACGATTTAAATGACATAATAGTTACTACTTGATGCGAAATTTTTATACTGTATAATTACTTAATAAAAAAATTAAAATAATGTTATGGATAACGCTAAGCAGACGATACTGCTGTAAAAGTTATGAATATTACTAATTTTCTTCTTTTTCTACCAATAATTTTTATTGATGTTTTTTTTATTACTTCATTAATCTTTGCGAGCAAGAATTAAGGGCGTAAAATTAAAACTATATTAGGATGCCATCGAGACAACCAATTTAAAAATAATAATAAATACAGGATGTAATTTAATTCATTAGCATAAATTGAGCCCATGATAGTACATCATTTATAGATGATTATTAAAGAGTAAAGAGTGTAAATTAAAATATTTTTATTGAAAATTATGAAGATTGCCGCGGCACCTAACGCAGTTGGCACGGATGATTTTGATACATTTAAACGTTTTTATACCTTGCATGAACTGATTAAAAACAGTAATTCATTATTTTCATTAAATTTTGTATTGTAGCATTTGATTAAGTAAGTTATTCCATTTTTTGGAGTTATTATTATTACCAAACCAATGTGTTAGAATTTAAAAATGTTTGTCCACACGTGACAGGTGTCAGGAGTAGGTACCTAGTTTCAAAGGATGCTAATGAATTCAATTACACCCAGTATATATTTAACGTAGGTATTACAATTAATAAATAACCATTACCAGGATATTCTTCTGGATAGTCATTAATATACGAGAATAGTAAACTACCAACAAACAACCGTCTATTTTCTCATTTTAGTTTAGTTTTTCTCAATAAACCGCCCGGTCTTCAAGTGCAGTTAAGGCGTGTCTGCAATGATTTAAGGGCGTGCACAGCCGGACCCCGGTAATTGGCGCCGCGTCGGTCTAATGAGACAACTGATGATCTTTCGCTAATGAGCCGCCCGAGTGCTTTAAACGATTAAGTAGGGGCCAGTGCTTCGAAGTACAGCTATACAAAATGTTTAAATGATTTTTTTAAGTCTGGCGAGGTAGTTTTGTCATTTTGTTTTTTTTTAATGTTAGGTAAACTATTCCCTAAGTGTGGTTTACACTTTAAAAACCAGTTCTATAATGGTTTTTAATTTCTGTTTACAACATGATTTAATATTTCTAATTCAATTTTTATACAAAAGAAAGTAGGTATGTAGGTAATTTTATAGATATCAGTAGAGCTGTAACAATAATTATTATGATGATTGATAATAATGTTAAGTTCGTAGTTTTTATTTGTGCTGTTTATCACTTTGAGTACTTATAACCAATAGTTTTAAGGAGCCTGACGTCATCGGACAATTTGATTTTTTATAAACTCTACGGACTTGTTTTATAAGTTCCCTATAGTTTTGTATTGTAAATACGAAAATAAAATTGCCTAAACCCCACCTAACACAGTTATACCTATAACCTGAAAACGAACAAACACCTTTGAAATTAGTTACATTTCTACGGGTTTTCTTCGCAGATACAAAAATTCTCAAATTGAATTCCTGCGTCAGTTAACCCTGCAAGCGTGCAATGCAACACGACCGCGGTCTAAAAGACCGTGCGGACGTGCCGTCTGACAGACCGCTAATGTCATAAGACTGACGGCTAACGAGGAGCGCGGCGGGAATACGATCGAAGTATAGACGGAATGGCGGATTAGATATCGGAACCGAAACACGTAGCACCGTATTGAAGGCAGCTTGAACTTGGGCAGTCTATTTGCAAAGTATTCTAATTAAAAACAATGATTTATCGTTTTAGTGAAAGGAAAATTGCATTTTTTTAAATTGCTTGTGATTCTGTAAGTATTACAATAATTTATGTTAGAGAGACGTGATAAATAAATCTATCACAATTATCAAGTTTAAAGTTAAATTAAATTAAATAACCCCTTATTAACATTTATTTAATTATTTATTCAGACAATAATATTTTAGGGGGCTTTATAATAATATCAAAAACCATAGTAAGTCATCTAATGTAGTTAGAATACTTGCATACTAAAAAATCTAGAAATATAAAAAGAGATTTTTTTGTCAACCGCTATAAAGATTTGGTAATAAATAAAAGTTTACGCCTAGCAGACGCTTGCTTAACGCCATTACCTGCAGTACACGAACAAGATGAACCAGAAACTTAATTTTACCCCTGCTGCGTTACATGCGCCTTTTTCATTTTTTTCACAAGCGTCAATTAACAGGCTGTTACAGGTAATGCCATAACGCTCGTTAAAGCGTCTCGACTGTTTATTTAGTTATTTACGCCGCCAATTACCGCTCGGGGTAGGGTTAAATGTGATAAGTGACGCGCTAACAAGACGCACGCAGACGGCGACTTTGACTAATATCAAAGTGGGTGATTTTGACAACAACGTCAGCGGAGGGTTAAGACTAGAAGTTTGGGACTGCGTAAAATATTTGGTGAATGGTTTCAAGCGCCACGCGGTATGTTTATGGTTAATACCAGTTTGGTTTACAACTCTTTTAGCGTAATGCTTTTAACATAAACTTAAATAGTGTATAAAATTTTACGGTTTTATTACGGAAATAAAAACTGTTAATAAACGCGGAATTAGAAGAGATTCACCTACGCTTTAGTATCGGGATGAGGTCGTAAAGTTGGTTTAATTAAAAAAGTTGGTGTAGCTATTTCAAGATTTGAACCTTTAGCTAGATACTTATCAGTTTTAAAGCTGATTCGAGAATAATCATCATCATCATCATCATCATCATCAGCTTGAAGACTACTGAACTTAGGCCTCTGCCATAGAGCGGGTATAAGCTGTGTCTTTGGATCGTGGTCGCCACTCGAGAACCTTTCTTTCCCGTCGGTTGTCAGTTCTACAAGCGATGTGGTCTGATGGTTACTGTAGAAAAAAGGTATTCCATTTAGTGAAGCTAATCACACACCCTGGCATATTATGAAGGACAGAAGTCTAATTTTAACATCAATTTTCGCTAACGTTGCACCAAGAACTTCACAGAAAGTGGTGATGCTGTCAAAGTGTTTGACCTGATTCAGGTACGAAAGTACTATTATATCTATTCTGTTTTAGGTCATCACCAAGATATACGCGTCTTGGTCGTCACCTATCTTATCATCATCCTCAAACTAGCCAACATTCGATGCGTAAACCGGAACGTGTCAGTAAACCCGCCACCTCGCATCAAAACAATCTCGCGTGTTATTAGTCTTTAATGATATTGCCTAGACCCTCTGGGGACGCCTGATACGGAGTTCTTGGTTAAACAGATTGCACGGCAAGTAATGATTTTGGGTGATTTTTATCGGGGCTTGCTATAACAGGGTTAGAATTGTTAGTGTTCGTCTTGATGTTAAAGAATTCGTATTTGAATTGGTAGATTGGCCACTGTCGTACGTTTGGACTGAGCCATCACTTTTTATCTGGTGGTGGAAGTGATGGTGAGCAGATTATAGTTAGCTAAAAACAAGGATGCTAGCAAGGTTCAATTGGCTGTTCGCACTATAAATAAAGGTCGTAGTAAGAAAGAAAGAAAGAAAGAAGAAAGAAAATACATTTATTCGTGACAGTAACACACACAACATTACACTGCATAAATGACATTACAAAACAATATACACACAAACAGAAGCAGTGCCAAGCAGTGCAATGCTGCGTGGTGTCACGAATGGGCCCCGACTCAGCGTACAATTAAGGTCCCAAAGACCTTAATTACTGATTTTCAGTCGGACCCCATTTGTGGCCCTACGAACGTCAGAACAAACTTAAAAATTTAAAAACAACGGAGTACAATAAACAAATAGACCGAAACAAGCAAAAGACAATATTCATAGTTTATAGTAAGCAAACATCTATTGCGGGTAAATGGAATTTCTACTTTATTTGATGTTGAAATTCTATCAAAGTTTATTGCTTTATGATAGCTTTTCAGTTTGCCAGAAATAAAAGAAGCGGTTATTGGCACAGAATCAATAATGTATAACATACACCTAGTATGGGTACCTAATCAAATTTATTCATTGTGGTTTTTTTGCAAGTGCTCTAAAATGAATTTTTCATAAGAGTAGATAAACAAAAGCTGCAGAGAGGCCATTTCTATGCTGGTATTTATTCCCTTATCAAAGTGAAATAGTCATATTATGTTTGACAACATTTCATAAACTATTGAATTCAGTCAGTTTCGTCTAACTCTAGCTAACACTCCATTTTTTTTAATTCAGTCAGTACTCATTTTAGTAAGACAACTTGTAGATAATTATTTTAGTAGTCTATTTAGAGATTATCTCAGTAGTATTAAATTTTTTCCGTTCTGTGTTACCTGCTCTATGTAGTGTAGTTAGGCAATGTCCGTCAATTTGTGCCGCCCAATGAGATAGGCGGCCGCTGCCCGTGGGATTAAACTCCTTATTGATTATTGGACCCTTTTAGATTGTTCAGTCTGAGGCACAGGCGAAAAGCGAGTTAAAAATACTGCTATTTTATGTAATGGCTATTTTAGATTTACTACCTGAAATTTTAAAATATTTTTTGGTGTTGATGTCTATGGATTGAAATGAAAATAATGAAGGATATTAACATGAAATGTGAATATCATACGACCGAAGTCGATTTTGTAAAATCATCTACAATTTTAAAGTCCAAATACAAATACAATCACTGCACGCATTTGTATATTTGACGCCAAACAGGTACTGCAATAATGACACAGAATAGAGTGCTATGCATAGATTTATATATCAGGATATGCCCGAAGGAACATTTTATTTTGTCAAAATGGCGTGGGGAAAAGTCAGCGCCATCTATTAGATTTCGCGTAAACTACGACAAGTTGAGAAAATTAGGTGCCTATCCCTGCCATTATGTCCGTCAATGTTTATGTTTACAATGATTATTCCAAATATAAATTCGATTATTTTGTTACAAAACAGAGTGTAATATTGAAAACATTGAATTACTTGAGGTAAGAAACTTAGTCTTTCTTTTTACTGCACTTTTGAGTATAGATTGTGCAACCCTTCACAATACAACTTGGCATATTTTGTTTGTGACATTCGACCGATGCCTTCTAACTTCCATCACAGACTGAGCGCTAGTGGATGCCAATCTGTGAAATTGGCTCCCACTTTGAAGCGACGTTTTAACCTGTCATTAGGCCTGTCCTTAATATATATGTCTATGGTGCTATGCCTAGAAATTATAAAAAAAGGTGCAGGGGCAGCTAGCGTAGATTATAAGATGGTATCATCGTCATCAGCCTAAGGACGTCCACTGCTGATGACGACACAGAACGCCATTTTGGACGCTTATCGTAGGGAAGATTTGTCATAATGACCACGCTTGGCAGGCGGCTTGGTGATCGCAGAAGATTTTAATGTACTAAGAGGCTATATTATTAGTGAAAAGTGTTAAAAGAGTCCTCTCTAAGGGTAGGCAACGCACCGGCAATACTCTTGATGTTGCAGATGTCCATAGGCGGCGGTGACCACTTACCATCAGGTGGGCCGCCTGCTTGTTTGCCACTCATTACATAAAAAAAAATTATACTGGGTGTAATTGAATTCATTAGCATCCTTTGAAACTAGGTACCTACTCCTGATACCGGTCACGTGTGGACCAAAATTTTTGAATTCTAACATTGGTATGGTAATAATAATAACTCAAAAAAAAATGGAATAACTTACTTAATCCAATGCTACAATACAAAATTTAATTGAAATAATGGAGTACTGTTTTTAATTAGTGCATACAAGGTATAAAAACGTTTAAATGTATCAAAATCATCCGAGCCAACTGCGTTAGGCACCGCGGCAATCTTCATAATTTTCAATAAAAATATTTTCATTTTCACTCTTTACCCTTTAATAATCATCTATAAATGATGTATTATCATGGGCTCAATTTATGCTAATGAATTAAATTACATCCTGTATATATTCTTTTAGCCGGCTCTTGCGGGTTTATTTAGTAGGATTGGTATTTGGTAATAATTTACCTAATTTCTTGGTCAAACCCGCATATCTACATACTCGCTTTCTCTTACACCTTGTACCACCTTTAGATCATCCCTCAGTGTAGAGGTATATGATTTATACATTGAAGGGCCGGTTATTGATACGAACTACAAACCTCTTTTACTTTGATGTTCACGTCGTCCGAAGCAAACATATAAATTTGAAGGCCTGTAGCGGTTATTTTTTTTTTCAACTTCTTTTGGAAATGCTTGTGAACATTGTTTTTTTTTCCCTTTGGGACGGCATGCGTGGCAATCTGTTCTGTCAATATTTATTGGAGGAAAATACTGTACTTTACTGGGCCATAGTTTGAAGGATGAACACAAGTGATAACTTGTTTCCTTAGATAACTATGACTTTAGAATATGTAGTAGGTTAGATTAAATTATAGAAATGTAAAGTATGACTTAGTTAAGCCATGGGGTCTCGTCCGGTACAAACGAAAAATAGCCCAAACGTGAAATAAATGTCTATACGATCGATCGAAATGTACGATCACTATCGTGTCGTGAGCGTTACTTGTTAGTGTCCACTGTCCAATGTATTCATTTGGCCCAATACTTCGCCTATACGCAATAAATGTCGCATGACAATCTAGCGTTATGCAGAAAAAAATAATTTGTAAAATTGCCATTTTACACGGCCACGGGCTATTACTGTTGGTCTCTACCGACCGGTACAACTTCACCGGGCGGGAGCGTCACCGGGCGGGCGTAAAATACCGTTGTATGGGATGAAGCATCTGTGCTGTATGTATTATATTATCTGTTCGTTTTAAATTCAGTTGTTTAGCAGTAACTGTTTTTGATCATTTTAAGAATCATAGAAGAAAAATTTTGTAGTATCATCCGGAATTGAACCCGTGCCTCATTTCTACTTACTTCTTTGTTGTGATATTAGGTCAACAACTACTATTATGCAGTAGTTAGTAATACATGTCAAAGAAAAAAATATTATATTACCGTATATTGTAGGATTGAAATGCGTACGAGTAATCAGTGAGCCACAGCTGCCGTTGCCATTTCCTCTTATGTTATTTTAATATGCAAACAATATTAACTCGCTTTTTGTATAATTAAGAGCTTGTGTTCAGTGTTTTGTGAATAAACCCGTGGAAAAGTTTAGAGGGACGAGAAATAATCATATTTTCTAGCGAGCATATTAATTTTAATTGTTATCCTAAACTAAAAGTAGCTTGTTGTTATGACAAAGCGAACATTTTCTAAATTGTTTTGTACTGAAATTGTCTTTCCCTGGTTTATGTCACTTTCCTCATACATGCCGGTTTTGAACGTGTTGCCTAAAATGAAAAATGCCACTGCAGCATATTGCCTAAAACGCAAATTGACTCAGAAGTAGATTGCCTAACCGTCAATGCCTAAACTTCGTAATCGCCTAATGAGGTGATAGTCAAAAAAATAAAAAAAATATAAAGTATCTTGATTTCAAATTCAAAACTTCAAATTATTTATTTATGTCAGATCGAGATCCATACCATAACATTAAATACAACCTTATCACTATTAATATTATCATCTACTAGTTATTGACCTCCTAATTATTGATTTAACATAGGAATTATCTCACGGTCTTAAAATCGAAATGCCTAAACAGTACTTTGATACCAATGCCGACATTGTGCTCATTTTCCACCTAGTGGGAGCTTAAAGTATTTAAAAAAAGAGGCGGCAAGGTAAGGCTTTCCCCTCTGCCGGTCATATGGCGCTACTTGGTCATCTACACACACATCACCTCGTCATCACATCGTCGCTTTCCATCAGGTGAGATTGTGGTCAAACGCTGGCTTAGTCAAATTTAAAAAAATAACGTATAGTATGTATAGACACTGCGCAACTACGCCAGTTTATACAGGATGTAATTTAACTCATAAGCATAAATTGAGCCCATGATATTACATCATTTATAGTTGATTATTAAAGAGTAAAGAGTGTAAATGAAAATATTTTATTGAAAATTATGAAGATTGCCGCGGCGCCTAATGCAGTTGGCATGGGTGCCTTTGATACATTTAAACGTTTTTATACCTTGTATTTACTAATTAAAAACAGTACTTCATTATTTTAATTAAATTTTGTATTGTAGCATTTGATTAAGTTGGTTATTCCATTTTTTGGAGTTAATATTATTACCAAACCAATGTGTTAGAATTCAAAAATTTTGGTCCACACGTAACCGGTATCAGGAGTAAATACCTAGTTTCAAAGGATGCTAATGAATTCAATTACACCCAGTACAACGGTGTGCGTGTTTTAAGATGGTGTGCGGCGTGCGTTTACACGCGCGGTTTGCGCGTGTGCTGTACGCGTCTACCTCGACCCCCGTAGAAAATGGCAGAAAAATGGTCCTTGCGGATTATAACGTTAACTCTCCATTCATAGATGCCTTAAGAGTGGGAGAGATAACCGACACAACTCATGTCTAACAAATAATTCCAACAGTCTACAACCCTTTTAACCCTATTCCGGTACCGATAAAGCTAACACAAAAAGCGCCCTCAGTTCACAAACGGACCGGTAACAAATATCGAATGTTAACAGCAAAAAGCAAAGCAAAACGTTGGTGCAGACGTAAAACAACGAACGGCAAAACGTGACAAACTACCTCGGGGCAACCATAGGCCATTGTTTACGTCCGATGGGTTGAAAAGGCCGAAAATGCCGTGAAATAGGCATTACTGGCCACGCAATAGGCAGCATTAGTTTAGTTGCAGGCTGAAAGGCAACATTTTAGTTGCTGCGCAGAAAACAACATCAGTCGCTGTACATTAGGTAAAGCTAATAATAAGTAGGTGAAACTGATTGAAACTGCAAGTTGAAATGGCAATGAGCAGGTCACACGTAGAACTGACAACCGATGGGGAAGAAAGGTTTTCGAGTGGCGACTTCGAACCGGAAGACGCAGACCGGCCCCCTACTAGGTGTACCGACGATCTTGTGAAAGCCGCGGGAAGCCTATGTATGCAGGAGGTGAGCAGCCACTCAAAGTGGCGCTCTTTGGGGGAGGCCTATGTTCAGCAGTGGACGTCTTCAGGCTGTTGATGATGGTGTGAAACTAGTTGCCGTGCAAATAGTTAACATTTGTTTAATTTATACAATGTTAGCGTAAATATCATAAAGGTACAAACGAAAAGCTTATTTGATAACTGGCAATACTTGTCAAGGAAAGCCACATTGCTTTTTGTGAATATTCCGTGGAGTAGTTTTACTGTTGGCGTGTCCTTCCTACACAGTTAAACGAACATGGTAAATAGAATACGTTTAATCATCCCCTACTAAATATTATAAATGGAAATTATTTATGTTATGTATGTTTATTGTATACTTTGAGTGGCTACTCGCCTCCTGCATTCATCGGCTCCCCACGGTTTTCATCAGATTGTTGGTCCACCTAGTGGCGCCTAGTAGTAGTGGTGAGTGGTGGTCAAAGTGGCGCCCCCTGGGGAAGGAATATGTTCAGCAGTAGACATCTTCGGGCTGTTAATGCTTATGTATATTACTACTCGTCTTATGTTATGACCTAGATAGAGTAATACGATTTTTTATCCCAGATATTATTTCCAAGCGGGTGCAACCACAGAGATCAGTTGACATTTTTTAGGATTCCGTACCCAACAGGTTAAATGAACGACGTAATTTTTACGTAAAGTAAGCCGGATTACGTGCTATTATAGGTTAAATGAACCCTATTACTAAGGCTCCGCTCTCCATCCGTCTGTAACCAGGCTGTATATCATGAACAGTAATAGTTTCTCGTTTTTGTAGATAATGGTACAAAAACCTTCGTGCGCGAGTTCGATTCGCACTTCGCCAGTTATTTAAAGTTCAGTACTATTTTTTTGCAATGTACAACCACAAAATAACTTATTTTAAAAGTAGAGATAAATCAGTTCAAAAAGGATGAAGTTTACACTGGAGGACTTATTAGCACACAATTTTACAGCGGTAATCTAAAGCCGCAAAACAATGCTAACAAGCTTAAAAGACTAGCTGTTAGAACGGCAAGTAAACATGACATACAGCTAATAGAGACGGCTAAAGTGTGCTCGGCTGCGGTGTACAGTAATTTTTGGTAGATTTCACTAAATTATATAGGTTTGACGGATTTAATAGGTACAAAAATTTGTTCACCAGCCAGTCCACCAGCCAGACATGACTGACACAAAATGGAATTTAATCATGAAGGTATCACATAACGAATGATCAAGTCATCCGGTGCTCAAGTAGAGATTTCATTAATTTACAAAACCAAACATAGCAGAGCTTGCTAAGAGAACCAGACAACAATACTTACTAAATACAATTATGTATACTTCTTTTCTTTAAATTAAATACATACGTAGCGAAAAATCACGTTGACCCGTTGGTCTGACCATGTAAAAGAAGTCACCTCTTTTAGCAAATTTTCCCAGGCCGTGAGGGCGACAGTGGACCGAAGAAGCATTTGGTCAAATCGGATAGATCCTGTGCCACGATCCTTAGTAATGAGGGACCGACCAGAGAGACAGAGAGTAGCGAAAAATATTACATCCAGACAAAAAACATCGATCACAATTGTTTGTCTTGGGTGGGAACCGAACCCATAACCTACGGTTCAGAAGGTAGAGCTACTACCAACTGAGCTATTATCCAAAAGAAATATACCATTCCAACGTCCGGCTGTAGTATTTTTATCAAATTATCCAGTAGGCTGGCGCGCTGCCAGCGGGTACAGTTTAAGCGAGCATTGCCTATGAAACGCAGACAATGCGCCTTTTTGTGTATTCATTATAATTTTACGAGATGTTGCTGCAATATGGCCGCTTCAGCTAACTGTACGCTTTTCGAAGCGAATACAAATAGTTTTCTTAACGAGAACGGCTACTCTCTTTAGTGTAACTTTGTTTACTAAGAGACCTGTGCACTGTGCAACTGTTCTTTTTCTTTTTTGAACAATGTTAAGTGACTTGTGCAACTTTTTTGTATTTTGTTGGTATGTATGAAGTCCGTTACATTTTAACAAATTTCATAGTCATGAAATGCGTTTTCAGAGTATATATATGATATTAATAGTTTATTACTTTTTACTATACTACTATTACGTTTTATTACTTTATAAATTTTATAGTCATCGTCGAAGACGTCCTCTGCTGAACCCACCGTCTTCCCCATAGATCGCCACTTTTAACGGCTACATGGTTCTTGCATCCAATGACTCTCCGCAGTTCACTAGCTGAATTGTGTAGTATATTTGTAAAATACCCTCCCACTAGTTAGACCGACGATCTGATGAAAGCCGCGGGGAGCCGCTGGGTACAGGAGGCGAGCAGCCACTCAAAGTGGCGCTCTCTGAGCAGGTCTATGTTCAGCAGTAGGTGTTTTCAGGCTGTTGAAGATGATGATGATGATGATCATAAAAGAGCCTGTAATCTTAACGCGATGAATCAAAATTCTCAGTAATAAATTGCTTAATTAACAACCCAAACAAACAGTTTCCGCGTGCCAATTCAATACGCAAATTGTTAAATTAATAAAGATACGGGATCGGGAGCGGGCAGCGTTCATCAATTACCCGCTTGTTTCCACTCAAATTAACAGAGAGCCTTGCTTTTTTTATCAGTTTGAGGCCATTAGTTTTACTGAAAATTTGTTTTTAAACTGCTGTTTACTGGTATTCATTTATGTACTTATTGCAGGTAGTTTCAAATATGAATAAGTCCTACTTTCCTATATTTATATTCATAACGAATGTTTTTGTTTATGTATGCACGTTTCCCCTAACAGATTTTGATGGAACTTGGTATGTAGACAAACACATGCAGGTCCTGGAATACAGCTAAGGATAATAATCTATAGTTTCTGGTTATCTATGCCAAATAAAAAATATATTATATTTAATTAAAAAGCATTAGTTACATGATCTTTTTCCTACATCTCCCTTTTTTCATCGGACATCAAGGCGCACCAAAACACGGCACTCTTATATGGTTGAAATACCATCAACTCGCAGAAGCGTTCTGCTATGCACTTCATGGTGCGAACAGTCAATGAGTGGAACACCTTGCCGGCCTCCTTGTTTCCAGCTAACTATGATCTGGGAGTCTTCAAGTCTAGAGTGAACAGGTATCTTCTAGGCAAGCATGTACCACCGTAGACTGCGTCATCACTTTCCATCAGGTGAGACTGTGGCTAATGATAATATCCTTATAAATTTTTTTTTTTTTAATTTACTTACTCACTACTTAGAACCACGAACCGGAAGACGCAACGTAGGCCGCCCCCCACTAGGTGGACCAACGATCTGGTGAAAACCGGGGGGGAGCCGATGGATGCAGGAAAAAAGCAGCTGCTCGAAATGGCACTCTCTGGGGGAGGCCTACGGTCAGCAGTGGACGCCTTCAGGCGGTTATGATCATGAGTTACTTAGGTATAGATTCATCCGCCACGCCACTTCCTTTCTCAAATCACTTGAGGCTCGTGAATGAGAGAAATTAAAAGCGAAATGAAAATAAGGGCCTTTTCATACCACCACATCACAAAATAGAAAAGTATATTTTGTCAACACACAGAAAATTCTATGGCCCAACCTTGAACGCCGATGTTCCGTAGCGTAACCCTCTATTGCTCAACACTTTCGCCGTTTTCCCTTTAATTACTGTGCTGATTGATTTGTGGGCCGAATGACTTTTTTATTCAATGGACTTTCGCTGCATAGCTTTTACCGGTTAGGGAAAAAGTCAGTATCGATTAGTTTTACTTTTTTTATTAAATATTTTTTAGTACGTTTGTTAGAACTTGGCTTATATAGCGCCAAAACATGATATCATGTAATTATTTTAGACCTTTTTTGGAAATAAAATCAAAGTCTTCAGTAGCTACATTTTTAAGTTATTCATTTTATAGGTCATCACACAATTATTTGTTATGATTCAACAGCATTTACAATTTAAATTTTGGATTCATAAAAATTTGTCAACTCATAATTAACACCGACGTTTGATGAAGATGCTCATAAAATTATCTAGTTTTCAGATTGGTATGTAAAAAATAAGTATTATAAAGTTACCTGTACATTATAATGCGTAAACTGAATACATTACGCACCAAAGTCATGCCCAAAAACTATAATGTAGGTACATACTATTTTTTTTTTTGGTTTTGCCATGGGGTCCCATCAGGAACAAACGAAAACTAGCCCGAACTTGAAAAAAATTTAGTAATCGTGTCTAGAGAGTTACTAGTTAGTGTCCAGTGTACTCATTTGGCCCAATACTTCGCCAACACGCGATAAATGTCACTTGATAATCTTGCGTTATGCAGAAATAAAATAATTCGTAAAATAGCCCGCGTTATTTCGTTGTATGGGATGAGGCATCTGTACTGTAGGTATTATATTATCTGGGGTTTACTCAAGCGAGTAGCAAGGCAAGAAACATAAGGAAAGGCGGAGGAATGTGTACAGTACACACTCCGTCGCCCTATCGTCTCTTAAATCAAAACACAATTAGCGGTCAATTAAGCTGCGCCGACGCCATTCACCCGCAATAGCTTCATAAACATTAAATCGACCACGGACCGAATCTACCTTTGATAAGCTTATTATGTCCACGGTATTAATTGGTCTGGGGTTGAAACGACCGCGCGTGAGCGTTCGAGGGTTATATTCGTGTGTGGTCTAATAAGAATCGCGTGGCCATTTTACTAAGGCGCTTATGGCAATAGCCAATTTAAATGGAAATTCATTTTAGTAGGTAACTGGTAGTTCAAAAGTAAAGTAATAAATGGTTTCTGGTCGCACATTTGTATATTTGATAGTATTTGATATTATAACTCATAAATAAAGCGTTCAACGTTCAGAGCTGTTAGAACTTCGCTGTGACCGATTTGTGCATTTACTGCGAAAAACCTGATCTCTGAACCGGCGTTCAAAGATCAGGACCA
Source organism: Ennomos erosarius (assembly GCA_963580505.1). Taxonomy (NCBI): domain Eukaryota; kingdom Metazoa; phylum Arthropoda; class Insecta; order Lepidoptera; family Geometridae; genus Ennomos; species Ennomos erosarius. The sequence continues at coordinate 13,807,552 of OY756982.1, forward strand.
ACAACAGCGTCAGCCCTTTAAAAAGTGTCATCGTGAGCTTTATAAGTCGACTTTTCTATCGAGAAAGCATTTGACTAATTAAAAAGTAACAAAAGGTTAATGACCTAATCCGCGTGATCATTCATTGGTCAAACGCTTTCTCAAGAGAAGAGATATTATGTCGATTATGTCGATTGTTATCAGACCTTCACCTGAGCACTTCTCAGATTTTTTACTTAAGTAATTGATATGTCTCATTAATATAAGCCGTGTCTTTTTTTTATGCAGATGTCAGCTATAATATGTCTCGTGATTATTAGCACAATAACAGCTAATCACACTAATATTATAAAGGCGAAAGTTTGTATGTGTGTGTTTGTTCCCTCTTCACGTCGTAACGACTGGACGGATTTGGATGAAATTTGGAATAGAGATAGCTTATATACTGGATTAACATATAGGATACTTTTCATCCCGGAAAAGTAACCCGTTCCCGCAGGAAAGCTTTATAAACTTAACGTCGTCAATGAATTCTCATCAAATTATTAAATTAATTTAAAGATGTCTGTAGTATGTTCTGACGGACCAAAATTTATTATTCCGGACACTTAAATAGATCCCGTGGGATAGGATAGTCACTTAACTACGACATTACGCAGCTAAAATGGACGAAATTCAGTAAAATCAGAGGCAGCCCCATAATACTAAAAGTATTTTTTCCCCATGCCGGATAAATGTATGGTTCCTGTAGGATAACATTACCTATTACTTAACTTCCTATTACTAAACTAATTTATATGATATTTAATAACACTATACTCTCTAGCACGTAATAATAAATAAAATATTTCTATCCCGCAAAATGAATGTTCATTGCGGGAGATAAAAATAGCTCTAGCATCCCGCAAAAGTAAACATGTAGCAAAGGTTAAAGAAGTTGGAGTTTTTATTTTCAAGCTTGCTTTGTTTGCCCGCGAAGGTCAATTATTAGTAGCTAAAGGTGTCATAAAAATTGGCGTGTTTTTTTTTCGAGGGTGCTCTGTTCGCTGGGCCGCAAGCGGCCCGCGAGTTTGACTTTGTAGCCGAAGGTGACCTGTCATAAAAGTTGGCGTTTTTTTTTTTGAGGGTGCTCTGTTCGCTGGGCCGCAAGCGGCCCGCGAGAGTGACTTTGTAGCCGAAGGTGACCTGTCATAAAAATTTGGCGTGTTTTTTTTCCGAGGGTGCTCTGTTCGCTGGGCCGCAAGCGGCCCGCGAGTGTGACTTTGTAGCCGAATGTGACCTGTCATAAAAATTGGCATTTTTTTTTTCGAGGGTGCTCTGTTCGCTGGGCCGCAAGTGGCCCGCGAGAGTGTCTTTGTAGCCGAAGGTGCCCTGTCATAGAAGATGGCTTTTTTAATTTGAGGTTGCTCTGTTCTGTGAAGGATAATTTTTTTTAACAAGAACAAAGCAGTTAAAGCCACGGGTAATCCTACTTTTAATTCCTAATAATATATAAATGCGAATGTTGCGGCGTATATTTGGTCCTACTTGACGTTACAACGGAAAATTTTAGTTAACACATAGGCTACTTTTACGAGGAAATCCGCAGAAGGACTAAAGTGACCATATTGCCCTTAAAGTTACCAAGTTGAAATGGCAATGGGCTGGCCACATCGCTCGCAGAACTGACAACCGAAGACAGGTTCTCGAGTGGCAACCACGAACCGGAAGGCGCAGCGTAGGCAGACCCCTCACTAGGTGGACCGACGACCTGGTGAAAACCGCGGGGAGCGGATGGATGCAAGAGGCGAGCAGCCGCTCAAAGTGGCGCTGTGGGGAGGCTTATGTTCAGCAGTGGACATCTATGGGCTGATGGTGAAGATGATGATAGGCTACTTTTAATCCGCGGGTGAAACCGCGGGGCGCAACGTAAACATGTAGCAAAGGTAGGTGACCAGTGCGTAGAAGTTGGAGTTTTTATTTTCAAGCTTGCTTTGTTTGCCCGCGAAGGTCAATTATTAGTAGCTAAAGGTGTCATAAAAATTGGCGTGTTTTTTTTTTCGAGGGTGCTCTGTTCGCTGGGCCGCAAGCGGCCCGCGAGTTTGACTTTGTAGCCGAAGGTGACCTGTCATAAAAGTTGGCGTTTTTTTTTAGAGGGTGCTCTGTTCGCTGGGCCGCAAGCGGCCCGCGAGAGTGACTTTGTAGCCGAAGGTGACCTGTCATAAAAATTTGGCGTGTTTTTTTTCCGAGGGTGCTCTGTTCGCTGGGCCGCAAGCGGCCCGCGAGAGTGTCTTTGTAGCCGAAGGTGACCTGTCATAAAAGATGGCTTTTTTAATTTGAGGTTGCTCTGTTCTGTGAAGGATAATTTTTTTTAACAAGAACAAAGCAGTTAAAGCCACGGGTAATCCTACTTTTAATTCCTAATAATATATAAATGCGAATGTTGCGGCGTATATTTGGTCCTACTTGACGTTACAACGGAAAATTTTAGTTAACACATAGGCTACTTTTACGAGGAAATCCGCAGAAGGACTAAAGTGACCATATTGCCCTTAAAGTTACCAAGTTGAAATGGCAATGGGCTGGCCACATCGCTCGCAGAACTGACAACCGAAGAAAGGTTCTCGAGTGGCAACCACGAACCGGAAGGCGCAGCGTAGGCAGACCCCTCACTAGGTGGACCGACGACCTGGTGAAAACCGCGGGGAGCGGATGGATGCAAGAGGCGAGCAGCCGCTCAAAGTGGCGCTGTGGGGAGGCTTATGTTCAGCAGTGGACATCTATGGGCTGATGGTGAAGATGATGATAGGCTACTTTTAATCCGCGGGTGAAACCGCGGGGCGCACCTAGTGCTAATATAATAAGGCAGATGCTATTATTTTAAACACGCTGTGTCGCTTTGGCCCCCACTAGGTGGACCGACGACCTGGTGAAAGCCGCGGGGAGCAGATGGATGCAGGAGGCGAGCAGCCGCTCTGAGTGGCGCTCCCGGGGGAGGCCTATGTTCAGCAGTGGACGTCTTCAGGCTGTTAATGAATGTTGTGTCGCTGCCCAACATGGCAGTGAATATAGCATTTTGACTGTCAGTTTAGCTAACTGGTCATTTCTCAGTAAACGCCTTTCCATGAGCTTATACCTTGCGCCACCAACAACTGCAGCAAACGAATTTGTGCGCCGTTTTCAAATCAATGTATTGTTGATAAAAAGGCCATGTAAGCTTACGAGGTTCAAGCACGAACTCTAGAAATTATGCTCATGACGTGTCTTCTGTAACTATAAGGTATATTTCCTTTCTTATAGCGTTACTTTTGCCCCGACATAGTTTTACTTTACCCCTAACATATTGTTATTCTTTGCCTCAACGTATGGTTATTCTTCTGACTGGGTAATGTAGGAAATGCACGGTTGTAGGTGGGATAGCATGTGAGCTTGCCCGTTTTGTTAATGTCTTGTGTAAGAAAGTTGGTTACGGTATTATTGCCATGGAGTCATTAAAAAAATGGATAATGTGCTGGAAAGTTGCATGTGTAAGAAATTTTTTTTATTCATAATTTTCGGGAAATTGTATTTGTGTTTTTCTTTGTAGTAAGTTGACTTTGTATAGTATAACATAAATGACATGTAGTATATAATAATTATACCCATATTGTTAACGCAGTTCGTTTTCCGTCTATGTAGCTAACAAAATTTGAAACGCCTTTCTGTGCTACAAATTCCGTGTAATATAAAAGAAAACTATAGCTTAAAATGAAAATATAATAAAGCCGTTATAAAGATATTCTCATGAAAAAAAGAAGATATTTTCTGATCAATTACAATTTGAGCCGTATGACTTGTAAAACCACAGTATAAAAAACTTCATAGTTTTAATTAAATACCAACAAAGAAACGATATAGCTTCACAACTTACAGTTCCCACTTGTAATTTAACCCCGCGACCGCCGTTCATTACAAAGGCCGTAAACTTTATTATTCACCAGTTTTTCATTAACCGTGGTTTATGGCAGGACATTAAAATTTTACAAAAAGCGCAGCCGCTATATTTCTGTGGAGTGAGGTACAGAGTAGATTTTCACAGTTGAGGCTGAAAACTTATTTTCAGGTATATAAGAAAACAACAAAAAAATAATCATGGAACTCGAATACTTACTAAATACCTTCATAAATAAGTAATAAATAAAGCCTAAATGCAGACGAGTATTGGCAAGATTCAATCGGGAAACTTTTCTATTACATTGTCATCGTCATTGTAATTTATGAATACTATTTATTCATGTTAGTTTCTATAATATTAATGAAAATGCCGTCTCTCGTTTTCTCTCATGGCATTTCTCTTCGGTGAAGCTGACAGGATATTTAAAGCATTGATTAATTTTAGCTATCGTTTATAAGCTCTATTGTTACCCCGACACTAATGAACACTGCATAACAGTAGAATAGCTACTCAGTGTTTTCTCTTATTTCATCTTTGCCTATTTCAAACTCAGAGAAACAAAACACTATTCTTTCATTAAATAAATAAATAAATAAATAAATAAATATGTGTGGACATTTCACACAACGCCATCTAGCCCCCAAACTAAGCATAGCTTGTGCTATGGGAACCAGATAACTGATACAATACTTAGATACTATTTTATTTGTAAATACATACATAGAATACAATATAACACCCAGACGCAGAACAAACAATGTTTATTAGTATGATTGTTAATGTTTACCCCTTGTTATACATCCCGTTGAGTTACAGTAGGATCGCGTTCAAAAATATTGTTTATCAAATTATTATACGGTTATTGCGACGATTACTCTCTATTTATGTACTAATTGAATTAATCGAGTTAAGTCACGAAGCTTTTCACATTTAAATAAATAAGGTATAAGCGGAATAAACAGGGTATTGGAGAACTTAAGATGGGGTAAAAATGGGGTGCAAGGTGGGTTATGAGGAGAGTGTTAGTTTTGTTGAATGAAATAACAGGCTTAGTTCTTCTTGCTCACGAAGATCTGATAAGTAAATAGTACCTATTATTAGATTAGAAGTAGCCCTATCTAGACTATTTCCAGAGGTGGAATAGTTAACCTAGAAAGGTCCACCTCTGGAAATGATAAGGACGGACACTATATTTATAAATTAAATATGTGACATATTAAACACGTATAACTGAACCTAAAACATGTCGAGTGACTATTTTAAAACATTCTCATGGAGTTTTCTTACGAAAATACACTATATTATAACTAAAGAAGCACTAAATAAAAAAGAAAATCCTCAGTTGACACAGTTCCGCAAGAAATAGAAGCAACTATTTCCTTTTGACCTGCTTTAATGAAACTATAATGAAAGATGCTTTCCCAAGGATGACTTATATAGAATAAAGTAGAACAATGTTAGTCCTTTATATTTCACTGAAAATTTGTACGTAATAATGAGAATAGATGAAGATAGATATTAGATATCGTTAAAGTCGACTTATTGATTAACGACTCTACATAAATGTGACAACGTTAAGAATGCTGAAACATAAAATGATAAATTATTTAATTTAGATTTTTACATTTTAAAGTAGTTAAATCTTGATGAGCGTAGGCAGAACCCCCACTAAGTGGACCGACGACCTGGTGAAAACCGCAAGCAGTCGCTCAAAGTGGCGCTCTCTGGAGGAGGCCTATGTTCAGCAGTGGACGTCTACGGGCTGTTGATGATGATGATGATGATGATGATGATGATGATGATGATGATGATGATGATGATAAAATCTTGATGAAACACGTAAAAATTCAACCATTTATTAATTTCTGACATGAATCTGCCCAAGCAGATTAATTAATAAATGGCTACTGGGGACTACTGTGATTTGTTTGCGATTGTGTTTATATAAAAAAAAACTAGAAATGCTATAGGTAAGTAGGGCGCTCTTTGGTGGAGGCCTATGTTCAGCACTGGTCATCTTCAGGCTGATGATGATGATGATGACAAGTACCTAATTAGGGATCGTAATTCATAACTCTTCTCAAAAATTACCATAGCTATTATTACTATATACCTAACCATTATCCTGTCTTTCCATGTGACACCCAAAGAAGAAAGTAGGGCGTCCTTTGCTTCGCTTTAAAGACTGCGTGAAGCGTGATTTGAACTCATTTAACATCAAGCATGATGAATGGGACAAGCTCGCGGAGGACAGGAATCAGTGGAGAACCTGCATTAAGGAAGGCCAAAAGCTACACGACAGAGCCTGGTTCGACAAGCTTGCGGAGAGAAGTGAAAAACAACACGGCAATGAAGTTATTCCATCTGTCGCAACACACGTCTGTATAAGGTGTGGACGCACGTGCCGCTCTCGTATTGGTTTATACAGCCATCAAAAAAAGTGTCACACAAATTAACTCCATACACACTGCTTAAATAGTCTGTAACAGACTAAGAGGCCACTGATGAACCATTATAAAATCCATATTCCTTCAAATCTTTGTAGTCTGTAAAGTATCAAACTATAGTAGATAAACGCAAGCATAGAATGGGTTTTATCATTTTAGTTTAGCTGCAGAGTTTTATCTGAATTTCGTATAAAATAACCCTCGCGAACCGTAGGCAGGGTATAAAAATATTCTACACAGAACTGCACTTTTGCAACGCCTGTGTGTGTCAGGCTGTGGCCATAAGCACCGCGGAAAAATTAGCAAAAGGTGCCATTTTCCATTTCCCTTAGCTTTGCTTTTTCTTTAGTGTGGCCTGAATATAAAATTTAACTATAGAATGGAATTTAACTATAGAATGAATTTACAAGTAAATATTTTTTCTAGATAAGTAATAATTAAAAGTTTAAAGTTCCGAGTGTCACTGCAACTGTTATGGGCGGCCGTGTCGCTTAACATCAGGTGATCAACTAGCTCGTCAAGTCATTCCTTCTCAAAAAAAAAGTATACATGCAGTTTGGGGCTAAAAATAGAGCCCTAGCAAAGACCCACGTGTTTCTCGAAACGAATTCAAATTCCATTTGGGTTTAGTGACATTCACCATCAACAGCCCGTAGACGTCCAATGCTGAACATAGGCCTCCCCAGGGAGCGCCACTTTGAGCGACTGCTCGCCACCTGCATCCATCGGCTCCCCGCGGTTTTCACCAGGTCGTCGGTCCACCTAGTGGGGGGTCTGCTTACGCTGGGCCTTCCGGTTCGTGGTCGCCACTCGAGAACCTTTCTTCCCCATCGGTTGTCAGTTCTGCAAGTGATAAGTGAGATTGCAGCTTGATATGAGAGGGGGATAAGATGGGGAAAAAGAGAAAGAAGCAGAAAGAGAGTCGGGGAAAACCCTAGCAAATAATAAAGAACGAGATAACGACATGAAAACTCTATTCTATAGGAACAGTTCCGCGAAGCCTTCAATACAACATTTATGACATAGCGTCCAGTGGTGAGACAGCTGATGTAATTTTGTTATCATTGGAATTTTGTACCATCGGATATTTTTATCATTGGTCATTTTTATTAAAGGACATTGGCTTTGGACATTTTTTTTTACATTAATCGTGTGAAATGTTCTATCTACCTCAAGCTAAAATAATAGTCCAAGCGCTCTCCCGATGGCCCTACCGCAACAGCGACACAGACATAGCTTGGAGGCTGTTATCGATTACGCCGCGCCGTAATTGCCTGCCCTTTCTTCTTATTGACAGCAGCGGAATCATCTGCGGATATATTTAAAATGAATAATATTGTAAAGCGGGTTCTGTTTTTATTGCGTATCTTCGAGACATGTTATATAAATCACATAATGCGTTCCCGTAAAAGGTTAACTTTGATATCACATTTGACCATCGAATAACATGAAACAAATGCATGAAATATAATGTGTAAAACTTGATGTTATTTACACTGCCACAATATTAACAGCCTTTGCTAGCCATAAATAAAAGTAATAGTATTAATTAAAACCTTTTCAAAATTGCACATTTACACTGCAGGCCATGAAGTGTAAACAAAAGAAACAGAACGTGGTGTTTGCAGTTAGTTGGTCTTCGCGTTATTAATTTGTATGATAATGGACTAGGGTTGCTTAACATTTAAAAGGTCATTACATTGGTCATGACAAAAAAATAAAACAAGAGCCATGGCTCTTTTTGGTTTTCTAAAAAGCACTTTTATTTATTAATTTTTGATGATAATGAATGACGTATCGAGCTGGTTGTTTACCTGATGTTAAGCGACATGGCCGCACATAGCACTTTCAGTGCATTATGTAGTCTTCCTCGCCAATCTCGCCATACCAGCTGCACAGTTTTCATTCTTAAATCTATTAGAATGCAATTTTCCGAAACGTACGACTAAATTTATGTTTCGATCAACTACACAAAGCTTAGCCCTTTCATAATGTTTACGTACTACCACCGTTATTATCTCCTAGTAAATATAGGAGTCTGATTTGTGTATTTACAGTAGTAGGTAGTTAATTTGATCCTTAATTAAGAACTGTAGTGTAAGGTTTCGTTTTTTAATCCAACACTTCACAACGTTAACGCCGAGACTTCGTTTTTAATTAAGAATAGAAAAGTGGCAACCCTAGCCTGACCTCCGACCCGAGTTCAACCGTCCCGTGGGGAGGGCAGGTTCATGAAGTGCAACTATAAATTTGAATAAGGAATAGTTATGCGGTTTTCGTGGCCAACACTGTTTTAATGTTGGTAATTGTGATGTCATTATTCTAGTCTATGTTTGAATGTGTCTATTCTATCTGGTATCTATTTTCTTTATATGTTTGCCATTATGAAAAATATTAAAATTATGATGGTTTTTAATTCTTACGAACTCTTACTCCGAGAAATTAGATATTGCACGGGAACTATCTACTTTAGTTTTAAGCGGTACTGTTTTCTATACTTATTTTTTATACTCATGACAAAAAAGACAATTTGAACTATATATATTTTAGTTGCTCTAACATAACAGTTAAAACAAACCACCACAACTATAGTTGACAATGTTGATAACGACCACATCCCACCACAAATGTTTACGACTCTTCATTCACAAACTCTCTCACCAGTTGGTCACGGCATAATGGTAACAATAGTAGTTAAACAGGACCCTGCGCATAAAACAATGGGACGACTGATGACCGTGGAGGGACAGTTGCGGTCAAAATTGTAATATCGAAATGTTACGAAACCAGTTACGAAAGCCGCAAATATGGTACCAAGTCGAGATGGAGTCATCGATGCTGGTTTTAGGAGTGGCAAGTTAAAATGGCAATGGGCAGGCCACATCGCTCGTAGAACTGACAACCGATGTGGAAGAAAGGTTCTTGAGTGGCGACCATGAACAGGACGACTCAGTATAGGCCCCTCACTAGGTGGACCGAAGACATTGTCATAACTTCGGGGATCCGATAGGTTCAAGAGGCAAGCAGCTGCTCACCGTGGTTCTCTGGGGTAGGCCTATATTCAGCAGTGGACGTCTTCAGGCTGATTATGATGATGTTGACTTGCTAGTTACTGACAAACATTTAATCTGATATGACGCAGTTATCATCGTCAGTAATTTGGAGTTTACCTATTAAATCTTATTTCAATAGAAAGTTCTAATCAATATATCGTAGCCAAAAGGACAGCTCTACTACCTTACCGGTCCGTTCCTGTTTTATGGTAAAAACATAAATACAGCTGATAAAATGGTCCGTAAAACCGGTTAAAAGTGCTCTTTGTTTTTACAGCGTTGAAAACGGGGAATCCGATTAGCGATAGTTCTTTTACCTTCGCTTCGACTCGCACAGATGTTACTTTGTGAATGGTTGACCGACTGGAACAGTGTTTAGTGGCTCCAGCTTTTACAGCGGCCAGTTAGGAGGTACTTGTTCTTTTTGTGTGAATGTGTTAATGTTAGAAATACCTTTTTAATATAAGATAATATCTATCTTATATAAAAGCGTGGCATAAACAAGAAACTGAATGTATCTATTTTTTGATTGTCATACCTTTGTTTCATTTTGTTTGTTTTATGCGCCTATTCTTTGCAAGAATTTTTCGACGAAGAATAAAACGTAAATCTATCGATCAAATATTATAAGTTGAAGTGGAAAAAAACTTTATTTCTCAAAAGAAATTTGAACTGTAAAACTATGTATCTGAATTTTAAGCTAAATATACTTTATTTTAGTAATCCTACCCTCATAACATAATACAATCTGTAGTGCCCAGCAGGGTCCATGTTGTTACCTAATATGTATATGTCTTATGCAAGATCAATGTGTATACATGTGGAAACAGAAATAAATTAATATGAATTATCTGGTAGCGACGAGCCCGATAGCTCAGTTGGTAGTAATCCTACCTTCTGAACTGGGGGCTGTGGGTTCGATTCCTAGGACGAACATTTGTGTGTTGATCTTATTATCTGTGAGTATGTCAGATTGAGCGAGTTTTTCTATTGTGATTCTAAATTTGCCATAAGACTGCCTAACTCTTACTTATCGAATTCCTTAGGGCCTTCATCATGATCACCATTACCATACACCAAACTGGGGCGTTTTGAACAGTCATGTTTTTGGTATACCTGCTTGATAGGCGTGAGGCGTATTTATCGTCATAGGTAAAAGTCACTGATAAAAGAAAGTCACAGTCAGTCACAGCGACGAAATACCTCCGGGAGCAGCGACACTGTGACTTGTGCGAGAGTCTATGAGGGCGTGCTAAAGTAATAGGTGCATCCTTTTCTCACGAAGGCGTCTGTAGCGTGCCAGAGAGGGACAAACTTAGTATTTTATTCACAGGAGCTATGACAGCGACATGTTTTACCAGCCGTCAATTCCAAAGTAATAGGTGCATCCTTTTTCCACATAGGCGTCAGAGAAAGACACACCTATTATATATCTACGTCCTGTAAACGTGACTTGTGCTGGGCGTAAAAAATACTCGCTAGTATTTATTAACAGGTATTTATCACAGGTATGGCTGAGTCACAGAGTCACCTAGTATCTCTATTTACCTAGTACAACCCACCTCTACTGCTTGACCATACCAAGACAACACTTTTCACTGCAACTGTCCCGTACAAGTTACGAGTCACTCGTTAGTCGCGTCGTATCAACACAAATGGCAAATTGTCGCCGCGACTTATGGGCGAACTTAATAATGGGCATTCACAACTATGGATAGTGGATACTGTTGTGTCAACGGTTTCATTTTCATGTCATTTTTGACATAGTGACAAAATGTTGAAGTGGAATGAGTGATCTTATCGTTTACAGCGGTCTCTTCCAGATAATACTATGTAATCATCATCATCAACCTGAAGACGTTCACTGCTGAACATAAGCCTCCCACAAAGAGTGCCACTTTGAGCGGCTGCTTGCCTCTTAGAAAGAAAGAAAGAAAAGAAAGATAATACCATTACATATAATTTTTTTTTTAATTTTGACTCCACACATAGTGTATTTAGCCAGTGTCAAGTATTATATTTTCATCGTGTTATAAAATATTTCACGCAAAGTCATGTACTAGTCATAGTCATAGTCCAATCTAAGTCAGGTAGTCATAGCCCAGTCTAAGTCATGCTCCAGCAAAGTGGTGCAACTTTACTAGAAGCTTCTATGGAGTTATGGAAGCAACACGAAAAATCACGTTTCACCACATTATATCACTTGCTCTCACTCATGCTCGTAATTCAGCACTTAATGCGTAAAACGCCACCAATTTTAAACATTAACACAGGAAAAAGCAAAAGTTTTAAAAATAATACTATGCAACGACACGTGAACTTTTCCGCGTTCCCGCCAATACTCAAAAATCTATATACAAATTATAACACGATGTAATCTGTCACATTTTTTTTTTACTTTTTCTGTCAAAGTTATTTCAAATTTTATTGAGCCGCACGTCTCTTAACGTGCTAGCTAGTTAAAATCACATCTAAGGGTGGGTAAGGGTGGGTTTTTTCACCAATAGTTAAGGTAATTAATGGTTAAGAAGTCTAACAAATTTTAAACAATGATTAGAGGTTTTAACTATTGGTTAACTTCACTATTGGTGTAAAACCCCCACTCTAAGTCTAATCACAGCAAAGTTATGCGATGAACAGTTTACTGAAGGCTCCAATTCTTGAAAGGTTTGAACCGATATAGTTAGACTCACTATCAATAAAAAAATAAAACAAAAAGATGACGTCACTGTAATGTTTCTTGTAGCTTCTTCTTTACCGGTGTAATCAAATCGGGGCTACGGCTCGGAGTAGTCTATTCTGCATTGTGCCGTATTGCTTGCACCGGTCGTGGAAGAGAGAATTTCTTTTTTCTCATACACTTATTGTAATAGACTTGCTTGATAGTAATAATAATTCACATTGTGCACTTTGTGATTTTTATCTGATCAGTAATAAAATTATAATAATTTAATTTAATTTGACTTGTAAAAGTGCTATGAATAGCCTATTTGCAATAAAACACTGACTTTGACTATGATAAAGGATAAACTCCAAGTCTTTTCGTTTCGATTACTAAACCATCCACAGAAAATACAGACTATTCCGGTTTGACCCAACATATACGAGCAATATCATGTCTGCCACCACAAACATAGTAACATAATAACTTACACTCGCACGTGAGCACATGGGCCTCATAAACAGTGTCGGTAGTCGCGTAGCTGCATTCTTAAAGCGCGTCGGTAGACGTAAATCCTGGACGCAAGTATGAGCGGAGCTTTATGCGACCGCTCCTGTCGTGTAAGGGCGCTTAATGGTAGCAGGGTAAGTTTCGATTGTTCGTGGTGGAACATGAAATTGGGAGTTATTTGATTTTGAAAAATATTGTGAGGCTAGAAAAATTTTAAATTCGAATGCTGAAGCAAATAAGCATGATGACTAAATGTTTTTTTTTTTCATAAATTAAAAATATTCCTCAAACGATAAACATTTGTGAAAACAAAAATAAAATATCTCAAAAAACGACATTGTTACAAGCATTTTAAAAAGCGGAATAGAAAGAGATAGCTCAAACGGCCAGTGACGTCAGAGGAACGTCGTTAGAGTACCTCATTACTAAGCTGTGGTAGTTTTTCATACAATCTTTTTGGCATGTGACGTCACGAGTACGTTTTTCATAGTAACTGTGGGGCGCTCTCTTTCGCGAGAAAGGGACAGGAGATGCCTCCTATAGAAACTTTAAAAGCTTATTACTCCGTGATTTATTTACCGATTTTACTTCTCTTTTTTTATTATTGCATTCATTTTTAATCTGCTTTATCAAAGTAATATTTACTTGTTCATTTTTAATAGTAGTCATCATGCCTATTAACCGAAATGTTTTGCCAATGAGCTGATTTGTAATGATTAAGAACTGAAAGTTACCACACTGAATAAAATAAAAAAAAACCGCTAACCAACCGTTCAAAAACCTTTAAACCATGCTGAACTCTACTATATTCTATACCATTTTTTGTACATCAGTCTGTTTTCCATATTTTCTCATGAAAGCCTACACTTAAATACTACTTACCTATTCTTTACTAGGTGCTAGGACTTTTCTGCAAAGTTCGTCTAGGTAGGTACCACCGCTTTGCCAGTTATTCTGCCGCCAAGCAGTAGTGCGCAAGCACTACTGTGTTCCGGTTTGAAGGGTATTGTAGCTAGTGAAATTACTGCGCAAATGAGACATTATGACCTGATTACACAGTGTAGTAATCTGATTACTAGACTGTGTGATGTCTCAGGATGACGTGCGATGAGTGCAGTGTCACGCGAAACTTTATTATTTTAAAGTTCCGAGTGACACTGCAACTGTTATGGGCAGCCGTATTGCTTAACATCAGGTGAACGACGAGCTCGTCACGTCATTCATTCTCATAAAAAAAAACTTATTCTTATTGTATTTGGGGCGGTATAATAAGGCCGACACTGACGGGCTGCACATTATTACTGTGCATTTCTATTTGCCGTCGTGCATCCAAACCAGTCCAACTCCTTTGTGTAGAGCACGGCCTTGAGTCTCTGACACCATCGTTCCAGTACCTTAACCATTAGCTATTTTAATTAATAAAGCAAATTAATAATTGGTTTGGAGTCCAATGTCAGTCGATCCAATTACGAAAAAAACATTGATGAAAACATTAATTTGGATCATCCGGTTTTCCGGTTACAAAACTTAACAAAAGTGTACAGAACTAGTCGCAAAGCATAAACTCCCGAAATGAAAGTTGACTCAAAGCCGTTATTTTTATTTACTTTGCCGCGAGTTAATTTACTCTGGTGTGTCGGAAACGGAAGTGTGACTTATTTTCGTGAGAAGGCTTTCAGGAGATTTTTCTTTTGTGTGTTTTGTCGAGTTATCTTTACGATGTTAAGATGTCTGACTAAACGAATGAGATAGATGGAGTTAGCTGAGAAGCCAAATAAGGAATACTATATTGTCATACAGTCACAGAATAAATAAAATTACGATCTCAAGAGCGTACCTAGTACCTACCTACATCTATAGGTAACACAATAATGAGATTTATTAGGGTATTTTGTTTGAATCTTTTTATATCTTCAGGTCATGGTTTTATATTAAATAAATTAAGATAGACTTGCGTTGGACCTCAATCAATCCGCCTAATGTTAATAATGCGGTCGACGATGAAATACGCTGTTCTTGAAGAAACCTTTTTTTATTCATTTCAAATGAATAAAAAAAACTTTTATGTTTTAACTACCTATTTATTCCACATACGCTGTCTCTTTCCTTCCTTTTCTTACGGCAAGTAGCCTGGTGTCAGAATTTTTTAACCACCAGAAGACTTCTAGAGACGCCCTCCGTCTAGTTTTGTTCTCTTTGTCTGAGGCTAACTTTCACGTGCCTCACGCGTTTTTTTTGGAAGCTGTGGGAGCGTCTTGGGTATTTTCGTTACTCCTAAACGAATAACGTTGCTTTGTGTTGCTATTTCACATACTCTGTTTTGATTTAGATTTTAGACAATGAACTAGGTATAGTGTATTTTGGAAAACAAGATTTTTTATGAAAACCATTTTTTTAATGTAATTTTTTAAATTATCATCTAGCCGTCGGTAAATTATTCATTTGAATTTAACCTTGACGTCTAGTATAACGGTTGTCTAAGACACATTTTCTTGTTTTCTTTTTAAGCAGCACTGTATTGTAGTAGTAATGGGGTACATTTTGGTAACATAATACTAGGCTAGTAACAAGTAAGAAGAGCTCTTCCTTCAGACGCAAGCCAGTACCAGTAGTAGTAGTCACGTTCCCTTGTTAGAGTTTATATTGTAGCGAAACCAAAACGGAACACTTATAACCATTCAAAAACACGTGTTACCTGGCGTTACCAAAAGTGGTAAAGTACGTGACTAAGCGACATCGCGCGACACTTCTTCTCACCGCAAATTAAACGAGTTCAAATTTGAATCTGCTTCGTGGTTCGTTATTAGTTAAATGTTGTTCCAGTGACGAGTGTTTTTCGGCGGTTTACTTGAAGCAATTATCGGTTTAGCCGAGTAATGGCGAGGGGTGCGTTACGGTAAAGGTTAAATACACCATACAATCTGCCACGCGATTTGTTTACTTAATCAGTCAAATCGCATCGTGTGGAGGCTTGATGCGGCTTCCATTCAGCAGATTGGGTCACCAAATCGCGTGACGGATTGAATGGTGTGTAGAGTACTTTGCTGCAAGGCCGTGGCAGATAAAGAATGGAAGTTACACCAGGTTCTTTTGATGTTCCTACTAGATAATTTTACAATAATTATATTACTATCATTCATCATCATCATCATCACTTAGAGCGGCTGCTCGCCTCCTGCATCCATCGGCTCCCCGCGGCTTTCATGAGGTCGTCGGTCCACCTAGTGGGGGGCCGGCCTACGCTGCGTCTTCCAGTTCGTGGTCGCCACTCGAGAACCTTAAACTATCATTAATGCTTGGCTATTTCGTAACTTGACTGCAAAATCATTTTTCTATAGAAAATTTTACATCAATCAAGCAAACTCTTAAAATCACCCGCAAATCTTTTATTTTAAATTTCATTTTATAATGGGCATGATGACTACTATTAAAAATGAAAAAGTGAATATTACTTTCATAAAGAAGATTAAAAATGAATGCAATAATTGAAAAAATAAGTAAAATAGGTAAATAAATCATGGAGCTAAGCTTTTAAAGTTTCTACAGGAGGCATCTCCTGTTCCTTTCTCGCGATACAGAGCGCCCCCACAGTTACTATGAAAAATTAACGCCAAAGAGATTGTATGAAAAGCTGCCACAGCTTATTAATGGGGTACTATGAAAGACCTTCCTCTGACGTCACTGGCCGTTTGGGCTATCTCTTTCTATTCCGCTTTTTAAAATGCTTGGACATTTTGTGAGATATTTAGTTTTTGTTTTCACAAATATTTATCTTATGATGTATATTAAGAATTTATCCAAAAAAAATTTTATTCATTATGCCTATTATATGTGTTTACCGGTACCAAAACTAGACAATACTTATCCCTAGCTAATTATTTTAACAAAATTCCAATTAGGTAGACTACTAAAATCATGACTTTCGACTTTCGAAAATCACCTCAGTTTCCCGAGTCATCGAAGCCTCTTCAGTAAGGTCCCCCATACCTTCTAGAACATTTGCAAAGTTTCGAACACCGTCGGAGCACCATCGACGCGTAATGAGCCACTCGACCACCCTCTAAGTTTAAATGTTTGCCCTTTCGACTTTTTAAATTTAATTCTAAAATAACGATTCGGTGGATGTTATTATTTTTTATTTTTCTGCACTTTCGCTGCGCTTTTTTCCTGCCAGTGTTTTTACTTTTTAGCTGACGCTTTAATGGAGAACCGTTAAAATTATAGGTAGCAACTGTTATTTTTCTTATTTAAGTATCTATTTTGTTTGTTATGAATGTCTTAGGTTCTACTTCTTAAAAGGCACAGATTAGACTATAGTTACTGAAATAATCTCTTTCTTATATAAATAGGTGTGTTTGTGTGGACATTTCACACAGCGCCATCTAGCCTCAGACTAAAGCAAAGCTTGTACTATGGGAACCAGTTACTAATATAATACTTAAATGCTTTTTTTGTTTGTAAATACATACATAAAATACAATATAACAAACACCCAGACACAAAACACACATCTATGTTCATCACACAAATGTTTGTCTTGGGTAGGAATCGAACCCACAGCCCTCAGTTCAGAAGGCAGGGCTACTACCAACTGAGTCACTCCCGTCAGATACTATTAAAGTACCCATTTCGTTATTATTATCAGGATGGCGGAGCGTGGTACTTTATACCTATGTAGTGGCTGACAGTGGTACTTTATTCCTATGTAGTGGCTGACAGTGGTACTTTATTCCTATGTAGTGGCTGACAGTGGTACTTTATTCCTATGTAGTGGCTGACAGTGATACTTTATACCTATGTAGTGGCTGACAGTGGTACTTTATTCCTATGTAGTGGCTGACAGTGGTACATTATTCCTATGTAGTGGCTGACAGTGGTACTTTATTCCTATGTAGTGGCTGACAGTGATACTTTATACCTATGTAGTGGCTGACAGTGGTACTTTATTCCTATGTAGTGGCTGACAGTGGTACATTATTCCTATGTAGTGGCTGACAGTGGTACTTTATTCCTATGTAGTGGCTGACAGTGATACTTTATACCTATGTAGTGGCTGACAGTGGTACTTTATTCCTATGTAGTGGCTGACAGTGGTACTTTATTCCTATGTAGTGGCTGACAGTGGTACTTTATACCTATGTAGTGGCTGACAGTGGTACTTTATTCCTATGTAGTGGCTGACAGTGGTACTTTGTTCCTATGTAGTGGCTGACAGTGGTACTTTATTCCTATGTAGTGGCTGACAGTGGTACTTTATTCCTATGTAGTGGCTGACAGTGATACTTTATTCCTATGTAGTGGCTGACAGTGGTACTTTATTCCTATGTAGTGGCTGACAGTGGTACTTTATTCCTATGTAGTGGCTGACAGTGGCTGGACGAAAAAAACCAAAGATCATGTTTAGGGATGCATGGAGAGGTATATGTCCAGCAACTTCTTAGCCACTATGCCAAAAGATTTTAGTGATATAGTTTTAAAGTATAACAAACACAACTAGACTATACGAAATTCAATGTAGATTGCATTAATTTTCGCAAACGTGTCAAAGTAGCCAATATACAGGGCCAGTGTACCAACCACCGTAATCCAATTTGCAGTAAGTTTCACCAAGTTGGCCAACTTGCCAGACTTAGTGATTTAAATTTAGAACTTGCTCCAGGACGGCACACTTGCAATTTTAACGATCACTCCGTGAAAAGTTTGAATCAGATCTCGCTTTTACTATGTTGGTAATAGTGGAGTACTTAGTGCCATATCATTTAAACTTGGAAGAATGGAGCAAAGTTTATTGAGTCACTTTCCGATTTTGGCAAAGCGCGTTTTGGGCATTGTGCCACCGGTTCATTCATCATTCAGACTAGTTTCATACAAATTAGGCTTATGTCAATCATTTTATTTATTGGATATTTCATATTAAGGGGGTACGTTTTGCTCAGCGCGGCAAATTCAAATTTTCCAGCGTTTTTTGCCAACCATAGCTTAATTACTCAACGAGATTACATGAAAACTGATTTTGCGCTACAGCCTGAAAAATCAAGCTGAAATTTATTTTTTGCCATTTGTAGCTTAACTAGTAATATCTAGGTGATACTTTCAATCCTAATTTGTTGATACATTCTATTTACTTGCGCAAAATCAGTTTTCATGTAATCACGTTGAGTAATTAAGGTATGATTGGCAAAAAACCCAAGAAATTTTGAATTTGCCGCGCTGAGTGAAACGTTCCACCTTAATTGAAAGTTTGTAAAACTATGTAATGACTTATTGAAGGCACCAATTCCCTGAGCTATAAACGATGTCACATTACGTAAGTGATAGTATCCGGTACGCATTAATATTTTTAGTCAAAACATTTCCTCAAATACGTCCAAAAATAAAACGTTTGATAAAATACATCCTAAAGCTCCAAAAACCTTTTAGGAGCGAACGCGAGCGGTAAACATAAATTTATTCAATTTCCTTAAACATAATAAAACGGACTTCATATAAAAGAGATACCTCTGAAGTGGAATTCAATTTTATAGACCATAAAACTTGTAAGAGCTTAACGAATAGCTAAAAGAGATGACTCGATATTAAAGTTGTATCATTTTTTTAATTCGCTATGATGCTTTATTCTAATGAAAATAAAACCACAGCTTCCACAATTAAAAGCTCTTTTGCTGAGTAAACAACAACATTAATTTCCGCCCTTCTCAACACTGCTGTATTTTTTTACTATACCTATTAGATGCGTTTTAATGTAAATTTATTTATGTATATAATTAGTTTTGTTGTTAAATGATTAGCAAACTTTTTGTCTTTGATGTTAAGTTATCGTTATCATCAGCCTGATACGTTCCCACGGCCGGACACTGGCTTTTTCTCACAGGAGAAAGCTGTGATCCACCACGATTGCCAAGTACGGGTTGGTGGCGATACAACAGCATGACGTTCTCGAATTTTTTGATTCTTGAACTGGTTTCCTGACGTTTTGATTCGCCGTTGTAAAAAGCAGGTGCGATTTTCGCACATAATTAAAAAGTCAGGGGTAGGTTGCTGTATGGGATTTAAACCTGGATGCGTAAGTTCGAAAGATGCGCCGGCTACCGCCACGCCACATAACTCTTGCATTGCACATAACAATTCATTAAAAGCTAATTTGCATTTATTTGTGTTTACATTATAGTTCAACTTGCTTTGACAACTTCACTTTAGAGCAAATTTTCAGTGCTTTAGGACAGGCGTCACAGTTTACCGGTAGTAATAGGTATATCATCAAATATTAGATTTAATGTACAACAAATAACACAAGCCAAAAAAAGCTCACGACTTTATACATTGTTACTCGACGAGAGATTTCTATCGACTTGTACGTAGTAAGGAGACAAAAGCTATTGTTAAAAGTTATACGCTATATAACGTAACTCTACGTCTCGTTGCCGATCGCATCTCTCGGTATAATTTCGCGAAGTACCGTTTTTATTCCAAGCGGTTTACGAGATCGTTTGCGCCGATTCCGCCTCCACTGGAAAATACCGACTTATGCAATTGATAGTAGGTACCGACCATGGCTACTAGCGTTAATTTAGACGATGCTCAGATTGACCTTTTAGGGCATCCGTACCTAAAGAGTAAAGCAAACCCTATTACTAAGGCCCCGCTCTCCGTCTGTCTGTCTGTCTGTCCGTCTGTCACCAGGCAGAGGTGTGTATCTCATGAACCGTGCTAGTTAGACAGTTGAAATTTTCACAAATGATACATTTCTGTTACTGTTACAACAACAAATACTAAAAAACAGAAAAAAAAATATTTAAGTGGGCTCCAATACAACAAACGTGATATTTTGCTCGTTTGTATAGATAATGGTACAGAGCCCTTCGTGACCCTAAAATCCTCTCCACAGAACGGCACTACTACTCAAGGATTGTGTGTGAAGCGGTTGAAATTAAGAAGCATGAAAATTTTAACCGGGGGGATGGTTTTAGATTAGCTTCGTCATGGAACCCAGTGTTAGGCAAGTGTTGGCGTCGCAGCTTACGTTCGGACAAGTCTGATACTGTTAGTGTTGTGTGCCGTGACAGTTAACCGTATGTTTACACCATCGAAGTTGAAGTGTGGGTAGTTTTGCATAAACTGCTCGCTTTATTGGCACGGATACCCGCATTCTCCAGACTTCTCGTGACCACGGCCAATGAAACTTGGCCGAAACGTCGAGGTAAATAAATAATGTTTTTAGCGCGATTAAGTCCTGTGTGAAACGTAAAACTTGTTGTTTTATTAATAATCGATTAAAAGTGAAGAAAAAAAATGCAATAAAATGGTTAAGTATGATTTACATTCAGATCAGTAAACTGTGTTGCCCTAATACACTTGACAAACCTCCCGAGATTGGGGTCAAATATGTCTATGATTTTGTTCTTTAATGCCAACTCATTATAAAAACGACACATTCTTGTAAGGGGATTATAAAATTATGTATTGTTTCTATATACATTTAATGCAAATGATGGAGGATACGTCACTTTAACTGGTACTTAACTAGTATGGGGGTAAAAGACAGCTCTTACCCCTATACTATCAATTCGGCAAGGCAGTAACTCCACTGTCAGCCTCCGTTGTGTATTTCACAGTGATTCACTACAATTACGCTTAATTTAACAGCAGAAATGTTAATGAAGTTGGGAGTTTTAAGATTTTCTCTAAATTGGATTGTTGATAACTTTGCTAAAGTATATAGTTAGGTTGGTCCTAAAAAGTAAAGTTTCGCCTTCAAAGTTCTTAGGCTTTGAGAATTGATTAGTGTCATTCTGATACATACACAACCAGTAGCTTCAAATTGCAAGTCCTGCAAGTATGATTATTATGTAATTGAATGACGTAACGAGCTAGTCTTTCACCTGATGTAAAGAATGAGGTCCGCATAAGATCCGCAGGAGAACTAAAGTGACTAATATGGCTCATAGAATAAGTTAGTTTTCATGTTGAAATGGCAATGAGCCAGGGTCAGGCCACATCGCTCGTAGAACTGACAACCGATGGGAAAGAAAGGTTCTCGAGTGGCGACTACGAACCGAAAGACGCGTCGTAGGATCCACGCTATAGGTGGACCGGCGATTTGGAGAACGCCGTGGGGAGCCGATGAATGCAAGAGGAGAGGGCACTCTGTGGGGGCCTATGTTCAGCAGTGGACGTCTTCAGGCTGTCGATGATGATGATGATTATATTTACGTTTATATTTAGTACCAAAATGATACAAAACGGTCTATTTACATTTTCCCACGTTTTCTTCTCGTTTTTACATTTACAAATCGGCACCGATAAAACAAATTTCCAATTTCATGTTATTCGTCAATTCACAATTCACGGCAAATCGAAACGTCGTGTTTGCATGCTAAGGAATCATTTCGCTTCAACCTTGGAAATGGCGGATTCGTTGCCGAAAATATGTTGCCGAAAAGCTAATAACAATATTGAGTTCTATTGCTAAACCATCATAAATAAAGACTACATAGATCGTAAAATGGTAGCAAAACTGGTTTTTGTGATAAGACTTCTGAACTGTTGACGGCAGCTTATCCGGCAAAGACTATACTAAGTATCAAAATAAAAAAGTGTCCAGTTAGGAATGTGTCGAATCCAGGAAAATGCCGAATTAGTGAAAGTAGCCAATCAAGGAAAGTGTCGATCCGTTACTGGGCCCGGTACATCGTGTCTCTAATAAAAACTGGGTTACAAAAGCGATCACTTGCTAATACCAATCAGCAGTCACCAATCCAAACATCAAACAACCTAACCGCTTTAGTCCGGAAATTCGCTTACAAACATTTATCGTCAGTTATGAAATGGCGTTATCCTAATTTTTAACAGATTGGATAATTATTGAAAATTATTTAATTTAGAATATTTAATAGGTGACCGCGAGTAATTTAAATACCTTAGAGAATTTGGCCTCTATTTTGATACTTCGTTCGAGTTCAAACACAACGTCCTCTGCCGTAGAAGAAGATATATCTAAAAAAGGCCAAACCAAGGAAAAAGCGTTAACAAAAACAAACATTTAATAACATAATAAGCAAAGTCAACCAGCAGCACATAGAACGTAAGGGCCCGCCTCGGGGCGCGAGATATAACGGGCACGCATGAAATATTACTGCCGCTGCCCCCTTTCCGACTGTGTCACTTTACTGCTGTATATTAAAACAACTGCGGCTTAGGATTGAATTATGTTAGTCATATGAGCTTGCTGCTTATCGTAGGAATCACCCAGGTAGAAAATCTTTTATACTCAACGCACTGAAAAAACCTGTTGGCTGAAAATAGATGTGACGAATGGTAATCGTATCCAGAAAAATCTTAGACGTTTCTAAAACAGAATTAGAGAGTGCTATTTATGATAGCTCTATGTATTCGTTTCTATTCACATTATTTAAATGAGCTTACATAACAGGCTGATGCTTAAACTGATATAATCATAACGACACGGCACTTTAGAACGTTTATAATATAGGTACTTACTCAACTAAAGTACTGGAAAAAAGCTGTTAGCTATGATGAAAAAATTGTAGACTTAATTTCTAAAGTGCTATTATAGTGGCAACCTTTACTATTCATAGGTTAGTGGAGTACCTAAATAATGATGAACCCCAAACATTGGCTAATATTTCGCTGCTATAATCCGTGAAGTATTTCCATCCCTATTAGACAACGGAAATCAAACAAAGGCCGACAAGTATGCCTGCTGAAACCGCTCTTTATTATGTCCTGGTATTTGCGTTCTCCCTCAAATAGGGGATCTATGATAAACGTCCAAAGTGGCGTTTATGGGGAGGCATATGTTCGGAGGAAGACCTCCAGTAGATGTAGTAGTAGTGGCACTTAAGTATTTATGATTTAAGTTATCCAATTTACAATCGATACCAATCTTGGATGATTAATATTTTTTTACAAATAATACAAGGGTTATCATTCACCGCTCCCGCTTTCCCACCTTCATATACATTTACCTACTACAAACACAGACGATTGCCAGAGTTCTCCCATCGCGAGCTATGTTTGGTTTGAATCTGCGCCCCTCTTGCCAATTTTCACCTGGGACCCCCGGGGCGGCAGTGCCCCTCGAATTTATGCGTGCTCAGATATCATCGCACGTCTCTGAAGAATTCGAAGCACAGTTTAAAATTGTTAGGTTAGGTTTGCTGGAAGAGTCACATTCTTAAAATGATCGAGGAACTAAACCCAGATCGGTAGTTCCTCGCTGCTTAAAATTAAATCTAATTTCTTTGGTGATGCTATAACCAAAGTGAATATTTTTTGCGGGCTTATTTATTGAAAATCAGGTCTCAATTATTGCACTTCTTAGCGAATAGATATAGTTAAGCAATACATTTAAGAACACTACGATCGTGGAACCCACTGTCGAATATCGTTTATGCTCAAAAATGCACTACTTGTCAAAAATTTACAACATCAAATCACAAAATGTTCAAACTTCAAAAATAATGAAATTGAGGGGTTTGATCTAAATAACACTTTGCCAAAAACGAATTGACTACTCAAACGAGACGCCAGAAAGAAACGATGGACAAAAATCTTTCAGTTTTAAATATAATTTGCTTGTGCCACTTCCATACACTCTATATCCGCGTCCCCAAAACACGGGGGCCGAGGAGT
The DNA here is from genome assembly GCA_963580505.1 of Ennomos erosarius. Lineage (NCBI taxonomy): Eukaryota > Metazoa > Arthropoda > Insecta > Lepidoptera > Geometridae > Ennomos > Ennomos erosarius. The sequence goes on from OY756982.1 coordinate 13,831,768, forward strand.
GTCGCTTACAATATTACGATGTTAACCACTGGAGACGATTTACATAATTCATAGCAGGCTCGTAACGTGCGCCCCTATCGTAACGTATGCTCTGATTTAGCGCTCCTCGGGCGTTAATTGGTGGTGTCGTGGTTACGAGACCATGACCGTCAGAGCTTGGTTTACTAGTCTATTTATTGTGTAGTCTATGGCATTTATTTTCTATGTGTGAAAACGTCAAACAATGAGATTGTGTGTGTGACTGGTACGTGATAACTTTCGTAACGTGTCTACGTATAACATTTCGGTTCATGCCTTTGACCAGTAAGTGCATACCTATACATACGGCATACAGTGATTGATGAAAACCATGAACTGTTAAAATTACGTACTTACGTACCTATTTATAGATAATTACGCCACAAATTGATGATTTCTTACATTATTTTTGAATTCAAACTTGATAGTTTTGAATACTATGAAATGTATAAGTACTTACATATAAATAAAGGCGGCTGTACAGGCTTACAAAAAAAAGAACAGCTTTGTTTTCGTTAATTTTTGATTTTTTTATAAACGATTGTTGGTTTCCGTTCTTATTATAATAAATAAATAAATAAATACAAATACAAATACAGGTTTACGCAATAAAATTCAACTATAATGTTTTCTGTTAATTTGATTTTTTTATAAATTACAGTAAGTACAGTCAGAGCTACAATTTGAAATATTTACCAGCTCTAGTAATGTCACACCAAGTTTCTAGCAAACGACGTGCGCGCTTTGATGGGCAGTAAGCGACCCTCTGTTTCTAGTTTGACACTAAGTGACATCATGACGTCATGCATCACAAGGTACTTTATTCTTCCCTGAGCATTCCCGGACGTAATACCTTCCCAGAAGTAAGGACTAATGCATTAAAATAATTTACAGGTAAGTACTGGCGGCGAAATTATGAATGTCGAGCTAAGTAGGGAGCTAATCGGCTTGTCTCGATTTCATAGAGCGTCGTCTGTGTCAATCAGAGGGAGATAGGCTAGTATCAAAGTCGCGTCGTTTCTCCCATTCAATACATTATGTAACGTATTGTTGCTCTACTGATCCTTGTGACATATAA